>JARQOC010000004.1:505488943-506088943 GCA_033576535.1 Allobates femoralis
ACCAGGCGGGGGAGCATGCATTAGCTGAGTGATTGTTTAAAAGTCAGTGGCTTTTTATCGCCGGCTTTTAAACAATCATGCATCTATTTCAGCCTTTTCCTCAGGCTCCCAGACCACTTTGTAGGGTCCAGCAGCATAGTTCTCTCATTTCCTATTGACTTGCATTGTACTCGTTAATCATAACGAAGAATGTCGCCGAGTAACGAGTAGCCCGAATACTGTACTATTCTGTGAGTACTGAATAGTAATGAGTATACGCACTCATCCCTAAGTGTAGTGTTTAGTAAGATGGAGAAAAGTGAGGAGAGGTCCTGAGGAAAAGTTGCAGGAGCTGCTTTTAAGTGGACAAGCTGAAGAGCAAGGTACCAGTCCCCAGGTTACTCAGGATTACAGAGCTTAATAGCAGAAACAAGAGGCTGGGTGGGTTCTTTGCTCACCAGCCACTTAATTGGAGCTTTCTGAGGCATCAGTAATACTGAAGGCCAGAAAACCGCTGGAAGGCACAGCTATCTATAGGGCCTGCATTACCAACCTGGCAGGAGGTAATCCACAGCTACCTAGAGGGAGTAATGTAGAGCATCAGGTATCAAGAAAAATAATAACTACAGAAATAAGCAGGAAGTCCATATTTCTCACCGCTCAAAGTGGACTACAGTTCTCATCAGACTGGTCAGGCCAGCTGCATGGTGGTGGTTGTATCATCCAGGACACTGTGCAAGAACTTTAGTAAAAGGTAAAGCAAAAGACTGTTAGATGCTGTTCTGTAGAGAAGGCAAAAGATAGAGGTTAAGTGATAATGTCACGTGCGATATAGGGAGTGGTTGTTAAATCAGCAGAAAAAAATGTAGAGTTGAAACCAGAAGTTTACATATTCTCTATAAAAAGACACATATTCATGTTTTTCTCACTATCTGACTTGTTCTAATATGGCGATACTGGAAAACTACTCTGTTTTGTCTGTCTCAGCTCCACAAACTCTTCCTAAACTATTCTGACCTAGTATAGATGCGCTGTAGCTCTTAAAAGAGCTGTTGTGTTATATTTAGATGGCAGAAGCACTCTCCTTACATGTTGCTCTCTTCCTACGCTCCCACTATGCTGTTTCCTGATGCAATGCATGCAAGATGGCAGCGGCAAGGCTTATATAGACCCTATGACGCTGGGCAGCCAGCCCATCATAGTAATGCCACAAACAACATGGCTACAGCATGCCCAGCATTTAATAAAAAACTCCCAAAAACTCTCATACACATTTTTAGGAATAATAAATTCCCAAACTGTACACGGACAATCAATATTTGGTGGTCGCCATACCTACAATTAAATCAACAACAAACTCTGCGACACAACACATGAATGATAATAAATTCATTTTTTTATTAAAGTGCAGAATAAAGTGCAATAGTGCTGTACAACCACGGTAACAGGGTATTAGGACTGTTATACAATAATGTGGCAGAGGTCATATGACAGTATATATATCAAAGAAAACGATGTGTCAGTATTTATACCATATCATACTATTTACAACTATGTCCCCGCTCGGCGAATAATGAGTAGCCCGAATACCATAATTTTTGAACAAGTACCAAATAGTGACAAACGTATTAATAAGCAGGAATGGGTAAGGATTAGTGATGAGTGAATCTATTTTTTCCCTTGCTTCTGCAACTTCGTCTTGTGTATCATAATTGAACCATGCATAGTGGTGGTACTCTGGCATCATTTACTATCCCTGCGCTATTCACAGCAAAATGGTTGTGAAACCCGTGATGTGGCATTTATATAATTTTTGAGATAGACCAGGGCCAAAAAAGTCTGTAAGTTTCCAGGGGTCCTTTACTGAAGTTCACATAAAAGCAGCACTTCCCCCCTTCCTATCCCCTTATATATGTTGCATTTATATAATGCCTGGCATGGCTTTGATGGCTCCAGAAGAGTCCACAGCCTAAAAGGCATGGTGATTGGCTAAGCTACAGCCTTTAACTACATTTATTTAGATGACAAACCCAAATTGTACCTGGCTGTACAGGTAGAAGTCTGTGTTTGTGGGTCAGTACTGGACGCTGGCTCAGCAATTTTCATTTCGGGTCTGCTCATTCCTACCAGGAATGCTATAAGTAAATTAATACTACATAGAAAACATTTTACATTTTTGTATGGTTTATTGTGAGCTAAGAGTTAACATCTCTAGTAATACTGGTATTTGAGCTCACTAGATCAGGTTATTTAATTCAGTTATGCATTAGTAAAGCATACTGGTCTAGTGGCATGTATGTTGATAAATGAGGGGGTCTCTACCTACAATTCCAAGCCCTTAGATTGGTCGAGTAACAACAGTAAAAATTCATAAATGCTTCATAAATCAGTCCCAAAGGTACAGTATCAAAGCGCTTGTTGTTCTGTCATGTATTCACAAAGTGATCTGAAACGTGACCTCCTTATTTCACAGGTGAAAAGCAACAAACGAGCTGCTATTAATCACTGTGGTATTCATCTCCAAAAGATTAATACTGCTAGCATGAGGGTGAAGGAAATAAATAAAAAATAACAAATCTATCAATTGAGGCAGCAGTTTTGTTCTATTTGTTCTATCAATTGATCTTGTTTCATTGTCTCCAGCAGCCTCTGGATGGGAATCACCCTCCTTTATTCTTTTTTACAACAAATTCTGAGCAGTCAGGATTGTTTTATTCTTAACCCCTTCATAACTTTGAAATTTTACGTTTTTTTTTATTTCTCCATCAGTATAGTCATATGAAAGCTTGTTTTAGCAGTCATACTTTTAAATGATCCCATTCATATTACCATACAAAGTACGATAACACAGAAAAATAATTCCAAGGGTCAAAGGACATCTCTTTTTTCCTTGGTTTTCATCATACTTGATCGGTGGATTGAGCACCAAAAGAGAATTTTGCATATATAACGGACATTAACGCCAGGCTCTGCTGAAACAGGCTTCTTGAATCAGTCTTGGTACCCTTTTTCTCCTGGTACATTCTTATTATGTATATATTTTTTATTTCTCCATCAATATAGCCATATGAAAGCTTGTTTTAGCAGTCATACTTTTAAATGATCCCATTCATATTACCATACAAAGTACGATAACACAGAAAAATAATTCCAAGGTGGAATTACAATAAAAGTGCAATTCCAGAATTATTATTTTTTTTTTATTATGGCAAATCATAATATGATTTTCTAGGTCAGTAGGAGTATGGTAATATCCAATATGTATTTTTTTCTTTATTTAAGTGATTAAAATTATTTCCAAAATTTGTAAATAAACATTTTTTTCTCACTGTGATATTGACTGATCAGATTAATTTATTTTGTATTTTGATAGATCAAACATTTCTGAACACAGGAATATTATTAATATTATCATATTCGTTTTTATTCAAAGTATTGCTGATGACTAAGGGATGCGTCCCCAAAACACATCCAGGTTCTTCCTCTCTGAGGTTATGTAATTTATCAATCTCTAATAAAAGAATCAACCGTATGTGGCATCGGATACCTTTTTTCATTTTCATTTGACCTGGTGGACACCAACCACTTTCCGATTGCCTGGGAGTCCAGTGAGTATAGGGTGGTGGAGACTCTGAAATTTTTTTCTCCTTCCATTTATGTCATATGTCCTGTCCCTGCCTTTAATATGGGATCACACGCCGAAAACACATCTTTTCCTGCACATCATTTAATCAGCTATCATGTGCCTCTTACAGCCGCAGGTGGATCAAAGTTCTGTTCACAGCTGTTAACCTGTTATATCCCACTATTAATCACTGACAGAGGGTTTTAATACTTGTTGGCAGGGAGGCACGTCATTCCACGTTCCCTTTACCGCGCCAATGATGTGATTGCGGAGCATTTGATGGGTTGTCATGACAACCACCAGTCAGCTGATGGCCGTTGTTTCTGTCATTACAATTCACCTGTGAATGCTGAACACAAGTCTGTGTTCATAAGAGAATGTGATATTTGCTATGCAGAGCAATGCTATGCAATGCTGATGTCCTGCTCTGTATAGCACAAATAACAGGAGGATCAAGCTTTAAGTCCTATAAGAGAACTATCTAATATAGAAAGCTGAGTGTATGTATGTATGTATGTGTGTGTGTATGTATGTATGTATGTAATTTGTATGTATGTATCATAGCTTTGCCACTTCCAGATAGTCCCGCCCACTTCATAGTGGCACCCCTTTAGATAGCTCTGCCCACTTCAAATGTCCCCTTCCAGACAGCCCTGCCCCCTCTGGTTAGCCCCACACATTTCATAGCACCACAGTAAAGGCCCCACTACATATTGCAATGTTCCATCCAGTGATTCCACCAACGATCGGGATCGCTGGGACATCACTATCTGATCGCTGGTGAGCTGCCACACAGGCAGACTCACCAGCGATCAGCGATTAGCGACCAGCGAGAACGCTGGTAATCAGGGTAAACATCGGGTAACTAAGCACAGCACTGTGCTTAGTTACCCAATGTTTACCCTGGTTACCAGCCTCCCAGCGTGTACTGTGAGGCATTGGGAGGTCGTTGATTGTTTGTCTCCCGCTGTCACACACGCTGATGCTGGCCGACCAGCAGAAGACCAACAATCAAAAAATGTTCCTGAGCATTTAACAACAGATGATCGTTGGTCGTTGGTACATGTCACACACAGTGGCATCGCTACGAGGTCGCTGCAACATCATTAAACTGGTGACATTGCACCGATATCGTTAGCGATATTGCAGCGTGTAACAGGGCCTTTAGTTACTATGCCCGGGCAACGCCGGGCTCTACAGCTGGTACAGTATAAAGTGCAAAAAAAAGTTTGTAAACATATGAAAATACTGAAAATAAAGCAATAAAAAAAAACTAATATGATAATATTAATAATATTCCTGTGTTCAGAAATGTTTGATCTATCAAAATACAAAATAAATTAATCTGATCAGTCAATATCACAGTGAGAAAAAAATGTTTATTTACAAATTTTGGAAATAATTTTAATCACTTAAATAAAGAAAAAAATACATATTGGATATCACCATACTCCTACTGACCTAGAAAATCATATTATGATTTGCCATAATAAAAAAAAAATAATAATTCTGGAATTGCACTTTTATTGTAATTCCACCTTGGAATTATTTTTCTGTGTTATCGTACTTTGTATGGTAATATGAATGGGATCATTTAAAAGTATGACTGCTAAAACAAGCTTTCATATGGCTATATTGATGGAGAAATAAAAAATATATACATAATAAGAATGTACCAGGAGAAAAAGGGTACCAAGACTGATTCAAGAAGCCTGTTTCAGCAGAGCCTGGCGTTAATGTCCGTTATATATGCAAAATTCTCTTTTGGTGCTCAATCCACCGATCAAGTATGATGAAAACCAAGGAAAAAAGAGATGTACTTTGACCCGCGGAAGCGCAAGTAGTGCGCGAAACAGTGCCGTCGTCTGTTCAGGCACCCCCTCCCTGCACAATGTTCTAACGAACCTGTAAATAAAGCACTGCAGCAATTCATCCCGGTGAGTGCCATCTCTTTTTTCCTTGCTTTTCAATATACATAATAAGACCCACCCCCCAAGGTGTGCAATTTCAATTCATTCCTCAGAGAGGAAGCAGGACGCGTTTCGGGGACGCATCCCCTTAGTCATCAGCAATACTTTGAATAAAAACCCACAATATATACATAATAAGACCCACCCCCCAAGGTGTGCAATTTCAATTCATTCCACTCATTAGAATCTTTAACCCCTGTCTGTCTCAGTTACATGTCCAAATAGGAAAAAGGTTCGTATAACAGTACCCTCATAAATATTCATGATTACAGAAGTTACATGTAGATACATATAATTATGAAGAGTACAACTGTTAGAAAGAAATTATACAAAACATGATAGCTTAAATTTTTCAATTCATTTTCCTACCACAAATGTGATTTTTGCAACAAAAAACATATTATACAGAGCCCATAAGTACTCATAAAACAATTAGCATGCTTAAATTACTTTTATGTAAATAACCAGAAGGTATTAGCATATATCCATGAACAGAAAAAAAAAACTAAAGAAAACAAAAAACCTAAGCCTTAAATATTGGCCCATGGATACAACACTAACACATAGGGATGTTTCTGATCAGTAAAATACATCAGATCTGATCTGTAATTCAGACCCTGCGATATTCTGGAGTTCAATCGCAAGAGCCACGATTTTTCAGTATTGTGCAGCATTTTTTCCCAATCATCCCCTCTCCGAGGACAGGGAACACTCTGTATTCCTTTTACTTTCAAAGTCTTGAAGACTCCAGCGTGTGAGTCCCTGAAATGCCTAGACAATCATTAAAAATCCAACCTGGTTAAACTATAGAAGAATGTACAAATGTGGAGATGGTCGGTGGGGTATGTATAAGCATGTTGAAATGGGGTCCTCTTTTGTTAATCTACACACGGGGAAACAATATGGTATTGAAACTTACATAAATTGCAACACTTCATATGTAGTGTATTTGGCAACATGCACTAGTTGCAATAAGTATTACCGTATATTGGGTGTACTACTTGGGCCCTCAAAATAAGAATTTCGGAGCATTTAACTGCGGCCAATCTCAATTCCAAAAGTGTACGTACAGGACTCTCTGGCTTGTCTAGGCATTTCAGGGACTCACACGCTGGAGTCTTCAAGACTTTGAAAGTAAAAGGAATACAGAGTGTTCCCTGTCCTCAGAGAGGGGGTGATTGGGAAAAATTGCTGCACAATACTGAAAAATCGTGGCTCTTGCGATTGAACTCCAGAATATCGCAGGGTCTGAATTACAGATCAGATCTGATGTATTTTACTGATCAGAAACATCATTGTGTGTTAAGGTACGTGCGCGTTTTCGGCGCCCCGCCAGTGTCGCCGTCCCCCATTTACATGGGGCGACACCTCTGGTGGCGCCCTGGCGAGCTGACAGGCGGCATCGCCGTCGGGGTGTCTCAAAACCCCAGCGGCGATGCAGTACAATGGGAGCCTATGGCTCCCATCACCTGTCAGGTCGCTGGCGGCCGGTTACATGGGGCGATGTAGACACATCGCCCCATATCGGCCGCCTGGTTTCATATCAATGAAATGATGTGAAACCAGGCAACCTCTCGGCGGCGCCGACATCGCCCCTTCACATTAGGCGATGTCGCCGCCGATAGGCCACGCCCCTACGTCGCCTAATGTGAAGGGGCGATGTGGCCTGGTGTAACGGCACCTTTAGTGTTGTATCCATGGGCCAATATTTAAGGTTTAGATTTTTTGGTTTTTTGGGGGGGGGTTTTCGGTTCATGGATATATACTAACTAGCTGTGAGCCCGATGCAAATGCATCGGGATTCTAGAACGTACGTTAGTTTGATTATAATAGTTATAGCTGTTAGACTAATGCAAATGCATCGGTTGTCTAAAATATGTGTATTGTTTTTTTAAAGATTTTTAAATAATAATCCAATTATTCCAATGACATCTTTACAGCAAGTACATATATTTGTATTGTTGATATCATATAAGGAAAATTGAATAATTATGTTGTAAGGGTCTTAGAACACAAAGTAGCAATACTTCTTAATGCATAAATCATTAAAATTGATGAATTAATAACAGTAATAGGTGTATCAGCCAGTTTGTGTCAGCCCACCAATCGCGTCAAGATGCCCTTACGCCTGGTGAGTCCTAATCTAACTAAATCCGAATTGATATAATTTAGATATTTTTTATACCTGAATTTTTCTTAGATTTTTTGAGGATTGTGATGTAAATAATAAAATTTTGAAAATTGATACAGAAGGAGTTACCAGCTACAGACTTGCAGCAATATCCATGCAATTAAAAAAAAACTTGTAGTTAACCTATGGTAAATGGAGTTAACATAGCTTCAGCAGGTGCATAAGATGCATCCACTAACTAACCACAGGTAACTGCAGTTGATGTGGATGACACTGCTGCAACTATGTTGTCTGCACAAACCGCAAGTTAAGTACAAATTACATATATGCAATTATGAAAATTACATCAAGTATGTTGTTGGTGAGTCCTTCATGATCAATAATTATCATTTATTATATTCCTCAATAATGTGAAAAAAATCTAAGAAAAATGGTGTGGTAGAATCTAATTAATAATTTATGTTTGTCCCTATCTATCTAAAGATGTGGAACACACCTTGCTAATGAGATGTGTGTGAACAGCCGTCCCACCCGTCTCTTAGCTGTTCACAAAAACCTCTCCCTTTAAAGAATAAGTATCAAATCTCTCAGCACGTAGAGTACTGGAGCTTGAAATAGTGGTTTCTATCACCCACTGTTTTAATGTGGATGATACACATCTCTCATATTTTTTTAAATGTGTGTTCACAAAAATATAGTAGAAATCAGTATAGAAAAGAATAAAATGTAAAACAGTAAATTTTTTTTTTTTTTTTTTTTTTTTTTTTCAAAAGATAAACAGAAGAATAGTCATAGGGAAGAGTTCAGTGCAAAATATTCTTGTAGACAATATTTTTGGTAAATACTTTGTCACTGTTAGGCAGCAATTTTCCTTGGATTGGAGTGTCCACCACTTTCACTTTTACATTGGATCGTCTTCTCACTCTTGAAAAAGCCACATACAATTGTCCATGTCCAAAAACAGGTTCTGGCAAAAAAATCCCTACTTTCTCAAGTGTTTGTCCTTGGGATTTGTTTATTGTCATGGCAAAAGCTGGCTTCAGAGGAAATTGGCGACGTCTTAACTTAAAAGGCAAGCCGGTTTCTGATGGGCACAAATCAATCCTGGGAATGAAAACGACATTTCCTCCAGCAGACCCAGTAATGACTCTTGCTCGAATCATGTTGGCAAACAAACCGGTGACAATTAAGCGAGTCCCATTACAAAGACCTTTTCGGCTGTTGAAGTTCCTCAAAAGCATTACAATGGTGCCAATTTTTAATTTAAGACGATGAGATGGCATCCCCGTGGGTGTAAGTGAATTTAAAAACTCAACAGGGTATTGCTCTGGGTCCTCTGTCTCGTCCGGATCAATGGAATCATCACTAATGTATTCTGTATACTCTCCAGCAATGCAATCCATGATCTTAGAGTTGACCTGATCCACATCATCATTTTTGGGGCAAAGAATGGCATGTGATGCTGCTGTATTAATGCTTTCATTGTCATTGACATCAATTACAATGTTTTCACCAAAAATATCAAATATTAGTGAACCTGTGCAAATCATATCTTCAGGGATTTCTATAACATCATCTCCAAGGTTATAAGAATTGGTCAATTGTCCATTTCCCAGCTGAAGTATCCAATTGCTGTATTCTGGATCAACAGAGCGCATGTTGTCAAGTAGTGGCAATTGAGTGAAAATCTGCCATTGTCTGGAATATTTAATGCAGCTCTCTACGATATCAGTTCGTGTTCCATGAGGAATAATAGGAAGACACTGACGAAAGTCTCCTCCCAGAACAATGACTTTCCCTCCAAAGGGTGTTTTATTTTTCTTCGAGATATCTTTGGTCATAACATCCTTTAATAGTTGGTCAATGACATGCAGTGCGTATTTGGATAGCATAGTGGATTCATCAATAATGAAAAGTTTAGTATTCTTCAAATGGTGTGCAGCATCAGTGTCATTTTTGATTCTTGAAACAGACGTTTCATTGATTGGAATAGGTATCCCGTAAAGTGAATGGATGGTTCTTCCTCCTTCCAATAAGTTGGCTGCAATCCCAGTACTGGCAGCAGGTGACACAGTTTCTCCTTCTCCTCTTATTTGACGAATTAACAAATCATACAAATATGTTTTCCCACTGCCACCTGGGCCATCAATGAAAAAACACTTAGCTTCCTCACTTGTATCCTGTAATGCTTCATTTATGGCATTATAGGCCAAAAGTTGTTGTTGATTTAAAGTTTCTTTCATTTCTTGAGCTCTTCTAAACTCCTCCTCTTTGTCGTATTGTGGTTGTAGTTGTTGTTTTCTTTTGGGGCGTGGTAGATTAAAATCCGTAAAGCTTTTGCCATGAAATTTTAACACATTTTGAACATCTGCCATTGCATAACCTTCACAATGCTCACAGTCCTCATTGTTAGGGTGATATGCACGGCAGTAGTCTTCAATGAAATCTTTTTTAAATTCTTGCCACAACTCCAATGGATGAGCAGGAGGACCAAAGATACATATGTAAGCAAACATATCCCGAAGCTGTGCAGGCATGTTGAGAACACAGCCATCCAGTAAGGTATTTCGCCAAACACTGTCATCCAAAAGTAATCCAAGGGCTATTGCTGCCTGTTTAAAAGTTGGGTACTCGACTTCATTAACGGTCTTAATGTGCTCAAAACTTGTTGCTCCTTTTACATGTAGTAACAACAACCGTAAATAGTAGCGTTCTTCATCTTTCATACTGACCGTATACATTCTTCCAATGACTGTTGTTCCACGTTTCTGCCTAATTTCCCATGCACCAGCTTTCCAGACATAGTGCTCAGGAATTTGGCGGTATAAGTATTCATGAGCACGTGGGTCATTCTCATTCAGTTCAAAGTAGGCCATAAGAGTTGATTTTCTATGCGTCATGGCAGCAATGTTCTCAACAGAAGCATCTTCATGAAAATAAAGGGGTTGTGACTGTGGCAGATGTACGGCAAGGCGAACAATGCTGTGTGATTGTTTATGCATTGGATAGGCAAAAATTCTCCAAGCTGCCTCCGGTGCACTGACGTATCTTGAATCCATAAATTGGTGAGGTTCATCATGTTGTATGTTTGTTTGAGAAATTTCCAGATTGGCTTTATCATGCCCTTTGTAAACATATTTGAATAGATACTTGACACTTTGAATGGATGCACAGATTTCCACATTTATATGACACTTATACTTTAATAGTAAAAAAGGGTTATAGGGAACAACCCAAGAATTATCAACCATGTGAGAACGTTGTGTAAATGAAGGTCCTGCATTGCGTTGATAAGTTGGATAGGCATCGTGTGCTATTAGAGTTTTTGGTTGGAAATCTTTTGGGAATCCTTTTTTACACTTTCCAATATCCATACATGGAGAATTGGGGTTGAATTCTCCACAGGGTCCATGAATCATATGTTGCATCACAATTTGATGGAGCACAGGATACTCGGATGGGTCAGGAATTTCTGCCCAAACAGTACGATCGACATCAACCTCAGTGCGTAATTTGGAATTGCTATCCAGAATAACCAAAATGTGAGCATGTGGTAGTCCCCTCTTTTGGAATTCTATTACATGAATCATTGCACAAATCTTGCCAAATAATCCACTGTTTATATCTTTTAATAGGGCTTCTAATTTTATTTTGAAGACACGGGCGACTAAATCCGGTCTGTGTTCCACCCTCTGCCATGGTTCTAAATTGTGGATAATCTCGCTCCATTTGGGATTACAGGTCATTGTTATGAAAAGATCTGGGCGTCCAAATTTTGTAACAATAGCCATGGCATCTTGATACCTCTGCTGCATGTTTCTGGGACTGCCTTCAAACGACGATGGTAAAATGACCGTCTTGCCAATGGGAATTCCTTTTTCGAAAGATTTTCTTTCCAGATGTTCCTGTAGTACACAATAGTCCTCCACTTTTAAGTCTTTTTGATGTTGACGTATAAAATTTAAGCGATTAGCCTCAATTTTTATATACGCATCCACTAAATACTGTTGTGTTAGTTTTCCACCATTTAGAATAGGATTGAACCCAGGACGTACAGATAGCAAATAACAGTAATACTGCAATTGTGTAATTCTCCGTGGATTTTCACCTTGATGCTTCAGTCCCTCATGCCAGCCTTGTTCTCCATGCGGAAAAAATAACGGATACAGTAAAGCATCTAAATTACTGTGGAGAATACTGACTTGCTGTGTTTTTGGGGCTAAAGGATTGTTTGGGTCAGGTTTCAGATGAATTAAAATGTCTCTATTGAAGGGTGGCTCTCCATCAGCATTTTCAAAGACCACAGCAACTTCATTAACAATTGGTTTATTATAACGTCTTGGGTCTTGTTCTCGATCCTGTTTAAGAGCCATGATGATATTAGGCATGACAGTACCATTTTCAATTGCCTTCTCCTGTTCCTCTTGTTCAACAAAACGTAACATTTTGTATGCGGAAACAAAAGGATTGATGCGATCTAATAAGTTAGCAATGAGCCGCATCAATTTAGGATGACATTTTTTATTTTCGTCACACTGTAAACGTTGGTCATTAGCAGTGGCAGTATCTAAAATGTAGAGTTGGGCATAAGCAGGAGCTTGATCTGGAGCAGGATGTAGTGTTCCAGTACGGTGATAAATTTGGCCATGAATCCTGAAGCAATAAGGGCCATGTCCAGGTGGAGGAGCAATACTTGCACCCATAGAAGCAAAACCAAAGGAACTATTAATACTTCTGATGTTATCCATCATATTCCGACTGTATGGACTCTGACCTTTAAGAATACATTCCAACATCTCTGGATACTGAGGTAACGGAACCTTGACCTTCCCCTTGTGACAACAGAGAGTATACTGTTTATCCGATGGCATCTCATCCATGAAATGTCGAGCTTCACAATGGTTACATATGAATATCATTGACCCACAGCTATGTTCCACAATGCCAAAATCACTATCTGTAAATCCAGGTGGATATGAAGAGGGAGGTGTAGGTAGGTAAATAGAATGTTGTTTCTGCAAACCAACATAGATGAGACGTTGAAGTAAAAAGCAGAAAAAGAGTCAGGATCCACTTGTGTAACAGTAGAAGACGTCTTTTTGCGGTGTGTACGACGTGAGCCAGCACTTTTGCGTATGCGGCTCTGTTTGAATTGTGAAGACTCCAGAGCAATTTGTGCCTCCAAAGGAGTTTGTTCTTGTTCAACCCGAAAACGTTTTGTGCTTGACGTCTCCTGAGCACAATGTTTACGCTTTTCTGTTGCTTTGCGCGGTGATGAAACTTGAGGAATTGTGCTACTTTCATCCGGTGAACTGCTAGAAAGAGCTAGAGCAAACTGTAGTAGTGGTGAGCTTACAGTTGGATCAGCAGACTGTAGTACTGATGAGGTTACTGTCTGATCAGCACACTGACTTAGATCAGCAGAGTATTGTAGAGGTGAGCTTGCAGTTTGATCAGCAGACTGTTGTACTGATGAGGTTACTGTCTGATCAGCAGAGTGATGTACTGGTGGTGTTACTTTTTTTTTTGACGGCGTTGACGTTCCTTCTGAGCTTTTTTGCCCAAGCGTAGTTGTTTTTGTTGCAGCGACTCCGTTGCAATGCGTTGCTTATACTCAGCTTTAGACTTATCCAAACGACATTGTCGCTCTTCTTCAGTTTCCTTAGCACGTGTCTTACGCATCCATGCGGCTTTGTACCCGCCAACATCCTTGCTAGTATCCTTTGAAGTCATGTTAGGACATACAAAGGTAATACTATGCTTGTAGAGGTATAGGTACGTAAGAGCTTTTACAAAAGCTTTTTGGGAGAAAAGAATTCTTGAAAAGTATAGAATAATTATTAAGGAAAATAATAAGTTCCAGATAGACAATGAACATATTTAAATATCATGTTTTGTATATCCTTATAATGTACCCTACGACGTATTACAAAGATATAGACATGTTTCTCATTAATATCAATAATAGTAAGAGGTGACTGAATACTTAAGGACATCGAATGTGCATATATAATACCAATACCATAAATACCAAAACCATCACCAAAACCATCATCAAAACCATCATCAAAACCATCATCAAAAGCATTATCAATAGCAATAATATTAGCAATAGCATAATTATTAGCATTAATAGCCTAATTATAAGCATTAATAGCATAATTATTAGCATTAATAGCATAAATATTACCATTAATAGCATAAATATTACCATTAATAGCATAATTATTAGCATGAATAGCATAATTATTAGCATTAATAACATTATGATTACCATTAATAACATAATTATTAGCATTAATAGCATAATTATTAGCATTAATACCATAATTATTAGCATTAATAGCATAAATATTAGCATAAATATCATAAATCTTAGCATAAATAGCATAATTATTACCATTAATAGCATAAATATTAGCATAAATAGCATAAATATTACCATTAATAGCATAATTATTACCATTAATAGCATAATAATTAGCATTAATACCATAATTATTAGCATTAATAGCATAATTATTGGCATTAATAGCATAAATATTACCATTAATAGCATAATTATTACCATTAATAGCCTAATTATTACCATAAATAGCATAATTATTACCATTAATAACATAAATATTAGCATTAATAGCATAATTATTCGCATTAATAGCATAATTATTAGCATTAATAGCATAATTATTAGCATTAATAGTATAAATATTAGCATAAATAGCATAAATATGAGCATAAATAGCATAATTATTACCATTAATAGCATAATTATTAGCATTAATAGCAAAATTATTAGCATTAATACCATAATTATTAGCATTAATAGCATAATTATTGGCATTAATAGCATAAATATTACCATTAATAGCATAATTATTAGCATTAATAGCATAAATATTAGCATTAATAGCATAATTAGTAGCATAAATAGCATAAATATTAGGATTAATAGCATAATTATTACCATTAATAGCATAATTATTACCATTAATAGCATAAATATTAGCATTAATACTATAATTATTAGCATTAATAGCATAATTATTGGCATTAATAGCATAAATATTACCATTAATAGCATAATTAGTAGCATAAATAGGATAAATATTAGCATTAATAGCATAATTATTACCATTAATAGCATAATTATTAGCATTAATACCATAATTATTTGCATTAATACCATAATTATTTGCATTAATACCATAATTATTGGCATTAATAGCATAAATATTAGCATTAATAGCATAATTATTACTATTAATAGCATAATTATTAGCATTAATAACAGAAATAGTATCATTAATAACATAAATATTAGCATTAATAGTATAATTATTAGCATTAATAGCATAATTATTAGCATTAATAGCATAATTATTAGCATGAATGGAATAATTATTAGCATTAATACGATAATTATTAGCATTAATACCATAATTATTAGCATTAATAGCATAATTATTGGCATTAATAGTCAAATTATTATTATTAATAGCCTAATTATTAGCATTAATACCATAATGATTAGCATTAATACCATAATTATTAGCATTAATAGCATAATTATTAGCATTAATAGCATAAATATTAGGATTAAAAGCATTAATAATACCATTATTAGCAATATTATTTTTTTAATACCATTATGATTACCATTAATAGCATAATTATTATCATGAATAGCATAATTATTACCATTAATAGCATAATTATTATGAATAGCATAATTATTACCATAAATAGCATAATTATTAACATTAATATAGCATAAATATGATCATTAATAGCATACATATTAGGATTAATAGCATTATTATTAAGAGTAATATAATTAGTGTTATGTTATTTTTGTAATAATTTTTTTAATTTTTTTTTTTTTTTAATAATTTTTTAATATTTGTTATTATTAAATAATTATTTTATTTTAAAAGAATATTTTTTTTTTTTTAATTATTATTTTCCTTTAATTATTTATTATTTTTAATTTTATTTTAAATTATTTTTGAATATTTGTTATTATGAAATAATTATTTTATTTTAAAAGACTAATTTTTTTTGTTTATAATTATTATTTTTATTTAATTATTTATTATATTTTATTTTTTTTTTAATTATGTTTTAATATTTGTTATTATTAATTAATTTTTTTATTTTAAAAGAATATTTTTTTTTTTAATTATGATTTTTCTTAATTATTTATTATGTTTGATTTTTTTTTTAATTATTTTGTAATATTTGTTATTATTAAATAATTATTTTATTTGAAAGACTAATTGTTTTTTTTTTAATGATTATTTTTATGTAAATTTATTATATTTTAATTTTTTGAATTATTTTGTAATATTGTTTATTATTAAATAATTATTTTATTTTAAAAGATTTGTTTTTTTTTTTTTAATGATTAATTTTATTTAATTATTTATTATATTTTAATTGTTTTTTTAATTATTTTGTAATATGTGTTATTATTAAATAATTATTTTATTTTAAAAGAATATTTTTATTTTTTTGTAATTATTATTTTTGTTAAATTATTTATTAATTATTATTTTTTTTTTAATTATTTTTTAATATTTGTTATTATTAAATAATTATTTTATTTTAAAAGACTAATTATTTTTTTGTTTTATTATTATTTTTATGTAATTATTTATTATATTTTTTTTTTTTTAATTATTTTTTAATATTTGTTATTATTAATGAATTAATTTATTTTAAAAGATTTTTTTTTTTTTGTAATTATTATTTTTATTTAATTATTTATAATTTGTTAATTTTTTTTTTTAATTATTTTTTAATATTTGTTATTATGAAATAATTATTTTCTGTGAAAAGAGTAATATTTTTTTTTTTTAATTATTATTGTTATGTAATTATTTATTATATTTTAATTTTTTTTGTAATTATTTTGTAATATTTGTTATTATTAAAAAATTATTTTATTTGAAAAGACTAATTTTTTTTTTTTTTAATTATTATTTTTATTTAATTATTTATTATATTTTAATTTATTTTTGAATTATTTTTTAACATTTGTTATTATTAAATAATTTATTTATTTTAAAAGAATATTTTTTTTTTTTTTAATTATTATTTTTATTTAATTATTTATTATTTTTTAAATCTTTTTTTATTATTTTTTAAATCTTTTTTAATTATTTTTTTTATTATTTAATTTATTTATTTTTTTACTTGTGAGTGAGAGGCAGTTCTCATTCAGGTCCGCGTTTTTTTGCTATTGACATACATTAGCGGTGTGTCTCAGATTTTATGGCCGGCCACCTGGTTCTATATGTCGGCGTTAAAATCGCGGACACACCGCTAATGCATCTCTATGGGCAGTCAGGGCGATTTCGGATTGAACGCCGACCAATCAGAATTCGAGTTGAATGCCCATAGAGATGCATTAGCGGTGTGTCCGCGATTTTAAGGCCGACATATAGAACCAGGTGGGCGGCCATAAAATCGGCGACACACCGCTAATGTATGTCAATGGAGAAAAAAAGGCGGACCTGAATGAGAACTGAATGAAGGGCTCTTCTGATTGGCTGAGGGCAATATCTAGCGACCAATCAGAAGAGGTCTAGAGATTTCATTAAGGTACAATGGCGGATTTTTCGCCCATTGTATCTTAATGAGAAAGAAGAGTACGTCGGAGGTGGAAATTTGGAAAAAGAAGACAGAAGATCCCCGGGGCCGGACGAAGAAGCGGAGATAGCGGAAAGAAGAGAGAAGACCTCCGGGGCCGGAAGAAGAGGACGGCTGGCCGGACGGAGGAGATATGGATCGGACGGAAGACCTCCGGGGTCGGAAGAAGAGGACGGCTGGCCGGACGGAGGACATATGGATCGGACGGACGATCAGATGATTTGAAGGCATGTAAGTGATCGACGGGGACAGCGGGGGGTTAGGGTGTAGGGTCTTAGGTAACAGCGGCGTTAGGTTAGGGGACGGCGGGGGTTAGGGTGTAGGGCTTTAGCGCGAGGGGCAGGGGACAGCGCCGGTGCCTTAGGGGATAGGCGGCGGGGCTTGGGGGTATCGGCGGGGGCCTACGATGGTACGGGGCTTAGGAGATAGGGGCGGCGGTGCCTTAGGGGTTAGGCAGCATGGCTTAGGGGGTATCGGCGGGAGGCTAGGGGTAGAGGCTTAGGTGCGGCGATGGCTTAGGGGGTAGCGGCGTGTTGTTTTTGTTGCGGGGTGTGTGTTTGTGTAAAGCGGGGAGCAGCGGCGGCGACGGGAGCGGTGGTGTGTAGGGTGGGGAAGAGCGGCGGCGGCGGGAGCGGTGGTGTGTGGCCTGGGGAGCAGCGGCGGCGGTGCTGGTACTGTGTGGGCTGGGGAGCGTTATAAGAAAGGATTTAGATTAGAAAGGATATCTTAGCTGTAGGGTAGTAGCGGTCGTCTTGAAGCTTGCTTCGGGAAATCCTGGAGCGAGTCTTCTTGCGGCCTCGGAACCGGCAGTCCGTGATCGAGGTACCGGGTAGGCGAAATGAGTTGTGAGTTCAAATTTCGCGCCTTATAAACTGGGCTGTGAAATTTGAAACCACAAAATGGCGGGGGGGCGTAAAGTGAGTGGTGATTGGGCGGTGAATGGGCAGTGGGTTAGGGCGGCAGGGGGCTGTAGTGTACAGCGCGATGGTATACTACAGTCCCATGGCGCTTATGGGCATGGGACTGTAGTATACTATAGCGGTGTACACTAAGCGCTTAGAGCGGCAGGCGGCAGGGGTCTGTAGTGTACAGCGCGATGGTATACTACAGTCCCATGGCGCTTATGGGCATGGGACTGTAGTATACTATAGCGGTGTATACTACAGTAGTGGTGGTGTGAGTGAGTGGTGATTGGGCGTTGAATGGCAGTGTGTTTGTGTAAAGCGTGTAGTGGGTTAGAGCGGCAGGGGGCTGTAGTGTACAGCGCGATGGTATACTACAGTCCCATGTCGCTTATGGGCATGAGACTGTAGTATACTTTAGCGGTGTATACTACAGTAGTGGGGGTCTGTGCGGTGCGGACATTGGGGTGGCGAGTTGTGGGTAGCGGGGAGCGGAGGCGGCTGTGGCGCCTCCGCTCCATGGTCCCCGGGGAGCGAGTTGCGGCTCAGGCAGCGACTCGTAATGGCCTCGCGGCCATTGCTCGCGCTACCTGAGCGGTAAATCGCTAAGGTTGTAGCCGGGCCTGTGGATCGATTTTGGGCCAGCGGCTCGCAATGGCCGCTTCGCGGCCATTGCTCGCCCTGGGCCAGCGACTCGCAATGGCCTCGCGGCCATTGCTCGCGCAGCATTGGCGCTTCGCGCCCAATGTTAAATTCGTATCCACATGACCATGCCGGAAGTAGCGCGCGGAGGGGCGCTTTTCCGATTCGCGATTATATAATAGATACCTTCTGGTATTCTATTATATATTATATATTAATACCTTGTGAAATGAAAAATTTAAGTTATCATGTTTTGTATAATTTCTTTCTAACAGTTGTACTCTACATTATTATATGTATCTACATGTAACTTCTGTAATCATGAATATTTATGAGGGTACTGTTATATGAACCTTTTTCCTAATTGGACATGTAACTGAGACAGACAGGGGTTAAAGATTCTAATGAGTGGAATGAATTGAAATTGCACACCTTGGGGGGTGGGTCTTATTATGTATATATTGTGGGTTTTTATTCAAAGTATTGCTGATGACTAAGGGGATGCGTCCCCGAAACGCGTCCGGGTCATTCCATGTCAAGTGATCCAAAAATGAATATTTTATTTCCCTGATTTCCTCAGATTTTTTTAATTTTTTTTCTATATGAAGAACAACTTTAGTTAATTACAAAAAAAAAGTTTTGAATTTTTTTCTTTATCAGTTAATTTTTTACAGATTTTTAAAGTTTTAAAAAAGTGCGAATTTTGGCCTGGTATGGCTTTACATTTTCTATCATATCTCGGGCTAGAAATAAGATAGAGAAACAAAATAAACACCATTCTACTCAGGACTGTGCAGGCTTTCACCAGATATGTCACAAGAGGATCTTTGTTAATATTTTACCCATGTGATCGCAAGCGCAAAACTTTAAAACGCATTTCCGAAAAATCGGCGCGCTTTAAATATTTCAAAAACTGCCCATGTGTCTGCTTTGCTCTTAGCCACATCTGTACCAAATTTCAAGTTGGGATCGCGATGGGATCATATTTTAAAATATTTTAATATTAATAGCGTCAATGGGTCATTCTATATCAAGTGGTCTAAATATGAATATTTTTTTTTACCTGACGTCTTTAGATTTTTTTAATTCTTTTTCTTTATGAAGTACAACTTTAGTTAATTACAAATTAAAAGTTTAGAATTTTTTTCTACATCAGTTAATTTTTTACAGATTTTTAAAGTTTAAAAAAAGGGTGAATTTTGGCCTGGTATGACTTTACATTTTTTTTTATCTCAGGCTAGAAATAAGATAATGAAGTGGGAGTGGCATCATTTTACTCAGAATGGTAACAGCTTTCATTTGATATGTTACAAGACTATGTTTCTTTATATCAAATTCAAACTATTGACGGGCAATTGTGAAAAAATGACTGATTGTGTTCTTGATTATATTTGTGCAGAGATTCAACTTGGGACCTGTCAAATTTATATATTTTTTATTTTATGGTTGTATGAGTTATCACAACTTATTGAATAAAACATTTATATGCAACAAAAAAGAAACACAAAAAGCAAATCCCATAAGTGCCAGGATAAATACATCTTAATCATCAGAACACAACGCTCAGCATTTTCAACTTGAATGTATTGAACAAACCAAAAGAAGAAAGGTGATCATATCCTCAAGTTTGATTAAACAAGATTAAAAGAACCAAAAATGTTAACCTCTATTTATACATGTAAATTTGTTTTCTATTCTATCACTAAACATGTGATTTATGAAGTGTTTAATAAGAATAGTGTAGTGAGGTGAGCAATTCAGATTGTATCATAGAAATGGATATGGAAATGAACTGTGCACAGTCCGCTACTGCCCCTTGTGGACAAGTGCTGAAACAAACGCAGGGAAGTGGGAAATTCCCTTTTCAGCAAATGTGTTTACTCAGGAAGAGAGAGCAGCAGGAAGTCAGTGCAGATCCAGAGCTGAGCAAGGGAAGACCTGCTTGTGGATGTCTGTTGAAAGAGGGCTACTTTGCTACACCTTGCCGGAAAAATCACCCCGCAGAAGCCCCCGTGACTGATCCTGGGCCACTGGACTTTGGTGCTGTGACTCTGGCCGCTCTGCAAAACCTTGCCCGCCAAGCACCCGGAGTGCATGTGCAGGGGCCGTGACCGACATAAGGGAGCCATTTGTACTGCCGTGATCTCCCTCCTGCTGCTCGGGGTGCCCCGAGACTGGGAGAGACATTAAAAGAAAAATTTCGTTACCTGCGGAAGGAGACCAAATAAGAAGACTAAGGAGTTTCCCCCTTCAGCGCTGCACCGGGACCCGTCCTCGCGAGATCCCCAGGCCTGCGACGGGGGAGCGACATCTTCTTCTGTGATAGACTGGTATGTGATTTAGGGAAAGTTAGGGAAAGATACCTTCATTGTTGTGTTTTTTCTTTTCTTGCTGCGTACCCGGAAGAAGTGAAGATCCAGAGACTCTAATATATACAAGTGCGCATATAGTTCGGTTGACTGTGATATAAACATGTTTGCCAGTAAAGAAACGTTATTATCGGTTAAACCTGAGTATGGGGATTCTGTTGAGAAAGATCATACACACACACCTGCGGCCTTACACCGGTCGCTACAATAGTACAGTAGTTAAATTATCGTTCTATAAATTATGAACTAATCAAACAATTAATAGTATGTTTTTATAGTGGCATTTTATCAATTTGTCCCTTCTAGTGGGTGAAATGTAATCTTGTCCATAAACGCTTACAAGCAATCGCCATTTCCTTGTGTGTCAAAGAGTATGTCCGGCCTGTCACGGTGTTAGGCTCCGCCTGAGTTAATATCTGATTTTTGTGCACTTTTAAAATGTCTGGCTTTCTTGGATACACAAAGGATGGCGCTGGACCAGAACGATGCAATAAAGTCAATTCTACTTCTTCATTTTCACAATCTTTGGAGAGTACAGTAGCCAGCCACCAGCGGCAATCATATTCATATTTTTTCAAGTACACTTGAGATAGAACTGTATTACTATAAAGTGAGTTTTAGGGCTAGCGCGCACAGTTTTTTCTGTCTGCAGATACACGCTGCAGTTTTGGCAGCTTGTTTTTCTACCAAGTTTTTACCACATATGCGTTAGTTTTTTTAATCGCTAGTGAAAAAAATGGCAGCTTTTTTTATATAAATGATAAATGCTGCGTTTATTGCAGCAATTAAAAAGTAGTTCAAGCAGTGATTTACTCACTCTTGAGTGTTTCCAAAAACACTGCATGTGGTGAACCCCATAGAAATCAATGGGGCTGTTTTTCTGAATGATGATCCCTAAGAATAGCACTGTGTGTATTGGCACTTAATAATAAAAGCATTAAACTATTAATATATTTACTCACCCATATTTTAGTACACAGCCTTGATGGCTTTGTACAGACTATTGTTTGTTCAGGAGTGAAGATGTCCAGACATGTCAGGACATGAAAGGTCTGAACGAGCTGTCTTACTTCCTGAATGCAGTGGATAGACACTTAACATGATTGACAGAGCTGCTGGCCTATCATCTGCTCTGCATTCACTGTCTATCCCTGTGCTTTCTCAGGTTGAGCCCTAACAAAGCTTTTTCCTATATGTCCTCTCCTGCTTCTAAGCTGTAACATATCAAAATAATACAGTAATGTCTAAAAATAATGGATTTGATAAATATAGACCCCACGCTTTTAGACCACAGGTTGAACAGATCTGAATTCAAGATTTTTGAATTGACACTATAATAGTTAAATATTTTAAAATATGATCCCATCACAATCCCAACTTGAAATTTGGTACAGATGTGGCTAAGAGCATAAAAGAAACATGGGCAGTTTTGGAAAATTTTTATTAAAAAGTTTTTTCGGAAATGCGTTTCAAAATGTTGCATTTGCGCTCGCATGGGTAAAAAATTTAAATTAATAAATATACTCTTGTGACATATCTGGTGAAAGCCTGGACAGTTCTGAGTAGAATGGTGTTTATTTTGTTTCTCTATCTTATTTCTAGCCCAAGATAAAAAAATGTAAAGTCATACCAGGCCAAAATTCACACTTTTTTTAAACTTTAAAAATCTGTAAAAAATTAACTGATGAAGAAAAAAATTCTAAACTTTTAATTTGTAATTAACTAAAGTAGTACTTCATAAAGGAAAAAAAATAAAAAAAATCTAAAGACGTCAGGTAAAAAAAAATATTCATATTTAGATCACTTGATATGGAATAACCCATTGACGCTATTAATAGTAAAATATTTTAAAATATGATCCCATCGCGATCCCAACTTGAAATTTGGTACAGATGTGGCTAAAAGCAAAGCAGACACATGGGCAGTTTTTGAAATATTTAAAGCGCGCCGATTTTTTGGAAATGCGTTTTAAAGTTTTGCGCTTGCGATCACATAGGTAAAATATTAACAAAGATCCTCTTGTGACATATCTGGTGAAAGCCTGTATAGTTCTGAGTAGAATGGTGTTTATTTTGTCTCTCTATCTTATTCCTAGCCTTAGTTATGAGGAGAAACGTAAAGGCAGGCAACAGCGAAATTCGCACTTTTTCCGAACTTTGAAAATCATTTTAAAAAAAATAAATTTTTTAAAAAAATTTTCTCTTCACATTTTGCATTGTCTGACATGCTATTATCAAGTAACAAAATCTCAAAAGAATTAAAAATATAGAGGTAATAATCATTGGTTCACTTGACATGGAATGACTCGTCCTGCTTCCTCTCTGAGGTTATGTAATTTTTTAATCTCTAATAAAAGAATCGACCGTATGTGGCATCGGATACCTTTTTTCATTTTCATATGACATAAATGTACGTCACATGTCATGATGGGGTTAAAAAAAATAATACAAATTCATGATATATTAACCTTAAAGGGAACCAGTGTGGTGCCTAGCTAAACAGGCATCACAGAGGGGTACTGCACCCATAAAAGAGGTGCAGGTACTCCAGCTGCAGGTGAATTTTAGGATGGCAAATGGGACCCATAACCAGCACTCCCACACTAGATTACACGGTGGGAGGGTACCCGGGAGGGAATAAAACCACCTCTAGGGGGAACAAGAGGGTCCTTGAGCAGAATGGCAAACTAGGAGTCTCCCTCTTTTAGGGGGAGTGGGAGAGAGGGTCTTGAACAGTCGGAGGAGAAGGAGGAAAGAGGAAAGGGCTCAAGGAAAGAAAGCTTCCAGCTAGTTTGGGAAGAAGGACTTGAGGAGGTCTATCCTCGACAGCTTACCTGGCACCAGAGCCCGCACCTGTGGGAAACTTCAGGACCACAGAAAATCCGGAGACCCATGGAGTCTACACTTCTCCCGGACACCCGAGCAACCGAAAGAGGGTAGCCGACACCGATGAAGGAGCAAGTGGTTAGCCAGCAGAAGGTTATCCGAAGGCAGCTGGGGTGAGAGACAGAAAGGAGGTCAGGTTGGCTTCAAGTAACCAGGCTTCACACCACCACTGGAAACAGGAAAGGAACAGATGGGGTTAGAGCAAAAAGGCACACACCAGGGGTTCCACCATACCACCTGGGATCTACCTGCAGCCACCCGTGCATACCTGTTCTTTAACATCTGAATGCTGAACTGAAACTGTAACTAACACTGCTAAAAAGTTTCAAGTAAAGTACCCGGAGAGAAGTGAACTTGACTCTGCATTTCCTTCTACATGAACTTGTTTCCTTTTAAGAACGCTGCCCCGGAGGTCCAGTCCTACCTGTGGAGGACTTCACCAACCAAGCCGCGATACCATCCACCTCCGGTGGACTGCAGCGGCGCTGGTGGCATTTCACCAGACACTACAGGTGGCATCACGACAACAAACTTTGTATATAGCATCCCCTGTAAATACCCCCTTTTTCAACCCTTTTTACCTTGGACCACTTACCTCCAGAAGATCTTATACTATTCAAAGACTTTCTGGACCTCGTGGAAGAAAACACAACCACAGGTAGCGTACCAAATAAAAAAACGTTTCCTCTCCGTGCACCTTCCCAGGCAACACCCCCCTTTTCACTCTTTCCACCTGTTCAATTCTTCTTTGATCGGATGTCGAATGACATACGTGATTTAAAAACTAACAACTTTCAACACAATAATCTAAGTAAAGAAGAACAGGCGGCACTTCAAAAACTAAAAAATAATAAAGACTTCCTTGTCAAGGAAGCTGATAAGGGGGAAAATGTTGTATTATGGCCCACCCATTTGTACATGGAAGAAGCTCATAGACAGTTGGCGAATACCACGTGTTACTTGAAACTTCCTTCGGATCCGACTTCAGTGTTCAAAAAAAAGCTAGAGGCACTTGTGTTTCGGGCTTTTGATTTGACTATCATTACTAAGAAGGAAAGGAATTTTCTATTGATTAAGCATCCTGTCATTCCCACCTTGTACTTCTCACCAAAAGTACACAAATGCATATCAAAGACACCAAGGAGACCGATTGTCTCAGGTATTGGCGGGATCTTTGAGAAGCCCTGTTCATATGTGGACTTTTATTTACAGCCGTATGTATACCGTCTTGATTCATACGTCCGTGACTCCTCTGATCTTATCTCCAAACTAGATTCAGTGAATATTCATCAACCATTTTTGATGCTTACAATGGATGTCGAAGGACTGTATACCTGTATCCGACATGATCTGGGGCAAATGGCAGTTTATTACTTTCTCGATAAGAAAACCACAGGTACACGACTACACGACTCCTTTCTTTTGGATTTGTTGCGCATGATCCTCGAAAATAACTACTTCACTTTTGACCGATCCTTTTTCAGACAAATTTCAGGAACCGCAATGGGGGCGAAGTGCGCACCCTCCTACGCAAACCTTTTTCTTGGGTGGTGGGAGGAAATTTGCGTCCGTAATCATCCCCACTTCGCGACATCTGTCCCCCATTGGTTCCGTTATATTGATGATGTCATCTTTTTTTGGACAGGCTCAAATGCAGAGTGTACCGAATTCATGAAGGACCTCCACACAAGTCGTCTGAACATCATCCTGACTTCACAGATTTCTACAGAAGAGGTGATTTTCCTGGACCTAAAAATCAAACAGGTAGGGGGTAAGGTCACTACAGCACTTTACAGGAAGGACACTGCAACAAACAGTGTACTTCATTTTGACAGCTTTCACCCCCTACACATGCGCAAGGCCATCCCGAATGGTCAATTTTATTGTTTAAAACGGAACTGCACAGAAAATGAAGTTTTTTTGGCAGAAGCCCGCAATCTATCGGACAGATTCCAACAAAGGGGTTATCCACAGAAGGTTATTTCACAAGCCTTCCAGGCCACAAACGCTACCGGCAGAGCTGACTTGCTTCGTCAAAAAACAAAATTTGGATTTGACAGGCTCAGTGTGATTACTGCCTATAACAATCACTGGAATGACCTATATGGAATTTTGAAATGTAATTGGGACATCCTTGTGAGTGATCCCAGAGTTGCACAGTTCATAGGCCCAAAACCAATGATGGTGGCCAGAAGGGCAAAGAATCTGAGGGACCATCTCTCATCAAGTCATTTTCAGAGACCCGCATATCGGATGGGTAGAGGGGTACGGTTTATAGGGACATTTCCCTGTGGGGACTGTTCAGTTTGTCCCCTTATGATAGCCAGCGACCAAGTTGATCTTACAATTTTTCCACACGTAATTCGGACAAAATGCTATGCAAACTGCCATTCAAAAAATGTTATCTACGTCTTGATTTGCAGCTGTCCTATGCTATACGTTGGTGAGATGACACAAGAGGCCAGAAAGCGAATACAGAACCACATCTCGAGTATCATGTGTGCAAATTCAAATTTAAAAAATGGTAAGCCAATCAGTTCTGTTGCAAAACATTTTTTTCAATGTCATAATGGTTCCCCTAAAGGTATCAAAATTATAATTGTTGATAAAGTCAACATTTCAATTCGGAAGAGCCATCTAACTGAAGAATTCTTGAGAAGGGAGAGTAAATGGATCTTCAATCTGAACAGTTTGGCACCACATGGTATTAATGAAGAACTTTGTTTTACCGGTTACTATAGGAAATAAAGAGTAACACAGTAATGTTACATGACTATGCAATCCTTGCTATAGTGTTCTGATTAAACCATATTGTCCAATTTTCCTATCAAATGCCTCGGTGGAGATATTTCTTTAACTTGTTTCTTCACCCTTGTGTCTCCCTCCATTGTATAGTATCCCTTAAATGGATCCTCTACTGGCTACCTTTTGATTTTGAAAACCCTGGATAATGGAATATCGACTGGAACCCACTGGCTCTTCGACTTTCCATTCTCGGATCGCTTTGGACGTATATCTAGGACTAAGAGTGACCATGGGTTCTTCGCATTTACATCAGAACTTCACTCGAATAATAACAAAAAATAATTTTCCTATTGGTCCTTTGTGAATTTCAAAGTCTTGTCTATAGGACACCTATCTATATGCCTACATGCTATTTCAATTGCTCTTGTAGGATTACATTGATACAAGAAGTGTTGATGATTTTTTCTTTTCCTTTCTTGACCCCCTTTGACTAACATCATACCGCTTCCTGGATATATTCCATTGAATAACTTTCACTTCATTATACGCTCTAGTATTAAAATAATTTATTTTGCTTTGGGGTTGCACCTCTTTTGAGAAATGTATCTATTGCTATTGCTTGGATTGCTGATTTCTCTATCTAACATCTCTTTTCCTCTTAGCATTTTCCTCACAGATCCAATTTTTCTTGTTGCATTATTTTGTTTTAGATGTACTATCTGTGTGTTTACTTGCAGGTTGGTTAAATGTGACGAGCAGCCCCTTATCCTTGCTCAATTATCTAGCTGGTACCTTATTATACCTCCTTGTATGCAAGCTTGAATATCTCACAGCTTGCATACTGGATTCAATACACCGTCTCGTGCTGTACACTTCTCCTTATCCCGCCCCCTGTTAGGAAGCTTTCTTTGCCTCCTAGCAACGAGCGCAACAATGACCGGCCGGTCTGCGCATGCGCAACCGTCGCATAGCGACGCTTGTGTACACACCACGCTGCTGGCATCTGTAGTATTCGTCACTTCCGGCCTTTTGTGCCGTAACACGAGCGGACGCCATTACTGGAGGCTCACTATATAACATAAGCTTTACAAGTCTCTACACAGCACTTTCCCTGAGGAAGCTGTCCTTTGTTGGCGGCGATACGCGTCGGGAGGTCGTGCTCTCACTACCTATGCTCTAAACAACGCTCATTCCGCATCATAGTGGTGGTAAAACGGAATCACAAAAAACAATCAGAAAAACGTGCAAAAATACTCTGTTAAAAAAGATAAAAACAGTAAAAAGCTAGTGCTGCATAAAAAAGTGATAAAAAACAGGGTATTTAGTTGATACGTTTTTTGCAAAAAATGTATACGAAGCTGCTCTACCGAACGTCAAGGTAACCCGTATCACAGCAGTCCCTATCTGTGTGTTCAAAAAACCTGACCATGTGAATAGTTACCTACATGAGCTGGGTCCAGACAGGTCCAGTGCCTGACACGGACTGACTGCAGAAGACAGCTTTCAGTAACTATTCACATGGTCAGGTTTTTTGACCATCTATCTATCTATCTATCTATCTATATCTATATATCTATCAATCAATCTATGTGATAGATAGATAGATATAGATAGATAGCTAGATAGATATAGATAGATAAATAGATAGATATAGATAGATATAGATATAGATAGACAGATAGATATAGATATAGATAGATATAGATAGATAGATATAGATATAGATAGATATAGATACATAGATAGATAGATAGATAGATAGATAGATAGATATAGATAGATAGATAGATAGAGATAGATAGAGATAGATAGATAGAGATAGATAGATAGATAGATAGATAGATAGATAGATATAGATAGATAGATAGATAGATAGATAGATAGAGATAGATAGACCTATTCTCATTGGTCGCCGCCAGCACACAGCGACCAATCAGAATAGAACCTCACTTCCCATAGAGATATAATGGACGACTTTGAGTTTCAAATTTACCGCTTAAGTGAGGCGCTATGCTGATTGGTCGCTGTGTGCTGCGCCGACCAATCAGCATAGCGCCTCACTTCCCATAGAGATACATAGCGGTGTTTCGAGCGAAGTATAGCCGGGCCCTTGGTTCTATTTTCGGTCACGGGTCTCGGCTTTCGTCGATCGTCGCCGGGGCCATTGCGAGTGAGTCGCGCGCGCGAACAAAGCCACGAACAAAGCCACGAACAAAGCCACGGAAGTAGTGCCGTGTGCGATGGAAGTCGCTACGGCAATTATATTATATATATATATATATATATATATATATATATGTAAAAGTCCAAAAAACCAAAACTCATGCTTGAGAAAGGAGTTGCCACTCCGAAACGTCGCATCACATGAGGTGAAATAAAGAGTCCACTTCACTTTCTGAAGGAGTGCTGCCTTGTTTTTTGGACTTTTTCTGGATTGACGGCTGAGCACCGTTTACAGGATTTTGCACCGGCTAAGTATATTAAGATTGTGCTGATTCTATTTTTTCTATTTTATATATATATACAGTATGTATATATATATATACTGTATATACTAGATGGTGGCCCGATTCTAATGCATCAGGTGTTCCAGAGTATGTATGTAGTTTATTTATGGAGATTTAAGAATAATGCAGAGCGAAGCTGGGTTTAAATCCTGCGCCAATATCGCTGATTGGTTGTGCTGAGCCGGTTGCCAGCAATCAGCGAAGCGTGGTTGAAATCCCGTACCAATTTGCGGGCGGACTGTCCCTGTTGCTGATTGGTAGTGGGCGGCTGGCCTGACCAATCAGAGATGCAGGATTTGCTTTACAGACAAACAGACAGAAGTAGACAATTATATAGTAGATACCTACAGCAGTACCGGTGTGCAGCAGTGCTGGAGTCCAGGAGGGGACAGCGGGTGGGTGTGGTCAGGAGGGGGCCGGGGAGCAGTGTCCGGGTGTGGGCAGGAGGGGGCCCAGGTAAGAGCAGCCGGTGCGGGCAGGAGGGGGCCGGGGAAGAGTGGGCGGGTGCGGGCAGGAGGGAGCCAGGGGGACAGCGGCCGGGTGCGGGCAGAAGGGGGCAGGGGGGGCCCTCCTGCCTGCACCGGTCGCTGTTCCCGGCCCCCTCCTGCCCGCAGCAGAGTGCTTAGCGGAGTATACGGTGGCTCAGTGGTTAGCAGGGTTTATGGCGGCTCAGTGGTTAGCAGAGTATATGGGGACTCAGTGGTTCGCAGACTTTATGGCGGCTCAGTGGTTAGCAGAGTATACGGCAGCTCAGTGGTTAGCAGAGTATACAGGGGCTCAGTGGTTAGCAGAGTATACGGGGGCTCAGTGGTTAGCACAGTATACGCTGGCTCAGTTGTTAGTACTGTATTCGGAGCCTCAGTGGTTAGCACTCTATGGTAGCTCAGTGGTTGGCACTGTAAATGGTGGCTCAGTGGTTAGCACAGTATGGTGGCTCAGTGGTTAGCACTGTATATGGTGGATCAGTGGTTAGCACTGTATATGGTGGCTCAGTGGTTAGCACAGTATGGTGGCTCAGTGGCTAGCACTGTACGGTGGCTCTGTGGTTAGCACAGTTTGGTGGCTCAGTGGTTGGCACTGTATATGGTGGCTCAGTGGTTAGCACAGTATGGTGGCTCAGTGGTTAGCACTGTATATGGTGGCTCAGTGGTTAGCACTGTACATGGTGCCTCAGTGGTTAGCACTGTATATGGTGGCTCAGTGGTTAGCACTGCGTGGTGGCTCAGTGGTCAGCGCAGGATGGAGGCTCGGTGGTCAGCGCAGGATGAAGGCTTGGTGGTCAGTGCAGGATGGAGGCTCGGTGGTCAGCGCAGGATGGAGGCAGAGGGGACAGCACAGGATGGAGGCAGAGTGGTCAGCGCAGGAAGGAGGCTCGGTGGTCAGCGCAGGATGGAGGACCAGTGGTCAGCACATGTCTATCCCCTCTCCCATCCGCTCCAGGCTCACCCGCACCCGGTGTTTACATTGCCGCCGGAAACTACAGCAGGTAATGAGCGGTCATGTGATAGGTGGGCTGAAGTGACGTGCACAGAGCCTGTCACATGACCGCTCATTTGCTGCTGTAGCTTCCGGCGGTGATGTAAACACCAGATGCGGGTGAGACCGGAGAGGAGGAGGAAATGTAGCAAGGGGGGGGAAAATGGAGCAAGGGGGGGATGGAGCGGAGGGAGGCAGCGGCGGGTAAGAGGGGGCCAGAGGTGGGCGCACCTGCTCAAGCGGGCGGGTGCGGCCAGGAGGAGGCTGACAGTGCGGTGTCTGTGAGGCCGAAATTTCGAGACACTGATTGGATCGCGGCACGCGGCTGTTTTGCATACGCTGTGCTCATTGGTTGCTGCGGCTGGGGGCGACCAATGAGCGCTGGCATGCGATTTTGGTCTCAGACAGAAGTGGCCACAAGACAAATATAGTACACTAGCTGTGAGCCCGATGCGATTGCATCGGGATTCTAGAATCTGTGTATAGTTTACTCAGTATATTTCAAATATGGCGGCATAGCGGCCGCCGCTATTCCGATTATTCAGCGCGCTGAAGGCGGCAACCAATCTGTATGGCGCCATACTTCAAATACATGGAATATTTTGAGTTTCACATTTGCCGCTGTAAGTGAGGCGCTATTCTCATTGGTCGCTGTGTGCTGCCGGCGACCAATGAGAATAGTGCCTCACTTTCATCGGTAAATGTGAAACTCAAAGTCGTCCATTATATGTCTATGGGAAGTGAGGCGCTATTCTCATTGGTCGCTGTGTGCTGACGGCGACCAATGAGAATAGTGCTTCACTTTCATCGGTAAATGTGAAACTCAAAGTCGTCCATTCTTTCTCTATTCTGATTGGTCGCCGTCAGCACACAGCGACCAATCAGAAGAGCGCCTCACTTCCCATAGAGATACATAGCGGTGTTTCGGCGAATTTATGGCCGGGCCCCTGGTTCTATTTTCGGCCACGGGGCTTGGCTGTGATCGGTCTTTCCACGGGGCCGGAGACTCGCAAAGCCGCTTCGCGGCGATTGCTCGCGCATCAGCAACGGCTCGCAATGATTGCGAGCCATTGCTAAGGCGCGAGCAATGGCCGCGAAGTGAGTTTCCGGCCCCGTGGAACGACCGATCAGAGCCGAGGCCCATGGCCGAAAATAGAACCAGGGGCCCGGCCATAAATTTGCCAAAACATCGCTATGTATCTCTATGGGAAGTGAGGCGGTCTTCTGATTGGTCGCTGTGTGCTGACGGCGACCAATCAGAATAGCGCCTCACTTCCCATAGAGATAGAATGGACGATTTTTCGTCCATTCTATCTCTATGGGAAGTGAAGAGGACGTAGGACCCGGAGATGGCGGAAAGAAGACAGAAGACCCCCGGGGCCGGACGAAGAGGACGCCTGGGCCGGACGGAGGACTCCTGGATCGGACGGATGACCAGATGAAGAAGAAGGCATGTAAGTGATCGACGGCGGTGGGGGCTTAGAGGGCGGCGGGGGCTCGACGGCGGCGGAGGCTTAGGGGGCGGCGGGGACTCGATGAGGGCGGCGGCGGGGGGGGGTAGGGGTGGCTCCGGAGCAGTGGCTCCGGAGCAGTGTACGGTGGGGTGGCGGGGCGGCGAGGGCAGACAGACGGGGCAGAAGAGAGGGGTTGCTCCGGAGCCGCTGCTGTCACCGCCTGGTGACACAGTGCTCCGGAGCAACCCCTCTCTTCTGCCCCGTCTGCCTCCCCTCGCCGCCACCGGCTTAGGGGGCGGCGGGGGCTTAGGGGGTGGCGGAGGGTAGTAGGTGGCGGGGTGGTTGATAGCGGCGGGGGGGGTAGGGGTGGCTCCGGAGCAGTGGCTCCGGAGCAGTGTACGGTGGGGTGGCTGGGCGGCGAGGGGAGGCAGACGGGGCAGAAAAGAGGGGTTGCTCCGGAGCCGCTGCTGTCACCGCCTGGTGACACAGTGCTCCGGAGCAACCCCTCTCTTCAGGTGGGCAGAGCGGGGTAGCACGGCGGCGAGGGTAGCGGGGCGGACAGGCGGCTGGGCATGGGGCTGTAGTATACCATAGCGGTGTACACTACAGCCCCATGCCGGCGGCGAGGCGAGGGGAGCGAGGCAGACAGGCGGCTGGGCATGGGGCTGTTGCTCAGGGGGGCATGTTGGTGGCTTTGTTCGCGGGGCAAGGGCTCGCAATGCCCGCTTCGCAGGCAATGCTTCGCGTGGCGCGTGGCCGCTACGCGGCCACGAACAGAGTGCCTGAGAGAGTGCCGAGCCACGCGAACAAAGCCACGGAAGTAGCGCCGGACGCGACGGAAGTCGCTACGGCAATTATATAATAGATATATCTAATATATAAAGCTGAATGTGTGTATGTGTGTGTGTGTGTGTTTATGTCCGGGATTGGCATGTACACCGTTGCAACTACAGCCACAAAATTTTGCACAGTCACACATCTGGACCCCGAGAGTGTCATAGGCTATGTTGAGAGGCGAAATTTTAACCCTGCGCATTCCAGTTCACCAAACAATTTTGCCCCTATCTACTTAATGGGGAAAAAGTGACAGTTACCAGTTGACGGTTGTGAATGAGAGGGGCTTAATGACAGTGCCAAAGACTAACAGCATACACCAGCATATAATCACTAAGGTGGGGCCCCAACATGGGATATTCACCACGCACGGGGACATGTATACACACCACACGCACACAAAGAGTAACAGCAAGTGTATAGTCGCTAAGGTGCAGCACCAACATTAGATACTCACCACGCACCCAAAAACACACACATACACCACAAAGAGACACACACAACACAGAGACACACACACACACCCCATGGGGACACACACACACCCTATACCGACACATGCACTCACCCCACAGGGACGCACACACGCCACAAAGAGACACACACACACACACTACACAGACACCCCCACACAGGGACACACACACATACACACCCTATAGGGACATATACACTCACCCCACAGGGACACACACACACCACAAAGAGACACACACAACACAGAGACACAAACACACCACACAGACCCCCCCCGCAGGGACACACACACATACATACACCCTATAGGGACACATGCACTCACCCCACAGGGACACACACACACACACCACAAAGAGACACACACAACACAGAGACACACACACACCACACAGACCCCCCCCACAGGGACACACACACATACATACACCCTATAGGGACACATGCACTCACCCCACAGGACACACACACACACCAGGGACACACACAGCACACAGACAGACACAGATGTGCACAAATCACCTCACACAACTCGCCTCATACGTGTGCTATCTTTAATTTCCAAAAATAAACATCTGATTAAAAACAGCCAATGTGCAACACATGTGCCATATAGGGAATTAAGGCAGATGTCAGTCACATACGCTGTCTATTATGTGTATGTGTGAGGTAACATATACTGCCCGGCCGGGGGGAGGGTTTACTGTTGGCTGGAGATTTATCACGCTGCCTATAGCAACCAATTGTTTGGTAAGAGATGCTGTTCGCAGCATAGTGATGAAGGTCTGGTTGTCTTTCTTGCAAAGGCTATTCCGTTGGGGATAATAGGCAATTGTTTTTAGCTTCTTGCCCTTATGGGACTGGCAGAGTTCTTGGAATAATTGTGATTTAAATGCAGGTCCAAGGTTTGTGAGATTAGATCAGGCGTGGAAAACTTTTTTTCTGCCGGGCGCCATTTGGAAATTTCTGCAATCCTTCGGGGGCCGCAAAATTATCAACTTAAAATTACCTGCAGGTCTAACCATCCAAGACGCCTATACCATCATACCTTATGCCTTCTGGCAGGGTCACGGCACATTCTACTAGGGGCGTGGGGACCTCCTGGGCCGTTCGGCAACAGGTGTCTATGCAAAAATAGGGTAGGCAGCCAAATGGCCAGCCTACACATCATTAAGCTACTGCAGTGCTGGCACTCAGTCCTCGGCACACGCAGGTCTAGGTAGACACGCCTTCTAGGCGACAGTAGCCCGCCTGTCAGGCAGGGTTTTTCATTGACCAGGTTCAGCGTTGTTAGTTCCATTGTTTTTTCCCACCCAGGGATTGCTTTGGGACGTCCCACGGTCCTGTGTCCCCCAACAGCAGCTCCTGCGACACACAACTTCTCACACGCTGGCAATGTTGCACGTCGGACACAATTCCGGCGTGCACCTCTGAGTATTTAAAGGGCCCACGTCACAAGATGAGCAAAGTGGCCATGGACCGGATCAGGTAACATGGTGAGCCGGATCCGGCCCGGGGGCCGGACGTTCCCCACCCCTGGATTAGATGAAGAAGAGCTCTTGCATCTTTCTTACCAGCTTTGGTGAGATTGCAAACTGAACATTCACTATACTAGTTTTCTATGTCTGATTTCAGGCCATTTTCAATGAATGCTTGGATTACTTCTGCAATGCTCTGGAAGTTGAGGTTACCAAGACATCTTTCCATGAGTCGCTGAAATGTAGCAGGGGCATTGCTTAACCAAAACGGCCTACAGTTAAATTAAAAAAGCCCCATCGGAATGGTGAAGGCTGTCTTCTCTCGATCCTCAGGAATCATGGGTTACTGCCAGTATCTGATGCTTAAGTCAAGAGTGGAGAAATATACAGCTGAGCCGAGAGCATTGATGGATTCTTCAATTCGTGGAAGAGGATAGGCATCTTTGTGTGTAACATAGTCCAACTTTTTGTAGTCTAGACAAAACCTGATGTTACCATCTTTCTTTTTCACCAGGACTATAGGACCAGCCCAGGGGCTTTGACTTTCTTGAATGACTTCAGAATCTTTTATCTCTTTTAACAGCTTCTTTACTTGCTGATCATTAGCAGGAGGTACTGGACAGTGCCTTTCTTTGATTGGAGGATGATCACCTGTTTTGATCTTGTGCTGGATCAGAGAAGTCTTGCTGAAGTCAAGAGGGTGCTTGCTGAAGACTTGGCTGTGTCGTTTAGCAACTTTGGTGATGCCATAGATATGTTCGATGGGATTGTTAGCATCGACGACATTAAGTTAATTCCACCAGAAAGTAGTGGGAGTATGAGAGCCTTTGGGAGTGGCTTTCATTGACTTTTGATGAGCAAGTGTCTCTTCATAAAGGATGGTCAAAAAAATAGTGTGCCGTGGTGCGCGCTGCTGTATAAGAATGGAGACCACACGTGACTTATTATATATATTATATATATTTATTTATATTTTTTATATAGTATGCAGCATATAATGAAAGGCAGTCTTTAGCAGTATTCACTGGCAACATAGTTAATAAGCAGTTCTGAGACTTGTAGAGCAGTTATGGTAGGTATGCACAGAGAAATCACCCTGTTTTGTGATGTCAGGAAAAGCTTTGTAATGATCAGGCTGATTGTTCCCTGCTATCCAACCCCTATGCAGCGTTTGCAGCAGATGGAATAACCACAAACACAGGTCTCGTGGAGAACAGTTACATTTACTAACGCAGGAATGGAAAAATCCAATATGGAGTAAATACTACACAGTTCACATGGGTAGACCGCAGCAAGTACAGTTTACATTTGAATACTGACATGTAATTGGAGTCCTGGGGCTGTAAAAGCATGGATTACGGTATTTAGATTGAGTATTGTGGTGCCCTGCTAACCACAGGTGCCCACAGACTCACCCCCAGCATGGATGGGTTTTCACAGCGGGTACACAGTTCCAAACAACACCTTCCATCCCACCACAGTAGGGGGAGCTCCATCTGCTGCTTTTAGGCAGGATCCCCTATAAATACTGGTGCTGGGGGCGGAGTTAGACAGAGAGTGTGGCAGATGCTACAAGAGCTTCAAAGAAGTGGTGGTGTTCGGTGCTGCGGTAGGCCCGAGCCAGTCACCCTGACCAGTCTCCGACAGCCCTGCAAAGCCCAAAGAGTGGGGTTGAGAGGCAAGGAGAAGAGGCAGAACAGTGGGGGATTGTGGAGCCAGAATTAGGTTCACCCCCGAGCAACCACCGGATACCGGAGTCCGCGTCCACTGGAGTGCACCAGGCCCAGTGGAGAACACCGGAAAACCGTGGAGACTTCAGTCTCCCGGACTTCTACGCAGTCACATACCAGGGAGCCACGCACTGCGGAGAGAGAATCCGTGGTAGTCAGCAGAAGGTAACCCTACGAAAGCGCAGGAGGAGGACGAGCAGAGAAGGCTATCCAAGTTCTACACAGGTGGGGGCTTTACACACACACACGGGGAAATTAAAGAGGAGGCCTTAACCCACTCGCTCTGGAGGCCCAGAAGTGCATCCTGAACACCCGGTGATACTTTAGACAATTTACCTGCTTCAACACCAGTAAAAAGGTAAAGAGCAACCAGCTGTGTATGTGTCAGTTCCTTCCCCACGCCCCTACCATCCTCAGAGACTGTCCCATAATTTACTATCCGGCCAGGTCCCTGCTCATCCATCCATCCATCACAAGCACTCTTACCATCACTGGTGCATCCCTGCTTCGGGAAGGGGGTTAGCTCCACCTGCAGAGAGCTGTACCATCAAGGCCGCTATACCACCACTCTCCGGAGGACTGAAGCAGTACTGGTGCTCAATCACCAGAAGCTGCGGGTGGCGACGAGAACTATTATGAACTTTATTCCCCTGTACATACAAAGTTCGGTCTCCGGGGCCTTGGGTCTGGGCAGTCCACCAGTGACATCCCTAACGCAGCAGAGGGCCTAGATACCCGAGTCCCCACTGCCCCGGGCGACACGGTATTTATATGCTTGTCATAGGAAGTTTCGGAGTCTTTTGGTATCTATAATAATGAGAGACAAGAGCACATAGGGTCTTATCTTATGACAAAAGAGGGTGCCAATCCCTTTTTGAAAATTGCTCACCTGATATGGTTGTGTGACCAACAACCAGTATCTGCATGTGTACAGCTGCTGCTGGATCCACACTTTCATGTGCAACGTGGCAAGAACTGGACCGGACAAAGGGGCCATAGTGTCTCGAAAGCTTGCTATGCTTACCATCTTTTCAGTTAGCCATTAAAAGGTATCAACCACTGAGGACTCTCAGATTGCAATATATTTTTCTATCTACTAGCTAACACGGTATAAATATTCTTTATATGCATTCAAGAGACTAGTCAGCGTCACTCACCGCTCACCGAGTGCCGCTGACTAGTCTCCTGAATGCATGTGATTATTGTGGGATCAGTGTGCAACACCTGTAAATGGCACCGAAAAGGTCATAAATATTGTGACTACACCTAGTTACACCATATAGTGCCCAGTAACCCCTAATATTGGATAAATATTCTTTACCTTATATTATATAGAGATATTACAACAGAGTGATATATTTCAAGTGTTTATTTCTGTAAATGTTGATGATTATGGCTTACAGCCGATTAAAACCCAAAGGTCATTATTTCAGAAAATTAAAGTAGGGAGGATGAAGGGCTAAAAACTGTGCTGCCATATTCCACCAGACATTAAAGGGTGAATATAATATTGAAATGTTAGTCAACGTTTTTCAGTGCTCCCAGATATGCCCATTGGTTGTAGCAAAAATTTATCTGACACTGGACACTAGAACAGTTAAGGGGTTAAATCCCAGGTCAGTCTACAAGAGGTTACAACCGTGTGTATATATATAGGCACACACTAGCAGTCACACTGACTCCAGTCTCCCCAGGGGGCCAAGATGGGAAAGCAGAGAGTGACAATATTCACAAACATAGATAGCTTCAAAGGGAAAGATCATAGCTAAGGGAGAGGAACCATCTCCAATAGTGATCAAAGAGACCCACAGATGGGAAGCAAAATCAGGACATCTAGTTAGAAGACAAAGACATTTTTAAAACATAATCTATGCATGGCTAAATGAGTGAGCGTCCAATCATAGACCCAGAATTAGAATGTTAAACTAGAAGGCCGGTCTAGAATCTGACCCCCCAGTCTGGGTCTATATCTGGGCTCACACAGCTACAGGGCCGTGTCACAGTGATGGGTCAGTGAAAGCTGCTGTGATCATCATTCCAAATCTCCGCTCTCCGCATCGGGCAACAGAAGCAAAGTTTAGGTTTCTGTAAGTTTCTCCTTTTTATTTCATTGTTTGCATATGTGTATGTCATTTTATTATTTTTATTTTTATATCTTTTTATGTAAGCACTGTACTTTTTACATTAAAGCTTAAAACTTTAATAAGCTGAAACCTTGTATGTTCTAAAAGGATTCATAGCCCTAAGAAGTGTGTGATCCTGTTGATTGGCTGACAGTATTATTTCAGGGACTTACCACCCTGTATGTTGGTAAGTGGTGGCGGCGTGTGTGAAGCGGGGTGCGCGGTGTGAGTCGGGGTGTGATTGATGCTCCTTTTTAGCATAGGACAGAGGTCGAGTGCTGGATTGAGTGAGAGGAGACAGATTAACCCTTGCAGGTGCAACCCCAAGTCACGTGCTGAGAAGTGGGTACGTGACAAATTGGCGGCAGCGGTGGGATAGAATTTATTTCTATTAGAGCATTAGTGCATGGTTTAAGAAATTATTCCCTGTACTAAGGAATTGGTGTCCTTGCGAGGAGCACCAGTTCTACAAGGTTCAGCTCAGTGCTTACTTAGACATACTTGCAAACAGTTTCCCTCCCCCGTTTTTCTTTTCTATTTTTTATTTGGCAAAGGCTGTTCATTGATATGGCAGCCCAATACAAGAAGAAGAGCAGGCAGACTCTGATCGACCTCTGCGAGCAAAGAGGAATAGAGACTGCCGACAAGTCCAAGGATATGCTGGCGCACGCCTTGGCAGAGCACGACTTGGCACAGGCTGATGAAGCACCTGATCAAAGACAGAGTCCACCTCCGACAGGCCAAGGAATGCCAGTTCTTGCACCGGAGATGCCCTATGGAAGTGCCAGCAATGCCAGTTCTGAGGAGTCTATGGACTTGTCTTTACAAATGGTCTTACAACAGCTGGGAACAAGCGATCCCAATCAGCGCCTGAAGCTTATTCTACAGCTCCAACAGGCTGCTGCTGCAGAACGCCGGGCCGAGAGAGAGGCTGCCCAGGCTGCGAGAGAAGCTGCAGAATGCCAGGCCGAGAGAGAGGCTGCAAAACGCCAGGCCGAGAGAGTGTTCAAGCTGCAGATGGCCCAAGTAGGGAGGGGTATCAATCTTCAGACAGCCCCCTCCCAGGATACAAATCTAAGGCGACCGCGTTTGGAAAACTTTCCTGTGATGGAGAAGGACACGGACTTAGATACTTTTCTTCGGGGGTTTGAGAAAACCTGCAGACAATACAATCTACCCTGTGAGCAGTGGGCATTGTATCTAGCCCCAGGACTGAGAGGCAAAGCCGCGGAGGCGTTCGCTGACCTCCCATCTGACTTAGATGGGGACTACGAGGCAATCAAAGAGGCTCTGATCAGGAAATACAACCTGACTCCTGAGGTGTACCGCAGAAAGTTCTGAAACCTCCAGCGTGGACCACACGACAGCTATAGTGATATGGTCCACGGGCTCAGAACTAACTTTGAGCGGTGGATCCAAGGACTGGAAGTGACCACCTTTGAGCAGATAAAGGATCTGATGGTGAAAGACAAATTCCTGCATCTTTGCTCCACTGAGGTGCGACAGTTCGTGATGGATCGCGAGCCACCAGATGCAAACAAAGCAGCGCAGATCGCAGACACCTACGAGGCCAACCGGAGACCGGAGGTGCAGAAGTCGATCGTCACCAACAGGAAAGGGGGTAAGCCGACGACCACCCTCCCTGTCCCAGCTGCCAGCACTTGGCTGACAGCTGACATTCGCAAATGTTTTATCTGTGGACAACCGGGACATGTGAGTACCACGTGTCCGGAGAGGCAGAAGAAGAGCCCCTCATCTGAGGCCACATGGCCTAGTGCTGCTATTTATTTGGTGGGTGGTATGGGTGGGAGTTCTCGGGAGAACTTGCAGTCAGTCACAGTGGGTAACACCATCACTGTGGGGCTCAGGGACTCTGGCGCAGAACGAACTCTCATCCGCCCCGAACACGTGTATCCTCATGAACTCATCCCTGGAAAGACACCGTCTGTCACCGGTATCGGGGGTGAGCGCCGATATTTGCCCAAGGCCCGAGTTTATCTGGACTGGGGTGTGGGACGAGGGTGGAGGGAGGTTGGGGTAACCAAGAATCTCCCCGCCAATGTGTTATTGGGAATAGATTTGGGGCGGTTGGTGGCACATTATGTTTCTGATAACCAGCCCGGGTATGACATGTCAGGTAATGTCCAGGTTGATAAGGTGAAGGGTAATGTCCAGGTTGATCATGTGAAGGGTAATGTCAATGTGGATAAGGTGAAGGGTGATGTCAATGTTGATGATGTGAAGGGTAATGTCAGTGTTGATAACGTGAAGGGTAATGTCAATGTTGATGATATGCAGGGAAAGGTCAATGTTGATAATGGGAACGGTAATAATGTTGATGATGATGTTGATGATGTGCCAAGAAATGTCAATGTTGATGATGTGCAGGGAAATGTCAATGTGTTGCCTGTTAATAAAGTAAATCATGGTGTTAGGGACCTCAGTCATATCACACCGTAGGGTGGTATTACTGAAAATCCCAGGAAGGTGGCAGGAATCAGCACTATGGGAGATGGAGGCAAGCATGGCAACCACAAGAGCGGTGGTTGTGTGCCACCTGCCAAGGTCACAACGGACTGCTCCATGACAAGTGCTGATCAGGAGGCATCACAGCGTGATGGACCTAGTGGTGGAGGAGAACTCAGTGATGTCACGCCACGAGCTGGCATCGCCGAGGGTTTCCTCCACGGTGCAACATTGGTTGCTAAGGTAGATGGTGGCAGGCATGAGGACCCTGGGGAACATGGCCTCATGCAGCGTGCCAGTGTTACGATGGACTGTGAAACGGACAAGGGTAGCTGCCCCATGGTAAGTGCTGGTCCTGAGGCATCACATTGTGATGGGCCTCATGGTGGAGGAAGACTTAGCCATGCCACGCCACGAGCTGGCATCGCTGAGGGTCCCCTCCAGGTAGTAGATCTCGTGGCTAAGGGAGACGGAGGCGGACATGGTAACCACAAGAGCGGTGGTTACATGCCACCTGCCAGTGTTACGACAGACTGTGACATGGCGGATGCGAGCTGCTCCATCCTTAGCAGGGATCCCGAGGGATCACGAGAAGAGGGAAAGGTGCTTTCTCCAACTGGGCACGAGGATAGGAACACCGAGCCCATAATCTGTCCGGTTGGTGGGAAAGCTGTGTTCACTACCTGCCAGGGTGATGGTGGAGCAGCCTCCATGTCCTGTCAGAGTAGCGAAAGACTACCCTCCACAGTCGGCCTAGACATTGGGGAGATCGGCCCCATGGTTTATCCGACTGATGGGAAGACGGGTCTCCCTGCCATTCAGGACCATGGGAAAGAGGTACCCCTGGCTTGTCCGGATGGGAGACTGGTACGCTTGGTCTGCCAGGAAGATGGAAGAGCAAACCCCCTCTCCTGTCAGAAAGGCGTAATGGCAGTCCCAACAGCCTGTCAAGTTAAGGGGCAGTCCCAGTCCCCGACTTGTCAGGGTGATGGGAAAGCTGGGTCGCTGGCCAGCCAGGCAACTGAGAGAGTGGCGTTATTTCCCGGGGAGATGGCCTTCCGAGGTGCTCTCGCCCGCAGATTGAGTACTGGAATGCAGAGACCACACTGCCTTCTGGGTCCTCAACCTGTAGAGAAATAACCAGACCACCTGCCGACGCAGAACAGGTCCAAGATGGTTCCTGTGAAGTCGGGGCTTCCGCTCCCCTTCTGGCTACCTCTAGCCAGGGGATTCCGACAATCATACCAGCAAATGGCAGTCCTGAGGTGCTGGAAGGCCCCGCAGAGACCTCTGTCTCTGAACCTGAATGTCATGAATGTATGAATCTTGCTCATGATTTTTTAAGATGCTTGAAGAGTCTTCCTTTCTAAACCTCAACACAGTAGCTGGGGACAATGGGAAACTGCATAGATGGAGCCTGATATTACAGCAATATGATTTCACCATTCAACACAAGAAAGGAATTGATCACGGCAACGCAGATGGCTTATCATGCCAAGGCGGGTCGGAACCAGATACGTGCTAGGGAGCCGACCTGTAAGTCAGCCCCCATGCACGTTCATAAGGAGGGAGGTGTAGCAAAAATGTATCTGACACTGGACACTAGAACAGTTAGGGTATGTGCCCACAGGAAGGTTTACTGGCGTTCAAACCGTCAGTAAACCGCTGGAAATTATCAGTTCTGAGCTCTGAAGTCTCCAGCTGTTTTCCGGCGGTTTTTTTCAGCGTGTGCACAGCGTTTTTCAGTCGGTTTTAAGAATACAGCTGTGGGTTGTACTTTGTAACATCAAAACATTAACATCAAAAACTCACCAAAAGTTCAATGTGCAATCGTAGCCCAAAAGCTGCACAGGACTTGCTCCCTTGGAGTGACATTTCTCCCCTGTATGTAAAACGGTATAGACCTTCCACTTCAGAGCAGAGGGTGGGGAGAAGTAAAGTATGTTTTCTTCTAAAACCCTGCAGCATTTTAGAGTCAAACATGCCTATGCAGCCAGTGTCTGATACATAGTACCAGGCTGTGAATCAAATGTGAATGGATGCAAATATGTATAAAACAATAGGCCCTATGAAGCTGGAAAATGCTCTGAAGTGCTTAAATGTGGCCAGATCGATCCCCGGTCCAGTGTTCGGCCATAAAGTCTTTGCATTAGTATTCAGTTTTTTTGGGGTGAATATATAGAGAGTGGGTGGTAAGTCAATGAATGCTGAAACCTGATCTAAAACCTTCTTCTCAACAGTGTGCCAAATTTGAAGCAGATATGGCTAGTTCCTTGGACATAAATTATTATTTGCTTTTATGTTCTATTCTTTGCAGAATATAACAAGATAGTAAGGAGGTCACAGAGAGCTGAATGCCAATCTAAAATCCTCCGAAGCACATGATTTGCCTTTGAATTACCTATCTACAAGATTTGGTGCAGATTGGTGCAGTCATTTGGCCAAAAGGGGCCGTCACATACTACGATTTTGTGAGCGATCACACGTACGATCTCAGGGGTGCTCGCTTGTGGACAACATCGTTAGTGAGGTGGCACATGTGTATATTTCATTCACAATGCAGCAACGATGTTGCGTGCAGGTATCGTTCGCACAACCAGCGACCGATGCTTGTCAAGGTTGTGAATAGGCGAAATCGTTAAGGATTGTGTAAATTGTAGACTCAGCGCTACCCCTACCTATTCTCAAAATTGTTAAGGAGATCGTTATCGCGGTGCTACACTGAACGATGCAAGCAGATTGCATGATCGACATCGTCTGATATGGGATCCGGATCTCATATCTGCGATGAACGATCAGACCATTTATCGCTTGTAAGATCAACGTGTCACACACAATGACGTCGTTTGAACGACTGAAAATCCGTGACGTTTCAGCAATATTTTTAATGATATCGTAGCGTGTGACGGCCCCTAAACATAGAGACCAGACAACAGAAAATCCATTTTCTACATCAAGATTTTTCAACTCTGCTTGCCTGTTTTAGTAAATAGTTGTATTCCCCATTACATACTAGCTTTGAATCACGTTTTATAGAACTTTTTTGTTCAATATCTTTGTTATTCCTCCTACAAATAATGCCTAAATTGTTATCTAGCTTTTATTACTCTCCTTGTTAAAGGGATGTGTGCCAAGGGACAATATATTCTATAATATATATATTATGGAATGTCAGACTGTGTAGCGACAAACACCAAGTTATCATTTTATTTACACATCTCAAGAAGAAATAACAAAGGAAGGCACATAGCGAACACAGAATTCTAAAAGCCATGATCCAAAATTATAGTATTTACCAGAACATACCCGTCAGGACAGCAATTTGTAATGGCTGCCTTAATAGGCTACTAGAATCAACAGAATATTTTTTATGTATAGTTAAGAAATAATACAGTGGGCCTCCATCTAAACACCGACTAGTGATAGATGCTGTCTATACAGGCAGTTAGTTTTCTGTAGACTGGTAAAGAAAAATGGAGCCCCCCCTTATGAATACCGCAGATATATATCTGTAGCGTTCGTTTTTAGCTGCTATTAACAGGGGTTTTCTGGACACAACATATTAATGACTAATCAGTGAGATAAGTTATCAATACTAGATCACTGAAGGTTCTATACTTGCAGCTGTAATTTGCTCCGGCCTGTTGTAAACATTTTGAATGAATCTACACTTTGCGGCTCCATTCAACATGTAGTGGCTTTTGGCGGACACTGCACAACAGCTCTTATTAAAAGAATAGTTCTTTCAAAGTGTTTATATCTCGCTGCTACTGGATAAAAAACAGCTGATCGGTGGGGCTGTGGGACTACCACAGATCTGATGTTGATGTTTTATCCCACACATAGGCCTGGATTACTTCTTTAACCCTTTAATGACCAATGACAGCTATACCCGTCATGACGGCGAACTGTCACTTTAGTAAGCACTCTCTTTGGTCAAAGAAATGCAGGAAATATCATCCTAAATTTACCACTAACTAGTGATGAGCGAGCAGTAAAATTCTTGGCTGCTCGATGCTCGGGTCGAGCATATCCAGATGCTCAGGTGCTCGTCCAGAGCACTGAGCCCATTGATAACCTATGGGAAATGTGGCGCTCCGCATGGTCTGGCATCACAGAGGGGTATTGCACCCTGTAAAAGAAGTGTAATTACCCCAGCTGCAAGTGGACCCTAGGTTGGTGGGTCGGACCCATTCCCAGCACTCCCACATTAGCTGAACGGTGGGAGGTTACCTGGGAGGGGATATATTCACCTCAAGGGAGATCAAGAGCGGTTAGTTGGAGGAGGAGGAGAGGAGTTAGGAAGGCTTTGACTAATTGGAACGAGGCGGAAGGTCAAACCGGGTCGGTTTCAAGTCGAATCGGAAGGAAGAAGAAGGGACCTTGAGGAGGTTCTGAAAGAGGGCGCCCGACGAGAGAAGTCCGGGCCCTAGAGAGAAAGGGAGATCCTCAGAGTGGAGCGACCATACTCCAGGGGATACTCAGGTCCACCACGGGAATGCCGGGTCAAAGGATCTGGCCAAAGTCCAGCTTTGCAGTCGACAACGGCTGCTGTGGCTTATTTATCAGCCGCAGCACCCTGCCAGTGGAGCGGTCTGCCTGCTTCCTCACTACGAAGGAGAGGACCCCGGGTACTACCTACACGGAGCTATTAGGTATAGGCCCATCCTAGGTGGGGAAGAATGGACACAGGTTTGTCAACGAAGGTACACCAAGGGTTCCACCATACCACCTGGGATCCACTTGCAGCCACCCGTAAAGCTACATGTTATTTATAACATCTAATGCTGAACTGTGAACTGTATCTGATGCTGCTACAAGTCGACAGTAAAGTATCCGGGAGAAAGTGATTTTGCCTGCGTGTGTTTTCCTACCTCAACCTGTTCCCTTGCAGGAATGCTGCCTCGGAGGACCAGCCCTACCTGTATTGGGCTTTGCCAACCCAGCCGCACTACCATCCACTTCCGCCAGACTGTGGCGGCGCTGGTGACCCATCACCGGACACTACAGGTGGTGTCACGTGAACTGTATATAGCCGTCCCTTGTAAATACATCCCTTTTTGAAGTGTCACCCAGGCCACGGGATCAGGCACTGCCACCCGTGACATTCCTGAAACAATCCACCGAGCCTGGTACCCGAGTATCTCAGGGCCTGGGACTCGACAGAAACCCGAGCATTTTTCCGGCATGACCCCCGGTATCCTGGATAAACCCTAAAAATGTCACAAAAGTATAAGAACAGTGCTCAAATGACATGGGAACAGCATGGGGAAGACCCTTTTCTTTTCTTTTCAATGGTCTTTTTATTGGAGATGTTTGCATAACTTAACGATCAACAAGTTGTTAGGGTAAGAACATCAAAAAAAATTCAAAAGTTGTCAAAGATATTACAAAGGTAATACAAAGTCTGAACATAATATAAAGCGTACATTGTATTCATCAGTACTTATCATATAACTGGAGTTCTCCAAAATGTTTATTGTTGCTGGTGAGCTATTTGAAAGTAGGAGAGTTAGTATGCGCCATCTCACAATCGCGATATGGCTTATATAATCCTGGATGTGTGTCTTCTTCACGTCCGAAATTGTCCAGAGCTCTGTTTTCCATGCAACACCATATATTTATGTAAACAACATTAAAGATGAAAGATGTAGAAAGAAAGTAAAAGAGTAAAAGATTGTGTTGGAGAGGATAGTAGATAGAGGGGAAGGGTAGAAGTGAGAGGGTAATAAAAGAAAAAGGGAGTTAAGGAGGAACGGGGGGGAATGGGGGGGGGGGGGAGCAGTCCAGCTACCAGGAAGTCAGTGTCAGATGCCATTCAGATTGTTATTTGGGCGGGAAATATCTTAGTCATGCATACAATTGTACGTTTTCCGGAAGGGGAAGACCCTTTTAAGCATTTAACTCCCAGGTCACTGCGGTGAACTATGTTGTCTGAGTATTAAGCCACTTTTACAAACTCACAATAAAACGTCCAAAAATGAATTTTTTTTTTATTATTATTATATTAAAGATTTAAAAAAAAAAATTGGGAGGCTTTCCGATGCCCCATGGAAGAGATGTGGAAGAGAGCCTCTTTAAATACTGTATGTTCCCATTATTAGGAAGTGGGCCTTCCATAGTGTTGCCCTATGCAGGCTGCCAAAAATTGAGAGGCATTCTGATAACCCCTTTTCAGAGACGAGGAGGAGGGTCTCATCAAAACAACATTCCCATTACAAAAGAGTGGGTCTCCTATACTTGTAATGCCCATGCACTAAGTATGGACTGAAACATTTACCCCTGGGCGGTATACATGAATATACTGAATAATTTCTTTTTTTTGGCTACGGACATTATAAACACCCTTTAAAAATATTTTGTGTTGCATGATGGACCACGGTAACCTTGGTGATATGGTGGTGGGGGATGAGAAGAAGGAAGAGGACTACAGAAAATAACCAAAATCAGGAAACGCATACCCATGTGTGGGGGTAAAGAGGAGCATAGGGAATATACCACCCCAAAAAAGACAATGGCTTTGACTTTATATTACGCTGCTATCATTTGGGGGTGTTGAAAAGTCTTGTCCAATCCAGGCCTTGTTCATCTTAATAAGTCAGCCTGTCTGGCATTTTCAGTTGACAGGTGGGTGCGCTTATCAGTAATAATTCCCCCTGCAGCACTAAAAACTTGCTCTGACAAAACGCTAGCGGCAGGGCAGGCCAGGACTTCCAAGGCGAAGAGAGCCAGTTCATGCCACGTGTCCAGCTTGGAGACCCAATAATTCTAGGGCTCAGGGGAATCACGGAGGACTTTGGTACTGTCGGCAAGGTACTCCTTCAGCATCTTCCCAAACTTAGCAGTCCTTGTGAGAGTACCCCGCGCCTCAGGTCCTGTGCCGTGGGAGGGGATGAGAAAACTCTCCCAGATCTTTGAAAGTGTTCCCCTGCCTATGCTGGATTGGAGTTGTGTCTCTCTCGCCTGTACTCCTTGGTTGTCCACCGAACTGTGAGCTCTGCCGCCAGCGATTTCAGAAAGGAATTTTTTTACTAATTCCACAACAAGGGCCTTCTGGTACTGCACCATTTTTGTAGACCTCTCCTCCGCGGGAATAAGAGATAGAAAGTTCTCCTTGTAGCGTTAGTTTAAAAGTGTCACCAACCAGTAATGAGTGTGACCCAAGATTTTGATTATATTATGCTGCCTTTCCTGTGACCCTCGCATAAAGTCAGCCATGCGTGCCAGACAGGTAACAGGCAAGACTTCCATGTCCTCCCCAAGAGGACGACTGACCACGCTCTCCTCCTCCTCTTATTCCTCGTCCTCCCTGTCCTCTGGCCATCCACGCTGAACAGACAGTATGACAGTTGTGCAGGTAGTACCGTCTATAGCGCATGAAACAAGCTCCTGTTCTTCTTCCTCCTCCTCCTCATTGTCCCCCAATTGATGTTGCAATGAGACAAGGCTGGGATGTGTGTAATCACCCTGTATGGTTCCTTGCTCCATCTCATCGTTCTCCGCCTGAAATGCATCCTCTTTGATTTTGAGCAGAGCACGTTTCAGAAGACGGAGAAGCAGAATGGTGACACTAATGATGGCATCATCGCAGCTCACCATCTTGGTAGAGTCCTTAAAGTTTTGGAGGATGGTACATATGTCTGACATCCATGTCCACTCCTGAGGTCTTATGTGTGGAGTCTGAACTGAATAGCAATGGCCTTTTTGATGCTGGTAGTTAACAACTGCCCTCTTCTGCTCACATATCCTGACCAACATCTTCAACACGTGGGGACATCACACACCAGTTTGTGAGCAAGAAGCTGCAAACGCTGCTGAAATCCTGCAAGGGCGGCCGAAGCAGTAAGGGACTTTCTAAAATGGGCACACAGGCGGTGTACTTTGACGAGCAGATCAGACAGCTACGGGTAGGATTTAAGAAACCACTGAACCATGAGGTTGAGCACATGGGCCATGCATAGTACATGTGTGAGCTCGCCTTGGAGCCACCACCAGGTTCCAGCCATTGTCACACATGACCATGCCTGGCTGTAGGTTCAGCGGTGTGAGCCACAGATCTGCCTGCTGTCCACAACTCTTCAGCATTGTGGGGTTTGTCACCTACACATATTACCTTCTGCACAGTCTGTTACCACTTGGCCGAGGCAGTGCTGCAGTGCTTCCAGCTTGTGACTGTTGTGGAGGGTGTAAGGAGGACGCTGGGGAGGATGACGTGTAGGAGCTGTAGACTGTGGGGGCAACCCTGACTGAGTTAGGGCCCGCAATCCTTGGCATCGGGAGGACGTGTTCTGTACCAAGGTCTGACTGGGTCCTGGCTTCCTCTATATTAACCAGTGTGCCATCAGCGAGATGTACCGTCCCTGCCCACAAGCACTTGTCTACGTGTCCGTGGTTAGGTGGACTTTCACGGAAACTGCATTGTTAAGGGCACGGTTAATGTTTTGGAACACGTGCTTGTGTAATGCGGGGATGGCACACCAGGAGAAATAGTGGTGGCTGGGGACCGAGTAACGAGGGACTGCCGCCAACATCAGGTTGCGGAATACTTCCGTCTACACTAGCCTAAAAGGCAACTTTTCTAGCGCAGGTAGTCGTGAAATGTGCGAATTGAGTAGTGTGGCCTGTGGGTGGTTGGCTGCAAATTTGCCCTGGCGTTCCAAGGACTGAGGTATGGATAACTGAACACTGAGCTGGGACAAGGATGTGGATGTGTTTCCTGATGGTGGTATGTCTAATTGTTCAACGACAGGTACAGGACAGGAGGCATCTTTGCATGCACTATGGACAGGGAATTGGCTTGCATGCACTACAGTGAAAGAAGCAGTGATGTCACCCGCAGACACTTCTCCTGGACCCTGGGGTTCAGCCCACAAAGTCAGGTGTTTTGATGACATGTGCCTGATCATGATGGTGGTGGTCAGGCTGGTAGTTTTGCTACCCCTGCTGACGCATGCATGGCAGGTGGTGCAAATGGCCTTTTTGCCACTATCAGCAAACTCCTTAAAAACAGTAAGACTTGGGAAGACCTAAGAGTTTTACTGGCAACTTCCGTCGTGTTGGTGTTACCGGGAACGGTTGTCTGCCATCTGTCTGCAGCCACCACGCTGCTTCTTCCTGCCTGTTTTGGGGCTATGCCTCCCTTCCCCTGTGCAAAGCTGTCCTTGCTCTGAATGTCTCCTTCTGCCAGGTTGGGTCAGTTACTGGATCATCCACCACGTCATCTTCCACATCCGCACCCTGGTCCTCCTCCTGACTTTCTGGCAATTGTGTCTCATCATCATCCTACTCTTGTGACACTTTCCCACCATTGCCTTCATGCGACTGTGGCTGCTCAAATTTTCTGGCGTCGCTATATACAGTACAGACCAAAAGTTTGGACACCCCTTCTCATTCAAAGAGTTTTCTTTATTTTCATGGCTATGAAAATTGTAGATTCACACTGAAGGCATCAAAACTATGAATTAACACATATGGAATTATATACTTAACAAACAAACAAAGTGTGAAACAACTGAAAATATGTTTTATATTCTAGGTTCTTCAAAGTAGCCACCTTTTGCTGTGATTACTGCTTTGCACACTCTTGGCATTCTCTTGATGAGCTGCAAGAGGAAGTCACTGGAAATGGCTTTCACTTCACAGGTGCGCCCTGCCAGGCTTAATAAGTGGGATTTCTTGCCTTATAAATGGGGTTGAGACCATCAGTTGTGTTGTGCAGAAGTCTGGTGGATACACAGCTGATAGTCCTACTGAATAGACGTTAGCTGCTTTTTTCTTGCCATAATACAAATTCTAAGATAAGAAAAACGAGTGGCCATCATTACTTTAAGAAATTAAGGTCAGTCAGTCTGAAAAATTAGGAAAACTTTGAAAGTGTCCCCAAGTGCAGTTGCAAAAACCATGAAGCGCTACAAAGAAACTGGCTCACATGAGGACCGCCCCAGGAAAGGAAGACCAAGAGTCATCTCAGCTGCGGAGGATAAGTTCATCTGAGTCTCCAGCCTCAGAAATTACAGGTTAACAGCAGCTCAGGTTAGAGACCAGGTCAATGCCACGCAGAGTTCTAGCAGCAGACACATCTCTACAACAACTGTTAAGAGGAGACTATGTGCAGCAGGCCTTCATGGAAAAATATCTGCTAGGAAACCACTGCTAAGGACAGGCAACAAGCAGAAGAGACTTGTTTGGGCTAAAGAACACAAGGAATGGACATTAGACCAGTGGAAATCTGTGCTTTAGTCTGATGAGCTAAATTTGAGATCTTTGGTTCCAACCACCGTGTCTTTGTGCGACCAGAAAAGGTGAATCCCTTTTCTGCTCAAAAAAGATGGATCTTAGATCACTAACCCTGTAGAAATAGCTGTAGAATTTGGCAACTACTACTCTTCCTTGTATAATTTGATTTCTGACCCTGATAGCCCACTTCCTTCTCACCTCCATCACTGACTTTTTAGAAAGGGCGTCTCTCCCTAAAGTAACAACTGAACAACTTGCCAAACTCAACAGCCCCCTGACCTTGACTGAGATCAAATCTGCTATTGCTAATGATGCAAAACATTCGGCTCCTGGCCCTGATGGATTTTCATTTGCCTACTATTCTCAATTCTCTTCTATTCTATCGCCCTATCTTCTTCGCCTGTTTAGTCATTGGCAGTCGGAGGGCTCAATCAAATGAGAGGGATTTGAAGCGTTGATTGTCACTCTCCCGAAACCAGGGAAGCCTCTCACCGCCCCTGGTGACTTTAGGCCTATCACCCTCCTGAACTGCGATGCCAAGCTCTAAATTTGCTAAAAAACTAGTTAAAAAAGTTGCCAAAAAGCTTGTCTAAAAAAACTTGCCAAATTTAAAACTTGCTATATAAAAAATTGCTAAAGAATCAGAGTAAATGAATCATTTGTGAAATTCTTTAAGAGATTGCTAATGCGCCTCTTTTTATATTTTTTATTAGGTTTTATTACGTGTTTTACTGTCAGAAATGTTGTCATTTAAAATATGACATTATGATTTAGAATGTATACATAGAGCTTGTAGCCTATTGCAGTAATAACAACTAACATAGGAGAGTATAATGAGTGTAACAGATGTTGCTAATGAATGACTAGTTAAGATCATGTGATAGGTATATATAAGAGAGGGTTGAGCAGGTGCCCCTCATCCACTTGAGAAAGACGCCGATTTGTGTGTCGAAACGCGTTGTGGTCGCACCCTGCAGCTTTGTGTAATAAACTTAAGGTAATTTTATGAAGGCTTGATCTTGTGTTACCTAGCACCGCTCCTTCTATCATTCATACCTATTCTCCCTTCGGGGAGCGCGGTGTAGCAGAGCAGCTTGGGCAAGTCCATAGGACCTGCCAGTACATCATCCAAACTCACCTGTGTTCATCACATGATCAGCCGGCTCTGAGGAGACAAGGAAGTGATTTCCACTAACTCAAGGAGCGTAAAATATCTTCTCTTCACACAGAGGTCTGATGATCATCAACTTTATGGACCCTATCTCCCTATATGCTTAATCTGGTTGTGCGGATTCGTGCACAACCTGGAAAGGTTAGTGTTCATTTAATAGAACCACATTGTGGTGAAATTTAGTGGTGTGGCGCAACAATGCTTTTTTTTCTGTTTCACAAGCTCTACACAAGGGTATGGGCGTCTAGGCTTCAGGAGGTCTTGCCCTTTTTGGTAAATCCTGATCAGGTGGGATTTGTCCCCGGCTGGCAGACTAGAGACAGCGCTCGTCGGATTGTAGATCTCTTGGATGTCGTGGAGAGGAGAGGGATCCACAGTGCATTCCTTTCTCTTGATGCAGAAAAAGCTTTTGACAGGGTGCACTGGGGGTACATAACCGAAGTCCTATGGAGATTTGGTCTGGAGGGTCCTATAGCTAGGACAGTTCTGGCATTATACTCCTCTCCCTCGGCCTCGGTATTTTTGTCTCCCCCCTTTAGGATCTCCAACGGCACCAGGCAGGGCTGCCCCCTCTCCCCACTCATATTTGCTCTAGTGAAGGAAGCCTCTGACTTCCATCGTCAGGCAAAGTCCGGGGATCAAGGGGATCACGGTCAGAGACAGGTCCTACAAAATAGGATTATAAGCGGATGATGTGATCGTGACCTGTACGGCTGTCGAAGACTCTTTAGGTGAACTCATCTTGATCCTTTCTGACTTTTCTAATGCTTCTCTATATCGGCTTAATCTTGCTAAATCCTCCATATTCCCATTAAACCTCCCTTCTGCGGTAGCTGCGAGACTGAATGCCAAATTCTCCTTTAAATGGTCCCCATCGGGTTTCACATACCTGGGGATACAGGTGACCCATCTTAAAAATATAATAAAATGTAACAGCGACATGCTCCTACGCGACATTAAATCTCTTTTGGATGGATTACCAGCAGTGTCCCTGTCCTGGATAGCGAGGGTTCAAATAGTAAAAATGCTTATTCTCCCCAAAATCCTGTATTTGTTCAGGAACCTCCCATCTATTTTCCTGTTAGATGTATCTCAGCTTTCCAAAGCGTTATAAACAACTTTATCTGCAACAGCAAACCCCATAGAGTTGCGCACAAACTTATGTCCTTGCCCTCCAAGTAGAGGGGATTGGGGGTTCCTGATTTGCGGTCCTACCATCTAGCAGCCTTGCTGGAACCAGCTAAACTTTGGTGGGAGGGCACACTATCTCAGGCCGCTTGGCTCAGTATTGAGGCGCAATTTTCCCCCAAGGGATCTACTAGGCTTCTGTTGGAGGCCTCCCTAATTCAACCTGTCAAACCGCCCCCTCCTTTACACACAATGGTGTCGCTGGTGTGAGCAGGAGTAATTTTTCCTTTCTACTCTGAGAGGTTTCATTGGAGGCCTTGGAGCTGCTGGTTGAGGGCTTGTCGCTCCTGCGATGGAAACTCGGAGGCATCTCAACATTATACGACTTATTTGGTGATTCGGGCCTTGAGACTTTTGAGTTTTTATCCCATAAATACTCCCTACCAAGTGCGTTGTTTTACATGTATCTCTAGGTCCGACACCACCTAGCTGCCTCCCGGGTTCTTTCGCTGGTGCCTTCGAGCCTAGACGGCCCTCTTCAATGCCTCTTCAAATCGAAGGGGTACTTCTCCCATGGCATATCGATTCTCTACAAATCTCTCCTCAGCCCAGCAGGATTTAAAAAATTGCCCTTTATGTTAGCATGGGAGTCTCGTCTCTCATTCTCATCACCCTTGACACATGGCACCACGCGGTATCTCATGCCTCCAAATTCACCTCGTGTGTGAACCACCTTGAACAAGCAAAGAAGGTTCAATTGGGTTGGTACATCTATCCTTCACAAATTTCTAAATTTGGCAGGTCCACTTCCCCTCTATGCTGGAAGCAATGCAATCAGGTGGGGTCCCTTGCACACATGTGGTGGGAGTGTCCCAAACTGCAATTGTTCTGGAGGGAGGTGGAGGGTGTTGCTAGGAGGGTGACGGGGCTCCACCTTGTGCTCACTGGCCCAATGGCAGTATTGGGTGTGGGTATTGAAGTGTTCCCTCCGATGCTCCAACCTATCATCACCAACATATTGGTTGCTAGTAGACAATGAGTAGCCAGGCATTGGAGGGCCTCTGTTGTCCCCAATATCAGGGAATTGATAGACCATCTGAATTTACACTACAGTTATGAGGAAATTCTAGCTCACGACCTACACAGAAAGTCTAAGATAACATCGTGGTGGGACTCCTGGGTTTCTTCTATTTTCCATACTGCTTAATACTACTAGCAGTTTTAGGCATATCAGCAGAATGGCCAAATTTTTCACCATCCTCCCCCGGCTTAATTGGTTACCCTTATCCTTCCCTTACCTCCCCTTCCTCCCTTTCTATTGCTAAACTGTTAGTATGTATCTCTGACTGGTAATGTTTATGTATTGAAAATGTTCAATAAAAATCTATTGGTCTTAAAAAAAAGCAGTTCAAGTCTTGGAGTCGTGGGGCCTGGGTGAAACCATGCTGCGTAGAATAGGGTCCTTGTACGCCTCCCCAACGGCACGTATTAGAATAAATGGATCCCTTTCAGATTCTTTTAATATACGCAATGATACACGCCAGGGTTGCCCCCTGTCACCAATACTGTATGTCCTGACAATGGAACATCTGGCAGTGGCTCTCAGGAACGATCCTGGGGTACATGGTCTTCGCTCCCTCAAAAGGGAACATAAATTAGCACTATTTGCGGACGATCTGCTATTATATATCACGAAACCGAACGTCAGTTTACCTAATATCCTTACAATTCTTCAGTTGTTTGGCAAATTAAGCAATTTCAAAATGAATTCCACCAAATCTGAGATGTTAAATGTTTCCCTGCCTCGAGACATGGTTGTAGCCCTGAAGGCCTCGTTTCCGTTTATATGGAAATCGGACTGCCTCAACTACCTCGGCATTAAGTTGCCCTCTGATCCCGCACACCTATTCAGTACTAACTATCATGGTCTCCTGAGAGTGGTGGATGCCGACCTACACAGATGGAACAAACTTCACCTGTCATGGTTAGGTAGGGTCAACACAGTCCGAATGGATCTCCTTCCACGTCTGCTATTCTACTTTCAGGCATTGCCTATACTTTTGCCCGCTTCTTTCTTCTCCAGACTCAAAAGTGCTATTATTAAGTTTATTTGGTCCCATAACAGATCGAGACTCTCTCACTCCATTCTCACTAGAAGTGTGGAGAGGGGAGGAGTGGGCCTACCAGATTTCCAGAAATACCATCACGCAGCCTTGAGCGCGTGTGTATTAGATCTGTTTCATTCATCTAGGGGAAGAGTTGGGTAGACGTGGAAATGTGTAGTTGCGCCTCCAATCCCCTGGCCAAGATTTGGACACTCAGATCCTCGGACGATAAATCCTTGCCCTTTATAACGTATAATTTAAATGTTTATGGTCCAAGCTCGACTATTATACGGACTGACATCTGTCCAGGACCACTGACCCCGATATTTAAATCGGTGACCTGCTCTTGACCGTGCGCCTAGGTTCCTCAAATGCACATAGAGGACACATCCAACATTGTCCTGCTTACGACTTCACTTAGGGATTCGACCCTCAGAGTCTTTCTCCCATCCCACGATCACCCGGATCCTGGTTCCAAATGAGCATGCTTCGCAGCTATATCTCACATTACCTCTTCAGTTATATTCGGGACCTACTCCCGTTCGAGGAGCTGTGTCTGGAGGCCGCCACTCACATCATGCCTGTTCATCGGTTTACAATTGCTCCAAGAATCTATCCATTCTAATACAGGGGGGCATCCTCCATTTATTTACAAGTGGGTCGCGAGATCTCAACAGATCATTCACAGCTTCTGAGGTGGGCCTTCACTCCTCTGCACGCGCAGTCTCATCTTTAATGCAGTGTCCCAGGATAATTAAGGGTGTGGCGAGATGGTAAAGGTTGCCCTGGAGATTCCATAGGATATCCCCTCGGTATCGCGTTCATGCTGGAGCTCCGGCTGCAGGAGGAACTTATTTCTGTGTGATCTTGGATCGCACGCTTATTAGGTATTTTGGTCAACAAGTCTTTGCTTGATACTACTGCAGTGTGTGGTCAACCGTCTTCCTCTCGGAACTGGCCTTCTAAATTTAATCAAGGGTTCTGTCTGAGGTCCTTCCAAGAAGGGCTGTTACGTCATTTTTGACGGCAGTAGGAACTTATACATAGTATGGAAAGAGTCAGATGCCCCTCCAAGGAAGAACTGGTGATAGGGTTAGTGATATTGTGTAGGATTGGAGGACCTGTTACACAGAATTAGCCACACTACCAGGATACTGAACAGATTTTTCCGGACAGGCTTCGTCATGGCTTTATTTTAGGGAATCCCCTGTACTCCTGCTCGGCTTGCGGCATAATCCTTGACCTACAGATTCGGTATTCCCGGGCGTCCCCTATCCTGACCCTTATCAGTAACCCCCGTCTCCATTTTGTCTTTCGTCCTCGTACTAACTTTATACCCTCTTAGGGTCCTTATATCCCATATTCTCCCTCTCTTCTCTCTTTCTCTTTATCCTACTCGTACCTCCTTTTCTCTTTTTTTACCTTTTGAGTATGCTAATTGCCTCTAGTTCGGCATTATCGCGTGGATTTTAGGTATGTTCCGGAACCTTTGTAAAAGGATTGGGACTAAATGTTCTGGACTCACTACCCCGGAATCTTTATCAGGCTTTGTTCATGATCTTACATGTTACTCTTCGCAGGTCCATTTTTCTTTTGCCTCCCATGCGTTTCAATTATGCTGTGCATTATGTTGATGCACTATGCTTCAAATTGTTGTGTTATGTTGTTTCATACTTTAATAAATACAGATTGTAAAGAAAAAAATCAGAAATTCAGCACAACGGAAGTAGAAACTTGGGCCGGACTACCATCGGGAATAATAAATCTTGTGATAAAAGTTATAATAAATTATTCTGATCTTATTTCTACACATTTCAGGTGGCACGTGGTGCATCTGTGATTTTCTGAAGAAGGGGCTATATAGGGCACTGGCCACCGCAGGAATGACAGGAGGACAACTGGAATCTAATATATAAAGCTGAATGTGTGTGTGTGTATATGTATGTATATCCGGGATTGGCATCTACACCTCGCAACTACAGCTGGTGACAGTCACACATCTGGACCCCGTGAGTGTCATAGGCTATGTTGTGAGGCGAAATTTTAACCCTGCGTGTTCCAGTTCACCAAACAATTTTGCCCCCATCTACATAATGGGGAAAAAGTGAATGGAAAAGTGTTGGAGGAAGAACGACAGCTGTCAGCTATAGCCACAAAATTTTGCACAGTCACACATCTGGACCCCGGGAGCGTCATAGGCTATGTTGTGAGGTGAAATTTTAACCCCGCGCATTCCAATTCACCAAACAATTTTGCCCCTATCTACATAATGGGGAAAAAGTGACAGTTACCAGTTGACAGTTGTGAATGAGAGTCTTTGGCGCTATCATTAAGCCCCTAACAGCACATACCAGCATATAGTCACTAAGGTGGGGCTCCAACATGAGATATTCACCACGCACGGGGACATGTATGCACACCACACGCACACAAAGAGTAACAGCAAGTCTATAGTCGCTAAAGTGCAGCCCCAACATTGGATACTCACCACGCACCCGAACAAACACACACACCACATAGAGACACACACAACACAGAGACACACCCCCCAAGGGAGGCACACACACCCTATAGCGACACATGCACTCACCCCACAGGGACACACACACACCACAAAGAGACACACACAACAGACACACACACCACAAAGACCCCCCACAAGGACACACACACATAGCCACCCTATAGGGACACATGCACTCACCCCCACAGGGACACACCACAAAGAGACACACACACACCACACAGACCTGCCACAGGGACACAACACAACACCTATAGGGACGCATGCACTCAGCACAGGACACACACCCAAAGAGACACACACAACACAGAGACAAACACACCCACACAGACACCCACCCACAGGGACACACACTACACACCCATAGGGACACATGCACTCACCCACAGGGACACACACCACAAAGAGACACACACAGCAAGATACACACACCACATAGACCCCCCCACAGGGACACACACATACACTCCCTATAGGGACACATGCACTCACCCCACAGGGACACACACACACACCACAAAGAGATACACACAACAGAGACACACACCACACAGAAACCCCCCACAGGGACACACACATATACACACCCCAGGGACACACACACCACACAGACAGACACAGATGTGCACAAATCACCTCCACACATACGTGTGCTATCTTTAATTTCCAAACATAAACATCTGATTAAAAACAGCCAATGTGCAACACATGTGCCATATAGGGAATTAAGGCAGATGTCAGTCACATGAGCTGTCTATTATGTGTATGTGGGAGGTAACATATACTGCCCGGCCAGGGGGAGGGTTTACTATTGGCTGGAGATTTATTAGGCTGCCTATAGCAATCAATCACAGCTCAGGTTCTATTTTCCTACAGGTCATTAATATGACATATTCAAATTCTATTTTGTTATAGCTAACAACAGTTATTTATTAACCCGGGTGTAGCCGGGTACTACAGCTAGTATGCACTAAAAATGAAATGTGAGCTCCAATGGAGATGGTGTTGCAAATGAATGTAAAGCGCTATCTAAATGAATACATATTATCAGTTTTAGTACTATGAATATTATGACATTAAATAGTGATTGCACATAGCCATACTATGGTGTTTCATTAGTGCAAACAGCTATAAAATCAGGGATGTGAACCATATAATGGCCATATTCTATTTTTTTTATATGTATACAGTACAGACCGGGGGTTTGGACACACCTTCTCATTCAGGGATTTTTCTGTGTTTTCATTACTATGAAAATTGTAGATTCACACTGAAGGCATCAAAACTATGAATTAACACATGTGGAATTATATACTTAACAAAAAAGTGTGAAACAACTGAAAATATGTCTTGTATTCTGGGTTCTTCGGAGTGGACGCCTTTTGCTTTGGTTGCTGCTTTGCACACTCTTGGCATTCTCTTGATGAGCTTCAAAGCAGCAAAGCACCCCCACACCATCACACCTCCTTCTCCATGCTTCACGGTGGGAACCAGGCGTGTAAAGTCCATCCGTTCACCTTTTCTGCATCGCATAAACACATGGAGGTTGGAACCAAAGATCTCAAATTTGGACTCATCAGACCAAAGCACAATTTTTCATTGATCTAATGTCCATGCCTTGTGTTCTTTAGCCCAAACAAGTCTCTTCTTCTTGTTGCCTGTCCTTAGCAGTGGTTTCCTAGCAGCTATATTACCATGAAGGCCTGCTGCACAAAGTCTCCTCTTAACAGTTGTTGTAGAGATCTGTCTGCTGCTAGAACTCTGCGTGGCATTGACCTGGTCTCTAACCTGAGCTGCTGTTAACCTGTAATTTCTGAGGCTGGAGACTCAGATGAACTTATCCTCCGCAGCTGAGATGACTCTTGGTCTTCCTTTCCTGGGGCGGTCCTCATGTGAGCCAGTTTCTTTGTAGCGCTTCATGGTTTTTGCAACTGCACTTGGGGACACTTTCAAAGTTTTCCCAATTTTTCAGACTGACTGACCTTAATTTCTTAAAGTAATGATGGCCACTCGTTTTTCTTATCTTAGAATTTGTATTATGGCAAGAAAAAAGCAGCTAACAGTCTATTCAGTAGGACTATCAGCTGTGTATCCACCAGACTTCTGCCTGTCCTTAGCAGTGGTTTCCTAGCAGCTATATTACCATGAAGGCCTGCTGCACAAAGTCTCCTCTTAACAGTTGTTGTAGAGATCTGTCTGCTGCTAGAACTCTGTGTGGCATTGACCTGGTCTCTAATCTGAGCTGCTGTTAACCTGAGATTTCTGAGGCTGGTGACTCGGATGAACTTATCCTCAGCAGCAGATGTGACTCTTGGTCTTCCTTTCCTGGGACAGTTCTCATATGAGCCAGTTTCTTTGTAGCAATTGATGGTTTTTGTAACTGCACTTGGTGACATTTTCAAAGCTTTCCCAATTTTACGGACTGACTGACCTTCATTTCTTAAAGTAATGATTGCCACTCCTTTTTCTTTACTTAGCTGCTTTTTTCTTGCCATAATACAAATTCTAACAGTCTATTCAGGACTATCAGCTGTGTATCCATCAGACGTCTGCACAACACAACTGATGGTCCCAGCCCCATTTATAAGGCAAGAAATCCCACTTATTAAACCTGACAAGGCACACCTGTGAAGTGAAAGCCATTTCCATTGACTACCTCTTGAAGCTCATCAAGAAAATGCCAAGAGTGTGCAAAGCAGTAATCACAGCAAAAGGTGGCTACTTTGAAGAACCTAGAATATAAAACATATTATCAGTTGATTCACACTTTTTTAAGTATATAACTCCACATGTGTTGATTCATAGTTTTGATGCCTTCAGTGTGAATCTACAATTTTCATAGTCATGAAAATACAGAAAACTCTTTGAATGAGAAGGTTTGTCCGAACTTTTGGTCTGTACTGTGTATGTACATGATTGTAATATATATATATATATATATATATATATATATATATATATATATATATACTAGCTGGGTGCCCGATGCACATGCATCGGGATTCTAGAAGAGCGAGTCTCTGACTCGCAATGGCCGCTTCGCGGCCAATGCTTCGCGCTGCTAAGGCGACTCGCCATGCCCGCTGCGCAGGCATAGCGAGTCGCCTTAGAACTGCTCGCAATGGCCGCTGCGCGGCCAATGCTTCGGGCGTATCCACATGACCACGCTGACTCGCAGCGCGAGCGGACTCAGAAGGGGCAAAAAAACCCATTAGTGATTATATAATAGATATACAGTATATAGATTAAAGAAAAAAAACAGGCAGCAAGGTGAAAAAGTGGATACTTTATTGATCCATGGCAACGTTTCAATGATTCCCCGTCTTTATCAAGCTTGAACCGTTGAAACGTTGCCATGGATCAGTAAAGTATCCACTTTTTCACCGTGATTTTGGGAGTGCTGCCTGTTTTTTTCATATCTATTTGATGAGGGTTTTTTGAACACTGCCCTGACAGGTTTTGAACCTGTGGTTTATGTTGGTAGCGCTGCCCAGTTTTTTCTCTCTCTCTCTCTTTCTATCTATATATAGATGTATATATACAGTTGAAACCAGAAGTTAACATACACTATATAAAAAGACATAAAATCAGAATAAACCTTTCCTGTGGATTACAGGAAATTCACTCATCTTTCCTGGCTGTCTCTCTTCACAAGAGAGGTATATGAATCTATCACTTCAATTCACTCATCTTTCCAGGCTGTCTCTCTTCACAAGAGAGGTATATGAATCTATCACTTCAATCAACAATATACTTGTCTTTTAATAATGTAATATACTGAAATCATCTTACTGTGTGTGATGTGGGATGTTCAGAGGTCATCTTTGGTTCAGAAGTGTTTATGACCCAGGATGTCCAGAAACTCTTGTTTATTTGTCTTGCATTTATTACCTTCTGCTGTGCTAAGTTTCTTTGATTGACTAACAAGTGTAATAGACCCAGATCTAAGTAGAAACTCACTATATAAGTAGAGCCACCTAAAGGGGTGCAATCATGCCAACTGCATAAGTGCCAACTGTAGAAGTGCAGTTACACCGGGCAGTTAAACGGGGCAGGAAACGGGTAAGTCATGCAAGACAAACAAACAGATATTCAATTTGTTCACTTGTACTGCAATTATGTATTCACTATGTAAACCCCAGACTACTCATCACTACTGACCTCTCACCCACCACTACAGCTCTTCTTCCAGCTGCATCTGACCCATGCTACTCCCATCCCCTGCTCATTCCCATCCTTTTCCACTTCCTGCTACCCCCGCTCATCCCTCCACCCAGCAACAAATTACTTCTCTCACCCTCCATCCTACCTAACCACCTCACCCACTCCTCTGAACTATTCATGCACTTTCAATCCTCCATCTCCAATCAGGCACGGCCACCACGTAAACTCTCATGCTCCCACCTGCTAACCCTCTCCCTGCTCCTCCTACTCGCTGGCGACATTTCCCCTATTCCCGGCCCCCCCCGCCACATCCCCACAGTCACCTACACCCCACCCCCACGTCCCATCACCAACTCTCATAACCCCACCATCACCCACCCTCGCAACCTGACCAACCTTAGACCCATCCCCCCAGCCCCTGCTCCTCTAATCTCCCTGCCAGGCGCATTCTGGAATGCCCTCTCAGTCTGTAATAAGCTCACAGACATCCATGAACTCTTTATTTCTAATAAACTCTCATTCCTTGGCATCACAGAGACCTGGCTCACCCCCTCAGACACGGCCTCCCCTGCTGCACTATCCTACAGCGGATTCAATCTTTCCCACACACCCCGCCCAATCATGGCGGAGGTGTCGGCATACTCCTATCCGACACCTGCTCCTTCGCCCCTATTCCATTACCCCCCTCTGTTACTCTCCCATCTTTCGAAGCCCACTCTGTCCGCATCTTCTCCCCCTGTAACCTCCAGCTAGCCATCATCTACCGCCCCCCTGGATCCATCCCCACCTTCCTCGACCACTTTACCACCTGGCTACTTCATTTCCTCTCTACTGACATCCCCACCATCATTATGGGCGATTTCAATATCCCCATTGACACTGCCCACCAAACCGCCTCTCAACTTCTTTCCCTGACCTCCTCCTTCGGGCTGTCCCAATGGTCCTTCTCTGCCACCCACAAAGATGGCCACACGCTGGATTTCATCTTTAGCCGTCTTTGCTCCCTTACTAATCTCACAAACTCAACCCTCACCCTGTCTGACCACAATCTGCTGACCTTCTCCTCCCTCACCTCCCCTACTACATCACCTCCTCTCCGCAAACTTGATCATCCCCGCAGAAACCTAAAACACATTGATCTACATGCACTCTCAGAATCCCTTCTCCCTCTCGCCAACATAACATCTATATGTGACACAGACACTGCCACCACCCTCTACAACACCACATTAACCAAGGCGCTCGACCTAGCAGCCCCCCTCACACACCACGCTCCACGCACTAATAGGCAACCCTGGCACACCACCCTCACTAAAGACCTGAGACGGGCATCCAGGATCGCCGAGAGGCGATGGAAAAAAATCACGTTCCACTGAGCATTTTGCAAATTTCAAACAGTCCCTCATCGCCTTCAAGACTGCACTTGCCACCGCCAAACAAACCTTCTTCTTATCCCTAATAACCTCCCAGTCCCACAATCCCAAGCAACTTTTCAAAACCTTCAATTCCTTACTCCTCCCACCTGCTCCCCCTCCCTCTCCCCTTATCTCTGCAGACGACTTTGCCTCCTTCTTCAAAGAAAAGATTGACAGAAGCAGAGACAGCTTTGATCCACTGTTCCCACAGCCTCCCCTTTCACCTATACTGCTCTCTACTTCCATCAACTGCTTCCCCTCTATAACTGAAGACCAGCTCTCCTCCCTCTTGTCAAAATCACACCTCACCACCAGCGCCCACGACCCGCTCCCATCCCACCTCATTCCCAACCTCACCTCCGTTATCATCCCAGCCCTAACTCATCTTTTCAACCTATCACTCACCACCGGAACTTCCCCTCAGCCTTCAAACACGCCTTGATCACACCCATCCTCAAAAAACCCTCCCTCGATCCCAAAACTGTCTCCAACTTCCGCCCTATATTTCTCCTCCCTTTTGCCTCTAAACTACTTGAACAGCATGTCCACTCTGAGCTGTCCTCTCACCTCTCCTCCTGCTACCTCTTTGACCGCCTGCAATCTGGCTTCCGACCCCTCCACTCCACTGAAACAGCCCTGACCAAAGTCACAAATGACCTACTGACTGCCAAAAGCAAGCGCCACTACTCTGTTCTCCTCCTCCTTGACCTGTCAGCGCCTTCGACACTGTTGACCACTCCCTTCTACTACAGATCCTGGAATCTCTTGGCATCACGGACCTTGCCCTCTCTTGGATCTCCTCATACTTAACGGACCGCACCTTCAGCGTCACCCACTCCCACACATCCTCCTCGCCCTACCCCCTATCTGTCGAGGTCCCCCAGGGATCGGTTCTTGGACCATTACTGTTCTCAATCTACACTCTCTGCCTAGGTCAACTCATTGAGTCCCATGGCCTCCAATATCACCTCTACGCCGACAACACCCAAATCTACCTGTCTGGTCCTGACATCGCCTCCCTTCTATCCAAAATTCCACACTGCCTGTCCGCCATCTCATCCTTCTTCTCTGCTCGCTTCCTTAAGCTGAACATGGACAAAACCGAGTTCATAGTCTTCCCGCCAAGACACTCCCCCTCACTACCTGACCTATCCATGGTCGTCAGTCCCCCATGCCAAGTGCCTCGGGGTTATCCTTGACTCTTCCCTCTCCTTCAAGCCCCACATCCAGGCCCTCGCCACCTCCTGCCGACTCCAGCTCACAAACATCTATAGGATTCGCTCTTTCCTTGACCACGACACTACTAAAACCCTGATTCATGCTCTCATCATCTCCCGCCTTGATTACTGCAACCTCCTGCTCACCGGCCTCCCCAATACCTCCCTTGCACCTCTCCAATCTATCTTGAACTCCGCTGCCTGCCTAATCCATCTGTCTCCCCGCTACTCCCCTGTCTCCCCCCTCTGCCAAGCCCTTCACTGGCTCCCTACTTCCCGGAGATCCCGGTTTAAAACATTAACCATGACATACAAAGCCATTCACAACCTGTCCCCTCCATACATCTCTGACATGGTCTCCCGATACCTACCCTCACGCAACCTGCAATCCTCCCAAGAGCTTCTCCTCTACTCCCCACTCATCTCCTCTTCGCACAACCGCATACAGGATTTCTCCCGTGCTTCACCCAGACTCTGGAACTCACTGCCCCAACACATCAGACATTCTCCTACCCTGGGAACCTTCAAAAGAAGCCTGAAGACCCACCTGTTCCACCAAGCCTACCACCTGCAATAAGACCCGGTCCACCACACCGCCTCATGACTGGAATTTCTCCCTCCCACTGTATCCCCACCCACCCCTCGTAGACTGTGAGCCTTTGTGAACAGGATTTCTCCCCTTTTGTTTCAGTACAACCGAATTGTCAACATTTATTGTTACTTATATTGTTACTATGTTACTTGTCCTAGTCTGCCCTTATTGCATGTAAAGCGCCATCTATTATATAATTGCTGTAGCGACTTCCGTCGCACACGGCGCTACTTCCGTGGCTTTGTTCGTGGCTTTGTTCGCGCAGGAGACTCACTTCGCAGCCATTGCGAGCCGTTGCAGGGGCACGAGCAATGGCCGCTTCGCGGATATTGCGAGTCTCCCGCCCCGGCAACGACCGACGAAAGCCGAGACCCGTGGCCGAAAATAGAACCAAGGGCCCGGCTATACTTTGCTCGAAACACCGCTATGTATCTCTATGGGAAGTGAGGCGCTATGCTGATTGGTCGGCGCAGCACACAGCGACCAATCAGCATAGCGCCTCACTTAAGCGGTAAATTTGAAACTCAAAGTCGTCCATTGTATCTCTATGGGAAGTGAGGCGCTATTCTGATTGGTCGCTGTGTGCTGGCGGCGACCAATGAGAATAGCGCCTCACTTTGAGCGATAAATTTGAAACTCAAAGTCGTCCATTATATCTCTATGGGAAGTGAGGCGCTATTCTGATTGGTCGCCGGCAGCACACAGCGACCAATCAGAATAGCGCCTCACTTCCCATAGAGATATAATGGACAACTTTGAGTTTCAAATTTACCGCTCAAAGTGAGGCGCTATTCTCATTGGTCGCCGCCAGTACACAGCGACCAATGAGAATAGCGCCTCATTTCCCATAGATATACATAGCGGTGTTTCGAACAATGCATGGCCGGCCCCTTCGTTCGATTTTCGGCCACGGCGCTTTGAGTTTCAAATTTACCGCTCAAAGTGAGGCGCTATTCTCATTGGTTCGATTTTCGGCCACGGCGCTCGGCTATCGCCGGCCCAAGAAAATCGCAATGGACCTACATGCCGGACTTACCGCGGCTGCAACGACTCACTTATCTATCTATCTCTATATCTATCTATCTATATATCTATCTATCTATCTACCTATCTATATCTATCTATCTATATGTATCTATCTATATCTATCTATCTATCTCTATCTATCTATATCTATCTATATCTATCTATCTACAGTGCCTACAAGTAGTATTCAACCCCCTGCAGATTTAGCTGGTTGACACATGCAGAATTAACTTGGCATTGTGACATTTGAACTGTAGATCAGCCTGGAAGTGGGAAATGCACTGCAGCCAAAAAGATTTTTTAATTTTTTTTTTTTTTTAAAGCGTTAAAAGTTAATTCAGAGGGTCATTTATTATTCAACCCCTGAAACCACCAGCATTCTGTTTGGTCCCCCTAAAGTATTAAGAAGTAGTTCACGCACAAAGAACAATGAGCTTCACATGTGTGGATTAATTATCTCTTTTGCCAGCCTTTTCTGACTATTTAAGACCCTCCCCAAACTTGTGAACAGCACTCATACATGGTCAACATGGGAAAGACAAAGAAGCATTCCAAGGCCATCAGAGACAAGATCGTGGAGTGTCACAAGGCTAACAAGGGTACAAAACCCTTTCCAAGGAGTTGGGCCTACCTGTCTCCACTGTTGGGAGCATCATCCGGAAGTGGAAGGCTGACAGTTTCCTCCCGTGCCGAGGCCAGGCTTGTCCGAAGAGTCAAGGCTAACCCAAGGACAACAAGGAAGGAGCTCCGGGAAGATCTCATGGCAGTGGGGACATTGGTTTCAGTCAATACCATAAGTAACGTACTCCACCGCAATGGTCTTCGTTCCAGACGAGCCCGTAAGGTACCTTTACTTTCAAAGCGTCATGTCAAGGCTCGTCTACAGTTTGCTCATGATCACTTGGAGGATTCTGAGACAGACTGGTTCAAGGTTCTATGGTCTGATGAGACCAAGATCGAGATCTTTGGTGCCAACCACACACGTGACGTTTGGAGACTGGATGGCACTGCATACGACCCCAAGAATACCATCCCTACAGTCAAGCATGGTGGTGGCAGCATCATGCTGTGGGGCTGTTTCTCAGCCAAGGGCCTGGCCATCTGGTCCGCATCCATGGGAAGATGGATAGCACGGCCTACCTGGAGATTTTGGCCAGGAACCTCCGCTCCTCCATCAAGGATCTTAAGATGGGTCGTAATTTCATCTTCCAACAAGACAACGACCCAAAGCACACAGCCAAGAAAACCAAGGCCTGGTTCAAGAGGGAAAAAATCAAGGTGATGGAGTGGCCTAGTAAGTCTCCTGACCTTAACCCAATTGAAAACTTGTGGAAGGAGCTCAAGATTAAAGTCCACATGAGACACCCAAAGAACCTAGATACCTTGGAGAAGATCTGCATGGAGGAGTGGGCCAAGATAACTCCAGAGACCTGTGCCGGCCTGATCAGGTCTTATAAAAGACGATTATTAGCTGTAATTGCAAACAAGGGTTATTCCACAAAATATTAAACCTAGGGGTTGAATAATTATTGACCCACACTTTTATGTTTAATACTGTAATTTCCTCCGGGATCAATAAAGTTTATCTTATGTTTAAAATTTATTAAAATTCAACCGAGCATCATAACTTTTTGGTTTGCAAGATTTATGCTTCTGTTAATAAATCCTACTCTCGTTTGCAGTTTGAAGGCTCTAACTTATTTGCATCTTATCAAACCACCTAAATCTGCAGGGGGTTGAATACTACTTGTAGGCACTGTATATCTATCTATCTATCTAATTTAGAAAAGCTGCACAGCACTCAGCAGACCAGTGTGAACTGGTGCAAGCATAGGACGCAGAGATTAAACAAACTGAGTAAAAGTCCATGCAGCACACAGCTACCACCAATGATGCACAGTGCTAACAAGCCATATGTGTTTGAGGAAAAAATTCAAAAACTTACGTTTTTTCAAAAAACTCAATAATCTTTCTTTTAATCTGGAGTTCTTAGTACATACATTGGCCAATGTCTGCTTGCTCGTCGACTGCGACAAAGTGACTTCAGGTCCGACGAGTCCTATCGCTGACACCCAAGCCCTCCTTGTCCACCCTACCCCACTACTAAGTGGGCGGACACCATCTAGACCCTAGATCACCTGTCTGCAACGAGGGTGCACATTGCAGTAATGGAGCCAGCCACTCCACACGATACAAAAGAGAAAAAAAAGAGAAAAAAACTGCACAGCACTCACAGACAATGTGAACTGGTGCCAGCAGGGATGCTGGATCAATATACTAGAAAGAGACCTTGCAGCACTCAGCTGCTACCAATGATGTACATATGCTGACAAGCTATATATATATGAGAAAAAATTTAAAAACTTACGTTTTTTTCAAAAAACTCAAAATTCTAATTTTTTTTTAAATCTGAAGTTCTTAGTACACACATTGGCCAATGTCTGCTTGCTCGTCGACTGCGACAAAGTGACTTCAGGTCCGTCGAGTCCTATCGCTGACACCCAAGCCCTCCTTGTCCACCCTACCCCACTACTAAGTGGGCGGACACCATCTAGACCCTAGATCACCTGTCTTTCTAGTATATTGATCCAGCATCCCTGCTGGCACCAGTTCACATTGTCTGTGAGTGCTGTGCAGTTTTTTTCTCTTTTGTATCGTGTGGAGTGGCTGGCTCCATTACTGCAATGTGCACCCTCGTTGCAGACAGGTGATCTAGGGTCTAGATGGTGTCCGCCCACTTAGTAGTGGGGTAGGGTGGACAAGGAGGGCTTGGGTGTCAGCGATAGGACTCGTCGGACCTGAAGTCACTTTGTCGCAGTCGACGAGCAAGCAGACATTGGCCAATGTGTGTACTAAGAACTTCAGATTTAAAAAAAAAAAAAATAAAAAAATTAGAATTTTGAGTTTTTTGAAAAAAACGTAAGTTTTTAAATTTTTTCTCATATATATATAGCTTGTCAGCATATGTACATCATTGGTAGCAGCTGAGTGCTGCAAGGTCTCTTTCTAGTATATTGATCCAGCATCCCTGCTGGCACCAGTTCACATTGTCTGTGAGTGCTGTGCAGTTTTTTTTTCTTTTGTATCGTGTGGAGTGGCTGGCTCCATTACTGCAATGTGCACCCTCGTTGCAGACAGGTGATCTAGGGTCTAGATGGTGTCCGCCCACTTAGTAGTGGGTAGGGTGGACAAGGAGGGCTTGGGTGTCAGCGATAGGACTCGTCGGACCTGAAGTCACTTTGTCGCAGTCGACGAGCAAGCAGACATTGGCCAATGTGTGTACTAAGAACTTCAGATTTTTAAAAAAATTAGAATTTTGAGTTTTTTGAAAAAAACGTAAGTTTTTAAATTTTTTCTCATATATATATAGCTTGTCAGCATATGTACATCATTGGTAGCAGCTGAGTGCTGCAAGGTCTCTTTCTAGTATATTGATCCAGCATCCCTGCTGGCACCAGTTCACATTGTCTGTGAGTGCTGTGCAGTTTTTTTCTCTTTTGTATCGTGTGGAGTGGCTGGCTCCATTACTGCAATGTGCACCCTCGTTGCAGACAGGTGATCTAGGGTCTAGATGGTGTCCGCCCACTTAGTAGTGGGGTAGGGTGGACAAGGAGGGCTTGGGTGTCAGCGATAGGACTCGTCGGACCTGAAGTCACTTTGTCGCAGTCGACGAGCAAGCAGACATTGGCCAATGTGTGTACTAAGAACTTCAGATTTAAAAAAAAAAAAAATTAGAATTTTGAGTTTTTTGAAAAAAACGTAAGTTTGTAAATTTTTTCTCATATATATATAGCTTGTCAGCATATGTACATCATTGGTAGCAGCTGAGTGCTGCAAGGTCTCTTTCTAGTATATTGATCCAGCATCCCTGCTGGCACCAGTTCACATTGTCTGTGAGTGCTGTGCACAGGGGTGAACCTAGCCTCTCTGCTGCCTGAGGCGAACTGCAAAACGGCGCCCCCCCCCCACCCGCTAGAAAAAAATTTTAATTGATAAAAATAAATCTGGTTCCTACAGATTTATATTTATCCTGTAAAAATGATCAGAATAGTGGACATTTTAGTTTACAGAAACAGAAAAAAAAAGATGTCCACACAAAGATGTCTGCGCCATCACACGCACATACAAGAACCACACAGAAGAATCCAGAACAAGGATCATTAATGGCAATGGCAGCTTGGCACAAGCATTTAGACACATAATGACAACTGGCAGAGCCGTGGTCCTGCAGGCAGAACTGATTGCCAACCTCTGGCACACGCCTGCAAAACTCTGGACCGCTGCCTGGCACTGAACATTCAGACAAGTCGCCATGCCGCACCTTCCACACAACACAGGTAAAGACCTGCAGTCTGAGCATCAACAAGCCGCCATTGCACTAAGTTGGTAAAATGGCGCTTCTTCTCCATCCAACAGACCACACTTACTCCCGAATTGCTTAGCCAATCACAAGCGCCAAACACAGGGCTGTCTTTATGTAATTAATAACAGGGTCCTTCCTATTGGGTTGAGCAAAGTATATGGGAGCAGGAAGGGGGAAGAGCACCACCGACCAACCGCTGCTCAGGAGAAAGATGGCTGGATGCCTGAATGTACCGAGGGGCAGCACTGGACCTGGTGTGTAAGGGTGGTTTCACATTTGCATTCGGAACGCAAGCGTAACAGAACGCATGGGAACGGTTCCGTTTGGATGCGCATAATTTATACGCCCTCCTCCGCCCTCCAAATGCAACATGTTGCATTTTTTGTGCGTTCACAGGTGCTTGTTTTATCAGCAAGTGCCCGTGAGTGCACAAACAATGCATGGATCTCAATGGATCCGCACTGTCCTCCGCATGGCGGCGCAGGAGAACGCTGCGGATCACATTGAAATTTCGTCGGCTGGGAGGTGGAGGATCTCCGCCACAGATCTCCGCCTCCCGGCCGCCGTCGAGATCACTGATTGGCTGGCCGAGCACCATACTGATGAGAATCTCCACTGCGTTCACATCAGTATGGCAGCGTTTGCCCTGCGTTTGCATGCCCTGCGCATGCAGACACAAATGCAAATCTGAAACCAGCCTAAGTTATGGCCAATCAGTCCTGCAGCAGAGGGACAATGCATCCTGCATCATAGAAATCATAGGGCCCCATAGCAGAAGTTCTAATTGGGCACCCCCCAACAAAAGCAATATATTGGCTGGGTCACATAGGTACATCTCTCACAATATGTCAGCCTTTACAAAGTAATTTTCCTCCTACTGAAGCCCTAGATTCCCCTTTCATTGCCCCTCTAAAGTGTGATGCCAACAAAAGTGCCCCACAAACACTGTATGATCCCCCACAGTGCATTCCTCCACACGCACAGTATGATGACCCTACTGCACCTCCTGCAACTACCCCAGTACAGCATGATCCCCAACTATGACCCCTGCCCAGCCCTCCATGTAGTAAAATGGACCTATGTACAGTATAATGGCCCCCAACACAGCCCTCAAATAGCCCTTCATAAAGTATAAAGGCTCCCTTGTAGCCTCCAAGTATTATCATGCCTCCCACAGAGCCCTCCAAATATTATAATGGCTTCCATATAGTATAATTTGCTCCATATAATATAATACACCCCCATAGTATTCCACATAGTATACCGCATTCCTCCATATATTATGCACCCCCATAGTCTTCTATAAAATAGAATGCACCCTCACAGTACTCGATATAGAAAAACGCACTCCCACAGTCCTCCATATAGTATATTGCACTCCGTAGTCCTCCAAATAGCATATTGCACCCCCACAGAACTCCATAGAGAACAATTCACCCCCACAGTACTTGATATAAAATAATGCACCCCCACACTCCTCCATGTAGTATAATGCACCCCACAGTCCTCCATATAGAATAATGCAGCCCCACAGTCCTCCATATAGAATAATCACCCCCACAGTCCTCCATATAGATTAATGCACCTCCACAGTCCTCCAAATAGTATAATGCACCCCACAGTCCTCCATATAGCATAATGAACCCCCACAGTCCTCCATATAGCATAATGCACCCCCATATTGCATACTGCATCCCCATAGCTCTCCATACAGCATATTGGACCCCCATAGTCCTCCATATAGTATAATGCACCCTCATAGTCCTCCATATAGTATAATGCATCCCCTATAGCCTTCCTTATAGTATAATGCACCCCCATAGTCTTCCATATAATATAATGGGCCACAATAGTTCTCCATATAGTATATTGCACCCCCATTGTCCTATATTATATTGTACATTACATAGTTTCCCATCAGTGTACTCACTAAAAAAAACTATTAAAAAAATAAAAAGTAAATACCTCTTCTCCTCAGCATCTCCTCTGCCGCTCTGCACGTCTCAGCACAGCGGCGCTAAGTGATGACATCATTGTTCCCCGCCGTGCTGAGCTGCAGAGGGGTGGACAGCGGCGGCCAGGACTCAGGAGAAGAATGCTGCCGGCAGAGGAGGCCGGGACTATAGGAGCGGCATGCTCGGGGGGGCCACCACTGGTACACACATGGCTCCGCTCCGTACACCTAGTACACACTCAGCTCCGTACACCACGTACGCCTCGTACACAAGCGGCTCTGCTCCGTACAACTCGTACACACACGGCTCTGCTCCGTACACCTCGTACACAAGCGGCTCTGCTCCATACACATTGTACACATGTGGCTCTGCTCTGTACACCTCGTACACATATGACTTCGCTCTGTACACACCGTACACAGGTGGCTCCGTTTCGTACACACGTGGCGCCGCTTCGTACACCTCGTACACACTGGGCTCCGCTGCGAAAGCCTCGCACACACGGCTCTGCTCCGTACGCCTAGTACACACACGGCTTCGCTCCGTACACCTTGTACACTCTCGGCTCCGCTCCATACACCTTGTACACACTCGGCTTCGCTCCGTACGTCTCGTACACACGCGGCTCTGCTCCGTACACCTCGTACACTCTCAGCTCCACAATGTACACACGTGGCTTCACTCTATACACCTCGTACACACACGCCTCCATTCTGTACACCTCGTACACACGCGGCTCTGCTCCGTACACCTCATACACACTCGGCTCTGCTCTGTACACCTCGTACACACACGGCTCCACTCTGTACACCTCGTACACACTCGGCTCTGCTCTGTACACCTCGTACACACACGGCTCCACTCTGTACACCTCGTACACACTCGGCTCCGCTCCGTACACCTCGTACACACAAGGCTCCGCTCCGCACACCTCATACACACACGATTCCGCTCCGCACACCTCGTACACACACAGCTCCACTCTGTACACCTCGTACACACACGGCTCCGCTCCGCACACCTCATTACACACACGATTCCGCTCCGTACACCTCGTACACACACAGCTCCACTCTGTACACCTCGTACACACACGGCTCCGCTCCGCACACCTCATTACACGCACGATTCCGCTCCGCACACCTCGTACATACACAGCTTCACTCCATACACCTCATACACACGCACCTCCGCTCTGTACACCTTGAACACTCAGCTCCACTCCATATACCTCATACATACACAGCTCTGCTACATTAATTTACACTGTAAATCCTAAGCCCCACACATAAACTTCACCTCATCCAGCACCATGGTGGAGTCCTGGCTGCATACTGAGGAGCTGATCATGTGACCCGCCTGACTCCTCCCCTCCTTTGACATCATCACAGGTCCTGTCAGCGCGAGGCACAGTGAAGCATGAAGCCGGCTCACACAGCCGGCTCACACAGCCGGCTCACACAGCCGGCTCACACAGCCGGCTCACACAGCCGCACGGGGGGGGGGGGGGAAGGAGTTTGGAGACCGCGGCCGCTCACACATCTCACACTGCCACACTGGAGGGGGGGGGGGGTGTTTGGTGTTTGGAGACCGCAGATGCCCCGCCAGCAGCCCCAGATACGCCAGGCCTGGTCGCAGCGTCGGCGGCCAGGACTGTAGGAGCGGCATCTGCAGGGGGCCGCACTACCACCAGGCGCTCCTGAAGATGCCGCCCAGCAGGGCTCGCCGCCTGAGGCTGACACTTCATGTCGCCTCATGGATGCTGCGGCCCTGGCTGTGCAGTTTTTTTCTCTTTTGTATCGTGTGGAGTGGCTGGCTCCATTACTGCAATGTGCACCCTCGTTGCAGACAGGTGATCTAGGGTCTAGATGGTGTCCGCCCACTTAGTAGTGGGGTAGGGTGGACAAGGAGGGCTTGGGTGTCAGCGATAGGACTCGTCGGACCTGAAGTCACTTTGTCGCAGTCGACGAGCAAGCAGACATTGGCCAATGTGTGTACTAAGAACTTCAGATTTAAAAAAAAAAAATTAGAATTTTGAGTTTTTTGAAAAAAACGTAAGTTTTTAAATTTTTTCTCATATATATATAGCTTGTCAGCATATGTACATCATTGGTAGCAGCTGAGTGCTGCAAGGTCTCTTTCTAGTATATAGATCCAGCATCCCTGCTGGCACCAGTTCACATTGTCTGTGAGTGCTGTGCAGTTTTTTTCTCTTTTGTATCGGACACTATTAGCCACAATAGTGGTTATCCCCAAACCGGACAAGGACCCCGGTCTGTGTGCTAATTACAGGCCAATATCCTTCATCAACACCGACGTGAAGATTTTTGCTAAGATCATAGCGAGCAGGCTGGGTCCTGTTCTCACAGAGGCTATCCACAATGATCAGGTGGGTTTTGTGCAGCATAGAGAGGCTAGGGACAATACGCTTAAGATCCTGCTCCTTACCTCGTATTTGTGCTCAGGTAGGATTCCGGCCTGCTTGTTATCCATCGATGCAGAAAAGGCGTTTGATCGCCTGGATTGGCCTTTTCTCCGGGCCTCTCTGGATCAGCTGGGGCTTGGGACCGGTTTGATGGGAAAGATCTTCGCTCTGTACAACAGTCCGAAAGCCCGTATTAGGGTAAATAGTGTTCTCTCGGCCCCCTTTGAGATGCGCAATGGCACCAGACAGGGCTGCCCCTTGTCTCCTCTCCTCTATGTTATTGCCATGGAGCATCTGGCGGTGGCTCTCCGGACCTCGCCCGATATCCAGGGTGTACGGATTGGACAATCTGAATTCAAACTCTCATTATACGCAGACGACTTGCTTCTCTATGTTACAAATCCAATAATAGCCTTCCCAGTGCTCATGGGGGAGTATCGGAGGTTTGGAGAGGTTTCAAATTTTAGGGTTAATTATACTAAAACAGAGGCACTTAATATCTCCCTGCCTGGTGCCGTGGTGACGCAGCTCCGGGAGTCCTTTTCCTTTAAGTGGAGATCCTCTTCATTAAAGTATTTGGGGGTTTTGCTTTCAGCGGACCTAAATGACTTGTATGAATTGAATTATGCCCCACTCTTGAAAAGAACAGTTTTGGACTTGGCAAAATACAACAGACTTCATTTGTCCTGATTTGGACGAATGAGTGTCATTAAAATGGATGTGTTACCCCGGTATCTATATCTTTTTCAAACCACTCCGATTGCCGTCCCAGACAGTTTTTTCCAATGCTTACAATCGGCCATTAACGCCTTTGTGTTGGGAGCTAAGAGACCTCGGACCAGGTTCTCAGTCCTGACTCGGCCGAAGGGTGAGGGAGGCGCGGGGCTTCCTGACTTTAAGAAATACTACCATGCGGTCCTGCTCTCCAGATTGGTGGATTGGAAGTTCAGCAGGGTTCATAAACAGTGGGTAGTTCTGGAAGATTTGCTTTCCCCCGCGCCCCTTTGCCACTTACCCTGGTTGGACGGAACCTCCAGACCTCCCGTGACGCGTTTAGCCCCGCTGACTCTGACGGTTATACGACGTTGGGACATTATTAATAGAAAATTGCAGCTGACTGCTATCCAGGGTAGACTGAGTCCTCTGTTTGCCAATCCTGCATTCCCTCCAGCACTAACAAGAGCGACCTTCTTGTGTTGGTTGGCACGGGACCGGGTTTGTCTGGGACGAGTTGCATCTGAGCTTGCGGGGCTCTCTGGCGTGGAAGGGCTCCGAGAACGGACAGGCGGAGTCCTGCTCCCCTGGCTGGAGTTTGTACAACTACGAGATTTTCTCTCTAGAATTCCCATGGGGGTCCAGACACCATTTGAGATTCTAATGCTCTCAGCCGAGGGCCCTGCCCACACAGTGTCCCTGTTATACGCCCTGGTCCTGTCCGGTCAGGAATTTGGCCCCCTTGGCTTTCTGAGGGCTTGGGAGGAAGACCTACAGACAACATTCTCTGTACAGGATCGTCAGAAAATTTTCACACTCACCCATAAGATGTCAGTCTCTTGCTCTGCACAAGAGCGTAATTACAAGATCTTGACACGATGGTATCGTTGCCCCACCATCCTCCACAGAATAGATCCCGGGATTCCGGACACCTGCTGGAGATGTGGGAAAGAGAAGGGCACTATGATCCATATTTGGTGGTCTTGCGGTCTCCTCCAGCCTTTTTGGTGTTCGGTCTTTGAGGCCTTTCGCCTAATGTCTGGGGTACATTATATACCGATCCCCCCAGATAGCTCTGTTGTCCCTAATACCCACTTCTGTGTCCTCCGTGAGTAAAGGGATCCTGCGTTTTTGCCTGCTGGCAGCAAGGGCGACTATACCTCGACGCTGGAGGTCGTTTGAGGCACCTACCCTCTTGGAGTGGGTGGCCGAGATGGACAAACTGAATCGCATAGAATCGCTGATGGCAGATGGTCTTCCGCCTGGGTCGGATCAAAGTCGTACATGGTTCTTGTGGCAATCATTTAAAGAGAGCCCGTGGTTTGGGGCCTGGCTATCACAGCCCCCTGCCCCCCCCCTTGGCCCCATAGTCTGGATCTTTGCCTTCCACAGCCCCGCTTTCCCCCCTGTTACCTAGCCTTGTTTCCTTCTCTTTTCCAAGGTACCCCCCTCCCTTTCCCACCTCACCCCTTTCTTCCTTTTCTCCTTCCCTTTTCTTTGTTCCCCTGGCCTGTTTTGTTTAGGGCCTAGTGCTATAGATCACCTCAAAGCCAAGGGACCTCGCCTTCTGAGTAACTAAATACCTATCTCTTGCCTTCGGCGGTTAGCTGGAGGGCCATACCATACAGAGGGCGTAACGGGACCCCTGAATTACAGCGATAACTATAGTACTTGTTGTATTTCTCTGGACTGGATATTGATGAAACTATCACCTGTTACGTGTTTTCTGTATTTTATACTGTTAAAATTAATAAAAAGATTTATTGCAAAAAAAAATCTATGGCGGTGGTAGGCCGTTGTGCTGCAGGACTCAAGGTGCTGAATAACCGACAGGCACGCAGGGCTTGTTTCCTTTACCTTTACTGAAATAACAGACATCAGGGTAAAGTCTACGGTTGATGTTGGGAATCTGGGTGGCCTGGAAGCAAGTTAAGGATCTCCTCACCCGGCTGGTTCTGAGGCCTCCCTGCTGCGATCCTGTAGCTAAGCTATGACCCTTTACTCCTGCTGGACAGTCTCTCACTAGTATGGCAGGCATCTTGAGCCCTTCTCTAGCACCTTTCCTCTGACCACTGTCCCTGGGCTCTTCTACATGGCTGTGCCTCCAGGTGCTTTGGTGGCCAGGAGACTTGGAATCTCCTGTCCTCCAGGGTTGCCTGCTGGGCCGGAGCACCCTCGCATGTCCGGTTCTGGCACTCCGCTCTGGGGTGAACCGTTAACAGGCTTCTCTCCCCAGGCCTACTCCTCTCCTCAGACCCTCGCTTACGGGTCCCTCACACTGGCTAGTGAGTATCCTCGGATGAGACTGGAGGAATCTGCTGCCTCCAGTGGGCTCTGCTGTCTGTGCTCTGCTGTCTGGTGTTCTTTGTTATCACTGTGTTCTACTGTCAGTGGGCTCTGTTGTCTGTCCTCTGCTGTCCCTGGGTTTTGCTGTCTGTGCTCTGCCGTCCGGTGTGCTTTTCTGTCATGCTGGGGTTCCACATAAGTCCTCAGTCCGTTTTTGGCTTCAGTTTTCTCATTTTTTTTTTCTAAGTCCAAAAACTGACAGAAAAACGGATTGGATGTAATAAACACCCTGTCCGTTTTTCTCTGGAGCTCAAAACATTGCCCTGTCCGTTTTTGAGTCAAAAACGTTGCATGCAACGTTTTTGGCATCAGTTAAAAAACGCATGCGTTTTCATGCGTTTTTTTTAACATGGGGCCCTATGGGAAACGCATGCGCGAACGCATGGCATATGCGCACTTGCGTTTGCGCATGCGTTCGCGCATGCGTTTTTTTTAATGAAAAGTCCAAAAACGTTCAGGAGTGCAGGAGGCTCAAAAAGCACCCAGAAAAAAACGGATTGGTGATGAAAATCACTTCCAAAAACGGATTTCTATGTGGAACCCCAGCCTCACTGCAACAGAAAAATGGCTGTGCCAACTGTGCGTTTTTTTTTTTGCTGCGGATAATGTGTGTTTTTGTTTTAATTTCTGTTCCAGACTCTACCAAATTAATGCTTCTGGGAGAAAGGGAGATAGAGAAAAAAAAGAGAGCAAGCAAGTGCACAGAAAGGAATGAAATGGGGGAGAGAGACAGTGTACAAGGGGGAGACGGCACATAGAGGGAAAACAGTGCACATGGGGGAGAGACATCATGCAGGGAGGAGACAGAGGCAGGGGAGAGACACAGTGCACAGGGGAAAACAGGCAGAGGAGGAAACAGGCACAGAGAGGGGAGACACAGCGAACATGGGGAGACAGGCACAGAGAGGTGGGACAGCACACACCGAGGAGAGACATCATACAGGGGATAGGCACAGCACATAGGGAAAGACAGGCTCAGAGAGGGATTATATTTGTGGGGATTATTATATATATATATATATATATATATATATGCAACCAGTATGTGTTAAAGGGGCCCACTGAGACTCTTTCGCTCGGGGCCCGCAGAATCCTGAAGCCGGCCCTGAGTGTGGAGGTGCCTTATGGTTTGCTGCAGTCCTTTGGAGCAATGCTGGCTGTTATTCCTGGTGTTAGGCCACAGCTTGGTAGTTGGTATCCTTTTGTCTACGAGAGTGGCAGGAGGTGTCCCTTCCCCTGCTCCCTATAATCAGGAGAATTTACATGACAGGCATGGGGTACTTCAGCAAGCATCCATCTGTCATGGCAACTTATTGGTTCTATGCGATCATGTTGATTGCAGATGACAAATCGTGATGTTCAACTGCTGTGGTAAGTGTTTGAAAGCAACTTTAGGGAGTTAATAGTAACGAACGATTGGTGGTACTACTGATCGATACTGTTAAAAGCTGGCATCTGCTTTTAATAGTACATCATGGAGCATTAAATGGTTAAGTATACTATCATCTCAAGTTTGTGGGAGCTCAGCCCTGAGAAACTTAGGGACCAGTGGATCAAGTGAGACTGATAGTCCTGAGGTTGTTGGAGTTAGCCAATTATCCAAGTATGAATTGTAACCAATGACAAGTGGTTAGTGCCACTTGTACTCTAAGAGAAATAAATGGTTACTGTTTAATCATAAGTTCTTCATCAATTCTTTAACCAGAATTTACCCTTTCAGGGTTTTCTAATACTTTCTTAATTATTCTGTATATATCAGCCCTTATTACAAATTTCCCATTGTATTGAGTTAATTCCCAAAATTTAAATATAAGAAAACATTTTGTGCAGCTTGGAAACTTTAATGCCATGAGATGGTAAGCTAATAAATTAATTGGTTCTTGCGGGTTTTGAAGAAAGATTTGAGAGAACAGCAGAGAAAAAAAGAGGAAGATGTCAAAGCACAGTTCATAGAAGGTGGTTTGTAGACCTGAATTCTCACGGGCATAAAGAAGAATGAAATTCTCCTTCCAGTATACTGCTGTGTGACAAGATAATAAGATATAAAAACAAACCATGCCTTCAAGCTAATTGTATCAAATACAGCCATGGTTTAGGGACAGATTTACTTTGAGCTGATGTTGCTTCTTTGAAGAGTAGCTACTGCTTGATTTGTGATGTTGGAATCAACTTGTTCCTTGTTGACCTTGAGCTATCTCTTTTGCTGTAAATTACAATGTATATATGACAAAAGTTCTGGATACATGAAGCCCATTCTCTTGCATTTTACTGCCATACAGAAGGTGATTTGAGCAGGGGCAGACATTCCACTGGTGCAGATGCTATAAGTGACATAATAAATAGGGTGAAGAAGGTGGAGAAAGTTATACACAGATTCAGGGGTCGCTCACATCTGCGTGTAAAATATTGCTCCATTGTTGCTCCTGAAAACCTCTTTGAATGATATGCAAATTACATGCGAGTGTCATTCCGTATTTCATGTCAGTGCTATGCAAAGGTGATTTTTCCCTCACCCAGTGTTTATGGGTCATCTGTGTACCATCTGTGTGACGTCCTTGTACCATGCATTTTTAACAATATCTTTTAAATGCTGCATTACTCTACATACAGTTGTGGCCAAAAGTATTGGCACCCCTGCAATTCTGTCAGATAATACTCAGTTTCTTCCTGAAAATTATTGCAATCACAAATTCTTTGGTGTTATTATCTTCATTTACTTTGTCTTCAATGAAAAAACATAAAAGAGAATGAAGCAAAAAGCAAAACATTGATCATTTCACACAAAACTCCAAAAATGGGCCAGACAAAAGTATTGGCACCCTCAGCCTAATACTTGGTTGCACAACCTTTAGCCAAAATAACTGCGATCAACCGCTTCCGGTAACCATCAATGAGTTTCTTACAATGCTCTGCTGGAATTTTAGACCAAACTGCTCCAGGTCCCTGATATTTGAAGGGTGCCTTCTCCAAACTGCCATTTTTAGATCTCTCCACAGTTGTTTTATGGGATTCAGGTCTGGACTCATTGCTGGCCACCTTAGAAGTCTCCAGTTCCCACTGTACCTTCTGTGACCACCAATGAACTCACTGCCATACTGCAGGACATGGCCGGAGGTAAGCTTGACATGGCAAAATCACTGCAATACATCTGACTGCAGGACTGTTGGACCTTGTGACATAGCGGCAGAGCAACAATCTCAAAAGAACAGAGTTGGCCGTCCATAACCTGGACACTGGAGATTACCCCTGATCTGGTTTTTAGCATATTAGGGCTCCCTGGAGGTGCAGCAGCACATGTGCAAGGCGATTTAAGAGATGCTGAAGCTAGGGATCATCTAAGCATCCGGAAGTGCTTGGGCCTCACCTGTACTCCTGGTCCCAAAGAAGGACCAGACAACTCAGATCTGTATGGACTATAGGGGGCGCAATGCTATACCTCATCATTATGGATCTGAGCTGGGGATATTGGCAGATTCCCATGACCCATGAGGAATGGGAAGGCTATACCTTTATCACCCCATTTGGACTGTATGAGTCTAAAATGATGCCGTTCGGCATGAAGAATGCCCTTCACAATGCCCTGTTAATCACAGGCTACTTGTCTTGAACCAATTGTTTTTCAATACTAGAATAAAAGAAACTATACAAGTTTGGTATCTCCATTATTGTAGTGACCTAAAACAATTAGAATCATTATGCCAAGTCATTTTTAGTATACAAAATCCTCAAAAAGATGGTAAAATTGGGTTTTGTTTTTTTGCAATTTCACCACAGTATGAATTTTTTCCCGCGCATAGTAAGATAAAATAAATTATGTGATTGCAAATCAAAATAATCCCACAAATAATGAGCCCCCAAATTGCTGTGTTGATAGAAAAATTGTTATGGCACATGGAACAATCGGAGTAAAAATGTGAGAAATTAAAATTTGCTTCTGTGGGAAGAGGTTAAAAAATAGGGAATTATCTGGTTAAATATTACTTTTAAGCATTACTAGCAGTTCAAAAGTGAGCCAGACAGAAGAGAGCCCCTGTACAAGAACAGTATAAGGGTCTTTAGCCCAGCATAACGCACCGCCTATGTGTCTCAACCACATTCTGGTTAAAATCGTACAAATTAGCCATCTAGCCTTTTGCCTTCCTTTGACTGCAAATGTTGTATCAAGGGTATGTCCATCCACAGTGGCGTAACTTGAAACTCATGGGTCCCGATGTGAAAGCTCCTACAGGGCCCCCAGTTATTGCAAATTTTTAATAGCAATAGTCTCTTTCTATAGGCCAAAGGACCCGGATGCGATTGCAACCCCTGCACCTATTGTAGTTATGCCCTTGTCCATCCATACAACAATGCACTCAGTAATTGTGATGTATGAAACTAATTCACTCACTCATTTGCATGCAATATGGACAGTTAAAATGCATATATTTTTGCTTCTTCTGGTACTACACTCTCCAAACACCTGATTTGCAGAGTTTAAACATTGTACAGTTGGTATGTGGGGTGTCACACAATACAGAAAAAAACTGTTAGCTTGACATTGGGCCTCCCAATTATTACAGGACTCTGTGCATATGGATATCCCATCCTTACACTTTTTATAACAGTTGATGATTAACAGCAATTTAGGTAGGATTCACCAGTAAACTAATGCATATGAATGAAGCCCAATGGTTCACTGACATTTACTGTGGTAGGAACAAGGATCCCACATCTGGGATTTCTATTTCAACCATTAGTTCTCCAGGAAATAAGATCAGATGATTGTGTTAGGCGGCCGTCACACGCTACAATATCGTGAGCGATATTGTAAGCGATCACGTGCACGCGCGATCGCTAACAATATCGTTCACATCGCTGGTGAGCTGTCACACAGACAGACTCACCAGCGATGTGGACCAGCGAGATCGCTGGTAACTATGGTACACATCGGGTTACTAGGCGCCGCGCTTAGTAACCCGACGTTTACCATAGATACCATCTCCCAGCATAGGCTCTGCCGCTGGGAGATCATTCATCGTGGTGTCACACACCACGATGAAGCAGATTGAACAAGCGATGATCGCTTGATATGAGCTCCGGCTCTCATATCTGCGATGTAACGATCAAGCGATTTTACATTGTAAAATCGCTTGATCGCACGTAGTGATGCACGAACGATATCGCTTAAGCGATCAAAAAGCAGATCGCTTAACCGATATCGTGCATTAAATTGAACCGTGTGACGGCCGCCTTAGTAGATTGAACTGGTTTAAATAAATATACATTTGGGTCTTTTTTTAACTGGCCTAATAATAGTTACAGTGATCGCCAGTTATTAATGTACAAAGATGGTGCTCATATACTTTCTTCTAAAAATGGTTAGTAGGCGGTTCCATTCATGGTTTGTTTGCACCCCTTTTATAAGGGAAATGCAGTTTAATACTTTTATCCTAAAACTTGGTTTTCACCTCAATGACCTGGCCAATTTTTTCAAATCTGACCAGTGTCACTTTATGGTCGTGACACATGGTATGAGGTGCATTCTAGATAATTGCACGAGTCTCACATGCCTAACCCAACAGTATACACCGAGCCACCCCAAACTCTTAAACAAATGCACCCCAATGTTGTTAACCACCAATTTAACCACCCATCTTGTAATGCTCCCACTAACCGACCTCCCATACATCCATCCATCCCCCATATGGGTGTGGCACGCCATGGGTTAATTTGCCACAATAACATCACATGGGTTCTCTCCCCACTACACACTGACAAACACTAGCACCTCTGGGCCAGGAGGGGGAGCACAACCTGCTCCCTTAAATACTCCTGCTCATGAGGGAGAGCTCAGTGCAGTACGGGACAGTACTGTGAAGAGCACAATTAGAGCAGAGTTAGCTCAGTGCAGGCCCAGCAAGGGTCGGAGGAACAGGAGAACTACTGACTGAGGAACACGTCTGGGAGCTGGAGTGAAACCTTCACTTGCCCCAGAAGAGCGCACAGAACGGACACCGGATCCGGTACTGTGTTTGGCAACCAAAGCACAGTGAATCCAGGAACAGTGGGATTTCTAGATGCCCATAGTACCAGTGCAAAGCAACACGGAGGGGTCAGCACAGCACAGAGGACTCAAGTTGCCTAGCCAAGTGGTACCAGCAGAACACAGAGAAAGAGTGAGGAGTCCCAGCAGCTCAGCTAGAAGCAGCAGCCAGGACACACACCCAGCGCAACACGAGGAAGCTGATGACCCGGACAGGGTGGGAGGAGAGCCTAGCCCATTACAGACTCCGTGGACTATAATCTGCAACAACATCTGCAGTAAAACTTTGGAAAACAGCAAAACTGTGAGTCTGTGTATTGATTGCAACCTTTGCCCTACATCCAGCAGCAGAGAGATCCCACCTGCAGAGCTACAAGCCTGTCAGCTCTGCACACGGGTTAGGCTACTTTCACATTACGATTTTTTAAAATCCGATGCTGTCCGATATAAATCGGACAGCATCGGATTCCTCTGATGCCTGGAATCGGATGCCAAATAGGCATCCGATTCCGACAGAAAATAGGATGCCCGCCCTCCTGTCAGATCGCTCCCTAGCTGTCACTGTCTCTCCCCCGGTCCTCTCCTCTTGGCCCCCGGTCCTCTCCTCTTGGCCCCCGGTCCTCCTCTCTTGGCCCCCGGTCCTCCTCTCTTGGCCCCCGGTCCTCCTCTCTTGGCCCCCGGTCCTCCTCTCTGCACCCCCGGTCCTCCTCTCTGCACCCCCGGTCCTCCTCTCTGCACCCCCGGTCCTCTCCTCTTGGCCCCCGGTCTTCCTCTCTGCACCCCCGGTCCTCCCCTCTTGGCCCCCGGTCCTCCTCTCTGCACCCCCGGTCCTTCTCTCTGCACCCCTGGTCCTCCTCTCTGCACCCCCGGTCCTCCCCTCTTGGCCCCCGGTTCCCCCATGTGTCCTCCGGTTCCCCCATGTGTCCTCCCCTCCCAATCTTTTCTCACCTGTCCACGACTCCTGCACGGTCCCGCGCGTCTCCCGGTATCTTGCTGTTCTGTATTCTGTGCTGCTAGGATCTCTCGTGATGTCACAATCACATGACTGCGAGTAACCAATAGCAGGCAGTCATGTGATTGTGACATCACGGCAGGTCCTGGCAGCACAGAATACAGAACAACAAGATACCGGAAGACACCTGGAGACACCGGAGACGCCGGGGCCTCGTGGACAGGTGAGTATAGATTTTTTTTTAATTTTTTTAACCCTTTGTTTCACTTTTAGGAGCTATTTTAGTGTACTGAGCATGCTCAGTACACTAAAATAGGGTCCGAGGAGACATCAGATGTTTCCTCGGACCCTTCTCCATAGGGCCCCATGTTATAGGGATTGGGTCGGATCGGATGTGCACTAAATGCCATCCGATTTGGTCCGATCTGAGTCTGTCAGATTTTATTATCGGTGCAAAAATCGGTGCAGGCTCCGATTTTTGCACCGATAATAAAATCGGACAGAATCGGATCGGACCAAATCGGATGGCATTTAGTGCACATCCGATTCGGTCCGATCCCCATAGGGATGCATGGGATCCGAAAATCGGTCCGATGCTGTCCGATTTTTTTCGGACAGCATCGGAAATGCAAAAATCGTAGTGTGAAAGCACCCTTAGAAGAAGCTGCAGCATCAGGAGAAAAGGAGAATTGCACCTTTTCCTACAAAACGTGAGTGTGTGTTCTTTAACCCCGTCTCCACCATCCATATCCATTATAGACTATTCCATCGCTGCCCCGGGGAATACAGTTCTACCCACTGGAACTATACCATCTATGCTGCCACTACATCATCCCCGTAAGTTCTGCAGCAGCGGCGGCCCCCTTACTGGCCGCATATAGTGGGTGGCGTCACGATAGACTATTCTCCCCTGTAAATACACCCTGTTATTTGCCAGGGCCCGGGACACGGTCCGGACCAGGACCACCTGTGACTTCCCCAATAGCAGACACGGTCTGGTACTGAGTACCCTCGTCCCAGTGGGCTCGACAAACCTGGCGTCACGAACAGGATCTACCGTGCCCGTTAAAACGGGCAGCGTGTGTCGTGATTGATGTGAAAACTGATTTTGAACCGTGCCATCTGAACTGTATTTTTGAGAATCTGCCATTTTGGAGCGCGCGGAACGTGGGAAAGAGAGGGGGCGGTACCCTGCAGCGAAGAAGATCCCTGGTGCACCCCGGAACCTTCCACAGACATCGGGACGGAAGCGGAAGACGGAGGGCGGATATTAACTAAGGGGGCCCAAGATGTCGCAGCCCGATGCACGAGACGGTGACGGAGCAGCCGGTGGAGCTGCAGCGCCAGACCCAGCGATAGTACCCGGCGGTGCAGCGGTGCAAGGAACAGCACCCATCATGCTGTTCCTGATGCCGTATACTCCAGGGGCAACGTGGCTGCCCCAATACTCCGGTGAGCCCAATACACTAACTGACTTTATGCTAAAGATAAAAGAGTATTATGTGATGTATCCCCTCACTGAAGCCCAGCATGTAGGAATGATAATGGGACAGTTAATGGGCAATGCACGGCGTGAGGTTGCGTCCTGGCTGGACACAGATCAGGACACTGTAGAGCAACTAGTAGCCAGACTGAAAGCAACTTTTGAATCTGCTGCTGATACCCGGGCTAAGATGAGGTTCTTTGCATATATGTCAGTATGGGCGCACACCTCTTTTAGTGGGTGCTAGCTTCAAAAAATATGTAAACACTTACCAATAGATAGATCAGCTGCACACCACATTATTTCTTTAAAGGGAATGCCAAAATGGCTATGACATCAACTAATGCTTTCACATTTATCTTTTAGACCAGGGCCAGCTTTCAGTAGCTGTATAAATATTTCTTTGTTTCTTATTATATAATGCAATAAATTCACACAGCCATTTTGGCATTCCCTTTAAAGAAATAATGTGGTGTGCAGCTGATCTATCTATTGGTAAGAGGTTCTTTGCATGCCACCAGAAACCTAAACAGAGTGCCAGAGACTTTGCCTTGAATCTACAGGAAGCACTCAGAGCCCTTAAGCTGGCAGAACCTGCTTTAGCCCCGGGGGCTGATAAAATGCTACTTGATCAATTCATAGAGGGCCTCCATTCCCCTTCCCACCGAGGGCAGTTGAGCATGATACTGCTGCAGAACCCTGACATGACATTTACTGAGCTGAAAGATAGAGCTATTCGTCTGCAGCAGCTGGAAGAGCCATGGGAGCTACCAACTGTCCCGGACACTGCAGGAGCACCTCAGCAGCCGGCAGCGCCAGCGACATCTGCAATGTCAACAACTGCTGCTGAGGCCGAGGAATATATCTCTAATGCAGCCCTCAATCAAAAGCTAGATGCCCTGACAGACACCGTGATCTCTATGGCCAAGGTCATCAAGGAACTGCGAGAGTCAAAGCCAGCACCCAAGACCCAGTTGGCGACCAGCAAAGAGGATGTCCCGTGGATGAGGCCCAGGAGATACCCAGCAGCAAGAGGACGACCCAGCGATCGCTACCAACCGGTTGGACAGCCCATTTGCCGCCATTGCCAGAAACCAGGCCATCTTGCTCATGAGTGTCCTTTAAACGATGATTCCCTGGGCAGGCGGGCCGCTCCCCAGGAATGAACACTCAAGGCCCCTCAGCCTGGTATGACAAATTCGTGGGAGGAAAGCTGGTGATCCCTATTGTATTGGATGGCATTCCCTTCAGTGCCTTGCTGGATACCAGGTCCCAGATAACATCAATCCCACATGTTCTTTATAAAAGGTACTGGGCTGATTCAGACATTACTAGGGCGCCAGATGACTCTAACTTTGATGTATGGGCTAGTAATGGACAGGTAATACCAAAGGTTGGGTTTAGAGAGATGAATATTCAGGTTGGGAAGGTAGAATTGCAGAACCAGGGTGTTATAATCATAGATGTTAACCGGCGAGAACGTGAACCCGTGATGCTGATAGGAATGAATGTAATTGAGAAATGTTTTTCCGAAGTGTTAAGTGTTTTGCAGCAAATCGCCAAGACTGCCGGAACTGGACAACAGAGGCTTCTGCACAAAGAGATCAAAGCCCTGATGTTGAAGCAAGAGGTAGAAATCTCCGGAGGTGAGATCGGCAGTGTGCGAGTAAGTGATCCAATACCCATTGTAATTCCTCCCAAAACCGAAATGTTGGTCTGGTGTAGAGCCGCAATAGGCATTAAAGGGCGAGACTATCAGGCCCTGGTAGAACCCGTGTACTCAGACAGTAGACCAACCATACTCACAACTCGAGGAGTAGATGACGTACACAGGGGAAGAGTGCCATTACGCCTATTGAATTGAGGAGAAGATGAGGTCAAATTACCTAAGTATGCTACCATGGCTAAGTTGTACACGGTTGATAACATCATCACAGCCGCCGAGCCCTTGGACCAGTCAAGTCAGGCGGATGACAATGGCTCAGGAGAGAAGCTGGAGGATTGGTGCCAAAAGCTGCATGCAGGTACCAGTTCTACACCTCCCCGTTACAAGCATGGAGTATACTGGGTAGTGAAGGAATATGAGCAAATATTCAGTAAACACCCGTTAGACTTTGGTCAAATCAAAGGGGTAGAGCACACTATACCCACAGGTAACCATCAACCTATAAAAGAGAGGTATAGACCATTAGCACCAGCTTACTACGAAACCACCAAAGACATGCTCAGAGAAATAAAATCTGCAGGGGTAATAAGAGACAGTTGTAGCCCCTGGGCAGCACCTCTAGTGTTAGTTAAAAAGAAGGATGGGACCATGAGAATGTGTGTAGATTACCGGCAGATTAATCGCATCACACATAAGGACGCATACCCATTACCTAGGATTGAGGAGTCATTAGCTGCATTAAAATCTGCTAACTACTTTTCCACCCTTGATCTGACTAGAGTTAGAGTTAGAGAGTTATTGCCTTTGCAAGCAGGAAGCTCCGGCCTACAGAAAGAAATCCCGAGAACTACAGCTCCTTCAAGTTAGAGCTACTGGCAGTAGTTTGGGCTGTGACCGAACGTTTTAAACATTACTTGGCAGGTGCAGAATTCACCATCTACATGGATAACAACCCATTGACTCACCTGGATACAGCAAAATTAGGAGCTCTGGAGCAGAGATGGATAGCCCGGCTATCTAACTACAACTTTGTCATCAAATACAGAGCAGGTCGCAAGAACGGGAACGCAGATGCCTTGTCACAGATGCCGCACCTGAAAGTCGTGGAAGAGGAACCGGAAGAGTTGGAAGAGATTGAACTACCGACCTTTCATCGTTCAAAGGAAGAAAAGTACCAACCCGACATCTACCAAAGAGAGCAGAAAATAAATCTTAACCCGTTAAGACACTACGGATGGGTCGAAACCCAGGATAAGATCCAGCTGTGAAGCTAGTGAAAGAACTGCTTACGCAACAAGGTGCATACCCTGATCAGAATGCCCCAGCTGAAGCTATACAGCTCTGGAAAGAAAGAGGCAAGTTGTTTCTGCATCAAGGGAAGCTCTGCAGAATGCATACCAATCCTAAAACCAATGAACTGGTCTGGAAGATTATCGTGCCCAAGCGAGCCACTCAAATGGTCTTAGAAGCTTATCATGACGGTGCAGGTCATTTCGGATGGAAGAAGTTAGAAGCGATCCTGAGAGAAAGATTCTATTGGGTTGGCATGAGAAGGTCAATTGAACGTTGGTGTAGAATATGTGCCACATGCAACCTGAGAAGGAAGGATCCACAGAAAGCTCCGCTTCAACCAATAGTAACCAAGCAGCCACTCGAGCTAGTCGCATTAGACCACGTCAAGTTGTCACCAAGCCGGTCAGGCTATGTCTATGCCTTAACCATCGTGGACCATTACTCACGCTTCTTAGTGGTGGTACCAGTTAAAGATCTGACAGCGAAGACTGCAGCAAAAGCATTCCAGACGCATTTCTGTAGACCACACAAGTCCTTGCAGACCAAGGTCCAGCTTTTGAATCAGAACTATTCAAGGAATTCTGTAATATGTACGGTTGTAAGAAGATCCACACAACAACGTATCATCCCCAAACAAATGGTTTATGCGAGAAGATGAATCATATTGTAATGGAACTGTTAAAGACTTTACCAGAGTCAGAAAGAAACCAGTGGCCAGGAAAATTACCTGATTTGGTAGACTTATTCAACCATGTTCCTGTGAGTTCTACAAACTGCACTCCAGCATACCTTATGCGTGCAAGACCCGGTAAGCTACCAATCGATCTAGAAATGGGAATCGTAAAACCAGATACAGAAGTAGAAGAAGAATCAGATTGGGATACCAAGCGTCAGAAACAGTATCAACAAGTACAAGAATGTGTAGAAAGAAACTCACAGCAAGCAAGAGCGAGACAAGAGAAAACCTTTAACAAACATGCTCAAGCAATGCCATTACAAGAAGGTGATCAAGTTCTCAAAAGAAAGACGCACTAACAAATTGGATAATCAGTGGGAAACCGTCCCATACACAGTCTTACCATCTAACCTAGACAATGTTAAATCCTGTTTGATAAGCAAAGATGAAGGAAGAACTTCAGCAGTCGTATCTCGTGATCAACTTAAATTGTGTCCTGAAACACTGAAGACACCTGAAGTAACAGAACCCATACAGGGCCAACCTATCCAAGTGAAAGAAAAAGAAGCAGAATTCCACACGGTACCAGGAGATTTCCCTAAAACATGGCCAAATTACCATGGAGCAGTTGTCGTACCAATGATTGCATTCCCTTCAATGGTGGAACCAACACCAGAACCTGTGTTACCAGAACCAGTGTTACCAGAACCCGTGTTACCAGAACCCATGTTACCAGAAGAAGACCCAAGACTTGAAGAACTGGAAGTAGAATCTGAAGAGGAAGAACAAATTCCTGGACCTAGTGAACTTGCCAGTCCTGCATGCAGATACCCATCTGCCATAATACCAGGCACCCCAAATAGGTACACGTCCACTCACACTATCAGATTAAGTCCACCAACATTGCGCAGATCAGAGCGTAGTGCCCAAGGTCAGTTACCAGCTAGGTACAAAGATTAAGATGTAATTAAGTGTGTAATGTAAATAAGTTTGTTTAAATGTAAAGTAAACGTAAATTGAACCTGGTAGACTGTGTCCAAGAGGGTGGAGGAACTGGATTGACCCCCATGTATATTAAGTTAGGGAAAGAAAGTGCCTGGGGGTGGTGTAGCGAATCCAGGCCTCCTAAGCAGAAACGCCCGTGGACAAATGTATATAGTTGTTGCAACACTTAAAAGCCCAGTACCTACAGAGACTATCCTGTATGAACTTTGAACTTTTCTTATTCACCTATGGACCATATATACCACGGACTGGTTGTGGTAAGAACTTTCTTGTGAATATATTTATCAGCTTGGAAAGACTGCTTTTTGACTTTTTGGACTCTTTTTCAAACTTTAGTGAATTTTGTACTTTTTACTTTAGAGTCTCTGTCAATATTAATTGTGTTTAATTGTTTGTTTACTTGTTTTTTCCACAGTCCCGGAGTACTGTATTTAACTAAGGGGGAATGTGGCACCCCATGGGTTAATGTGCCACAATAACATCACATGGGTTCTCTCCCCACTACACACTGACAAACACTAGCACCTCTGGGCCAGGAGGGGGAGCACAACCTGCTCCCTTAAATACTCCTGCTCATGAGGGAGAGCTCAGTGCAGTACGGGACAGTACTGTGAAGAGCACAGTTAGAGCAGAGTTAGCTCAGTGCAGGCCCAGCAAGGGTCGGAGGAACAGGAGAACTACAGACTGAGGAACACATCTGGGAGCTGGAGTGATACCTTCACTTGCCCCAGAAGAGCGCACAGAACGGACACCGGATCCGGTACTGTGTCTGGCAACCACAGCACAGTGAATCACAGTGGGACAAACCGCCACCGTTGGCAATCCCACTCCTCGGTCACCGCACCCTGGGCACAATCACCAACTTCACCTCTTCTGTCTTCTGACCACGACATGGACCCCACGTAGTATGACACCACCGGAAACTCTAGGTATATCCATGCACCCCCATCTTCCTGTCCCCCTGCCGACTGCAGGAGGCCGCTCTCTCCCCCAGTGCATGCCAGGGTGAATCCCAACCAGCCAGCATCGGGGAAAAGGGGGGCCATCAGTTGCCATCAAGGGCCTATGCCTCTCCCTCCCCATCGACTGCAGGGAGGTCCATTACTTTTTTATAAAAAGCTGGAACCTGCATGGCGCAGGGCCACTGCTCTTCTGCAGGCTTCTTCCCTGCTGACACAGGGAGGCTCCCCCCACAATATCAAGATACTGGGCCAAACTCCCGCACATCATGGCACATCATCGTGGGTCATCGTAAATCTGGTCCGTGACCTGCAGGCCGCAGACCAGATGTAGGCCATGGGCCGGAATGCCCACTTTCAGCTGGCTGCTGCTCCAGAGAGGATTCCTTCCGGGGGCTGGAGAACAAGCCCCGCAATCATCAGGACCCCCCAAACCCCTGAAGGGTCCCCACAGAGGGGGCTCCTGGCATGGGATGTGGCTCACCTCTACACCACTGCTGGACATCTACAGTAGGGCCCACCATGGAGGTGGCTGGCCTCTTTGTTCCCGTGCAGCACAGGTTCTTCCAGACTCCATCTCCTTCATCACCATCCACCATCCAGGATGGATGGATTAAATGGCTGCAGCACCTGCCTGTGCTCTGGGGTTTCCAGCAGCACAAGATGAGGTACCTTCCCCTTCTCAATCCATATATCCCCCCCATAACCCAGTCCCCCTTATTTCCCTCACCAAGCCAAACTCCTGCATGTCCACAGTGCAGGCCAGCCTTATTCCCCATAAACCCACTATTAACCGCTTCTCTCCTTCCCCTCCGTAATTGTCATGAGGGGGGCCTGATTTAGGCTCTCAAGGCCTTTTGAAAATACCGAAAGGTGAATCCATTCTAAAGACTGCACCCCTCAAACTGCTGAAAACCACATTCAAAACTTTATTAACCCTTTAGATGCTTCATAGGAACTAAAGCAATGTGGAAGAAAAAAATGAAAATATTAATTTTTTTCTCAAGAAATGTTCTAGAAAAAAAATGGACCCCAAAATATGTTGTGCACTTTCTCCTGAGAACTCTGATACCTCATATGTGGTGGAAAACTGTTTGGGCATAAGGCAGGGCTCGGAAGTGATGGGGCGTCATTTGTCTTATCAAGTATTTATTCCCCTGAGGAAGCTGCGGTTGCAGTGTAACGCGTGAGGCCACCATACCTCAGGTTGCAGCCAAGCTATAGGTAATATGATATGAATGGTGTATGCAGATTGTTTTTGCCCCCTTATCTTCCCCTTAGATATTGTGGATATTGTCCTTACATTGATTGATGTATAGGATAATACATTATCATCATGACTAAATTTCTTGATGCTTTATTGGGGTCAGCATTCTATTGAGGGCTTGCACTCTGCCTCTGCTATTCACAATCGATTTATTTTGGCAATTTGTACGATTTTGCAACAGAGGATATAGGACCTGCATTGGTTTTAAATGTTTTTAACTGGTTGTTTTGCACCAATTTTGTGTAATAAAGATCATGTAAAAAAATAATTGTGGAGTGCACAAAGTATTATGTATGACCTTTTTTCCTCTATAAGCAATTTGTCTTATCAAGCTCAAAGTTGTCTGGAATCAATAGCAGATGTCATGTTGCATTTGGAGAGCCACTGATGTGCATAAAGAGTGGACTTCCCCCCCCCCCCATTTTGGAAAGTACACCCTTCAAGGCATTTATATGTGTAGTGGCACCTTGAACCTCCAAGTGCTTTACAGAACTTTAGAACATTGAGTCGTGAAAATACAAAATAACTCATTTTCTCCTCAAAATAGTTGTTTTAGTCCCAATTATTTTATTTTCACAGCGTAACAGAAAAAAATGCACAGCACAATTTGGTATGCTATTTCTCCTGAGTAAAACGACAGTAAATCTACTGTTTGGGTGCATGGCAGGGCTCGGAAAAAGAGTGTCATTTGACCTTTGAAATGCAAGATTGTCTGGAATCGTTAGCGGATGCCATGTTGTGTTTGAAGAGCTAGTGGTGTGCCTAAACAATGGAAAGCCCCCACAAGTGACTCCATTGTGAAAACTGCACACACTCCTGTAGAAAAGGGCTGGAAAACTCCCATTGTCAAGGGTCACAGATAGTGCATGTTTTCAGGATTTCCTTAAAATTTCACAAGGTGTTGGAATAATCACCTGTGCAGATGATTAAATTACCACCTGTGCAGTACTAAGTAAATCCTAAAAACTTTGCACACTTTGCAGCCTTTGCAGACTGGAGTTGCTCACCCCTGCCCTAGAAGTTTCTCTGGAGGTAGCCAGGGGGCAAGAGGAATCTTTTTACCCCTCTGCTGCAATTGCGGCTCTCCCTGGACCCTCTTACAAGTATATGAGGGAGTTACATTCCCAGAACGCATCCCCCATATGCTGTGAGAGCAGGCATGCAGGCACTGGTGACAGTGTGACAAGCAATATCATCACAAAGATTATTGTAGTTTGAACTTGAGGAGTCAACCATGAGCTAACCTGCAAATTTGAATTGCACTGCAGTCCATGACATGACTGCTCCTCACATGTGCTGTCTCACAATACTGGTGATATATACCCACTACATCTTGCATGATATTGTGGCTTCACGATACAGCTACTTTTACGAGCACTGACACCACTGAGCTTATTACAAGATTCCCTGATGCGTGATACCCGCTGTGTAATCTCAAAGTCAACCTCAGTGAACCTCAGCTTGTCACACTGTCGGGAGCTATGCAGTGCCTGCTGTCTGGCCAAATGGGGTATGCAGTCACAGACCTTGCCCCAATATGCTGGGACTCCTTCAGGATTTATTTGAATTTCATTTTTTTTGTTTTTTTTTTTCCTAATTATTTTTAACAATTTTTCTTTTTTTGGGGGAGGGGGGGGAGGGTTGGGTGGAATGGGAGACTTTAAAAAAATTGATTTTAATTTAAAAAATTGTGAAAGAGGAATTTATTACGGTTAATTTTCAAATAAAATATATATTGGTGTGGTTATCGGTGCCCTTACTGACTTGGTCAGTAATATCAGGTATCTGATTGACGCCTTTACATTACTAGCCTCTGGGCTTGATGTCAGCTTACATTACCCAGCTGGCATTAACTCCAAATATGATTACCCTGTTTCCCAATGTTTTAGGGCAGCGAGAGAGCAAGGGTGAAGCGCCAGGAGTGGCACATGTATTGGAGGCACCACTCCTGGGGTGGCTGAGGCCTGCTAATATTGTTTTTTAAGATTTTAAAACTTTAAAAATTTTAAAGATTACTTTAGTTTTTAGCTGTTTAAGTGGATGGATGAATGGATGGATACATAGAAAGAAAAGATGGTAGGTAGCTAGCTAGATAGAATTGATGGATGGAAAGTAGAGGTAGATTTATAGATAGATGGAAAAAATAGATTTAGAGATAGATAGATTCAAATAGGTACTGTATATAATGTCCCACCTCCCTATGTTTTGTAAGCTTGCACACTTTAATGGCTTTCATGTTGCACTAAAGGGTGTTTTAAGCTTTGTAATTAGCTACAAATAATTAATTAAAAAAAAATTATGTGGAGTACCCCCTGTTTTTCATCACCACCTAGGGTAAAGCAGACAGCTGCAGACTGTAGACAGATTCACATTTTAGGAGGAACCCCACACCAATTTTTTCAATTATTTATTTATTTTACAGTAATCTGATGTCCGTTTAGTTGCAACCAATCACAGACACCGGCAAAGAGGGTGGGCGAAGCCATTTCTGACTTTAACCAATCAAGAGAAGGGAAACAGTAAGTATCATGCGCGGATCCAGAAGTAGGGTGACAGAGGTGCTGAAGCTTGGTAAGTAATACTCTAGGAAGCTAATTGCTGTGTGAAATCAGGGAAATTCCACTCTAAAATGGTTTGAGTTGTGTGTAGAAGCTCTTGGGCCCCTTTGCCGGTTTTTCTAGGTCCTTGATTTTCCCTCTCATTGGTTTGAATGAGGTCCAGAAGTTCATTGAACTGTTCACCAATCTATTCAGCAAACATATGCTTGCACGGTGCATTGAACCCAAACTTCAAAAGGTTTGCTCATCTCTAATCACTATTATAGCTGTGATCCTGGTTGAGGCAAAGGCAATAGTAGCAGTATGTATCTCAAACATCCTTAAATATTGAAGTACAAGGACACATGATGTGTTCTTCATAGGGAATGATTAAAATTGCAACTCTTCATCCTCTTGATCATAGCAGAGATAATAAGCCAATTCACTTCTCTCTCCCCTGATCCCTCGTCTTAATCAGATGCTTGTTTGTTGATCAGTGGATCTTTATTACACATGCCAGATCCAGTTTCAGATGTGTATTGATCTGTAGTAGATCAGTGCACATAAGCTGCCAATAATTTGCAGATTCTATTCACACTGGACAATGTTCAGTGTCTGTTGGCTATCTCAACTTTCTTTTCTGCTCACTTTCTGAAACTGAACATGAACAAAACAGAATTCATTATTTTTTCCCCCTATCCACTCTCTACCCCACCTGACCTTTCCATCACTGTCAATGGCTGCTCACTTTCCCCAGTCCCCCATGCTCGGTGCCTCGGGGTAATCCTCAACTCTTCCCCCTATTCTTCAAGCCACATATCCAAGCCTTTCCACCTCCTGCCGACTCCAACTCAAAAATATTTCCGGATCCGTTCATTCCTCGACCTCAACACTGCAAAAACACTTGTCCATGCCCTCATCATCTCCCACCTCGATTGTTGTAACCTCCTACTCATCGGCCTCCCCTCTAGCACTCTTGCACCTCTCCAATCCTTAACTCTGCTGCCTGCTAATCCACCTGACTCCCAATCTCTCTTCTCTGCCAAGCCCTTCACTGGCTTCCCGTTTCTCAAAGATCCCGGTTTAAAACACTAACTATGACCTATAAAGCCATTCATAATCTGTCTCCTTCATACATCTTTGACATGGCCTCTGGATACCTACACTCACACAACCTGCGCTCCACTCACGACCTACTCTTTTGCTCCCCCCTTATCTCTTCTTTTCACAACCGCATACAAGACTTCTCCCGTGCATCCGCTCTACTCTGGAACTCTCTGTCCCAACATATCAGACTCTCAACGACTCTGGAAACCTTTAAAAGAAACCTGAAGACTCACCTCTTCCGACAAGCCTACAACCTGCTGTGAGCCTCAGTCAACCAAACCACCGCACGACCAACTCTACCCTCTCCTAATGTATCATCACCAGGCCCTTTGTAGATTGTGAACCCTTATGGATAGCGTCCTCTCTCCTTCTGTACCTCTATGCCACAAGTTGTCCATGTACCTTGTACTTGTCTTTGTATACCCCTTGTGAGACATGCCAGCGCTATAGCACGTGGCTGGCATGACTCACGTGACCGGCGGTAATGTGGGATTGCTAAACCCTGCAGCATGCACAGGGTAAGTGCAGGTTGGCTCGGTAGCAGCACACACGGGGTTAACTGCTGCTGCTGAAAGCTGAGGTTTGTGTGAAGGAGTAATTACAAAACTCACTGGATTGCACCTGTGAGGAGAGCCAGTCTTCCACAAGCCTGCAAAGGTGCAGGACCATGAGATGGGTCTGAGTGCCTGGATGAGACACTGCAGAGCCGCAGTGTGAGAGGTACTGTTTGAACCTCTCTGTGTGAGGTTGCTGGGAGCAGCAGAGGAGTTCTATGTGAACACAGCTCACATCACAGTGAGTAATGAGACATGTGTGAATACTGCCCTGAGACACTTTAGGGAGAAGTGTACCTCTACCTGTACAGGAATCTATTCATTGTTATATATGGTCTATGGAAGATATATGGACATTTATGTTGAAGCTGAAGGAAAGCCTCATGTTTGTGTTATGGAGCACGGTTTAAGAAGTTTAGAATAAACCGGATACACTTTTGTAAAGAATCCATTGCCGTGTGCGTCAATTCTGCTGCCAAGCGTGTCCCCCAGGGTGCGCTACCTCACATATGGTGGAGAATGCGGGCATTGCCGGCCCGGTGAGGTGTAGCATTCATTCCTGGTGAAGCCTGCGCTACGGTCGCCTTTCCTTCCGGAACCGCTGGTGAAAGTGACTGTTTCATGAGGCTAATGAGCGGCTGCTAAGTGAGAGGAGCAGCAGTCATTATAGCTGCCAGTCTCTTGCGGGGTGCCCGGCAGCGCATGTCCAGGATCCAAGCGGCTAAATTCCAGTACAAGCCCACCACCAGCATGGAGGAGGTACTCAAACACCTGGTACAGGCTCAGCAGCAGCAGTTCCAAGCACTGCAGCAGCAGGAACAAAGACACCAGGAACAGATGGCCCTGTTGACCGAGGCTGTTCGTGCCAGACCGTGGGAACCGCCCCAAGGCCCAGGTGTCGACGGCAGTGTCCGGAAAGCGGTAAGACAAGCGCTGCAAAAGATGACCCCGGGGGATGATGTGGAGGCATTCCTGGCCGTGTTTGAGCGGGTGGCTGAACGGGAGAGACTGCCGGTCGCCCAGTGGGCCGAGGTGCTGGCGCCCTATTTGACTGGTGATCCCCAAAAGGCATACATAGATCTGTGTACTGAGGATGCCCTGGACTATGGAGCCCTGAAGGGGGAGATATTGGCCCGTACCGGGGTCAATACATATGTGAGGGCCCAACGGGTGAGCCAATGGGCCTACGAGGAAGGCAAACCCGTGCGCTCACAGGCCTATGATTTGTTGCATCTGGTTAAAAAATGGCTGCAGCCTGAAGCCCTGAGTCCGGCCCAGATGGTAGAGCGGGTGGTGGTGGATCGCTTCGTGCGTACGCTGCCCATCCCCATACAACGGTGGGTGGGACACAGTGACCCGGGTACCCTAGACCAGGTGGTGAATGTGGTGGAGCGCCATGTGGCCACACAGGACTTGATCAGGGACACGGGGACACTGCGAACCAACCGCAAGGCCGCGCCCACCACACCAGAAAGCAGGGACCCCCAATCCGGACCCCGGGTCAGCGAGCACCCGGCTCAGGCCAAGAACGGCCATCCCCCTGCAGCAAAGCGGCGTTCCGGACCGCCGCCGTTCAGCCCCTGGTATAATGGAGGTCAACACCGATGTAGGAGGTGTCAGGAGGTTGGACATATGATGGCACAGTGTCCCCTCAACGGGGAACCCATGGACTGTGACTACTCCCGGAGGCGGTCCATGTTCACCCACCTCGTCGGAAAAGGGCGCTCGGACCCCAGGGACACTGGGAATGTACTGTGCCGCGTTCGGCTTAATGGTCATGAAGTGACGGCTCTCCTGGACTCAGGGAGCAACGTGACCCTCGTGTGTGCCTCCTTGGTCTCCAGGACCAAACCCACCGACCGAAAGGTCAGGGTGATGAGTGTCCATGGGGATCATCGCAGGTATCCGACGAAGCGTGTCACGTTCGCTACCCCAGCCAGGAGGGTTCAACATGTCGTGGGGGTAGTAAAGGATCTCCCTTATGATGTTGTGCTCGGGAGGGATATGCCCTTGTTCCGGGTGTTGTGGAACGAGTATATGGCCCCCCGGATGAAGGACAGAAAGGGCCCAGAGCCCGAGAATCCCGCCGCCGGGATACCCGGAGGACTTAATGTGACTGATTCCCGGGTGCAGAGCCCAGTGCGCCGACTCGCCGTCCGGAGCGGTGCAGCAGTGCCGCGGGCAAACCCCGTGTTGCTCGTGGGGCCCCAGGCCTCTGTTGTTGGTACCCGTCCGGGGTTTGTGGGTGCCGGGGGTCCGAACGGGTTGGTTGCTCGTGGGGTCTGGCACCGCTGGTACCCCCGGGTGCCACTGCTTGGCTCCGCCGGTTCTCCACACCGTGACGCGGTCTGCACGCAGGGCCCGGGGTTATGGCCTTGTGTTCACCCCCTACAGGATTGAACAAGGAGGGGGGTATGTGAGACATGCCAGCGCTATAGCACGTGGCTGGCATGACTCACGTGACCGGCGGTAATGTGGGATTGCTAAACCCTGCAGCATGCACAGGGTAAGTGCAGGTTGGCTCGGTAGCAGCACACACGGGGTTAACTGCTGCTGCTGAAAGCTGAGGTTTGTGTGAAGGAGTAATTACAAAACTCACTGGATTGCACCTGTGAGGAGAGCCAGTCTTCCACAAGCCTGCAAAGGTGCAGGACCATGAGATGGGTCTGAGTGCCTGGATGAGACACTGCAGAGCCGCAGTGTGAGAGGTACTGTTTGAACCTCTCTGTGTGAGGTTGCTGGGAGCAGCAGAGGAGTTCTATGTGAACACAGCTCACATCACAGTGAGTAATGAGACATGTGTGAATACTGCCCTGAGACACTTTAGGGAGAAGTGTACCTCTACCTGTACAGGAATCTATTCATTGTTATATATGGTCTATGGAAGATATATGGACATTTATGTTGAAGCTGAAGGAAAGCCTCATGTTTGTGTTATGGAGCACGGTTTAAGAAGTTTAGAATAAACCGGATACACTTTTGTAAAGAATCCATTGCCGTGTGCGTCAATTCTGCTGCCAAGCGTGTCCCCCAGGGTGCGCTACCTCACACCCTCCACATGTAAAGCGCCATGGAATTAATGGCGCTATAATAATAAATAATAATGTTGTTTATACATCAGGTGATTGGAAGCTTGTTTACACTGAAAAATGATCGTCAATCAAGCATTCAAAACAATCTTTTAGTGCAAACAGACCTTAACACCAATGCCCATAGATATCATGCTATCCTCCAAATACAACATTTTTTTTTTGTGCTGGTTGGTTTAGAGCAAACATACAAAATACATCAGTATTGTGCAAAATATTGTTTTTGCATTAGCCAGCATTTTTTTAACATTAGCTGTACAAACAGTAAAAAAAAAAAAAATCACATTTTTAATAATGATACTTATATCCTTTACTAGAGGCTTTATTACAATTACATCTTGAATGCTGTTTCATTGAGCTTTCTCTAGGAACAGAAAAATGGAATTCATGTGGAAAACGGATCAGTTACAAATCAGATGCAAAAGGATATATGAGATCCTGATTGATTATGATTGTGTCCCAATGGTTTCCATTTAGTGTCAATTTTTAAGTTGGGAAAAAAAAACTGATCTGAAATAGAAACCCCTAAACTCCAACACAGTCAGAAGTAAATATACTCTGCTTTATTTTGCATTCGCATAGTAACAGTCCTGTTTCTTTTCTTAAAAATGGAACAAAGAAACATAATTCAGAAAGCAGGAGAGGATAGCCCCTGAAACTAAATGTCCATGCTTGAATAACTTTAAAATGTTTTGTTTTGTTTTTTAAATCCAAGTAAGTTCAAAATATTTTGTTTAATAATTTCAGAAAATATCCTTTCAGATTCCTGTGCTTAAACATTCATTTATTTGATAGCAGTCTGGCATGCCTGCATTACCCGTAATGGTACCTTTACATGCCGCTACCGAGAGGTGGAAACCGGCAGGTGTCGGAGATAATTGTACCTTTTACCTTCAAAACACCGCGAAGTGGCAGCGTGTAATTCAGGTTGTTCCTTCCTGTCTCTTTGGATACCTGTCTTTCAGCCGTGCTGAAAGACAAGCAGGTATAACCCTGTATACCACGCCCCATCATTGGTGGGGACTACTGTGTACCCATTGGCGGTCCCTGCACAGGGCGGCATATTTAATGAGCTGACCAGTCACAATACACATTTGCTATAGCGTCATGTATTAGGCAGCCTCCCTGCGCTGGCTGGCCAATCATGATGTTCGAGTGTCGCGTAATACACAACTATGTCAGGCCTATGTAGTTACAGCGCACAATATGTACGCCCATATTCCCTTGTTGTAGCGGCGTGTAAATCAGGGAAGGTGCTCCACAGAAGGTAACCTACGGCACCCGTCGACACTTCCGGGGAACGAAAATTCCTTCTGTAGAGCACCTTGTGGCGGCGTGTATTTGCGGCATCAGGTACCGTTAGCAACCGTTGAAAATGCGCGTTGTGCACGTTCGGTGCCTACCTGTTGCTACCCTCGTTAGCGGCGTGTAAAAGTACCATTAGGGAGAGCTTACTACATATCATCAGCTAATCAGTGGGATGCTGACTACTGAGCCTCTCAACAAAAACTGTGAGACACTCTATTGGAATGTTATAGTGGATGCTCATGTGTGCCTCAGCTCCATTCATTCTCTCTGGTATTGACAGAAACAGACAAATATTGCACTTGACTACCTCCAGCAGTCCAATACTGAATGATTGTGGTGGTGGTGCTCATACTAAGACTTTACACTATTACAGAACCTACATTTCTGGCTTGATGATAACTTTTAATAAATCTTCAATACATCTCCATAGCACTAGTGGTCAATATTCTGAAAGTGGATGCTAACTGAAGGCAATAGATATAATATTCATACAAAAAGGGTGGCAAACAAGTGAAGCCCTTCATGCAAAAAAATAACATCTAAAGTCCTTATTTATGGAATGATATAAGAAATATATTGGCACTCATTTACTTTCATTCCCATGTGACAATAATCACTTTTTATTAACAATTGTTCCTTCCCATTCAATTTTCATTATTATTGGCAGCAAGGCTTCAGACTGCGTTTTAGATCCGATCCATAGCTGTCCGCTTGAAGCAGACAGCTGCGGACCGGATCAGCACACAGGAGTGGGGGGCTATTATGCCCTCCAATCCAGTGTGCAGCCGCAGCCGCTGACAGGTCCTGTGTGCTGATCCGGTCCGCGGCTGTCTGCTTCAAGCGGACAGCTACGGATCGGATCTAAAACGCAGTCTGAAGCCGGCCTTAGGAAGTGTACCCTTGGTGATGATTGGGAGTTAATGTTTCTTTAGGTGTTTATCGTTACATGTAAAAGGCCCCTAAAAGCCAATTACAATTAGGGCTCATGCAGATGTCAATGCAGATGGGTCCAATCTTGGACCACAATACATGGACTTGGCTGTGTTTCTCCCAAACCGAGCATCACAGCCTCCTAGAAATACATGAAGCTGTCAAGCTCTGGTAGAAGACCTGTGGCCAGTCCACGTATGCATGAAATCTGCAAGAAACCTTATATGAAGAAAAGAAAATATAGTGCAGTTTAAACCATACTACATAAACTCAAAAAAAAAATCTATAGGAAAATTCCCACATCAGTATTTGGTGAGTATTTTGTACCAGTATTTGTATGCCAAAACCATGAGTGGAACTTACAATGAAAAAAATATACTTGAAATGTAGACACCGGTACTGTGTTTTGGAGACACTTCTGGTTTTGGCGTACAAATATTGATCAAAAATATTTAAGTGTGAATAAAGTCTTAGTTAAAATTTACACCTTTAATGTTTATGTGTTAGGCTGCTTTCACATTAGCGTTTTGCGCTGATCACGGCAGTTGCGGTGAAAAAAAACGCAACTGCCGCAATTACCGCATAACGGCTGCACTTGCGGTTCACCTGCGGCAAGCCCCATGTAATGTCTATGGGGCTTGCGGTAAGTTTGCGGCAAGTGCGTTTTCGGCATACCGCGGTTTTTTTCGCGGCCGCACCTGCCGCAAGTGCCGAAACTACTCCTGCCGCACTTACCGCAAGCCCCATAGACATTGTATGGGGCTTGCCGCAATGCGGTAATCGTGGCAGTTGCGTTTTTTTCACCGCAACTGCCGCGATCAGCGCAAAACTCTGATGTGAAAGCAGCCTTACTTAGCTTATTATCTGCTCTTTGGTCCAAAACAAAAAGAATCAAAATACAAAAAGAGTCCAGATACCAGAGAAAGACATCCACAGTTTTAGAGACTTTATTTATGTATAAACAATTTAAACACTTTGCCATAAATTATCTTTGCCTGTCTCTAATTTTCATTTAGCAGCAAATTAAAATAATATAAAAACTCAATGAACAGTTCATACATGTATATTACAAAAAAAAAATACCAAAGTTCATAATCATTTTGTGGTGACTGTAAGGTGATTGTCTCAGTTTATTGTTCTGACCAAACAAACACATTGCTAGTTTTAATCTGAAACAGTGATTGTGCCATCTGGCCTTCTTGTATGAACAGGGTGATCAGGAGTGGTGCCCATTTGCGATAGTGTCACAATGCCCACATCTCTACTGAAACTGATACCAACAAACTACTGATTCTAAACAGACTACACCCTGTAACTGTGTTATACTGTATTGTCCACAATGGATTTCTCAAATACAAACAAGAGGATGAATTTAACTGTAGTGAAAGCCATTTGACTCACACATCACACTCTACCCACTTAATGAATAAATTAAGTAAGAGCATTTTGGGATAAGAGTGCAAGTAAAGTTTGTGTTTTCTTGTCAGAGTCTATCCAGTGCTCTTAGTTTTAGAGTTGTTTCTACAAATCAATTCATAGTCTTAGTTTTTCCAATGCAGTAAACATTCTTCAGAAATCAAAATGTTGGAATTCTTATCAAAGAAGCAGTCCAAGAAGTTTTCAGTAAAAGATTTTGGAAAGGTGGCCACTTGGAATTTTGTGTTTCTGTATTTCCCCCACAAGTCAAAGAAGTGAGGTAACTAGAGGCCTTGATTTTATTAATTTTTGTAACAGAGACCCAGAAGAAGTGGGTAATATCGCAGGGGTACTTTATGTTTATTTGTGTTTTAATTGAAGTCAGGCTTTAAGTCCACTTCGATTTGTGGTCGATAGTAGCATTCAACTCAAAAAATGTGAGCTTTCTTGCTACTTACCTGTCTCAAAACAATTCAGCCTAGTGCCCCATTTAGGTCTTCATCTCCTTAGGAGAGGAGATAACAGTTATATTACTACTGATTCATCCAGGGACGGATGACAGCAGATTAATTTGTTACCTCTTTCCCATTTCATTCTGTCTCAAGAACTGGATGTTACTGCTGCTGTCTGCTAGTTCTGAGTACTGCTCCACTGGAAGGACATAGTAGCCTTCATATCCTTGGACTCTTCCTGTGCTTAGAAGTTGCTGTTTTTCCCCCTCAGTCCATAGGCGACTGCCTTCTTTCCCATCCCGGGCTTTCTGTTGCTCTTTTGCCCAAGCAGCACTCAATGCTCGTTGACGTGCTTGGTCAAGAACTCGTGCTCTCTCTTCATCCAGGTTGTCGACAGTCAACCCATAGCGGATGTTTAATATAAGAGATGAATGCTGAAATTCTATGTTTGTAAACCTGCGAGTCCTTCCATTTATCAGCAAGGTTGGCTGAGAGATTGTGACATTGACTCCACTGTCTAGTGTTTTGCGACCCGTTGTCAAACCCAAGGTGACTAGATCACTGTCAGAGGAGCTGATTTTGACAAAATAATGGGTGTCCTTTCCCTCTATGTTGTAGTACATTTTTTCCAGGTAGTGAGCTCCGTTAAGCACAAGAGCAATTTTCCGGCTGTCTTCACTGGCAATGCTGGACATTCCTGTTGTCACTTTCCCTTCTTTGATTGCAAACATTATTCCTTTTCCAATTATAGGAACTGTAGTTGCAAACCAGTGTCCCAGTTTTTCCCTTATGTTTGCATGCAGTCGCTTCACTATGGTTTGACCCTCCAATGCCATAAATGCTTGATTATGTCTTTCAGAGGTCTGCTAAAACACCCGTAATTAGCTGTAAGACAGAAAAATGAATTTGTTGTAGAAAGTTAAAAAGTAATGCAGTGAACCATGGTAACTAGACTGTACAGATTTCTGAAGGTCATGCAATACTGGTTTAATTACATTTTGCCCTTAATTTACTAGAAAAGTAAATCACATGAAATTAGAAAAGTTATTCAGCTATTTGAGAAAACTAAAGTCTTATATTATGAAGGTAACGGTTCACAAATAAACTTACAGAACATTGGAGATTTATATGGTACTCTACTGTGAGATTATTACAAAAAAAGCATGAAATGTAAAGTATTAAACACAGGCAATAACGTGCACAATCTATTGTTCTTCAAAAATGAGGGGAATTAAAGGAACACTAAACTCAGAAAATGCACAGGAAATAACAAATATCCCAGCAATATCTGTCTTAACATCATTTCATTCTTTGATTCTATGCTATCCTTATACTAAATGTATATTTTGTATTTAAAAAGGAGATATACCGTACATGAAAAAAATCTCTGTGTCAGGGGCTCAAGCATGTGTTTATCTTCACTGTCCTGCATGTACCTAGAAGACAACTAGCTGCAGCAAAGCTTTCCTGCCGTTAGCTGTCCTCTGTAGAACAAAGGAGCACTAAGCACCACCTCCTTGGTAAAGTGGGAGTGGCTTAATTCATCCTCTAGTTGAAGATGGAATTCATTAGCAGAGAATTAATCCTTATATTCTCTTCAGGGAATTACAAGATTTACCATCAGGATCATACTGAAAGTACTATAGAAAACCCAACAGTGAAGGCAACAATATTTCTTGTTAAATGTAATAATTTATTTCAAAAATTTTTCCCCCTTAAGATCTAAAAGTAAATAGAATATTTGTCCAGATTTATTAAAATTTTCAATTCTATTTTCAAATATGAAAGAGTTGATTTGTCAAGAAAACGTGCGAAAAATACTTTGAATTGTCCAAAACAAATTTTGGAAGGAAGTGATCAGCCAAAATGTTCTAAATTTTTGAATTTTCAAATAAGTTTAAAGCAGCTTTTCGAAAATTAGTTAGGCTAGAGAAAAGCTGTAGTGAGGCAAGGCTATGCCCGCTCATCAAGTTCCAGCCTGTGTTTCTTATGCCAGAAATGTTACTCCAATTGCTGGCAAGGTGCAATAAGTCACAAGCCCCTAAGAAGATGCTCCAAATTCATAAAAGTGTTACTCTTGGTGAATTCGGAACATTCTATTTCAAAATGATCCTTAATTAGGACTGGCATGACATCTGCATTAATAAATTGGACCTAAAGTCCCTTGTTCTTCTGAAGGGAAACATCTTAATGCAGACTTGTTCGTTACAAAAGTGCATCAGGAGATTCTTGGTATTTAAAATAAATCTTTTTTCCTGAATCGTGTTTGACTACATCAGGTGTAGAGATGTATTTCTATGGCAGTGTACATAAGTTATTATGGTTTTAGTGTAGCCTCTTCTTTATTCAGCACACATAGAACAAGTCTAGGGCTATCACAGCTGAGTGTCTCTGCTGAAGTTGCTCATGCAGTGTTCCAAATTGAACATAATGGCAGAGTACTCAGAAAAATTAGCAAACTTCTGAATTGCTGATAGTAAGGCCTACATGACTATTGCTCACTGAAACACTCTGTAAATTGCAGTGTAAGACCAAGCCAAAGAAAACGTGCATGGATGTTATTCAGCTGTTTAAAGGGGCAATCTCATAATAATGCTTAAATATATGAGGGGAAAGTACAGAGATCTTTGTAATAAACTTTTTACAACTAGGCATGCGACGACAATGAGCATGTCTAAAAAAAAAGAAGGTTTAATCATAATCATAGAAGCAGATTCTTTACTGTAAGGGTACCGTTACACACAGCGATGTTCCAGAGATCCCGACAACAACCAGGATCGCTGGAGCATCGCTGTATGGTCGCTGGGGAGCTGTCAAACAGGCAGATCTCCTCAGCGACCAGGGACCAGGGAGCCTACCTCCACGTCTCTGGGTAAGCGGGAGGATGCTGGTAACTATGATAAACAGTGGGTATCTAGGCAGCGCACGCTGTTTATCATGGTTACCAGCATCCTCCCGCTTAGCGCTGGTAACCATGATAAACACCGGGTATCCAGGCAGCGTACGGTGTTTATCATGGTTACCAGCCTGTGAGGTCACTGATTGCTGATCTTTCACTGTCAAACGCAGCAATGTGTGCTGACCAGCGGGAGACCAAGGACCAAAAAATGGTTCTGAAAGATGTGCAGCGATCAGCGACCTCACAGCAGGGGCCCCATTGCTGCTGCTTTTCACACACAGCAATATCGCTGGAGAGGTCGCTGATTTCAGCAATATCGTTAGTGATATCGCTGTGTGTGACGTACCCCTAAGAGCAATGACACTATGGAACTGTTTGCCACATGATGTTGTAAAGGTTGTCACTGCTAAAACTCAAGAGAGGCCTCAATGCTTAACCTGAAAATACAATGGAATAGATTATGGCTACTAGATTCTGTGATAGGACATTGATCCAGGGAACTAATCTGATTGCCATGTACAGAGTCAGGAAGGAATTCTACTCCTAATATGAGGAATTTATCATTTGTACAATGGCATTTTTGCTTTCTTTTTGATCAACATATAAATTTACAGAGCTAACACAATGAACTGAATAGACTTCAATCTTAACAACTATGAACCTTTGTACATGATGTGAAGATGAGAAATCTGTTTTTCTATGTAGTGTTTTGCCAGATTGCTACTGAGATCCAACACTAGACGTTTTGACAGAATACTTATAGCTATGTTCCACTATTGTAAGGAGGTGGTTAGATTCCTGCCACTAAAGACACAGGTATATCAATGTAAAGAGTGTGATAGGAAAATAAGATATAACTCTTTATAACTGCAGGGAAAGGAAGAGTTAAGCTGTGGGAATAACCAACTGGGAGGGAAGATGGTCCCTAGGGAAATAGAACAAACTCCATCATAAATTCAGATAGGATTTAATTGGAGTTAAGTTCAGATGTGCAGGCCGCTAAATACCTAAGGCTGCAGTTTGTGAGTGATTTTGTTAACTCCAAAGCAGCTGAACCACTGTGAGGTAGCGCAAAGTCCTTCTAGAGATGATAATTTTAGGGAACTACTGAGAGATAGAAACGTACAAATGGCCCCTATTCTAAAGTCTGAGCTAGTGGACATACTATATGATAGGCATCTGACTCTTCCTGGCGGGGGAAACAAAATGAAAGTAGCAGAAAACCACCCTTTTGTGTAGAACCTTCAGCAGTGACTGTGAGCAAAAAGCTCTCCGCTGAAGTTACGGCATTCCTCTTACAAGGCCACGTGCACACGCTGAGTATTTGATGAGTTTTTTACTTCAGGATTTGTAGACAAAACCAGGATTGGAGCAATCGGAGGAAAAGTCTAATAGAAACACCTGCACCACTTCTGTATTTATCACCCACTCCTGGTTTTGGCTACAAATCCTGAGGTAATAAACTCATCAAATACTCAACGTGTGCACGTGGCATAATTGTGTCCTCTGGAGCTGAAAGGCCTTCTGTGTGGAGAACCTGAGAGTGCACTGCTCTATTCCCGACATAGTTTGATGGCCTCCTGGAATTTCTCCAGTGGAAGGGAGAGAGAAAGTAGTCCGATGTGTAAAACTGTAACTGATAGAGACTATGATACTTTATATACTGAAGTTATATGAAGAAAATGTAAAAGAGATATGTGCCTGCTACCTCGCCTTAACTTTTGGTTAAGAACTGTAAGCCTACTCGTTGGCCATCACTATAGATGGGAGCTGGTTCAGTGAGATGCAGCCACTCAAAAGATATGACCTGCACCGCACACACCCTTGCACCCCACCAGGTCCATCACAACACCACAAATTATATCCCCCAACCTGTAAAGTGGGACATGGCGCTCAAGATCTGTGCTTTGACTGTGACTACTATATATACTTTGCAGCTGGTGGATATAATTTGAAGGACAGTGAAGAGAAAGTCATATACAGGTGGGCTATGAAGATGAACTGAAACATATTTTGTAAGCATTGTGATAACTGTTTAGGTGGGGCAGCTTCCAACTTTGCTATGGGGATGTGATTTTTTTATTTACACAACTATGATTACATATGAATTCAGAAAAACATACATAGAGCATTCTGTCATAATCGCTTTCTTTTATCATCAGTCAGGATGTGTAATTTTCTTTTAATACTAATGTCCTTTATCACCAAAGACACACATCATACCATAAATATTACATTAATGCAGTTTGTGTTAGCAAGGAGCTTCTAAGAGAGCTGTATCACCATGTGCCAGCAAAGGGGATATTTGGCAGTAGGCGCCAAATCCATGATTGCATTCAGCATGCTTCAGAGAGGTAACAAGCATGCCGTGGTCTGGGACGTAGGACAAAGTCAATCTAGCTATGATATTTTCTACATTTTTCTTAATTAAATGGTTATTGAACAATATTCCATGTTGGGTCCCACAGCTACATTCTGTGACCCATCAATGGAGATTATTATCAAGCTCTTTCTTAAACTCCCCTGCTAATGTACCAGATATCCTTTAAATAAAAGGGAATTCTTAAAGAGAAATTGTGACATTCCCCATAAAAGGAACCATTTCTCAGCTTCTTAAAAAGCATACACTGCTATATCTCATATTTTTGTATGATGCACAATCTTAAAATTAAACAAAAATAAAAAAAATATATAAATAAAGCTAAAATGTGCATGCGGTTTAGGAAAATGAGAAATGGCTTTTTTATGGGGAAATGCATATTTCCTCTTTGGGAATTCCCTTTTATATATATTTTATATTCCCGTCAGGAATTCTCTTTTTTATGTATGTGTATATGCCTATATATGGAACATGTCTATAATATTCTATGAAAATATATTTCTAAGAGTGCTGTTGTGCTATTGCCATACATAGGCAAAAAAAACAAACCATAGATGTCCATAAATTTAGTTACCTCGGGGATAAATTATTGCACACAAAGAAAGAGTAGTGCAAAAAGTAATGGAAAGTCATGACACCAGCTGAAATGTATGAAAAATTAGAAAGCAATCCTGCCACTTAGTGAAAAACAATAACAGCTGGTTCAATTGATAGCCTTAAAAAGGTATCTTATTACCAAGGTGCAACACAAGAAAAATCTTGAGTGGACCCGTAGAAGCTCAATTGAATGAAGTGGACGTAACCTGCACCTTGCAGCTCGCCCACATGTCACCTGTATGTAGCCAAGAATAAAGATTTCAAGTCCACCTGTGGTGAGTGCATCCTTTCTTTTTATGCTCTGTGGACAAGAAACATCTTATGATGAGTAAAACAAGTGAGCTGTCTCAAGACCCTTGCAAGATTATTGCTGTAAAAGATACTGATGGCATTGCTATAGAAGAATTTCTAAACTACTGACATTCCAGTGAGCACTGTTGGGGCCATAATTTCACCACAAATCAGCCAAGACCAGGGGCTCCCTACAAGATTTCATACTGCGAGGGGGGGATTATTTTCATAGGACTTATCAAAAGGGTGGGGGGCTTTTTGACAAAATTTTCAAGCATGAATACAATGACACCAAACACATAACTTTTTATTAAATTTTAGTAGTTAATTTTTTTTTAACACTTTCTAAAAACAAAATTTTGGTTTGTGTCCTCATTTTATAAGATCTGTAATTTTCAAAGGGACACTATTACCATGAGGGACACAGTACAATTACCATATATGGGCACAGTTACTATATATGGGCACAGGGGTCACTATTACCATGAGGAACACAAAGTACTATTGCCATCTATGGTTGATATTACCATATATGTTTGATACAGGGACAACTGGACACAGGAACAATGACAGATGCCACAAGGCAATTATATATATACTAGTAAAAAGGTCCAATGCTATTGCATCGGGAGTGGGGTGAGATCAAGATGGGGGCAGGCTGTTTGGAATTGGGGGCATCAGCTGTCACTTGACCCTGTGGGGCATCAGCAGGGGCAGTGTGGGGAGTGAGGGCATGTGGGGGGGGGTAAGAGGGGTAAACAGCGGCAGTGTGGGGTGAGTGGGGGCATGAGCAGGGGCAGTGTGGGTGAGTGGGGGGTTGAGTAGGGGCAGTGTGGGTGATTGAGGGCAGTTGGGGGGGAGAGTGGTAAGAAGAGTGTGTGGGTGAGTGGGGGGGGGTTAGCAGGAGCAGTGTGGGTGAGTGGGGGCATGTGGGGGAGATGAGAGGGGTAAGCAGGTACAGAGTGGGGGCATGAGCAGGGGCAGTGTGGGGAGTGAGGGCATGTGGGGTGGTAAGAGGGGTGAGCAGGGGCAGTGTGGGTGAGTAGGGCGGGTAAGCAGGGGCAGTGTAAGTGAGTAGGGGGGTAAGCAGGGCATTGTGGGTGAGTTGGGTGGGCTATGCAGGGGCCATGTGGGTGAGTGGGTGCAGTGTGAGTAGGGGGTAATCAGGGTCAGTGTGGGGAGTGAGGTCATGGGGGGAAGAGGAGTGAGCAGGGGCAGTGTGGGTGATTGGGGGCAGTTGGGGTGGGTGAGAGGGGTAAGCAGGGTGTATGGGTGAGTGGGGGGGTAAGCAGGGTCAGTGTGGGTGACTGGGGGCAGTGTGGATGAGTAGGGTGTTAAGCAGGGGTATTGTGGGTGAGTTGCGTGGGCTATGCAGGGGCATTGTGGGTGAGTAGGGGAGTAAGCAGGGGCAGTGTGGGTGAGTGGGGTGAGCTATGCAGGGGCAGTGTGGGTGAGTGGGGGGGAATAAGCAAGGGAAGTGTGGGGAGGGAGGACATACGGGGGTAAGAGGAGTGAGCAGGGGCAGTGTGGGTGAGTGGGGGTTAAGCACGGGCCGTGTGGATGATTGGGGGCAGTTGGGGTGGGTGAGAGGGGTAAGCAGAGTGTATGGGTGAGTGGGGGGGTAAGGAGGAGCAGTGTGGGTGAGTGGGGGCATGTTGGGGAGGTGAGAGGGGTAAGCAGGTACAGGGTGGGGGCATGAGCAGGGGCAGTGTGGGGAGTGAGGGCATGTGGGGGGGTAATAGGGGTGAGCAGGGGCAGTGTGGGTGAGTGGGGGGAGATAAGCAGGGGCAGTGTGGGGATTGAGGACATAAGGGGGGTAAGAGGAGTGAGCAGGGGCAGTGTGGGTGATTGGGGGGGTAAGCAGGGCAGTGTGGGGAGTGAGTGAGGAGATACGGGGGGTAAGAGGAGTGAGCAAGGGCAGTGTGGGTGAGTGGGGGGTAAGCAGGGGCAGTGTGGGTGATTGTGGGGGAGGGTGCGCAGGGGCAGTGTGGGTGAGGGGGGTAAGCAGGGGCAGAGTGGTGAGTGAGTGAGGAGATACGGGGGGTAAGAGGAGTGAGCAGGGGCAGTGTGGGTGAGTGGGGGTAAGTAGGGGCAGTGCGGGTGAGTGGGGGGGTAAGCAGGGGCAATGTGGGTGCATAGGGTGTTAAGCAGGGGTATTGTGGGTGAGTTGGGTGGGCTATGCAGGGGCATTGTGGGTGAGTAGGGGAGTAAGCAGGGGCAGTGTGGGTGAGTGGGGTGAGCTATGCAGGGGCAGTGTTGGTGAGTAGGGGGTAAGGAGGGGCAGTGTGGTGAGTGAGGGCATAGGGGGGTAAAAGGAGTGAGCAGTGGCAGTGTGGGTGAGTGGGGGGTAAGGAGGGGCAGTGTGGGTGAGTGGGGGGCTATGCAGGGCCAGTGTGGGTGAGTAGGGGGCAAGCAGGGGCAGTGTGGGTAAGTGGGGGCAGTGTGGGTGAGTAGGGGGTAAGCAGGGGCAGTGTGGGGAGTGAGTGAGGAAATGGGGGGTAAGAGGAGTGAGCAGGGGCAGTGTGGGTGAGTGGTGGGTAAGCAGGGGCAGTGTGGGTGATAGGGGGGTAGCAGGGGCAGTGTGGGTGATTGGGGGGGTAAGCAGGGTCAGTGTGGGGAGTGAGTGAGGACATATGGGGGGTAAGAGGAGTGAGGAGGGGCAGTATGGGTGATTGAGGAGATAGGGGGGTAAGAGTAGAGGAGGGGCAATGTGGTTGAGTGGGGGTTAAGCAGGGGCAGTGTGGGTGCAGATGTGCAGGCCGGCGCCCCTGTAACCTTACTTGAGGAGGGGGGGGGGATGGGTGCTATGAGTCTGCAGTCCCGGCGGGCGTGCAGGCTAGAATGATAGTGCGGCGCGGGCACCATCTTACCGTGGTCCGGTGTAGCGGGCCGCGTCATTGAGAAAGGCATCGGGTGATGGTGGCAGCGGTCGCTTTTCTACTGGCGCTCCCCCTGGCTGCTGGCGCTTGGGCCAGAGGGCTCGCACTGGCGGCGGGGGTGCGGGAGCATGGGGTGAGGGAGCAGGAGAGCGGCGGGCGGGGTGTGTAGCGTTCATAGGTAAGGGTCTGTGTTGTGCGGTGGTGGTAGGATGATTGCGTTTGCGGTCTGAATCTGCGGCTCACAACTCCCAATTATATAAGTAGAAGATATATATTATATATATAGAATATATATAAAAAGCTGAATGTGTGTATGTATGTCCGGGATTGGCATCTACACCGTCACAACTACAGCCACAAAATTTTGCACAGTCACACATCTGGACCCCGAGAGCATCATAGGCTATGTTGTGAGGCGAATTTTAACCCCGCACGTTCCAATTCACCAAACGATTTTGGCCCTATCTACATAATGGAGAGAAAGCGACAGTTACCAGTTCACATTTGTGAATGAGAGGGGCTTACTGACAGCACCAAAGACTAACAGCATATGCCAGCATATAGTCACTAAGGTGGGGCCCAAACATGGGATATTCACCACGTACGGGGACATGTATACACACCATACGCACACAAAGAGTAACAGCTAAGGTGGAGCCCCAACTTTGGATACTCACCACGCACCCGAACACAAACACACACCACAAAGAAACACACACAACACAGAGAGACACACCACACAGACACCCCCCACAGGGACACACACACATACACACCCTATAGGGACACATGCACTCACCCCACAGGGACATACACACATACACACCCCACAGGAACACACAGACCCCATAGGGATGAACACACACCACAGAGACACCCCTCCCCCCACAAGGACACACACCACAGGGACACCCCTCCCCCCAAAAGCACACACACCACAGGGACACGCACACCACTGGGACACACACACCCCAGGGACACACACACCACACAGACAGACACAGATGTGCACAAATCGCCTCACACAACTCGCTTCATACGTCTGGTATCTTTAATTTCCAAAAATAAACATCTGATTAAAAATAGTCAATGTGCAACACATGTGCCATATAGGGAATTAAGGCAGATGTCAGTCACATGAGCTGTCTTTTATGTGTATGTGTGAGGTAATATATACTGCCCGGCCGGGGGGATGGTTTACTGTTGGCTGGAGATTTATTAGGCTGCCTATAGCAACCAATCACAGCTCAGCTTCTATTTCCCTGCAGGTCATTAATATGACATATTCAAATTCCATTTTGTTAAAGCTAACAGCAGTTATTTATTAACCCGGGAGTAGCCGGGTAGTATAGCTAGTGTATATATATATATATATATATATATATATATATATATATATATATATATGTATGTGTGTATATATGTGTATATATCTACAGTATATACAGTATTTTGCAGGTTATAATATGCACCACATTATAAAATGCACCCCAAATTTAGAGGAGTGAAATAGGAGATAAAAGAGGTTTTTAAATCTTAAAATAAGGGGCGATTTTATAATCCTGGAGTTCCTCTTATATTCTGAGTGTAGCTTACAAGGGGGACGTGGTGGTGGTGGAACAGTTCAAAAGGTAGGAAGGGTAGGCGATGCTGTGGATCTGGGGCTTGGAGGAGGGGGAGTTGCATCGGTGGGATGCGGATGCCATTAATCTGTTGGTGGTTGATGTGTTGGACTTTAAGAAAATGGCTGCGGACACGACATTTACAGATTAACATCTCAGCTCGGCAGCAATTTTCCTGTAGTCCATCACGTCCACTGTTGCTAGATCATTGGCACCCACATCTACCGTCAGATCAATGGCGCCTAAATCCCGCCGTCATAGCAGCATCTCCTTTGGGTCCGCAGAATTTCCGACCCTGTTTCCTATGGCCCTGCACCACGCAAGCTATATTTGAATTGTAAGATGCAGTCCCATTTTGGGGGAAGAAGTGCTCCTATAATTTGGAAAATATAGCAAAAAAGAAATGAGATAAAAAATGGTATCCAAACATCGCTCCCATCTGGGGAAAACTATTCACTTCCAAAGACTCGGAAAATTTGATGGTGATTTTTTTATTATCAATGCGTTTCGGGAGTGCAAGCCCCTTCTTCAGGAAAAAAAAAATCACAGATGTACCAGGAGGGGGCTTGCACCCCCAAAACACGTTGAAAATAAAAAAAATCACCATCAAATTTTCCGAGTCTTTGGAAGTGAATTCCCTGATGGGAGCGCGGTTCGGATACCCTTTTCATCTCTTTTCTTTTTTGCTGTTCATCTTGGTTTTGGGAGAACTACTGCAGACCGTCATCAGGATTAATTTCCACATATGTGTTCGGTGTGGTTGTGACCCTCACAACCTGAAAAAGGTGAGCAAAACCTGTTTTTTATTCTCCACCTGTTCACACAGGTATACCCTATTTGTGCTTTCTCCTTTCCAGACACTACATCTAATTTGGAAAACATGGCATATACAGTGATTAAAATAAGTATTTGATATGCTGACAATTTTACAAGTTTTCCCTCCTACAAAGAATGGAGTGGTCTGTAATTTTTATCGTAGGTACACTTCAGTTGTGAGACAGAATATAAAAAAGTCCATAATATCACATTGTATAATTTTCCATAATTAATTTGCATTTTATTGTATAAATTAAGTACCGTATATACTCGAGTATAAGACGAGTTTTTCAGCACAAAAATTGTGCTGAAAGTGCCCCCCTCGGCTTATACTCAAGTCACAGTGTGAAGGCTCAGTGGGGGAGTGGTGATCAGGAGCTGGAGGAGGCGGGGGGAGGCTGTAGTAGGAGAGGGCAGTCACGTGCCCCCGCTCATTAGTGCAATGCAATATGCACTGCATCCCCATGTCCATCAGCGGCAGGGGGAGCGGTGCATATTACACTGCACTATGTAAGCGCCCCCCCATCAGTGGTATACAGGCCCTCCTTGCTGCTGAACACCTGTAAAATAATAGCTCATTCATACTTATCCCCATTCGCTCTGTCACCTCCGGTCTTCTTCCTGCTTGTACCCGGCGTCATGTGACCGGCGCAGAAGCAATGACGTCATCGCTGCTGCGCCCACCACAGGAATAGAAGCTGGGTACAAGCAGGAAGAAGACCGGAGAATGCACAGTGACAGAGCGACGGGGATAAGTATGAATGAGCTATTATTTTACAGGTGTGCGGCAGCAAGGGGGGCTTGTATATACCACTGATGGAGGGGGGCCCTGTATATAGCACTGATGGGGAGCCTGTATTTACCACTGAAGGAGGGGCCTGTATATACCACTGATGGGGGGGCTGTATATACCACTGATGGGGGGCCTGTATATACCACTGATGGGGGGCCTGTATATACCACTGATGGGGGGCCTGTATATACCACTGATGTGGGGCCTGTATATACCACTGATGTGGGGCCTGTATATACCACTGAGGGGGGAGCTGTATATACGACTGATGAGGGCTGTAACCTCTGATGGGGGGCCTGTATATACCACTGATGGGGGGGCCAATATATATCTGATGGGGGGCCTGTATATACCACTGATGGGGGGCTGTATTGCACTGATGAAGGGGGGAACTGTATACCAGTGATGGAGGTCCTATATACCAGTGCTGGGGGATTATATACCAGTAATGGGGGGCCATTAATCATGATGAGAGGGGCTGTATACCGTGATAAGAGTCTGCTTCATTTCCCACCCTAGGCTTATACTCGAGTCAATAAGTTTCCCTAGTTTTGGAGGGTAAAATTAGGGGCCTCGGCTTATACTCACGTCAGCTTATACTAGAGTACATATGGTATTTGATACAATAAAAAAACAGAATTTAATATTTAGAAATTTACACACATAAGAGTGGTTTAAGATATAAGTCCCTATTGCACTTTTATTTCCTTTTTATATTTGCTTTTGAGAAAATTTGCACACAATACAGCAGTGATTGTGGCCCACTCCTTCATACAAATCTTCTCTAGATCTTTCAAGTTTTGGGTCTGTCACTGGGCAACATTGAGTTTCAGCTTCATCTTCTTGGTATGAACAGGGGACTTGCGTTCCCTGCAGGATTTTAATCAATGATGGCGTAGTGTGTTATTAAAAGTAATCTTTGAGATTGTGGTCCAGCTCTCATCAGGTCATTAGCCAGGTCCTCCCGTGAAGTTTTGGGTCGATTCCTAACCTTTCTCCGAATCATCCTTACCCAACAAGGTGAGATCTTACATGGAGCCTCATGGCCACTTTACACACACCAACTTATCTGTCCAACTTCTGAACAACTTACTGGTTGCAGTGAAATCATGGACACATTGTTCCATTTGTACACAGCCACAAAATGGAGCAATGTGTCCATGATTTCACTGCAACCAGTAAGTTGTTCAGAAGTTGGACAGATAAGTTGGTGTGTGCAAAGTGGCCTTCAGACTGAGGAAGATTGACAGTCATCTTGTGTTTCGTCCATTTAATAATAATTGTGTCAACAGTTGTTGTCTTCTCACCAAACCATTGTCCATTAGCCGATCCCAGCCTTGTGCAGGTTTACACTTTTGTCCCTGGTGTCCTTAGACAGCTGGTCATGGACATAGTAGAGAGATTGGAGTGTGAAAAATTGTGTACACAGGTGTCTTTTATACAGGTTTGAGTTCAAATAGGTGCAATTAATACATATAATGAGTGCAGAGAAAAATTAACAGGTCTGATAGAGCTACGCCTGCTTGTTCATAGGTGATCATAGTTTTCATGCAGTGAAATGCATGTTAATCATTTAAAAATCATACAATGTGACTTTCTGGATTTCCTTTTTAGATTTTGCCTCCCACAGTGGAAGTGCACCTATGTAAAAAAATCACAGACCCCCAAACTCTTTGCGGGTGGGAAAACGTGTAACATTGTCAGTGTATCATATACTTACTTTACTTACTTTCATATAATATATATATATATATATATATATATTAAACTGTGTATGTATGCATAAGTAATACAGTAGCTGTGAGCTGTATTTTTATTCAAGTCTTAAAATCCCATGAAATCCCAAAGGGGTGCATTGTTATACTGTAGATGGAACAGATGGCCAGCTACCTTTAAATTTCCCTGTACTATTGTTAATCAAGAAACAACTCAAGGGTATACACACAAAGAGCTAATGATAGTGCAATTAACATAACTATCTAGGCAAGCAAAATGCACATTGTGCATAAGATCATTATAATAAAAATCCCATCTTTATGTCATACAAGTGGAAACGTAAGATATCACACTGAGCCCTGGCGGCTCATATAATTGAAGGAGATAGGATGTACCTGTCCATTTTCACATTCTTGACTTTCAGTCAGTTCATACGGAGGTGCCACAAAATGCAGTTTGGATCTTGGGAAGCCGGGAATTATATTGCTCAATTGAAATCCAAACATCACCAGCCAGCTTTGCACATCTGTTGAAAAGACATAAAACATAATCGTCACTTACTTTTGTATATATGCATATGATGAGGTGCTGTTTTATAGAATTTATAGTGAGAGCTCCAGTGCCAGGGTAAGCCATTATCACTACATTCTCTCAGCAAATTTACTATTGAATGGACATATTCAACAGGAAGTTGCAAAACTGTTGAATTGCAAATGATCAGCTTGCTAAATGAGTAAAATATTTTACATCAACATTTTTTTTCTTACAGCAAAAAAACTGAAATTGCACTATAATCACATTTCTTTTCTTTATAGGAGCCATTTAGATCCAGCTTGACCTTAAGGGTACCGTTACACGACGCAATATTGCATGCAATTTCATTGACAATTTGCTGGTTGCAGTGAAATCATGGACACATTGTTCCATTTGCAGTGAAATCAGGGACACATTGTTATATTTTGTGGCCGTGTACAACCAGCAAATTGCCAGTGAAATTGCAAGCAATATTGCTGTGTGTGACGGTACCCTAAGGCACACCTCCAGATACAACTACCATTTTTTGGTATATTTTATGATGTTATTAGAAAAAGCCTGTTTTCAATATAAGGTGGTAAACCATTATACTTAATAGTATTTGTGTAAAAGATTCCCCAATCAAACATTTGAGTTCCCCATTGACTTGCATTATATTCACTATTCAGGAGCAATATCTGAATAGTAAAAATTATTCAGTTCGACTTATCTGAACCTGAGCACTGAGCTACTGGCTCATCACTAATCACCAAGAGTCCGACTAGTGGAATCCTCACCAACTACAAAAATGGGATCCCATCATCGTCATCTATGTAAATAAGGCATTATTAGGCATGTGCGACATCGGCTACATGAACTCGCTCATCACTATTACATTTAAGGCTGAAGTCACACTTGGAAGAGACATGTGCGAGTCTTGCATTGCATCACCTGGCACAGCCGCCTGCTCTCTGGATAGGAGCGTTCAGCTGCACAGAAATACATGCAGCTTATATTCTCCTGCCCGGATAGCAGGCGGATGTGCCAGGTGATGCGATGTGAGACTCACGCAAGTCTCTTACAAGTGTGACTCCAGTCTAATAATTTACTGATTTCTTTCTCTTGTCTCATGAACTGCATTGAATATCCATATAGTTGGATATTAGTAAATTTCTTGCAAAAATACACAAGAGAAAAAAACATCAGGGGATCCATCCTTTTGTAGTAGGACTACTGTGTGCTGTATGTATTAACAATTTGTTTATGTACTGTATAAAGTGAATGTATCGTAGGATGTATTAGTCCAATAGATATAGGACTTTTAATATGTAAGAAATACAGTGTGTTTTACAGTATCAATGTTTCCATCTAGTGGTCAGATAGGATGTATGTATTTGAATGTGCCAAATAATTAGGAGTTAGGTTATGGCCTGTAGTGGCGTTCTTAGATTCTAAGCAGGCGATAAAGTACAACAAACCAGCGGTCTAAGGGGTACTTCACACACAACAATATCGCTAGTGACATCACTGCAACGTCACAGGTGTTTGTTGTGATGTAACAGCAACCTCGCTATGTGTAACATGTAGCAGCGATCAGGCCCCCGCTGTGAGATCACTAATCGTTACAAATCGTTCTAGACCATTTTTAGGTCGTTGTGCTCCTACTGGGCAGCATGCATCGCTGTGTTTGACAGGGCCAACGACCAACAATCTCAATACTACGCCTGAGAGTGACAGGGATCCAACGACTGCTGTATCATTGCTGCGTCGCTGGTGAGACCTGACTGTTTGACATCTCACCAGTGATCACGTAGCAAGCCCAGTCCTGAGGGCTGGTCCAAAAGGCTCTGAGGCCAATTCCCAGACGTCTGGACCACGAGACGCATTTTAGCAGGCTTGGCTGAAGCCACCTAAGTAGAAATGGACAGGGAGAAGGTTGGATCAAGGTGAATGAGACGATCTCATGGTACTGAGGGCTGAAAGCAGGTGTCTGAGGGTGGTGCTGAAGGATGAGACACTACTCCTGCAAATTGTGGGAGCCTGGTCATGGACAAGCTGTTGCTGCATACTTAGCATGAAACTTACAGGAAGGGAACGCCAGGCAGAAAGTAAGAGAGAAAGAACATTGAACACCATGTCTGCCTTGTAAGAGTTAAACCAAAGAAATATTATGATGGTCTCTCTTACCTGGGAGACTTATGACTGGTTTGAGACCTCTGTCTCATGTCTGTATGGGGACTTCACATTAAATGTGTTTCTTTCCTTTGGCGGTTGAGTAGTTAATGTCAGATTCTGCTTGCTAGCAAGCTAGCTAGTTCTTGTCCAGGTGTGGCTACACTGTGATTACTCACATCCCCGTTATATGTTCAAATTGTTCCAGCATGCTTTGCTGGTGATTGAACCTCATTTCTGGCCCAACTTCCTGAGGAGAAGGAAGCTCTCTGGAGAACCTGATAATTTCTATACTGTCTGCTGCCTAGGAGAGTGGCAGCAGGTGTGAAGTTGTTTTTGTCATCCTCCTGTCTGTCTCTTCTTGTTATTATTGCAGTGGTTGGGACTAGTACTCCCACCAGCCATTTCCCTATTGAGGGCTAACATCAGGGCAGCGAGGGGCTAGGTATCTTGCTTGGCGATGGGTTGAAAGAACCCATATAGGGACAGTAGGGAGATCATGGCACAGCCACAGATGAGTACAGGAGGTGAACTCTTCCCCAATGCCCTGGGAGCAGGACCTTCTGCTGTATTTCTGCCCCCTCTAATGTCTCCCCATCTGTTGTTTAGTGTAGTGCGCCAGACATCGTTGGTCCATGCACCACTGTCATGCACGGTAGCCGGATATCCCCCTTAGTCTTCCGTGACAAGAAAACTTTTGATCAAGAATCCCTGGTGTGTTGTGGTCTCTGCTTGGCTGCCATGTGGAAGGAGTCAAGAAGACAGCAGAAGTCTGCCAGAAGCAATTGAGTGCCATGTACCTGTGGCGCCCCAAATGGTCAGGCGTCACAGTTGGGTATTGCACCCGTAAAAGTGGTGTAATCTTCCCCAGCTGCAAGTGGATACTAGGTTGGTGGGTGGGACCCTTTCCTGCACTCCCACTTTAGAATAGAGGTGCGAGGTTACCCGGGAGGGAGATATATTCACCTCTAGTGGGAACAAAAGGGAGTCGGTAGTCAGTCGGAGTCAGAGAAGGAGTGTGGAACGAGGCAGAAGATTAACCTGGACAGCTCTACACTGATCCGGAGGGAAGATGAGAGAGGATCCTGAGGGGGTCCTAAGAGAGGGTGCCTGACGAGGGAGTCTGAGCCCTAGAGAGAAAAGGGGAACTCCAGCGTGGAGCGACTATACTCCAGGGAGTTCCCCAGTCCACCACAGGAACGCCGGACCCGAGAAAACGGCCAGAGTCTACCTCCGGCTGCGGCACCCTGCCAGATGGAGCGGTCTCTGCCTGCTTCCTCACCACGAGGGAGGGGAGCCCCAAGTCTACCTACAAGGAGCCATTGGGTATAGACTCATCCTAGGCGGGGAAGAAAGGACACGGGTTCGTCAACTAAGGTTTACCACGGGTTCCAAAGTGACTTTGCCTTTGTGTCGTTATCTTCATCAACCTGGTTGCTTGCAAGAACGCTACCCCGGAGGATCAGCTCCACCTGTAGGGAGCTTTGCCATCCCAGCCGCATTACCATTGCCCTCCAGAGGACTGCGGTGGCGCTAGTTACCTATCACCAGGTACTACAGGTGGTGTCACTTGACAACAACAAACTCTTATCCCCTGTACATAACCCCTTATTGAAGTGTCACCCAGGCCACGGGCTCAGTCACTGCCACCCATGACATCCCCGTGAAAACACCCACCGAGCCTGATACCCAAGTACCCCAGGGCCTGGGGCTCGACATACCCTACACCAAGATGCACATATAGCCAGGGGACTTGGCAACTAACTCTCTTCAGGGGGTAATTAATGCCCGTGTGGTTGTTAGGCAAGCAAGTCCGGACGAGTGGTGCAGGCTTGAATCACAGTATATAGCAACAAAAAGGAGAAAAAACTGCACTCACCAGTCATCGATGCGTGTCAGGAAGTTTTATTCCAAATTATGGGTACATAATGCAGGTTTCGAAGGGGTGCAATGAAGGACGATGGCACACCGTTTCGCGCTGGAGGAGCTTAACGGTGTTCCGTCTTCCTTCACTGCACCCCTTCCCTCCCTGCATTACATACCCATAATTTGGAATAAAACTTCCTGACACGCATCGATGACTGGTGAGTGCAGTTTTTTTCTCTTTTTTGTTGCTCAATAAGGACAGTGATGATATCTGTAAAGCATTGTGGAATTAATTGTACCATATAAATGACTAAAAAATAAATAAAATAAACGCGTCTCAGAATCTAACTAGTGGAGTTTTGGGCATTTTGAGTAAAATGCCATGGATATGATCTTTCAGTCACTTTATGTTAAATATAGTGTACATCTTTGTTGTGAGCCTTTATAAAAAGATTTGAGACTTATTTTAAAGCATTTTTCTTGCCATGATTTAGATATATGTGAATTAGTATCCAACTATGGTTTTCTATAAAGCACTTGATATAACTGGTATTGGTACACAGCCCCAAATAGTTAATTGCAGTTATATTTTGATGAGTACCAATCAGATGCACAAGGTGAAAGTGCAGAACCAGGTGGACTAAACATTCTCATCTTCTATAAGATCTGATATATATTAATGTCAAGTTCTGAGTTTAATTGCTAGTTAGATTGGAGCAAATTACACAGCAGATGCTACTTCATCTTAACACTTGTAGCACCATGATGTGATCTGTGACCTCCTTAAAGAAGTAAAATTCTAATACAATTTCAGGGCATAATTTTGAAGGATCTTACTTGTGTCTACATAAGTACGGTAATTTAACATGACTACTTAGATATAAAGCCGTCTTGCTTAATAAAGCTTAATTAACAAGACAATGGCTGAATTGAGCATTTAAGCATCTGAAACGCATGTGACCCCACTTGTCAGAAACGCTCTGCCTCCTTCCTCACAGTCACGTTCAGGAAGACTTTTTTTCTTTCTAGAACCTATTTCTGGCTTGCAATCACAGAACAAATCCAATGCACTTGTTCCTTTCCTTAATGTCTTCTTATCTCACATTTCATAATGGAAGATTAGTGACTATCCTCCTTACAACATAAATGGCCATTTAGTGACAATTTGTGCCATCTAAGTTGTACTAATCAGTTGGTCTTTTTCCATTCACAGAAGATGCAGATTACACTATTAAAAAAATGATACTTCTTTCATAATAGCTGAATATCTTTATAGCAAGAACTGCCTTTTTCAGTTTTGGATTTAATTTTACACTGTACCAAGGCTTCATACTCTGTTTAAAACCATTAAACAAGCTGCCACATAGAGCACGTTCACTAAATGTTTCCACCTTGGGAAGACTTTTATCCACCATGTTTGACACTATAAGACTTTTTTGGTCCATTACACACAGAAACCTTCATACAGCATTGCAGCTAGACCTTCCTTTACCTGGGACAAAGATTCAGTTTTTCTCTGTTCACTTCAAGACTTAAGCTCCCGTCATACACAACGACGCAACAGCAATCCTGACAATGATAATGATCCTGTAGGGATCGTTAGTGCGTCGTTACCTGATCGCTGGGGAGCTGTCAAACAGGCAGATCTCTTCAGGGACCAGGGAGCCACCTCCACATCGCTGGAAGCGGGAGGACACTGGTAACTATGATAAACAGCAGATATGGATGCAGCGGTCGCTGCCTAGATACCCGGTGTTTTTCATAGTTACCAGTTTCCTCCCTGCTTAGCGCTGGTAACCATGATAAACAGCGGGTATCTAGGCAGCGGGCACTGCCTAGATACCCAGTGTTTACCATGGTTGCCAGCCTGTGAGGTCGCTGATCGTTGGTCTCTCTCTGTCACACGTGGAAATGCGTGCTGACCAGCGGGAGCACAACGACCAAAAAATGATACGGAGCACTTTGTAAGATCAGCGATCTCACAGCAGGGGCCTGATTGCTGCTAAGTGTCACACTTAGCGAGATCGTTAGCGAGATCGCTGTTACGTCACAAAACCTGTGACGTTACAACGATCTCGCTAACGATCTCGTTATGTGTGATGGGGGCTTTAGTCTTCTATCTGACATATGGTATATATCAGGACTATTGCCCCTGACATAGGTATATAGTGGTGTACATGGTCCAGTGACTCTCATCAAAACAAACAGTGTGCTGAGTATACCGTATGTCTCTATACAGTAAAAATACAAAAACAAAATGCAAAAACACTTGGCAGAACTTACAAAACAAAGAAACAAGGAAATAAGCTGCATGACTAAATGTATAGGGTTCATTTTATCCACTGAACATTGCAGGAAAAAAAACATAACCATAAATAGGGATACAACAGGGCTAATTGGACCAACCGCTGATATATGAAACACAACGTAAGCGAACAGGAAACACATACCATCCAACGTCCATGATAATGTAAACAAAATATACTTTAATATTAGACAAACAGATGAGATGCATAAAAACCGTGCAGGATGAAATGGAAGCAAAATGGACAGAGCAAGACCAAAGATACAGGAGCAGCTTGGTGGAAAAAAAAGCTGATTATCTATCTATCTATCTATCTATCTATCTATCTATCTATCTATACACATCTCAATGAATTAGAATATTATCAAAAAGTATATTTTTTCAGTAATTCCATACAAAAACTGAAATGCATACATTATAAAGAGTCATTATAAACATAGTGATCTATTTCAAGTGATTATTTCTGTAAATGTTGACGATTATGGTTTACAACCAATGACAACCCAAGGGCACTATTTCAGAAATTGGTAGTAGGAAGGATGAAGGATTACGTATTCCACGAGACATCAAATGGTGAATATAATATTTATTTGTCAATGCATTTCAGGCCTCCCTGAAACGTCATGAAACAATATGGCAGCATGGTTTTTAACCCTTCATCCTCCCCTTCTCTATATGCACCACGCTGCAGCAGCCGTGATATGCTTTTATAGTGGATGAGACTCTCACAATCACAACCTCTGATACCTATGTAGGTAATATTTTATCAGACCCTTCATCATTCAATTTCTGAGATAATGACTTTTGGGTTTTCATTGGCTGTAAGTCAATCATCAACATTAACAGAAATAAACAATTGAAATATATCACTATTGGGGCCATTCTTCATTAATGGAAACCTCAATGCCACTGGATATCTGAATCATGTATCAATTTTAGATATCCAGTGACATTGAGGTTTCCATTGATGAAGAACGGCACCACTATTTTTGTACCCCATATACCACACTATACCATCTATTTTTGTGTTCCAACAGTCTTTGGGGATCTATCCACTGTGGTTTAGTGTCAGACCAATAGCGGTGGTTTTGTTTGTTAACTTCACCATTCACAAAACAGTTTGCCTCATCACTCATCTGAAGGCAATTGTCTATGCTGTGAAGATGCGAGATGTGCAGCATCTGAAACAACAGATACTGGAAGCCTGTGCTAGCATTTCTTCTGCGTTGTTGCTATCAGTGTGTCAAGAGTGGGAGAAGAGGGTTGCATTCACAATCCAACACAATGGGAAGAACTTTGAAAACCTTTTATAAGTAGTCATAAACTTGTAAATAACGCATGAAAGAATAAAATTCTGTTAAAATAAGCACACCATTGTTTTTCTTATCAAATTCTCAATAAGTTTGATGTGTCACATGACCCTCTTCCCATTTAAAAGAATAAATTTGGATCCAAAATGGGCAAATTCATAATGGCCACCTTGGTCACCATCCATCTGGAAATGTTTTCCCCCTTCCATATACTAATGTGCCACAAACAGGAATTTGATATCACCAACCATTCCCATCTTATTTAAGTGCATCCATATACATGGCCCACCCTGTATATATGTATATACTGCTGCTAGACTCCATAATGGAATAATATTAACGTGAAAAAGCATACAAAATACCCTGTTTGTAATTGAAGATATTACATTAGGTATAAAGATATATCCCTATTATTGACTCTCTCCTTAGTCCTAAAGTGCAGGCCCCTATCACTGACCTCTATGCTGATGATCTGGCTTCTTACTTCACTAAGAAAATAGAAAACATCAGAAAATCAACTCCCAACCTCAAATTGCTGTTACCCCCACCTCTCCCCATATTTCCTCCTGCTCACTCTCCACATTTGACCCAGTCACAGAAGAAGAAGTCTCCAGGCTCCTCTCTTCCTCTTGTCCTACCACATGCACTGCTGACCCCATCCCCTCACACCTACTCCAGTCTTTCTCTCAAGTGGTCACCACTCACCGAACCAGAATCTTCAATCTCTCCCTCTCTTCTGGCATTTTCCCTTCCTCCTTCAAACACTCGATCATTGCTCCATTATTAAAGAAAACTTCTCTCGACCCATCCTGCACAACTACAGACCAATCTCCAATCTCTCCTTCATCTCTAAACTCTTGGAGTGCCTGGACTACTCCCACCTTACCTGTTACCTCTCCACTCCCTCTCTTCTACACCTATTACAGTCTGGTTTCTGCCCCCTACATTCTACAGAAACTTCCCTCACCAAAGTGACCTTCTGACAGCAAAACATAATGGTGACCACTCTCTGCTTATTCTTCTTGATCTGTCTACAGCCTTTGACAGCCTACACTGTTGACTACCATCTCCTACTTTCCATTCTGCACTCCATCAGCATCAAGGACAGGGCTCTCTCCTGGTTCTCTTTCTATCTTTCTGACCACTCTTTCAGTGTATCATTTGCTTTCTCCACTTCTGCTCCCACCCTCCACTAACCTCCCTAAATCTGACATCTCTCTCTCAGTATGCGGCACCACAATAATGCCTAGGCAGCAGGCTCGCTATATGGGTATTAAGTTTGACTCTGATCTTTCATTCACCCCATATATACAATCTCTCATCTGCTCTTGCCGCTTGCACCTGAAGAACATCTCTGGAATTCACCCCTTTCTCACCTTGGAAACCACAAAAACCCTCACTGTGGCTCTAATTCACTCCTGCCTTGACCATTGTAATTCTCTTTTAATTGGCCTCCCCCGCACTAGACTCTCACATCTCCAGTCCATCCTTAATGCAGCATCCAGGATCATCTATCTAACCATTACTCAAATGCTTCTGCTCTATGCCAGTCTTTGCACTGGCTGCCTTTACTCTATAGAATCCAATTCAAGCTGCTTGTTCTCACCCACAAAGCTCTTCACATTGCAGCACCACCCTACCTCTCTACCCTCATCTCAGTCTATCACCCCACCCATTCTCTTCACACTGAAAGTGACTTTAGACTCACTTCTGCATTAATCCACACCTCCCACTCCCAGCCCCAGCTCCAAGACTTCTCCCAAGCTGCACCAATTCTCCAGAATGCTCTACCTCAAAAAATTAGGTCTATCCACAACTTACATAGTTTCAAGTGATCCCTAAAAACACTTCTTTTTAGGGCGGCCCATCATGATCCCTAGTCAAAGTAATTTAGACATAGCCTATCCGCCCCACCAGTGTCAAATGCATCACAAATAATGGTTGGTGGCCACTTATGCTGCTCCTATCTGTTCCCCATTTCCTCAAGTTTGCTGAACTATCATTGTAAATAAGCACCTATACTTTGTGTCACCCCCACCTCATTGTTAGAATGTAAGCTCTTATGAGTAGGGCTGTCATTATTTTGCTTTTATTATTGTATTGTGCTTAGTATTGTACTTCGTATTGTGTTGTATTTTCTGATAACTGTTTTTTTGAGTGTTTGAATACTGTATGAAGCTCTGAATTGTGAAGCGCAGCAGAATATGTTGGCGCTATATAAATAAAAAGTATTATTATTATTGATGATATAAAATGCACTCCCACTAATATTAGCCAGTGCACTCATAATTTCACCTAATAAACCAGTTATTATCAGTGAATACCCCAATATTTACCCAGGTTCGGATAAGATATTCACATGAAAACTATATATCAAAAACTGTTTGTGATTAAAGATGACATTATATGGAATCAAGACATATCCCTATTATAAGTTGCTCACTCCTGGGGATGGAGCTGTTTGTATAATGTGCAGTATCAGCTCCTGCTCCTACTGACCAATATGGATTCAAAAGTCCACACAATCAGTCATCTATGGAACACTGCACAATGAGATATTTACCCAGGCAGAGAGCAGGGAATGTGAGTGAACTTTAGGGACACATCTGGCCAGACACATGTTTCGGCTACAGGCCTTCATCAGGGAGCAAAGACATAAGGGGAAGTGATGGATGGCAGAACTTGTCTGATGATAAATTTAACCTATAGATAAATGTAACATATTCTGCAAACATGGGGCTCAAAAAGCAATGTATCTAAATACTCTGCACACAACCACTGAGGAGTTATAAATATAAAGCTTGTTATTCTGTCTGAATACATTTACTGATAATATGAAAGTTACTGAATTCATTTAGTGAGGCTGAATTCATGGAATTATATGCAACCCTCCAGTTCAAATTAAATATTTGACCACACATGGTAAATGTATAGTGAAGATACCTTGTGCCCTGCCTTTGAATGATTCTGCCGCTGTTCCTTATTTTTGGTTGTCTTTTAACACTTTTACAAAATGGCCACCACAGCAAGTGTCTAATATTTGGCCAATGTTCTTAGAAATCACAGACACACCCTTCTGCTCTAAACCGTCTGGTAGTAGCAGAAACAAGAAATAGAATACATAAGGGATAGACATACCACCCATATTGTATGTACTCATTCATCAGAGGTCATTAGAGGGGAGGGGGTATGTCAGTGATTTTTAGTAAAGGTACCATTACACTGTACAACATTGCCTGCGATGTCGGATGCAATTCCGCGGGAGCGCGGTTGCTTCCGACATCGCAGACTGGCTGCAAGATGTTGCCGGTGACGCCGCGGTGATGCAGGTGGAGCCATCGCCCGCTGGGCTGGGAACAACCCAGCGAGCGATCCGCACCAATGCTGCGGTATAGGCTGGATCGCCGGTAACATCGCTATTGCAATGTTACATGGCACGATCCAGCCTTATCACTGGAGCAACATCACCAGGCTGAAGTGTGTGCACTTCAATCTGGCGATGTTGCACCAGCAACTTATTGCAGTTGCATCGTGCTGTTACACAGCACGATGCACTGCGATGTTGCTTGCAACTTCACTGACTCAGCAAATCGCCAGTGAAGTTGCAAGCAATGTTGTACCGTGTAACGGTACCTTCACAGTCAATATATAGAAACCAAAAGCTATAGTGGTTATTTCCTGAAAATTTAAAGGGAAAGCCTTATTAGAGGAACATTGAAAAGCTGATTTAAAGGGAGGGTACCAGGTTTGTTGACAACAATAGATTTCCCTCGTATAGTCACAATTTTAATCTAATCAAATCTAATTGTCTAAATAAACAATGGAAGAGCCTGACTTTGTAGAGATCCCATTAGATTGCATAAATTTGTGCATATGTGTATATTGTATGTGGTTTAGCCATAATATCTTCAAAACTTTTAAGCTACAGCATAAAAATCCTTGATCTTTAAAGGGAACCTATCAGCTGTGAAAATGTTTGAAACCACATATAGGGTTAATCTGAAGGTCGTGTTATATGTCAAAGGCTGGGTTCACATCACGATTTTGGAGCTTCCGAGTGTATCCGTTTCAAAACGGATACACTCGGATCCAAAATCGGCTCCAATGTGTTCCTATGGGGCTCAGATCGGATCGGATGTGTGCCTTTTGACATCCGAGTTTGGTACCATCCGATCCTGTCCGATCCTGTCAGATTTCATCACGGACACAAAAACGCAGCATGCTGCATTTTTGTGTCTGAGAGTGTCCGAGAATGAAATCGGACAGCCTCGGATCAGAGCTGATCCGAGCCCCGATAGTATAGGAGCCTATGGACATCGGATCCGAGCTGAGCTCGGATCTGATGTCAGCTCCGTGTTTTATGTACTGAGGATGCCCAGAGGCAGTGCTCAGTACATATAATTAACCCTATCTGTCCCTGCCTGTCCCTCCTCTATCTCTGCTCTATGTCTTCATTATGCTCCCCCTGTCCTCCCCCCTCGTCCTCCCCCCTGTTGCTCTCCCCTCCGGAATGTAAATAAAATAAAAAAATCCTCTCAGAAGATACTTTACATTGCGGCGACTGCAGGACTGTGACAGTGACTGCTGGGCGAAGATCCTGTGGTGATGTCAGAGTCGGTCACCTGACACATCAAGAGAGGTCCTTCGCACAGCAGAAGACACTGTCACAGCCCTGCAGTTGCCGCAATGTAAAGTGTCCTCTGAGAGGATTTTTTTATTTTATTTGCATTCCGGAGGGGAGAGCACAGGGGGGAGGACGAGGGGGGAGGACAGGGAGAGCATAATGAAGACATAGAGCAGAGATAGAGGAGGGACAGGCAGGGACAGAAAGAGAAGAAGCAGGGACAGACAGGGAGAAGAGGATCCACACGGATCCTGCACAGACTCGGATCGGATGGCTATTTGCCATCTGAGTGCAGGGAGCCGTGTGGATCCGTGCCTGTCCGTGGGATCCTCCTTTCAACACGGATCCCACGGACAGGCACAAAATCGTGATGTGAACTTAGCCAAAGTGCCAATGCCTGCTTACAGCCACTGCGCACAGTATAGTAAATGGTCCTGTCCTAATTTAAATACCTATATAATATTTCACCCTGATTATACACAAATATCCTTTAAATACCCTGATTGGCAGTACTCACCTGTCACATAGTTTTTTAAGTCCATTTCAGTACTTAAAGGATTATTGTTCTTAAACATGTATAAATTGAAAGGAGCAGGATCTCTTCCAATTTTCCTCCACATTGTGTAATCGGGAGATATCCACCGTCCTGCCAACACATCATAATCTCTCTGGGCAAAATGCACAAGTTTTGTTAAAGGATCATATAGTCCTCCATGAAACCCAATGACAAGCTGGAAGTTTGGATTGGAATCAAAATAAATTTCACCAAAAGGTGTATACTGCAGCTGTTTAATCATGACCCCATTAATGCTGAAAGCTGCCAATGGTGTTCCTGTGTTATCCGAAGCAATGTAATATTCTTCCCCACTGCTGCTCTCCATTGCAAAGAGGTGGCCTTGTAAATCATAATACAAAGAAACAATTTCTGAGTTTGAGTGATTATAAACATGGGTAACTCGTGTTGGATTGTGGAGATCAGCATAAAAGAACTGAAGATGGAGACCTAAGTTAGTTTTGCAGGACGCTCTACGGCCAAGTCCATCATAGCGATATTGTACATTCCATCCAAGGACCTTGTTGTATGCTCTTGTGAGAAGACCTTTTGAGCTGTAATCAAAAATATCTGCTCCTCTTTGGCTCAAAAACCCATCATCATCTATTTTATATTGTACATCCCCTAGACGTGTTATTCTATCTCTGAGATCATATCTCAATGGTAGAAGACGTACTCCATTTCCAGGAGTCAACAAATACAGGTTACCATTTAGGTCATAGTTGTAGCGCCATGTTTGTCTGTCATTAACTGCAACTGTCAACAGCTGACCATCTCCATCATACTCATATGTGTATTTAGTTGTATTAGCATAGGGCCCAAGCTTTAGTTCTCTTTTTATAACTCGTCCCATGCTGTCATATTGCACAGTCATCCAATACATTAGTGATCTAAATATTTCATATTGGACTTCTTTGATCCGGCCATGAGTGTCAAAATGTTTCGTCAATGTCATCACAGCAGTAGTAATGATCTGATTAACATCATAGTAAATTACCCCAAATTTACCAAAATGTTCAATTTTTCCAGAAATGTCATCATAGCGGTAAAGTTCAACAGGAAGTGGGGTTTCACTTATAATGGGCTTAATGCTTGCAACACGAAAACTGTTGTCATGGTAAGTGTAGTCAAATCTTGCATTCACCATGCCTTCTTCAGAAAACCTGTATATTTGTTTGTCAACTAAGGGTCCAATTTTTCGATAACGTATTGTACAAGAAAAACCACCACTTTGGAGGTTGACCATTTTTAAAACTCCTGTGGTTTCATCATAGCCAAAAGTAACTGCAGTGCTGTCATAAATGATCTCGGATAACTTGGAAAGTTTTCCATATTTATAAAACACTTGTCGACCAGTACCAAGATAGGAAGTTTTTAGAATCCGACCATCTTCACTGTAATCAAATATAATAGATGCATTGCTTTCTGGAGGATTGTACATATTCCTGATGTAGCCAATTGATGTATGAGTTGACATACTGTGTCTTGCAACGCTCGGCATAGTTACAGAGTAAAGACGGTCTGATGAGTCATATTCAAAGATGTACTGCCGCTGACTTTGAAGAAGAAGCACCATTGACTGCAAACATAAAAAACAAAACATTATATAGTACATTATTTAACAGTAAACACAATATACAAAAATATATGTGTATATATATATAAGAAATTAGTAATTAAATGGCAAAATACTCTGTACTATCTTCTCAACAGATATGTCAGGAAATAACATTTTGAATTGTAATTTTTTTGGGTAAAGATGACTCATTTTATGAATACTTGGCCCAATACTTGGTACATTAACATTTTTGACAGTTATTTCCACAAAATGTAATTCAGTTGAATTTTATATTTTTGAAAAGCAATCATACTTGTAGATGTAAAAAGTTCAAACATATTTTATAAGAAACACGCATGTAAAACAGCATGAACTTCTCCCTGCATGATTAAAGTTATGTCTACAGCAATGGTTTTCTGCTGTTAAGTTGCCCTGTCCAAAGTTCTCAATCAATTCCAGACCTACACCCACTTCTGTCATTTTATAGTGGTTGTGATCATCTAAATTCAGGTTATGAGACTTTTAGTAAGCATGACATTATATTTAATGTCCTAATAGTAATCATATTGAATTGGACAGAAGGGATTTCACACATCAAAGACAGAAAACTCGTGTAAAACAATTTGAATAGTTATGACTTTTGGCAGTTGTTTCACGCAAGTTTGAAGTAGCTCCATGGAAATGGCTGGAGCTGGAGAGGGCTCAAGATGGGGTGTGACTACACCTGCTTGTCAAGTTTAGAAACAATGCCAGTTTCTTATGCCAGTTTCTGACTAGAGTCTGTGACTAGAGTAACATTTCTGGTGAAGCCCAATGAAGTGTTTGACATAAGATGCGCCAAATACATTAATTGTCATGTACCTCTTCGTTAATGAATTGGTACATTCAGTTATTGCATGGCCCTCATTAAGACTGGTATATGAAATGCCATTCTTAATCAATTGAGGTTATGCTTTTTGCTGAGTGTTGCACTCATCTGCAAATGGTGGACTTAAGATATCTGACATGCTGTTCACTATCCTTCAGCTGTTCACATACTGTTATGAGACCTGACAGCTTCTTACCTACTTGGATCTAGTAATGGGTGGTAAAGGTTGAGGCTCTAAATTTCCAAATCTCAACTCCTTATTGTCCTGGGGAGCACTGTTTATGATAGCCTGGAAGCTCTTAATAAGGTTTTAAGATTTTCAAACACATGCTTAAAGCTAGCAACTACAACTATCAGATCCCAGATGTTGCCCTCACCTTCACCCTTGATCAGTGATATAGACTTACACAGGGAATCTTGGTTTGCGTACACAGAGCAGCAGCCGACCGGTAGAGCAGGTTTGCAGAGAGTGGACAGGAATTCAAGTAAATACCATGAGATCATAGACAGAAACAGAATGGTCAGGCTAAAGGATAATTAAAATACAGGTTGAGGTAGCACCCCTGTTACAACATTTCAGGTGCTAACCAGAGTAGCTCCACTGGCAAGATAGAGCTTGTGTCCAATGTTGGGCTTCCTGTCCGAGCACTGAAAAACAGAATTAGGGCGGATCCCTTGATAAGACAAAAGGAGTCACTTTGTGCTCTGTCTGGCCTCTGTTTCTGCATCATTCATCTTTCTGAGGTCAGCACAAAAGAATGTTTTAACCACACTTTTGTGCCCAACTCCAAAATGCGAATTAATCTGAAATGGGCAGACAGTGCACAGAGTAATTTAATTTGCCTAATGAAATTGTATGGACTCATCAGGTGTCACTTCAGATCAAAGTCCAGATGAAGAAACTGATGTGTGGCCCAAACACAATATGAATATACACCAATGAGATATAACGGAGATGTTTGTGAAAGACCTGCTTACACCACTCATATACATTGATATCAAGCTCTCTCTGTATCTATATGGAAAAGGCTGTTAATCAACCTGTACATGCAAGGTAGACCCAATACTCATCATAGAGCTCAGTTCTTACACCGCTATTCCATGCTGTTTTCAGTTCATCTAATGGGTCCTGTTTGAAGATAACCTATCACTGTATTCATGCTGCCCAATTCATGAACAACAAAAATTAGAGACTGACTCTGTTATTCTACCATGTATGTTTCACTCTGGAATCATAATTTGGATTGGTGGCTGAGGAAAATGCAGCTAGGATGACTAGAAATAGCTTGCTGGTGGCTTCTTCTCATCCTTCTCCCCAAACTCGACAGGTCTCTTCTTATACAAAAACAGAAGAGGAGATCTGCCAGTTTAATGGTATGTTTTCTCTGAAACACTGCAGTATTTCAGAGTGAAACATACAAGGCTGCAATAAAAAAGCAGGTCTCTTATTTATGCTATTCAGTCAACATGAATCAGTTGACAAGTTCCTTTAAATTAAAGTATTTTATCAGCAGGTACTGCTTACCTTTTCAAGATATGTATAACTCCATGTCTTTCCATCTGCAAAAGCACGAGAAATAATTCTTCCCTGTTTATCCATCTCAGTTCTTTCACTCATTGCTCCACGTTGGAGACCAGATAAGCGACCATTGAAGAAATAAGACACATTAACAGGTGCAAGTCCACTGCTTGGAAGCCACAAGAGTGGTCGCCCCATTTGATCATAGACAATCCTTAGAGTAAACTTCCGATGATCATCATATATTTTTTCTGTATGAGAATTTCTGTCAAAATCAATTGATAACAAGTTTCTCCCATGCACCTAAGACAAAAATATAAAAACGTAATTTTGTATGTGGAAAATTGAAGGTGTTTTCACAAGAACAAATTTCAGTTTAATCCATACATCTTGGAATAATAACACTGTTGTACGGTCAAATTGGTTTAGAGACAAAAACAGTTGGACTCAACTAATTTTGTGGTGCTGAAAATGAATATGATATTTAAATTTGCTGGTTGCCTCTAATTTTCAAGATCCAGAGGATGTTGAAATTTTTTTTACACACGCTTGTCGAAAAAATTGTGTCTTTATTATGTTATCCGCAATATAGCATTGTTAGTAATTAACTAAACCAAAGAGACTAAGAAGGAGGTTTAGAGCCCTTTTACATATATATCGAGGTGACTAGCACTCCACCAGAGGTGGACGAACTGTAGGGGCTTTGCAGAGGACATAGTCCAGCAAGACCTCACAGGACTCCCCTACTGGAGGTAGTGCACTCACTATACGGTACACCTGGCACCTTGTATAACTATAACGCGACTTGCACAGTGTACATGGAAATAAACTCATTTAATACCCACAGAACCCCCTCAACACCCCCTGTCTAGTTAGGAGGGGTGTTTCCTATAACTTGGGAAAATTTTAATAGTCACAACGTCACCTTAACTCTTGATCATTGTAATAAAATAAATGTAAACTATGTATATCCTCTGCACATGTTATGTAATGAATTTTATATGTACTCAATAAATTCAATGGAAAAACATAACAATTTTTGACCTCGATATATATGTAAAAGGGCTCTAAACCTCCTTCTTAGTCTCTTTGGTTTAGTTAATTGCTTGCATAGGAGGGGCCCATCTGGCCACTGGCCAACCAAATGACATACATTGTAAGGATAACCTCTCTAGTGTTATTAATTGTTAGTAATTAGTCTATTACATAATCCATGTAGTCTATTGTGCCTTCAGTATTCTAGGGTCACAAATCAAAAACGCTAACTCAGCTCTGATATTGTAAACCTAAATACAATTGCATCACCTACTTTTAAAAATGATCCCGTGTCAGGTAAACCATTTTAGGATTTCTTGCTTTTATCATATTGACATGTTTTGTTTTGCTATGCCTCGCCTCATTCTTGCATTAATGAAGAGGAAAGTTTTGCTACATATGTGGAGAAGTCCCTTTTACGGCACAAAGGTGAAAATTGACTACCACCATAAAGAAAGCCTACAACTTGTATTTTGGCGGAATAATAAAATAGCAGGGCATGACTTGGGCTCCATTCAGGCTGCAAGAGATGTGCGTTACATCTTACCCAGCAGTTGCATGGGAAAAGGCAATCTATGCCTTTTCCAGTTCCAATGATCTGGAGAGAGCAAACCAATCACACTAACAATTGCTATTTCTGCATGAGCCCACCATATGGAAAGGAATTTCAAGGAAAATGTGGATTTTACATTCCTTTTACAGTACACCCTGTAACACATACTGAACTGCTGGTTCCACAAACACCAAAAGCATTTTCAGTTAAAGGAATCCTGTCACCTCCAAAACACCTCATAAGCTAGCAAAACATGTCCCTGCAGCATATTATCACTAATCCCACACTCCTTTTGTCTCAAAAAAGCATCCTGTGAAAGTGCATAAGAACGTTTTATAACTTACTCATTAGCAATGTTAATTAGCAGGGGCTATATTCTTTAGCCCCTTGGATGGGCCCTCTTCGTCATAAGATTACACCCTAATAGGCGTGATCTTCTATTCATATTGTATTCAGCGCCTCCCTGCTCTCCACGGCGCTGTAAAGGCTGTAATAACGCGAATCGCGTCATTTCCAGCATCGGGTGACGTCAGTACCCGCGCCGCTCTGTAGTCTGTAGGCTTCAAGCACCGCATGAATACAGCCTGTCATTACAGCCTTTACAGCGCCGTGGAAAGCAGAGAGGCGCTGAATACAACATGAATAGAAGATCACGCCTATTAGGGTATGATCTTATGATGAAGAAGGGGCTAAAGAATATAGCCCAACTCATTAACATCGCTAATGAGTAAGTTATAAAACGTTTTTATGCACTTTCACAGGATGCTTTTTTGAGACATAAGGAGTGTGGGATTAGTGATAATATGCTGCAGGAACATGTTTTGCTAGCTTATGAGGAGTTTTGGAGATGACAGGATCCCTTTAAATCAAGTGAGAAAGAATCCAGACTTTCTGTCATCAACCTCAACTGAGCCACACCTAAAAGTAGAAAGTGAAATTAATGATTTTGTTAGAGATTTGGATCTGCCCAAGAGTAAGGCGAGGGTCACACTGCTGCTAATCCTGCGCTCAGGGGGTTCCATTTAAAACATAGAATTCGGCAGCATTAATGCAGAGAAGCGCGCTTCATGTGATACTCTTGGAAATAGCACAAGGTAACCATTACCATTTCTGGTAACACTGCATTAATGCTGCTAAATTCTATTCTAAATGGAACCCTCCTGAGCACAGGACTAGCGGAAGTGTGACCCTAGCCTAAGCCTGAGATTTTGGGCTCCGGGCTACAGCAGTGGAATCTCCTAGCGAGTGATGTTCGGATTTCTTTGTTCCACAATCTTGTCCAATGCTTCACCTTGTGGCATGTAACTATATCAACAGATTAATGGATGCTCTGGATATAACTCATAATTCAGAGTAATGAAGGCTCTTCATTGATTTATCTAAAACAAGCCTAAAAGCTGTCTTGCCGCTTAAAGGCAATGCGTTTCTTTTAATTCCAGCTTCTTATGCAGTCTACATGAAAGAAACCTATGACAACATAAAAACAGCTGTTGAGGTCCCAAAAGTATGACCAATATCTGTGATGACAAGTGGTTCTTCTCCAGGTTGTATACACAAAGTATTGCTGCTTTCTGTGTGAGTGGGATAGTCATGCAAGAGAATATCATTACAATAAAGCAGACTGGCTTCACTGACATTCATTCATTTCAGCCATGGAGTAAAAATGTCCTGCATCCAGCACTTCTTACCCACATAAGACTTTGTTAACACCATTGCATATCAAGTTTGGCCTAATGAAGAACTTCATAAAAACATCTCATTTATAAATTTCCAAAGTTGTGAAAAGCAAATATAAAGGAAGAAGTCTTCATTGGACCTCAGATTTGTAAGCTTCTTCCAAAGGAAAAGTCTGCATGGATAGCAATCAAATTAGGGGTAAAACATATTTTGGGAAACTCAAGAGCAGATAACTATTTGGTAGAAAATTTCCTTACTGCATATAAGGATCTTGACTGGAAAATGTCCTTAAATGGAATCCGTCATCAGATTTTTGAGAACAGCATAATGTAGGAAGAGAGATTTTGAAACAAATGAGGTTTAATGTACATTACTGGCTGCTGACATTATGACACAACAATCAAACAATTTAGTTTGAGGCATGTAGTAGAGCTGTGCTGCCCACACCGGGCTCTCAATAGATTGTCCAGCGACAGTGAGGTGTCAATCAGCTGGGGTGTGTCGGAATGCTGTGTGCGAGTATATGTAAAGAATAGTAGAGACACACTGACTATAAGATAGAAGATAACTATAAAAATGGATTTGAAACAGCAATGAATTAGATAATCTATGGTTCATATATAGAAGCCTATATTGATCAATTTATTGGCAAACAGCAATAAGAACATATAAATAACATATACCTTATAGGTTTTTTGGTCTATAAGACCATGAGAGGGACCTAGGTTTTAGAGGAAGAAAATGGGAAAAAAATTTAAATAAAAAATTGGGGTAAAATATTTAATACCATGAATAAATTAATATTTTACCAAAGTTAATGTAAACAGAACTCTACAGCAGCATTAACATCCATTGGTCTGCTGACAGTGTTATGGGGAGATTTGCTGCTGAAAACCTACAAGAAGATACAGAGAGTATTCCAAAAATATAATGAAAAATAACATGAAAACTTATAAAAGTATAGAAATTATTTACTTGAGTTAAAATCGCACCAAAGTGGTCAAAAAATGAAACAAACACAACTAACAATAACCACCTCCCAGATACAAAGAACAAAAAAGGCAAAAGTAAAAATGGAGTTACACCTATCCACTCAGTCCTAAACTATAGATGTTTCTCCTAAAGAACTAGGATCATCAAACAGAGCGTGTTCCGTCATACAGCCAATGACATCCTATATTCATATTGACTCCTAATAGCAAACTTAGGTGTTGCACAGTGTATACTTTTATGATTTTTTCCTGTTATTTTTTGAGATCTGCTGCTGACATTGTTATGGGGGAGATCCATAATAGTGTCAGCAGAGATCTGCTGCTGGAGGACCACAGATTGTGCAACAAGATATTTAGATTAAGATAAAATCAAACAACATGATAAAATAATCTAATTCTCTCTAAAATTCTTCATGGTTTCCCCACCTACACCATTGGAATCCCCCAGTACAACTACTTATTGGCTGACTGGTCCTCTCATTTTGGCCTGCTGCAGTACATATCCCCCATAGTGATGTCAGTACAGCAAACAATTATCGCCCATTTGAAGGATTTAAACTTTGGCAAAGGAGTAACTGTGAAGGATTCCCAAAGTAAGTATGCTAAAAGTTCAGATGTTTTACCATCCTAGGCATTTTTTTTATTCCCAGAATACCATTTATTATCGGGTTTTTATTCCGGGGATCTCATTGGAGTTATGATGTTATTAGTTTGCAACGCTGACCTTATCCTCACTAATGATGTATTAAACATTTCACATTAATAGAAGGTTTTTCTAAAGCTCAACACTGAACTCCCACTCAGTCTTCACTGATATTCTCAAATCAAAAGATAATCTGCTCTTCTCTCTAGTCTGCTGGGGGACGCTGTATTATGCTTTGATTTTACTTCTGCCTACTGCTTTTCTATGGAAAGTGTTTTACAGTTGTCCTTCCTGAACACACTTAAATATAGCCTCCTGTAACAGTTTCACAAAAGAATGCATACACATTATTAAGGAGAAGAAAGCTTATGAGAGGTTGTGCTTACTTAATTGAGCCTTTTCCTTGTGATGTGTAAAGGAAGTAATGCTGCATGGCATAATTACCATGTCATATTAATTATATGGGAAACCAAAACAAAAAGAAAGTCTAACTCCTACTTTTGTTAAGAACATTAATAGCCACATTATGGCTAAACAGTCTCATAACGCTGATTTCCCATTTTCTGGTATGTTCACTGACTATACCAAACAGAAAAAGAGGATTCTAAGTTGCTTCAAATATATTTTTTATTGTTATAGGACTTACAAACAGGATAACACAACAAAGGGGCCAGACTATTGCACAGTCCCAGGCCACAGTTAAACCAATACATGATTATATCCACATACACAGATTCAAATTGCACTATGCCCATTAGCCTCTAAACATATTTGCCTTTCCACTGTCCTGGAGTAATACCCTATGTGTATACAGTGTAAGGCTGTTCAGGGAGTCTATTGCTAGTGCCTGAATAAAAGTGTATTATAGGCTTACCACAGGTATATGGGGCCTGAAGACCACTGTGGAAGGACCCCTACGTCCGTTTCGCGGGTTGTAATGCCTGCTTCTTCGGGGGGGAGGTGTAGATACTCCTACCCGGCGGGCTCATTTTATCCTGACACCGCCAGTCTCCGTGATAGTTCCGCCGGAAGTGGGCAGAGCATCGACTAGGCAACTAGAGGATGCTCATCGCATCACCACCACTGACATATACCTCACAGCCAGCGGAGGAGTGCGGCGTTCCCCAGCAACCTGGGATGCTTCCTGCCTCCAGCTCAACATCGCTGCAGCTTGGGACGCGTCACCATAGCAGCAGAGGTGATACAGCAAAAGCGGAACATTATCACAGATAAATTACACGTGAATGGGACTCATAAATCAAATGCCTATTGGGGACATTATTGGAGTGTCTAATGAAAAGTATCATACTAGATTATATCCCAAACATCCCACAGATAGGTACTTAAAAAATATGACATACAAATATCCCCATAACATCATGCAAAATACAGATAAAAATAGCACAAAAGGCGATGCTGGTGCCCCCATTGGGCCCCAAACAACCAAAAAAAACCTTGAGGTAATAAATCTGTCAGAACATATTCTTACTGTTGCACAACAAGAGGTCCTCTCAAGGGGTTTAAATTTTGCACCCACTGATGTGTTTAATTTCTTCACAGCCGTAAAGGACCTCAATTTATTTTCTCTGAAACTGCTGTTGAAGAGGCTGCAGAGCAGGGGCCCCCTGGACGTACAACTACCCAACACACAAGAGAGGGAGACACTGGAGACTCTAAAAGAACTATCAGATGAGAAAATAGAAGTGGCTGAAGGTACGTTTCCTTCTACTATACATCCTAGATCAAAGAAATTTCCCCCTTTGTCAATGTGCCCTGCTATTGAGATATTCACCAAACTTGTAGCAGAAGATATCAAACCATTAAATGAAAAACATAGGTTTGATAATCTGACATCTAAATATCGACAAGCATTAAAAGAGATACAAGTTTGGGATGATGTAAGTATAAAGGCGGCTGACAAGGAGGGGGGGAAGTGTCGTGATATGGCCATGTGATGGATACGAAAGGCGTACCGACAGCTATGAGATGTGACCACTTACACCCGATTCGAATATAGTCCTCTTCACAGATTTTCAGCCGAGATCTTAATCATCCTGGAAAGGGCACTGGAGGAAGGTATACTTACTAAAAAAGTCCTAGAGGGACTTTATAAATCTCATCTTAAAATCCCTACTTTTTACCTCCTCCACAAAGACCCCGTCAACCCACCGGGACGTCCGATTGTGTCCGGCATTGACGGCATGAGTGAACCACTATGTAGGTTTATAGATTTCTATCCTAAACCTCTGGTGGAAAATCTGCCGTCATATGTCCGTGACATCACGGACGTCCTGAGGAGGGTGGATGGGGTATTTGTGGACCAGGGTACCCTATTGGTAACAGCAGATGTTGAATAGTTCTATAAGAGTATACAACACCAGGATGGTTTAGTGGCGGTCCATTTCTTTCTGGGGATGACCGGCAGGGATCTGGGGCTGTGCAATCTGGTAATGGAGCTGCTTCACTATGTGCTTACCCATAATTTTTTGTTTTTAAGGATCGATATTATCTGCAGATTCAGGGCACTTTCATGGGGGTGGCTTGTGCCCCCTCGTATGCCAATCTCTTCCTGGGATATTGGGAGAGGGAGATCTTTGGTGACAGGGGGGTGCAGGCTGGCCTCCATGTGCAGTGCTGGCTATGATATATCGATGATTTATTTTTCTTTTGGGGTGGCACTGTGGAGCAGCTAGAGGCATTTATGGGGGAGTTGAATGTAAATGAGATCAATGTCAAACTGACATATACATATAGTCAGTCAACAATTGATTTCCTGGACATCAGACTGAATGTTGATGAGAGTGGTTTGATTAAGTCTTATGGCTTCAGGAAACCTATGGCAGTGAACTCCCTCCTACATGCTTCTTTGTCCTATGATCGTGCAGCCATCAATGCGATCCTTGTTGGTCAGTTCCTCAGGGCAAAGGGGATCTGTTCAACTGAAGCTTCCTTTGAGGAGCAGGCTAGAGAATTGAGGACTAGATTCGAGGAAAGAGGGTATAGTAAGAGGTCAACCAAGTCTGGATATAATCGAGGTGTCTCCCGTACACAACTGCTCATCCACGGCGGTGGAGTGGGGGATGATAAGAATAATAAACAGGGAGGTGTGGTTAGGTTCATTTCCACCTATAATCAGGACTGGAGGAGGATGAGGTCAATTTTGTCGAAGCACTGGGCAGTCCTTCGCTCTGATGGGATTTTAAGAGGTTACCTACCTGAATATCCCCCCATAACCCCCAGACATTCTAGGAATCTGCGAGATATCCTTGTACACAGCCATTATGCCCCTAGAGTGCCGTATTTATTTGGGTCCAGAGGACCAAGACATGGATGCTTCCCATGCTTCCTGTTTGTAAGTCCAATAATAATAAAAAATATATTTGAAGCAAATTAGAATCCTCTTTTTCTGTTTGATATACAATTTATGAGGATTGCTTTGTTTCTCCATAATTTGAGATGGGTGTAAACTATAACTGTTGAGTGATGGAAATTTGTTTGATGTTCACTGACTATGTTTTATTTAATATACTTATAGTACGAATACATTGGCGATTTAATGTTAGTGTTAATAATGTTATGTATTTTTGTTGCCAAAAAATGAATGAATTAAAGCTAATTTGATACAGAGGAAAGAATAACTAATGAAGACCTAAGATATTGTTAAGTCTGGCCTTATTAAGAATGCAATAGACTAATGTAACATTTACTAAATGCCAGGTTTACATCATGTATATGCAGTATATGCTACTGACGTCTGTCAGACAACCCCATTACTGATTACTGGGGAGCCTGAGGAAGACAGCAGGCCTCTGTTGAAACACGCGTAGTGGACAAGCCAGAATAAACAGGTCTACTTTAATTATTGGTATCTGCTCCTCTTTACTGAGCGCTCCTAAAGAATACCAGAATTACGGCCTTTCATTGTGATTAAACTAAATTTCGCTCTTTTGATGCAAGTCACATAAGCGTGGAGCAAGCAATGGGCGGGAGAGGGTTCCAGCAGCTGAAACGCCTCCTGCCGGTGATGTCAGAACCAGTGCCCACCCTGCTTCAGTTTATGCTGTACATACATAATCTGGAACAGGGTGGGCTCCAGCGCTGACATCACTGCCAGGAGAGGTTTCAGCTGCTGGGTCACGCTCCCGCCCATTGCTAGCTCTGCACCTGCATGACTTTAGACACAGAGGAGCATGAGCAGCCAAGAAGGGGGAACACATAAAGGAGGCAGCACAGAGGGGGCTGGAGGCGGGGAGGACACCAGGGAACAGCAAGGACTCCATACTGAGTAAATCCCTCTGGACTCGTTATCTGTACACTTTATAAAGTGTTTTGTACAACTTACAGGGGGGCTAGAGACATGGGAGAACCCTTCCCTGAATGCAGCAGACACGCTGCATTCAGGGGTGCTTAAGAGGGATGATGTTGCAGTGTGTATTTTTTTAAATATAGTATTTTTTCTCAATTTAAGATTGTTAAAGCATGTGCTAATACAGGCATCTGACAAACAGACTTTATAATTCAACCCCTAGGCAATCTTCTCTCTTACTATTACCCCAAAACCCAACACATCAGGGGGGCTTGAAAGAGCCAGTGAACCATAGAAGGCTGTCCTAACATCAAAGCCTAGCTATAATAATGGAAAGGTGTTTGTTGTACCCTTACTAACCCTTGCATCAGTGTTAAAGGAAAAGAAATGCTATACAAAAATAAGTTCCCTGACACCAACCCTCTTTGATCTTTTTATAGAAAGTCATCCCACACTGCTCCAACGTACTTCACCAAATCAAATATAATCCAAATAGAAAACCTGCAGAAAAGCCAACAGAAACAAAAATATGACAATATAATATAACAAGAATGAAAAAGAAAAACTGCTCAATAAACTTCTAGAGTGTCACGCTTCCGGGGGAAGGCGCCCTAGAGTGGACCTACTGGACCGTGGAACCGAACTTCCCTGGGTGAGATGATCCTAGTTTACCAAACCCCTATACAGGGATTGTCAGGGGCAAGCCCAGGGGGTCTAAGTACCACAGCAGCTAGTACCAGGGGGGCGTCTCGTAAGGTTAGCCTATACTAAAGCACAGCTAAGGATTCCGGGATAACAGGGTACAAAGCTAGGAGAACGGGAATGGTGCTACCGGAGCAGAGCACAGCAAAGGTTCCAGGAAACAGTACAAGGCTGGAGGACAGGAATTGTGCTTCTGGGGAAGAGCACAGCAAAGGTTCCAGGACACAGAGAACAAGGAAGGCCTGACCAACAGTCAGCAAGGCAGAAGCAAACTGACTTAATAATCAGGCACCTCCCATCAGAGGAGGTGGCCTGTTATACCATGGGAAGAGCAGCTATTGGTCAAGGAGAGTGTCAGGTTGGACGGACCTTGCCGGCCCCTAGAGTCACAGGGAAGGAGTGCACCTAGCGCGCCGCTGAGTAGGCTCATGAAAATTACCACAGTAATGTGCTCATGTGCGAACCCGGCGGTCAGCTGACAGGAAGGCAACATGGCGACGGCTCCGAGACACAGCACGCCTGGATGCCGGACGCCCGGTTGGCAGAGGAGCAGGAGATGCTGACTCGGGAGAGGTGAGCTGGGAAGCGGTGCCAGGGGGCCTAACATAGAGGCTTTGTTCTATCGTTCTTGGAGCTATATTCCTTAATTTCTGTTGAAGTCTTTGTTCTGTCTTGTATTATTAGCATATAGCTGCATGGTAGGTCCCAAGAAAGGTGGGCTGATGCTTTAGTGCACCTGGCATCAGATTGACATCATTTATCAGCTATAATGTTTATATTTTCAGACGGTTTTGAAAGAAACTAAGGTTAATTGGCAGAAAAAGAGCCAGGTACTAAGCAGACTCATTAATTATTTGTAAATTGCTACACAGCTCATATCTTTGTTATACTTTGCAAGACAGAAAATTTATATTTGGTTTTAGGCTTTACAAAATGGCTCTCCGGTTGTTTTTAGCCTTTATATCACTGTTTAGCGTTAAAAAGAAAACAGAATTCGGTAGATGTCCTAAAATGTCCACTGAGGTTGTCATGGTAACTATAGAAGTCAACCTAGGAGAAATAAATCAAGAGCTAATTCATCTCCCTGATTCATAAAAGCAAAAGAGGAACCGGGGGAAAAGTGTCATTGTAATTTGAATCTACAGCAGCCCAATCCACTTTGAAGTAGGCTTTCACTTTAAGTCATTACACTCCACAGCAAAACTGTTCCTTTCAGTTCTTGCGTGGCATTAGAAGCAAGGATGGGAAAGATGGAGACGTCAAAGAACAAATGAACGCGCCCGTCTTGTTCAAAAATGTACAGAACAAAAGCGGAATTCTGAGAATCAATATGCATATTGACTATGCAAATTAACTCTAGACTTTCTACTTCATTTCAAATTACATTTTCAGTCCACTCATCCTTCTATAATCTCATAGTGATTTTCATTTAAAAAGAGCTAAACAGAGATGTGATTACTTTAACGGCAACTAACACCAGACAATTAAATTTTGAGGTGTTGATAGATAAAGCAATGTTTTCATTTGCATAAACATGACGCCAGGAAATCTAACCTGTAGCGAGGTTTCACTTGGAAAACTTGCGCATTTAACTTTGGTTAATTATCACAAGTGTCTCTATTAACTTTTTAATAATCAGTGTCAGGAATTTGCTGTAGGCTGCTAGTTTCACAAAAAAAAAAAAGGAAGAAAAGTCAAAATGCTGAGCTCACTTCTCAGGCAAACAGATTAATTATTGCAAATAATCAACTACTAAGCCCAAAATCAATTATGCTTGCTAAAATCCTATTGTTAATGATTGGATTGCCGGATGTGGCCTACTTTTATTGTTCAACGCACAGCACCTTCATGTAAAACATTATCAATTATATTCCTTCTCAAAATCAAGTAATAAGAAATGGTCACCAATGGACAGTAGCTAATGATAACCACAAATTGATTCTCTGTGACCCACTCTTGTATATGGAAGGTTAAATGTTCTGCATAATTGTGTGGTGGATTATAAGGATGCAATATTCCTCAAAGTCTAATGGATATCTAATGACAAACCACTTAAAGGGCAAGGCAAAGAAACGGTGAACATATAACCATAAATAATATTGGTGAGTTACTGGGATTTTGTGGATAAAGTTGACAAAAAGTGTCAATTCTGTTCTCGTATTTCATTCTTGTTGCACCTGGGTATTTATTTTTTTTATTTTTTAGTCCACCATATGGTTTTAGAGATATGAGCCTTTTTATTTAGCGGTTATTTTTATGATTAGAACTAAGAAGACATTGCTCACATAATAATGCAGATGTTGGAATATGTTTAGTGCAACAACTTCATTCCTGTATATGTAAGTGTTCTATTGCTAGGTTTGTGTATTGTCTACAAAGTTAGATAAAAAAGGCTCACACACAGGAAAGACAATGTGACTGTGCTCAGTTTCCTCTGTCTAAATGAGAAGAGAAGCAGCCTGCTGATGCTGCACAGAGACACTTAATGGCCACTTTACACGCGGCAACAGGTAGATAGAAAACGGCAGGTGTCGGAGACAATTGTACCTTTTACCTTCAAAACACCTTGAAGTGGCTGCAAGCTGTTTTGAAGGTAAAAGGTACAATTGTCTCCGACCCCTGCAGGTTTCTATATACCTGTTGCCGAGTGTAAAGTGGCCATAAGATATGCATATTCCTGATTCCACAAAGCTTATCATATCTGTACCTGTTTATTGCTAATTAAAGCTCTGTTCTGTTGTATAAGAAACACTAACACTCATTCATGCATTGGAGAAGTGGGGATTCCCACACCCCTGTTCTGCTCCAGATCCACCTACATTGTCAAAGCTAGGCAAAAATGGCATGAGAATGCCATAAATCACAAAATTGTTGCACAACTTTGCATTGCACCAAATGTTTCATTTTTCAAAGCTTTCTTTCTTTGCAAGAATGCTGGCATAAAAGCTTTCATGGATTGGACCAAACATTTTTTTTCTTTTTGTCCTTTACCTTTTACTGCATTCAGGACTTTTTTACCTAATTTAAAGAACAACATGCACTGTAAACTACAATAGTCTGGTTGAATTGTGCTGAAGTTTAGCAATATATTGTTAGAACTGTAAAATCCTACACAACTACTTTGTCTAAACCTCAAATTTGTACTTTGATGTTAATTTGCAGTTACATAGAATGCCATCACAGTCACCCAAACTTTGCAACTGATTTCAGAGTAAGATGAAAGAATGTGGGGCCTGTTGGTAGCGCAAACCTCAGACCATGGTAGCTTCCTCTGAATTGGAGCTTTACGTAGAACTAATGCTTTAAGTAAAGGTTCAGTTACATTGGTTAATATTCATTCATATGGCTACTCTTTCCTGATGATCTGCCATGTTAAACTGTCATTGGTCAGTACACATGCACGCACAGGTAGCCATACGGATTATTCCCATCTTTCCCTAGATCTTCACACTAAGCTGGCAGTTTGTGAAAAAAACTTTTTCTTCAGATTTTGGGCAAAAAAAAAAAGTTTTAAAAAGTTGCATAGTTTTATGCAACCTTGCAAAAGATTTGAGTTCTAGCATTTATACCATTCTCATCCCAGTTCTGACAAAATGGGTGGGGCTGGGACAGAACAGGGGCATTTCAAATTAATGAAAAATGGCAGTGTTTGCTACACCACAAATCCTTCTACAGCAGAGACCGACATACGTTTTGTGGTGAGGAACATGTAAGGAGATGGACATACTGCCCCTCGAAGACACCAATTTTGTAGTAGTGCTTGCTGGAAATAGGTTAAGATAGAGTTAATGTATGGAACCAGGGACAGTTAAGAGACAGTGTAAATTTCCTATCAGGAATTTCAGATAGGAAGTAATGTAACAGTGACGCAGATCTAATGTCTAGCTAGCAGGAAGCCGCATGATGTGGATGTCCTTAGTGTGAGTGGAGACCAAAGACCTGGTTAGCGAGATCCAGAGTACTGAGAAGACAGAGTGACCGAGTTACAGTGTGATTTCTTGGAGTCGGGTCAGAGTTCTGACCGAGGAACAATGTCACCGAGTAATACGGGTCAAGGGATAGGACACCTAGCAGATCATTTCACATTCGTTACCTTTAACAGTTATGAAGTTAGTGCCCTGGGCAAGAATTCCCTAAGTGTCAGCAATCTACATGCTAGTTTCCGCCACATTTGCAAGGTTCTCTCTATAAGAGGAAGAAGACACAGAATTGGGGGAAGGAACTCTGACCTTTTATGGACTGTACTGTGGAGTTAGGCGGGGTTTGGGGTTGGGAAACAAATGAAAATAGTGAGGGCTGAAAAAAGTGAAATGAAAGAAGTAAAAAATGGTGTATAGAGATGATTTGTGTTATCAAAACATATGAGAAGATATGTGCCACTATCTCATATATATAGTTGTCATCAAATTGTTGTTGAGTAAATCACTGTTTTTAAAGAACTCGTGGTCTCCCTCAATGAAATGGGTAACATCTCACCCTTGCCAGACAATGCATTATATAACCATATAGAATTATATAACCTACAAAGACATATTGCCTCCATAGCAGAAGTCCATATCCCCAGCCAAGACACCCTCTTTCATGTAGCAAGCCGGGGAGTAAGAGACGATTATCTCAACCATAACTACTGCCCTGCAGCAAGTTACACACACACAGCAGCCCACACCTTTACATTCATTGCCCGATTTATTAAGAAGAATGTGCAGGTGTTGAATCATCCTCTATGTGTTCTCTGTAATGCTGCAGTAATGCAGAGCTACTACCCCTGGCTGAGCTCTGATTAATGCTGCCTGTGTTTCTGGCAACATCAAGCTAGTAGCTGGTAGTTAATTGAAAATACGCTATTTCCTATATATAATAATAATAATAATAATAATGCTTTATTTATATAGCGCCAACATATTCCGCAGCGCTTTACAATGTAGGGTTAGAGTACAGAAAATATAATACAGTAAGTAATTACAGTAGAGAACAAATATAGTACAATAATTGGATACAAAACAATAGGCATAGAATCAATGTAAAAAAGAAAATACAATAAATAAAGCAAGAAATGAAGGTGACCCTGCTCAAAAGAGCTTACAATCTAAAGCGGGATAGAGGTTGCACAAGGTACAGGGGCTTATTGCACTGATGGTCCAGGCATCTTGAGGAAGTGGGGCATAGGACTAAGCTTACATGGATGGTCATTATACAATCTGTGCAGACCTTTTTGGTTTGGTGGAGTTTGTAGAGGAGTAATGTCCAGAGGGATAGCCCATTCACTGTCTACAGTACAATGGACTTCTATTAGGGAGTATGATAGGCCGCCTTAAAAAGATGCGTTTTTAGGGATCGCCTGAAGCCATGCAAGTTGTGGATAGTCCTGATTTCTTGGGGTAAAGCATTCCAGAGTTTTGGTGCAGCTCTGGAGAAGTCTTGGAGTCGGGAATGGGAGGATCGGATTAGTACGGATGTTAGTCGAAGGTCATTTGAGGAACGTAGAGAGCGGGTGGGGTGATAGACAGAGATGAGGGAGGAGAGGTAGGGGGGTGCTGCACTGTGAAGAGCTTTGTGGGTGAGAACAATCAGTTTGAATTTGATCCTGTAGTATACGGGCAGCCAGTGCAATGACTGGCAGAGAGCAGAGGCATCTGAGTAACGATTGGCCAGGTGGGTGATCCTGGCTGCTGCATTAAGGATGGACTGGAGAGGAGAAAGTCTGGTGAGGGGGAGGCCACTTAATAGAGAATTGCAATAGTCAAGGCGGGAATGGATTAGGGCCACAGTGAGGGTTTTTGTTGTTTCCATGGTGAGAAAGGGGCGGACTCTAGAGATATTCTTCAGGTGTAAGCGACAGGAGCGGACGAGACATTGTGTGTGGGAGGAGAAGGAGAGATCGGTGTCAAACATAACACCCAGACAACGAGCCTGCTGCCTAGGCGTTATCGTGGTGCCGCAAACTGAGAGAGAGATGTCCGATTTAGGGAGGTTAGTGGATGGGGGGAGCAGAAGAAGTTCAGTTTTGGAAAGGTTTAGTTTCAAATAGAGAGTGGACATGATATTGGAAACTGCAGCTAGACAGTCATTGGTGTTCTTTAATACCGCAGGGGTAAGGTCAGGGGCTGAAGTGTATAGTTGTGTGTCATCAGCATAAAGATGGTACTGAAAGCCAAATCTGCTGATGGTCTGTCCAATCGGGGCCGTGTAGAGAGAGAATAGGAGGGGGCCAAGGACTGAACCCTGAGGGACCCCAATAGTGAGGGGAAGAGGGGAAGAAGTGGAGCCAGCAAAAGATACACTGAAAGAGCGGTCAGAAAGATAGGAGGAGAGCCAGGAGAGAGCCGTGTCCTTTATGCCAATGGAATGCAGCATAGAGAGTAGGAGCTGATGGTCAACAGTGTCAAAAGCTGCAGAGAGATCAAGGAGAATAAGCAGAGAGTGGTTACCATTACGTTTTGCTGTCAGAAGGTCATTGGTCACTTTGATGAGGGCAGTTTCTGTAGAGTGAAGGGGGCGGAAACCAGACTGTAATGGATCTAGAAGAGAGTGAGCGGAGAGGTAACGGGTGAGGCGGGAATAGACCAGGCGCTCCAAGAGTTTAGAGATGAAGGGGAGATTGGAGACTGGTCTGTAGTTATTTGTGCAGGTTGGGTCGAGAGTGGTTTTCTTTAATAATGGAGTAATGATCGAGTGTTTGAAGGAGGAGGGGAAGATGCCAGAAGAGAGGGAGAGATTGAAGATTTTGGTTAGATGAGTGGTGACGACTGGAGAGAGGGATTGGAGCAGGTGTGAGGGAATGGGGTCAGTAGTGCATGTTGTGGGACGAGAGGAAGAAAGGAGCCTGGAGACTTCTTCTTCTGTGACTGGGTCAAATGTGGAGAGTGAGCCGGAGGAGATGTGGGGAAGAATGGGGGTGGCAGCGCTTGGAGGCTGAGAGCTGATTTCCTGGCGGATGTTGTCTATTTTCTCCATGAAGTAGGAAGCCAAGTCATCAGCACAGAGGTCAGTGATGGGGGCCTGCACTTTAGGACTGAGGAGAGAGTGAAAGGTGTCAAAGAGTTTTTTTGGATTGTTGGATAGTGAGGAGACCAGGGTGGTGAAGTAGGTCTGTTTGGCAAGGTGAAGGGCAGAGTTGTAGGTTTTTAGCATGAATTTATAATGGATAAAGTCTCCTGGTGAGCGAGTTTTCCTCCATAGACGTTCAGCACTCCTAGAGCATCGCTGGAGGAATCGAGTTTGTGGTGTGAGCCAGGGCTGTTTTGTTCTCTGTTTGGAGGTTCTGAGGGTGAGGGGCGCTACTTGGTCCAGGGAGCTTCTGAGAGTGTCATTGTAGTGAATTACTGCCTGATCTGGACAGGAGATTGAAGAGATTGGGGACAGAGATGAGATGAGGGAGTCTGTGAGTGCCTGAGGGTTAATGGCCTGTAGATTTCTGGATGTGTGATAGGTAGGATTGGGCTGTGTTGGCCGAGGGTTAGTGAGTGAGAAGGAGAGAATGTTGTGGTCAGAGAGTAGAGTTGAGTTATCCAAGGGGGAGGATGAGCAGAGCCGGGTAAAGACCAGGTCAAGGGTGTTACCGTTTTCGTGCGTCTCAGAGGTTGAGAGCTGTGATAGGCCAAGAGAGGTAGTTAGAGATAGGAGCTGGGATGCAGATGGGGAGATGGGGCTATTTATGGGAATGTTAAAGTCTCCCAGAATAAGGGTTGGTAAATCTGAGGACATGAAATGCGGGAGCCAAGCGGAGAAATGGTCGAGGAACAGGGTGGGTGACCCTGGGGGGCGGTATACCACTGCTACTTTGAGGTGGAGGGGATGGAATAGCCTAATGGTGTGGACCTCAAAAGAAGGGAATGAGAGTGATGGGGCTGGAGGGATGACCTGGAAAGTACATTGTGGGGACAGGAGGAGGCCAACTCCACCGCCACGTCTGTTCCCAGGTCTAGGGGAGTGAGAGAAGTGTAAGCCGCCGTAAGAAATAGCAGCCGGGGAAGCAGTGTCTGAATCCTGGATCCAGGTTTCTGTGAGGGCCAGCAGGTTTAGAGAGTTGGAAAGGAAGTAATTGTGAATGAAAGGAAGTTTGTTGCATGCAGATCGTGGATTCCAGAGAGCGCAGTTAAAAGAGGAAGATGAAGGTGTGCAAGTGATGGTAATGAGGTTAGTGGGGTTTCTATGTGTGGTGGGAGAGGGGTTGAAGTTAGAGGGTGGACCAGGGTTGGGGGAGATATCACCTGAGAGGAGCAGCAGCAAAAAGAGGAAGAGCAGATAGTTTTTGGATTTTGGACTTGGTTTATTATGACAAATGTTAGAATATGGTGGGCTGAGAATCCTCAGTAAACTGAAGATGGCATGGGAGCTGTACATAGGGGAGGGCAGGAGAGAGGGGCTGATGTGAATGAGTGGTGATGGAGGAGGGATAGGGTGATACAAGTTGGTGGTGATGGCACATAGAAACACAAACAGTGCAGTTAAAGACATGGTAGTGATTAGTAGAGGATAGAGTAATAGACATTGTTTGAATGGCTATCTGACAGTACCTTCCAGTCTATCCCAGTCAATTCCGGTCAATTTCAGGTCTATTTCGTTTCAGTGCACTTTTACAACATGCACTTTCGCAGCAGACACGTCAGCATGCAGACTAAGCAAGGCTCCTTATATGCTCAATGATACTGATTTCAGGTGTGGGGCAAAGGGGAGGGAACTGGAGTTCATTAAGCCATGGCCAAGCAAGGCATATAATGTACTCACATAAGAGATACCTGTCAATCAACTGTAGCTATGCAGGAAGAATCCATCTGAAGGCTGTGTCAAGTCTTTTCTTATAGTCCCGACCAGTTTTTTAAACTCTGATTTTTCTGATATTCTGGAGCATTTAATAATATACATACTTGACAATTATTAAGACGAATTATGATTCATGATGTTCATGGTTCAGACTAAATGAATCTACGGACAGGTTTCCTTTAAAAATTAAAGAAATACTAGTTTGTCAGCTGATTAAATTATTCAATGCGGATCTTTAAAGCTTTAATGTCAGCAGCAAAGCTTCTTGTATAAACCGGGGATGTGCTGCAGAAGACATACATATTGTATTATTATTATAATAACAGTTATACACAGCAAATAAGATCATTATGCTGGATTTTGTAATAAATCACTAGTCAGACACTTCCCAAGCGTCTAGGACTGCATGATATATCGGCAAATGATGTGTGCAGAGCCCAGTAGGGCGGCCTTTGCGGCTAACAGATTGTTATTTTGTCAACTCCAATTGTTTTCAAGTGCTGGCCAAGGATTTTAGGCCGAGCACCCAGTGAAGGTGGTCCCAGTGGTAGAGTCTTTGATGTTCAATCTTTAAGTCGTCGTATCGTGTACATTTTTCAAGTTGCTTCTCCTCAATCCTGATGTTGCCTGGTATTGCCACATCGACAATCCACACTTCTTTTTTTATTTCAATGGTAAGGCCCAGAGTATTGTGTTCCAAGACTTTATCAGTCTGAATTCGGAAGTCCCAAAGTAGTTTTGCATGTTTATTTTCAATATCAATGTTTTCTGTTGTTAACTTCCATCAAGGCATGTTCTTCACTATTATTCACATAATCTGCCAGTGCATGTTTCTCTTCTACAGTTTGCTTGACTTGCAAAAGTCCTCTGCCTCTTGATTTTCTTGGCAGGTAAAGTCTGTCAACATCACTACGTGGATGCAATGAGTAGTAGATTGTCATCAATTTTCTTGTTGTTCTGTTCAAATCATCCAGCCTTTTCTGTGTTCAATTCACAAATCCAGCAGTATATCAAATTATAGGAACGGCGCAGGTGTTGATTGCCTTGACGGTGTTCCCACCATTCAATTTGCTCTTCAGAATTTTCCTGACTCCTTGGACATATTCCTTACTAACCAAATTTTTCACATGTTAATGCTTGATGTTATTCAGCTGTAATATGCCCAGGTATTTGTAGGCTTCAGGCTGGTGGCATTTTATGGTTTCTCCATTAGGCATTTCTATACCTTTACTGTCAATTAATTTCCCTTTCTTCAGTGCCACTGTGGCACATTTGTCCAGGAAAAACTCCATACTGGTGTCATTACTAAAAATTCTAACAGTGTTGGTCAGAGACTAGATCTCAGTTTTAGACTTTCCATACAACTTTAAATCATCCATGTACAACAGGTGAGACCTTTTTGGTGAATTCCTGGCAGTATTATTATTATTTATTCATGGAGCACCATTGATTCCATGGTGCTGTACATGAGAAAGGGTTACATACAAACAAGTTAAAAATACAATACAATGAACAAACTAACAGTTATAGACTGGTACAGAGGAGAGAGAGGACACTGCCCTTGCGAGATTACATTCTACATGGCAATGGGGAGGGAGACAGTATGTTGGGTCTGCTCTGGTGGTGGTGGAGCGCCAGGTCCAGTGGTGGTGAGGTGGCACTGTAGTCATTGAAAGCTGTAGGCTGTTCAGAAGAGATGGGTTTTCAGGTTCCATTTGAAGGTTCCAAGTGTAGGGGATAGTTGGACGTTTTGGGGTGCAGAACTCCAGAGGATGGGGGATGCTCGGGCAAAGTCTTGAAGGTAGTTAGATGAGGAACGTAAAAGTGTGGAGGGAAGAAGGAGGTCTTGGAAAGATCGAAGATTACCAGTTGGATGATATCGGGAGATTAGTTCTGAGATATATGGGGGAGACAGATTGTAGATGACTTTGTAAGCCAATGTTAGTAGTTTGAATTGGATATGCTGGGGAATTGGGAGCCTGTGGAGTGATTTGCAGAGGAGAGAAGTGGGGGACCAGCAAGGAGAGAGGTTGATTAGTCAGGCAGCAGAGTTAAGGACAGACTGAAGAGGTGCAAAAGTGTTAGCAGGGAGGCCACAGAGGAGGAGGTTGCAGTAATTGAGATGGGAGATGATACGGGCATGCACTAGTAGTTTAGTAGATTGAGGGTTGAGGAAGGGATGGATTCTAGAAATATTTTTGAGTTGGAGGCGGCAGGAGGTAGCGAGAGCTTGAATATGTGGTTAGAAGGATAAGGCAGAGTCAAGGGTTACTCCGAGGCAGTGGACTTCAGGTACAGGGCAAAGTGTGATGTTATTTATTGTGAAAGACACATCAGGTAAGGGAGGTGCGCGAGATGGGGGAAAGATGATGAATTCAGTTTTGTCTATGTTTAGTTTAATGAAGTGAGTGGAGAAGAAGGAGGATATGGCCGATAGACACTCTGGGATTCTGGACAGCAGAGAGGTGATTTCTGGGCCAGATCGATAGATCTGAGTGTCATCAGCATACAGGTGGTACTGGAATCCATGGGACTTTATGAGTTGTCCTAGGCCAAGGGCATAGATGAAGAAAAGAAGGGGGCCCCAGGACAGAGCCTTGAGGGACCCCAACAGAGTGGGGATGGGGCAAGGAGGTAGTGTTGGCATAGGAGACCCTAAATATGTGGTTGAAAAGGTATGAGGAGATCTAGGAGAGGGCAAGATCAGTGATACCAATGGAAGAGAGGATATGTAATAGGAGGCAGTGATTAACTGTGTCAAATGCAGAGGACAGGTCAAGAAGGAGAAGGATGGATAAGTGTTCATTAGCTTTGGCGGTATGTAGTTAGTTAGTAATTTTGGTTAAGGCAGTTTCAGTGGAGTGCTGGGGGTGGAAGCAAGATTGGAGGTTGTCAAAGAAAGAGTTAGTTGAGAGGTAGGAGGAAAGTACATTGCGGACATGCTTTTCAAGAAGTTTGGAGGCGAATGGGAGTAGCAATATGGGCAGTAGCTGGATGTGCAGGTTGGGTCAAGGGATGGCTTTTTTAGGATAGGTGTAATTGTTGAATGTTTGAAAGTGGAAAGAAAGGTACCGGAGGTTAGTGATAGGTTGAAGAGGTGGGTTAGGGCTGGGATAAGCATGGTGGTGAGGTTGGGGAGGAAGTGGGAAGGGATGAGGTCTGATGCACAAGTGGTGAAGTGCGATTTAGAGAGGAGGTGTGCAAGTTCTTCTTCAGTAATGGAGGGGAGGAGGGTTAGTGGGAGAGTGAAGTGGTCTGGTATAAATAAGGGTTGTAGGGTTAGCTAAGACTTGTCTGATCAATCATATTGGTGAAGTCTTCTGCAGAGATACGAGAAGTAGGAGGGGGCAGTGGGGGGTGTAGAAGGGAGTTAAATGTGTTGAATAATTGCCTAGGGTTGTGGGACAAAGAGCATATGAGGGTAATGAAGTAAGCCTATTTAGTGGTGGTGAGTGCTGACTTGAATTTGAGAAGTGCTTGTTTGAATGCTGTGTAGTCTTCTTGTGAATGTGTTTTCTTCCAGCTCCACTCAGCAACTCTAGACTCTACCCACAGATGTTTAGGGGTGTCTGTGTGCATGGGTTGTCTGTTCATTCATCGTGTTCTGCCATGAACAAGAGGGGCACCTGCATCAATCGCTGCTGTGTGTGTAGAATTGAAGAAAGTGGTGGTGCTATCTGTCGTGGAGTGAGGACATGGAGGATAGTGGTAGATTAGAGTCAGAGAGTATGTGAGCGTCAACGTGTGTGTGGTTTCTGCGAGGGTGTGCGAGTTGGTGGACATGGTTTGCAGGTTAGGAGGACAAGAATGTGAAGGTAAGTAGATGATGGTCAGATAGGGAGTTAGGGGAGGTTGTGGGGTTAGTTAGGGAGCAGAGACGGGTTAAGATGAGGTCTAGTGTATGTCCGTCTGTGTGGGTGGCTGTGGAGGACCATTTTGAGAGGCTAAGGATGAAGCCAGTGACAAGAGTTTGGAGGCTGTTGACTGGTTGGTATCAATGGGGATGTTGAAGTCACCTATGTTGATGGTGTGAATGTCAACAGAGAGAAAGTGAAGAAGCCAGATGGAACATTTGTCAAAGAAGTCAGTAATTGGGCCTAGGGGTCGATAAATGACAGCCACTTGGAGCATGGAGGGAGAGTAGATACGGAAATAGTGCATTTTGAAGGATGAGAGGATAAGGGAGGGAGGAGGAATTGGGTTGAAGGTGCAGTTGCTAGAAAGGAGAAGACCCACTCCTCCACCATGTTTGTTGCCAGTGCGAGGTGTGTAGGTGAAGTGGAGGCAGCCACAGCACAACGCAGCAGGGGAGACCGTGTTGGAGGGTGTCAGCCATGTTTCTATGAGGCCTAGGAAGGAGAGTTTGGCAGAGGTAAAGAGGTTGTGAGTGAAGTGTAGTTTATTACAGATGGAATGGGCATTCCAGAGCATTCCAGAGAGAGGGGGCGGTGGAGAGGGGGTCAGTGGAATGGGTTATATATTTAAAGATTGCGGCTGTTTCTTGCAGGTATGGGATGATAGGAGGGAGGAATAGTGGGTAATGTTGGCTGGGAAGGTCCTCAGTTGGAAGATATGTCACCGGCTGAAAGGAGAAGCAAAGAGACAGCAAGCAGGTGGGAAATGAAAGTGGCCAGTTTGTTTTGTGTTTCTACAAGAGAGGTGTGAGATTGAGGAACAGGTCAGCAGAAGAGCCCAGGTGGGGAAGAGGGATGATGAAATAAATATTTGTAATGGGGTGGGTTATGGGGTAGTGGAAAAGGGTAAGGATTAGTGAAGCAGTTACTGTTAGGGCATAGGTAAGCATGGTGAGCATTGTATGAGAACAGAAAAGTTGTGTAAATGATTAGACCTGTAAACAAGCATCAAATGACATATATAGGTGCCCCTGCCATAGTTCCCGGCAGTGCAAGTCGTGTTTACACAGGAAGTTGCAGTGAACGATTATTTTTTTGCTTTTCGAAAAGATGATTTCATTTTGTTTACAGGGCGATCAGCTGCATTTATACATTGCAAGATAATCGTGAAATCGGTGCTTTTAAGAATGCTTGTTCACAATTATCTTTCAGTGTAAAAACTGCTTCAATTGTAGACCATTATGTAACACTAGCTGTGAGCCCGATGCAAATGCATCGGGATTCTAGAACGTGCATTAATTTGATTATAGTAGTTATAGCTGGTGTGAGGACTTTTCGGGGGGGTGTGAATAGTTATTCGGGGGGGTGTGAATAGTTTTTGGGGGGGGTCCAATACTTTTTTTGGGGGTCCAATACTTTTTTGGGGGGTCCAATACTTTTGGGGAGGTCCAATACTTTTTTTGGGGGGTCCAATACTTTAATATATTTTTTTTTTTTTTTTTTTATCATTATTTTTTATTTTATTATTTATATTTTTTTTTTTACTATTTTATTTATTATTAAATTTATTTATTATTTTTTATTTTCAGTGTATTTATTTGTATTAAAATTATTTTATTTTATTAAAAAACCGCATCTGCGGCGCGGTTGCGGTAATCCCCATACAAAGTATAGGGGGACTTGCGGCAGGTGCGGCAAAACCGCACTTGCCGCACCAGCCGCAAGTCCCCCTATACTTTCTATGGGGATTACCGCAACCGCGCCGCAACTTGCACTTGCGGCGCGGTTGCGGTAATCCTTATGGGGATTACCGCAACCGCGCCGCAAGTGCTCGCACTCAGCCAGCGAGTCGCAATGCGGCGCGGTTGCGGTAATCCTTATGGAAGCGGGCACTCAGGGTTTAGCAGAGTATACAGTGGCTCAGTAGTTAGCACTGCGCGGTGGGTCAGTGGTTAGCACTGCGTAGTGGTTCAGTGGGTAGCACTGCGCGGTAGCTCAGGGGTTAGCACTGCGCGGTGGCTTAGTGGTTGGCACTGCGCGGAGGCTCAGTGGTTAGCACTGCGCGGTGGCTCAGTGGTTAGCACTGCGCGGTGGCTCAGTAGTTAGCACTGCGTGGTGGCTGAGTGGTTAGCACTGCGCGGTGGCTCAGTGGTTAGCAGCGGCGTGCGGTGGGCAGGATGGTCAGTGCAGCGGCGCTGTGTGGGCAGGGTGGGCAGCGCAGCGGCGCTGTGTGGGCAGGGTGGTCAGCGCAGCGGCACTGTGTGGGTATTGTGGTCAGCGCAGCGGCACTGTGTGGGCAGGGTGGTCAGCGCAGCGGCGCTGTGTGGGCAGGGTGGTCAGCGCAGCTGGGCTGTGTGGGCAGGGTGGTCAGCGCAGCGGCACTGTGTGGGTATTGTGGTCAGCGCAGCGGCGCTGTGTGGGCAGGGTGGTCAGCGCAGCGGCGCTGTGTGGGCAGGGTGGTCAGCGCAGCGGCGCTGTGTGGGCAGGGTGGTCAGCGCAGCGGCGCTGTGTGGGTATGGTGGTCAGCGCAGCAGCGCTGTGTGGGCAGGGTGGTCAGCGCAGCGGCGATGTGTGGGCAGGGTGGTCAGCGCAGCGGCGCTGTGTGGGCAGGGTGGTCAGCGCAGCGGCGCTGTGTGGGCAGGGTGGTCAGCGCAGCGGCGCTGTGTGGGCAGGGTGGTCAGCGCAGCGGCGCTGTGTGGGTATGGTGGTCAGCGCAGCGGCGCTGTGTGGGCAGAGTGGTCAGCGCAGGGCAGAGTGGTCAGCGGTGGGCAGAGTGGTCAGCGGTGGGCAGAGTGGTCAGCGGTGGGCAGAGTGGGGCGGGCGGACGGACGGACACAGACACACACACACTCCGATATACTTACCAGCGTCCCTGCTTCTTCCCTGCCGCCTGCGTGTTCCTGAGTCCTCTGTTGTGGGGACATGTCGCCGCCCCCGGAGGACTGGATCCAATATGGCGTCCAGGAAGTCTCGCGAGACTTCCCGGACGCCATCTTGGAGAAAGTATGTCGCCGCCCCTGGAGCTCTGGATCCAATATGGCGTCCGGGAAGTCTCGCGAGACTTCCCGGACGCCATATTGGATCCAGTTCTGCCAAGGGCGGCGACATGTCGGCGGCGGAGAAGACGGAGGAGAGGTGGTAAGTATATATACAGGGGCACTGGGGCACAGGGGCACTACGGCACTGGGGCACAGAGGCACTGGGGCACTACGGCACTGGGGCACAGAGGCACTGGGGCACTACGGCACTGGGGCACAGAGGCACAGAGACAGAGGGGCACAGAGGCACAGAGACACTGGGGCACTACGGCACTGGGGCACAGAGGCACAGAGACAGAGGGGCACAGAGGCACTGGGGCACTACGGCACTGGGGCACAGAGGCACAGAGACAGAGGGGCACAGAGGCACTGGGGCACTACGGCACTGGGGCACAGAGGCACAGAGACAGAGGGGCACAGAGGCACTGGGGCACTACGGCACTGGGGCACAGAGGCACAGAGACAGAGGGGCACAGAGGCACTGGGGCACAGGGGATGGCGGGGGTGACAGGGGCACAGGGGCACTTGGGCACAGGGGCATTGGGGCACAGGCTCCGGAGCACTGTATCAGCATGTGCTGACAGCAGCTGCTTCGGAGCGGGAGGCACAGGGGCACACTGAGGCACAGGGGCACAGGGGCACAGGGCGGCTGAGGTAGCGGCCACCGACTCGCAATTCGTGACGTCACAGAGTGTGACATATCCACGGCACGTTGTCGGGGTCCGACACGAAAACGTCTTAGACAATTATATAGTAGATTACAACCATGTCATGCTTCATGTTAACAACCTACAGCATATTTTCCTATATCTTCCATTACTCATTCTCACAGATTGCATTTTGAATGTGTAACTTCAGATGACGTTTTGCACCTACTATAGCCTGGCCTTAAAAAGACATCTGAATTAAAAGGCAAATTAAACTAGGAAATTCAAACCTGAGGACCAAGGTGTCAAGAAAATAGAAACTCTGAGGCTCATTATTTACTACTAGATGGGAGCCCGATTCTATCGCATTGGCCAATTTTAGAACATTTATGTATAAGTCCAACTACTCCCAATACTAATTGCAGCGCCATCGATGAGGGCAGGAGGTGCCCACTGCTGCACAGAGTGGCTGTGGCTTGTAAGGTTCTGCTGCTGCTCACCCCCACCCCCATCCCCCCATCTGCTCTCTCTCCCCTTGGGCAGTCTTTTACTCCTGTGCACTCTCTTTCTCCTTGTGCTGTCTCTTCCCCTGTACACTCTCTCTCTCCCCTGTGCTGCCTCTGCCCCTGTGCTCTCTCTTTCCCCTGTGCTGTCTCTCTGACCTGTCTGCTCTCTCTCCCCTTGTGCAGTCTCTCACTCATGTCCATTCTCTTTCTCCTTGTGATGTTCTTCTTCTGTGCCCTCTCTCCTCCGCTTGTGCTGTCTCTCTCCCTGTTTGTTCTCCCTTTCCTCGTGCTTTCTGTCCCCCCATTGTGCACTGTCTCAGTCACCCCTGTGCAACATCTCTTTCCCTCTGCACACTGAGGAGCCGCAGCACCAGCCTGTTTTCCAGAGAGGAACACAAATGAGGGGAACTGCAGCAGCAAGATGGGTCCGCCCAAGGGTATGATGCAGCAGACCTGTGACCAGTGTCTTGGATGGCGTTTGGGCCCCCTGTTACAAATGTCATATAGGTGGCACTGTTTTCTTTGGCGGTTGTCACACGCTTCAATTTCCTGCATGATATCGCTTAGGCGATCTGCTTTTTGATCGCTTAAGCGATATCGTTTGTGCATCGCTGCGTGTAATCAAGCGATTTTACACTGTAAAATTGCTTGATTGTTAGATTGCAGATTTGTGAGCCGGAGCTCATATCAAGCGATAATCGCTTGATCAATCTGCCTCATTGTGGTGTATGACACCACGATGAACGATCTCCCAGCGGCAGAGCCTATGCTGGGAGATGGTATCTATGGTAAACGTCGGGTTACTAAGCGCCGCGCGGCGCCTAGTAACCCGATGTGTACCATAGTTACCAGCGATCTCGCTGCTCCACATCGCTGGTGAGTCTGTCTGTGTGACAGCTCACCAACGATGTGAGCGATATTGTTAGCGATCGCGCGTGCATGTGATCGCTAATAATATCGCTCACAACATTGAAGCGTGTGACGGCCGCCATTGACTGATCAACAAAACTTTTCAGTACAAACTTACAAATAGACAGATAGACTGGATAGGGCTTTTATATAGTAGATGCTTGGACTTAGAATCAAACTACAGATTTGAAGGAAAATTGTAGATAATATGAGTCCTTAAAAAGCCCTATTATCAAATTCTTCCAGCATATAGAGTATATGTATCCATTATATGAAAGAAATTGCTGTTAATACAGATCCACATAAGGCTACCTTCACATTAGCGTTTGTGTCTGCATGCTGATGGCATGCAGACACAAAAGCAGTGCAAAGCAGTGCCATTTTGATGTGTCCACAGCAGAGAATGTCCGCCTGCGGACACATCACTGTGCAGCCCGGCAGCCAATCAGCGGTGTCCGGGGGCGGAGATCAGCGCCGGAGAACAGAGAGGAGATGTCGGCGCGGGAAGATTCAAACAGCTGTCAAATCAGCTGTTCTCCCCGCCGACATCACTAGCAGATTACCGGCGGCGGGGAAGAAGAGATCAGCAGAGGATGAGCTGATCTCCCGGTGGCCGTCGGTGAGCTCCTGTGACATCACCGGCGGCCACCGGGAGAGATTTTAATGGGTCCGCAGCGTTCTCCTGCGCTGTCAAGCGCAGAAAACTGCGGACCCATTGAAGACAATGCATGTTTTGTGCGCTTGGGGACGCTTGCTGATTTTCCAAGGTCCCCGAGCGCACAAAAAATGCAACATGCTGCGTCCCGGGTGCGGACGCTGGACACCGGAAGGAGCAGATATCGTCCGCACCCGAACGCAGCAAACGCAAGCACTATGCGTTCCTATGTTAAACATAGGAACGCAGTGCGCATGCGTTTGACTGCGTATGGGAACGCAGCATAAGCTGCATTCACATACGCAAATGTGAAGGCAGCCTAAGAAATGTGTCCAAACCAATCCCAACATTTTGTAACATTATACATATTTTCTTGCAATATATTTTGTCACTTACGTTTAGTTTCCACTGAGAACATATGCTGATCATTATGTATTTATGTACCATACACATATATTTCTTTTCTTTTTACATTGATGAGCTGAAACATACATACCGCCCCCTCCTCCCCCCCAATTAAAGAAAAAAACACACAAATCAGCAGTTTGCACTTAGCAGCCACAGATTATTTGTATCTTGCCAGGAGCTGTAAAGGTGCTGAATATAATAAGGATAAAGATTATTTTTTATTGTACATTCATTCTCTGACAACAATAAATTGTATCTCCCCCTATTTATTAAACTGCTAATGCAAGAAAATATTTTTTTTAAAGGGCACACACTAAATATTTTACAACAGTAGTATATTTTGATTACTTTTTTAACAAGCTTTTATTTTCCTTCCCCACTTTTTCGCCTTCAAAGAACTCTGCACAATGTGGAATAGGTGCACTTTTTTGTTCATGCCAAAGGCAGATAAATTGTATTACTTTTTTGGAAACTATAATGAATAATTTAAATTCAGATAAAAATGTGACCTCAACAGAAATACGCTACAGAATAGATTTTAACTTTTATTTAGGAACAACTTAAAATAGAAGTATTAGTAAGTGTATCTCTATAAAACAGACCCAATTTCTCACCAGTTCACTCAATTCAACCAAACCTTTTTACAAATCGTACTAGAGGAAAATGGCTTTATTCCAGAATCTGATGGTAAAACAAGTCTGGCAATCATTTCCAAAGTATAAATTAATAAATATCATGAAGCACAAGAGGAATATAATTAAAGTATTATTCCAGGGATGAGCGAACCGGACTTTAACATTTGGAGCTCGTACCGAACACAGACTTTATAAAAATTGTCAGTGTTCGGGTTCGGAGTTTGGGTGCTTTACATACACAAACCACTAGAGAAAGCATCGCTGTGCTGGGGTACACTTGGTGCTCAGCCCAGGACAAGCTGCTTGCAGTGTTTGAACGGCTCACACTGGGGATAAAATCAATGTTATCGGATGTAGTGTGTACCAAAAAAAGAAAATGACAAAACTCCTCCCTTCCCCAGAAGTTCTTTTTTATGGCTGGCTGTATGTGGGTGGAGAGCCGTACTGTCCAATCAATGACTTCTAATGAGGTCAAGTTTGGGTCCAGAAAAGAATTTTATATGAAGTCCGGCTAAACCCCCAGAACCCCAACTTCCTCTCATCTCACCCCCTCATGACTTTACTTCCTCTTGGCTGATCGGGTAAATCCAGTGCCCAGATGGTACTATTTCTGGGGGTTATTAGAATAACAATACTGACATAGTAATCGGGATAGGGTTGACTTTGATCTAGGCAATTTGGGCTGATGTGACTCACATCCAGGTGTATGATTATGATAGATCACATGTTCTTATAGGGATCATTCTCTGACTACTTTCCTACATTTATAGGGTGTATCTTGCTATTTATCTATTTTTCAGCTACCTCTTCTATTTAAATTGGGGCATAATAAGAACTTAAATCTGTTTGCAACTTGTTTGATATTTATGCATTGACCTTTGTACCTTACTATGGTATATGCAAGTTTCATCACCCAATCAGGTTTGCATGCTCTTCTGTGCTCTTCTGTGACTGAATTATAGCCCAATTAATATGCTTTTTTTTCAGAGCGGGTTTGCTTTAGTGGCAAAAAGTCCTCCATTTATCCTCTAAGTGTATATATGACTTACAACAACCCTACTTAGGACAGATAGGATTTATTTATCATTGCATATGCATGTATTTTTGTTCCGGGTGCCTCTGAATGAACAATCATTGCTCACTCTGTATAAAGCCCACATCACACCTAGCGAGATCGATATTTTGTCACAGGTTTTGTGATGCAACAGTGACCTAGCCAGCGATCTCGCTAAGTTTGACACGTAGCAGCGACCAGGCCCCCACTGTGAGATCGATGATCGTGTCGGAATGGCCTGGACCATTTTTTGATCATCGGGCTCCCGTTGGGCTGGACAGCATGCATCGGTGTGTTTGACGCCTTAACAACAACCTCGTTGGTGACTCCGTTCTCAGCCACGTGCAGTGTTGGCCAAAAGTATTGACACCCCTGCGATTCTGTCAGATAATACTCAGTTTCTTCCTGAAAATGATTGCAATCACAAATTCTTTGGTATTATTATCTTCATTTAATTTGTCTTCAATGAAAAAAACACAAAAAGAATTGTCCTAAAGCCAAATTGGATATAATTCCACACCAAACATAAAAAACGGGGTGGACAAAAGTATTGAACTGTTAGAAAAATCATGTGATGCTTCTCTAATTTGTGTAATTAACAGCACCTGTAACTTACCTGTGGCACCTAACAGGCATTGGCAATAGCTAAATCACACTTGCAGCCAGTTGACATGGATTAAAGTTGACTCAACCTCTGTCCTGTGTCCTTGTGTGTACCACATTGAGCATTGAGAAAAGAAAGAAGACCAAAGAACTGTCTGAGGACTTGAGAAACCAAATTGTGAGGAAGCATGAGCAATCTCAAGGCTACAAGTCCATCTCCAAAGACCTGAATGTTCCTGTGTCTACCGTGCGCAGGGTCATCAAGAAGTTTAAAGCCCATGGCACTGTGGCTAACCTCCCTAGATGTGGACGGAAAAGAAAAATTAAGAGATTTCAATGCAAGATTGTGCGGATGGTGGATAAAGAACCTTGACTAACATCCAAACAAGTTCAAGCTGCCCTGCAGTTCGAGGGTACAACAGTGTCAACCCGTACTATCCGTCGGCGTCTGAATGAAAAGGGACTGTATGGTAGGATACCCAGGAAGACCCCACTTCTTACCCTGAGGCATAAAAAAGCCAGGCTGGAGTTTGCCAAAACTTACCTGAGAAAGCCTACAACGTTTTGGAAGAATGTTCTCTGGTCAGATGAGACAAAAGTAGAGCTTTATGGGCAAAGGCATCAACATAGAGTTTACAGGAGAAAAAAAGAGGCATTCAAAGAAAAGAACACGGTCCCTACAGTCAAACATGGCGGAGGTTCCCTGATGTTTTGGGGTTGCTTTGCTGCCTCTGGCATTGGACTGCTTGACCGTGTGCATGGCATTATGAAGTCTGAAGACTACCAACACATTTTGCAGCATAATGTAGGGCCCAGTGTGAGAAAGCTGGGTCTCCCTCAGAGGTCATGGGTCTTCCAGCAGGACAATGACCCAAAACACACTTCAAAAAGCACTAGAAAATGGTTTGAGATAAAGCACTGGAGACTTCTAAGGTGGCCAGCAATGAGTCCAGACCTGAATCCCATAGAACACCTGTGGAGAGATCTAAAAATGGCAGTGTGGAGAAGGCACCCATCAAATATCAGGGACCTGTAGCAGTTTGCCAAAGAAGAATGGTCTAAAATTCCAGCAGAGCATTGTAAGAAACTCATTGATGGTTACCGGAAGCGGTTGATCACAGTTATTTTGGCTAAAGGTTGTGCAACCAAGTATTAGGCTGAGGGTGCCAATACTTTTGTCCAGCCCATTTTTGGAGTTTTGTGTGAAATGATCAATGTTTTGCTTTTTGCTTCTTTTTTTTTTGTGTTTTTTCATTGAAGACAAATTAAATGAAGATAATAATGCCAAAGACTTTGTGATTGCAATCATTTTCAGGAAGAAACTGAGTATTATCTGACAGAATTTCAGGGGTGTCAATACTTTTGGCCAACACTGTAGGTCTGAGTCGTCATACTAGCTGCTGTGTGACAGGGTCCGAACGACCGCCGAGGTTGTTATACGGGTAGCTGTATCGTTGCTGCATCGTTCTGTAGATCTGACTGTTTGACATCTCACCAACGACTATGTAGCGACGTTCCAGCAATCCTTACCAGGTCGTATCGTTGTCGGGATCGCTGGAACGTCACTAAGTGTAACAGGACCCTAAGTTTTAAAAAGGGTCCTAATCTTTGTATTTGTTTACTATTGTCCTTGAACTGCTCTGATCACCTTGTTCTTCTTGAGGGGGTTTTCCTGATATAACTTTATTGGGAAAAAGCTATAAGGCTAAGTATGCTGTTTTAATTGTTTTTAACCTTGTGTAGTATTTTGTCTGTTTGTGACATTATGTTTAATAAAATTATGTATTTAAAAAAAAAAAATTAAGGTTGTATCATTTCTATGGCACGTCCCTTTCGTTTCTCCCTAAAAGAAGTCTGTCAACCGTTTCCAAAAAATAAAATGATAAATATGAAAACACAAGAGGAATATAATGAAAGTATTATTCCAGATTAGGGATGAGTGAACCGGACTTTAAAATTTGGAGTTAGTACTGAACTCAGACTTTACAGAAATTTTCAGTGTTCGGGTTGGAGTTTGGTTACTTTACGTACTCAAACCACTGGATCGAGCATCACTTGGAGCTAGACACAGTGAGAGCTGCTTGGAGTGATTGAATGGCTGTACTGAGGGTAAAATCAGTGTTATTGGATGTAGTATGTACCCAGAAAAGAAAATAAAATGACAAAACTCCTCCCTTCCCCATAAATGCTTTTTTTATGATTGGCTGTATGTGTGCAGAAAGCAGAACTCCCCAATCAGTAACTTCCAATGTGGTCAAGTTTGGGTCCAGAACAGAACTTTATATAAAGTCCGACTAAACCCCCAGAACCCCAAATTCCACGGGTACTCTCATGCCCACTTCAGATAAATCAGGGTTTTATCCATCCGCAGCTAGATCAAGTATGGTTCAGTTACTGAGACCCCACCGTTTTCCCTGTTTAAGTGGAGTGATGCTGCTACTCTTCTAATTCTTTGGGTCTGACAGAGTGCGGAGTAAGCAATCAGTACCATGAAGTCTGAATAGAGTGGCAGCGTGCATGTGCAACATTTACTCTATTATAAGGGGGAAAGGGATGATGTGAACCCCTGATCTGGTGAATGGTCAAACCAATTAATCTATCCTTGGGATAGAAGATAGCTGGAAAAAACTATTTCATTATTTTTGTGTAATGCAGAAGCGATGGCAGCATACAATAATTCTATTGCTCATCAGGCACATGAGGCAGCGGCGTGATTACCGTACATACTCTAAACTCCTGCACGGTGGATGAATGACAAAATGGATCCATTATAAAATATATGACATAAATTAAAGGCCATTCCTCACTTTTCCTGTAATGAGGCAGCTTTGTCTTGGACTTGTTTCTATAGGAATGTAGAACAACTAACTTCAGAATTCCAGAACATCAACAAATCATATTATATTGAGAATCGACCAGGAGGGCTAGTCTCTTATGCCATAAAAGCTCAGGGATCTGACATTGACTAAATTGTCTAGTTCTTCAGCTATGTATTACCTTTAATATGCTATGAGACCATAAAGCAGATCCTAAAATTCAATAACATAAAATGATTTGAAAGCCACAGTATATTCCATCCTACAAAGGTAGTACTGTGTGATCATATATTAATATCCCCATGTCATTGTCATTTATATAGGTTTTTTCATTATTGGAATATATTGCCTCCCTGTCTTTCTGTATTTATTCAATTCATTTCTGTGATTTATGCTAAATGTAAAAATGAAATACTCCAGGCTCTGTGCACATAACTGAACATTTTTCAGTTGTATCTGGTCAATAAGCATCTGTCATATATTTGTCCAAATCCTTTTAATAAAAAGAGCAACACACAATGTTCAATGTTCTTTAGTAGAAAAATAGAATTTCACGGTTAACTATACAGTAGTGAGTCAACACAGATAACACTTACCCGGAGCTTCCTTCCAAATACAGTTACTTTGCCTTTTGTCTGTTCTTTGCGTAACCTCCATTCAATGGAGTTCAATCCATTCTCCATGGGTAAAGAAATATTGCGTCTTCCAATTGTAGGTGTCACAGTCCCAGCAAGAATATGGGGTTCACTATGGAAACTGATCCCCATTCCATTGGCATACATTACTCTCAGTGTTCCATTACTACATAACTGATAGCTGTTTCTTACTTGATCTAGAAAAAAAATATATTTCTAAATTAAAATATATTTACAATATAAAAATAAACTCAATATAAATTAATATTAATAGTATTGTATGACCTGTAAAAAATCATATCTATAATTAACTTCCTAGGAACTGTATGGTAAATTACTCAACATTAGGGATGAGCGAGCACTACCATGCCCAGGTGCTCAGTACACAAAATGAGCAGGTTTGTGTGCTAAGACAATATGTGACTCAAGTACTGAGTATAATGGAAGCTAATGGGAAACTCAAACATTTTGATCATCCTTAGTAGTTGTGACAACCAATCATTGCCCTGTGATCATGTCATGGGTGCGCCAATGGGAGCAAGGACCTGCTGGTGTGAGTTAAGTCCAACTGTCATAGATGACAGCGAGATTTAACTGATTAACAACTGCAGGCAGATCTCCGATTAACTTGTGGCTGTTAAAGGCACATGAACCCTCAGTAAATCAGATATTTTGTACAGTGGGCTTGACATGCAAGTCTGCATCAAAGGCAGGGACATGACATACAGTCATAGCCAAAAGTGTTGGGACCCTTGAAATTGTTTCAGAAAATTAAGTATTGCTTCCAGAAAATGATTGCAATGACATGTTTTGCCATACACATGTATATTTCCTTTGCGTGCATAGGGAACAAAAAAAACAAAAAACAAAACTGAAAAAAGGTAAACTGGACATATTTTCACAACCAAGCCCCAAAAATTGATTTGACAAAATTATTGGTATCTTATCAAAATTGTGGGTAAAAAATTTAGCTTCAAGCATGTTGAGCTCATTCAAACTCACTTATGGCAAGTAACAGATGTGGACGATATGAAAAGAACACCTGAAACCAGATAAAATAGTCTGAGGATTTGAGACCCAGAATTGTTGAAAAATATCAACAATGTCAGGGCTACAAGTCCATCTCCAGAGACCTTGATTTTTCTAGGTTGGCACGCAACATAATCAAGGAACTGCCAACCTATGGCACTGTGCCTAATCTTTCTGGACATGGACGGCAGTGAAAAATTGATGAAGGGTTGTGACGCAGGATAGTCCAGATTGAGAATAAGCAGCCTCAATCAAGTTCCAAATAAATTCAATCTGTCCTGCAGGCTCACGGTCAATCAGAGTCAACACAAAATATCTGTCGACATTTGAATGAAATGAAACACTATGGCAGGAGACCCAGGACACAGAGACTTAAAAATAGATGACAGTTTGACAAAATTTACATGAATAAGCCAAAATCCGTCTGGGAAAGCATCTTGTGGAAAGATGAAACCAAGAGATATCTTTTTGCTATAATACATCATTCTACTGTTTACTGAAAATGTAATGAGGCGTACAATGAAAAAAGCACAGTACCTACAGTCAAATATAGTGGAGGTTCAAAGGTTTTAAGGCCCAGTTGCACACACAGATAATTGTGCAGAGATTGTACGCAGATCTCTGGTTGCAGTGAAATCATGGACATATTGTTACATTTTGCAACAACGAACCAACTTATGTACAATTGCATCTCACAAAGGGAACCACTCCAAAAACTTGTATGCAGTTAATGTATAGTGTTTAATAAAAAAGTATGGTGCAACAAACAAGGATGTAGTTCCATACAAAGAGTAACAAGGATGGTCAGGCAATGAGAGATTAGTGACACACAGTGCCTCTAGTTCCAGTTCAATACATAACATAGGGTATAGAAGTACTTAGCTATACAGTTACAGCTGAGGTAAAAAAGCGGGTACAGATACCACTAGAGTACACAATCTGAGCAATTGTCATATTATAATTCCCACATTAACATCAAGATCATTAGTCTATTCAGGCAATGACTCATAGTAGATTGCTGGAACCTGGCTAAGCTGCGGTATTAAAGCTGAACTAGCATATGCAGAGATAAAAAAAAAACTCATACCCATGTGCAGGGAGGCTGCATGTGTGTCAGGGAAACCCCGACACGTGTTTCCCTGTTTTCCTCAGGGGGCCCCCTACATATGCTAGTTCAGCTTTAATACCGCAGCTTAGCCAGGTTCCAGCAATCTACTATGAGTCATTGCCTGAATAGACTAATGATCTTGATGTTAATGTGGGAATTATAATATGACAATTGCTCAGATTGTGTACTCTAGTGGTATCTGTACCCTCTTTTTTACCTCAGCTGTAACTGCATAGCTATGTACTTCTATACCCTATGTTATGTATTGAACTGGAACTAGAGGCACTGTGTGTCACTAATCTCTCTCATTGCCTGACCATCCTTGTTACTCTTTGTATGGAACTACACCCTTGTTTGTTGCCCCATACTTTTTTATTAAACACTATACATTAACTGCATTCAAATTTGTGGAGTGGTTCCCTTCATGAGATGCAATTGTACATAAGTTGGTTCGTTGTTGCAAATAGTCGAATGTGTAGCATCTCTTTACCTGTAAGATCCAGGTGGTTCCCTATTTTATCCATTGACATTGTTACATTTGTTCACAAAATGGAACCATGTGTCCATGATTTCACTGCAACCAGAGATCTGCGAACAATCTCTGCACAATTATCTGTGTGTGTAACTGGTCCTTTATAGAGTTGCTTTGCTTCCCCAGGCACTGGGTTCCTTAACAGTGTGCAAGGCATCATGAAATCTGAATATTTGCAAAGGTTTTTGAGTCATATCATATCATAGTGCCGATTGTCAGAAAGCTGGTTTTGTCTCCTAAGTCAGGTGTTTTCCAACAGGATAATGAACCCAAATATACTTCAAGGAGAACCCACAAATGGATGGAAACAAAGTGCTGGGGAGTTCTGAAGTTGCCAGCAATGAGTCCAGGTCTAAATCCCTTTGAACACCTGCCTAGGGATCTTAAAATTTCTTTTGGGAGAAAGCATTCTTCAAATATGGAGAGACAAGGAGCTGTGTGCAAAGAAGATTGGTCCTATATTTCAGTTGAGAGGTATAAGAAGCTTGTTGATGGTTATAGGAAGCAATTGATTCCAAAGGGTGTTCAACCAAATATTAAGTTGACGGTGCCAACAATATTATCCAAGCCTATTTTTTGGAGTTGTATGTGAAATTATGTCCAACTTGTCCTTTTTTCTGTGTTTTTTTTTTAATACATGCAAAGGAAATAAACAAATGTATAACAAAATATGTGTACTTGAAATATTTTTCTGGGGAAAATACCTAATTTTCTGGAACAATTTCAAGGGTGTCAGCACTTTTTGCCATGACTGTATGATGTAAATATTTGTCATATAACATGAAGGAGTTAAAGGATTTTCCCCACATAAACATGTCCTTAATGCTAAATTGCCACCAGATAAAATAAAAAAATCCACATAATTCCACTCACACTGTGATGTACCAACTAGGTGTATCATGAGAGACAGGTATGTATTGCACAGAGATCTGCTGTGATCTAAATCCAGGACAGTTTTTTGTGTATTTGTTTAAGGCTGGCCAGATGTGTGGGAGGGGCTGGCCATCCACATACCCCTACTCCTCCGGGGGTGTGGTCAGGGCTGATATCATGTGACTTCTGGCTGGTCACAGGATGTGATGTCATCCCAGGTCCTAGAGGCTGAGAACTGGCTGCTGGAGCACATGGGAAGACACCAGGGTCTGGAGCTGGCTGTATCTCCTGGAGCCGTGGGCTGTATCCGAACCTGTGCGAGTGTACCCATGTGTGAGGCAAACGGACTCTATACTGTACGGTGTGTTCTAGTAAAGATGAAGAAGGCTAATGTTTATGTTCTGGAGTGCAGTTTATGAAGCATATTAAGCCGACAGTGGACTATTGTGATCCTACTCATGTAATTAAATAAAAAACATCTAATTGAATTACACACCTGTGTGGACTTCTGTGGTATTCTATGCTTTTAGCATGTATACACTCATTTTCTTGAATTCAATATATGGGTTTAATGATGACAACTGATCGATGATAAAAGTCTGACCACTGGGATTGGGGAGTGTTTTGTAGCCATCTTCCCAGCCAACGGACCATTAAGGTGACTGGGAGTAATGGGCAATAAGGGACTCGCCTTCTGGCAAATGATGAGGTTCCAAGCAGTTGGATCCCAGCAAACCTACTGATGTGCAGAAAGTTTTTTTTTTCAACCAAAATACCACTTTAATTGAATATGTGATAAAGTTATTTATTTAATCTTATGAACATATATTTTAACATCTTGTAAAAATGAATAACCAACAATAAACAGTAATTGAAAGGAACCAAGGAACAAAAACATTGGGCAATGCAAGTGCAATGTTAGTCTGCCTCCACATGGTGCACTATAGGTAACGCTAAAGGACTAACAATCCTGACGACCAAACAATCAAACTACATCTAGATCTCCTGGTCAATATATTTTACATCATATTTGATAATGTGATAAAGTGACAGAAAAGGAAAATATTTTTTTAATACAGATACCGTATATACTCGAGTATAAGCCGACCCGAGTATAAGCCGAGGCCCCTAATTTTGCCCCAAAAAACTGGGAAAACGTATTGACTCGAGTATAAGCCTAGGGTGGGAAATTCAGCAGCGGCGATACCTCCAGCGACGCACCGGCGATCTTACAGGTGCCATCACCGCTGTAAAAAAAAACTCCAGCGGCGATTGTTACATGGGAGCCTCCCATTGCCTGTAAGATCGCTGTCCCCCAGTTACATGGGGCGATGTGTACACATCGCCCCAGAGTGCTCGCCTGGTTTCAGAGCACTGCTGAGAAACCAGGCGAGCACTCAAAGGTGTCGCCATCGCCTATTTACAATAGTCGACGCACAGGCCATTTCGGCGGCGATAGGCCCCTGAATCGCCTATAAAATCGCCGCCTCGTGTGACGGTACCCTTACTGTATTTTCCCTCAGAATCCATCTTTCCCCTGCTTTATTGATCTTTCCCTAAGCACCCAGCTAATTCTATACCCTGCACTGCTTCTCCTTTCCCTCACTAATCTTCTTTCCCCTGCTCTATTTCTACTGTACTTTCCCTGAGAATCCATCTTTCCCCTGCTCTACTCATCTTTCCCTCACTAGTCTTCTTTCCCCTGCTCTACTACTGTACTTATCCTAAGAACACATCTTTCCCCTGCTCTGCTCATCTTTCCCTCACTATTCTTTTCCCTGCTACACTTCCAATCCTATACTGTAATGGCGCCTCACCTTAGACTGGGTCACTGTACCGGCCACACTGTGCATTAGGTCAATGTCTGGCCACAGGGGACTTCTTTGTGTGTGCACTGTGCAGGGAGCGATGCAGCGGAGGGATCCGGCCGCCACATCGCTACAGAAGGACGGAGCGATGCGGCGGAGGGATCCAAGCCGCACATCGCCTGAGCAGGGCGGAGGGATCCGGGCACCACATCCCAGCCCCAGCAGGCGCGGAGGGATCCAGGCACCACATCCCAACCCCAGGCAGCGGCGGAGGGATCCATCAGCACATCCCAGCCCCAGCCAGCCCCAGCCAGCGGAGGGATCAGTCCCGCAGGAGTGCGGGCACCTGGTAATGCAGTGGGGGCGAGGGAGGTTGTGGGGGGTTGTGGGGGGTTGTGGGGAGTGTGGGGGACGATGGGGAGTGTGGGGGACGGCTAGGATAAGGAGAGAACCTAAGGGCAGAAGTTAGTGACTCGAGTATAAGCCGAGGGGGACTTTTTCAGACCAAAAAAAGGGCTGAAAAACTCGGCTTATACTTGAGTATATACGGTATATGCTTTAGTCATTAATCTGATGATTTGATATTGTAGTCCTTAGCTTCTTCTCCAATATGTACTGTACATTTCCAGATATTAAATTAATTGATTTACTATGAGAAAGAAAAATGATTTGTAAATAAACCCAATCTGTATGCAAAAATCTAATAGGGAGTCATCTGGGTGATGCTGCAGTATGAGGAGTCCCTTTGTACTGCAGGTTTTATGCTCATTGACATCAAGGGGCACACCTAGTTCTGACCTCATTTGCCCCCTGCGATGATAATTGTAGAATGGATGTGCTCACAGACAGTACTCCATCATTTACACCCCTAGATGTCTCATGGTAATCAATTTATCACATACAGATTTATAATGTTTTGAGGATTTTTTTGTGAACTGGAGTCTCATTGATGTCACTGACAATATCATAAAAACATCACAATAAAGCAAATTGTTTTTCGAAATGTAGAAAACTAAAGCCCCAGTCACACATAACGAGATCGTTAGCGAGATCGTTGTAACTGTGATGTTACAACGATCTCCCCAGAAATATTGCTATGTGTGACATCTAGCAGCGATCAGGGCACTGCTGGGAGGTCGCTTATCTCTGCAAAGGGCTCAGGATCATTTTTAGGTCGTTGGTCTCCCACTGGTCAGCACACATCGCTGCGTGTGACAGCGAGAGACCAGCAATCAGTGACCTCACAGGGCTGGTAACCATGGTAAACACTGGGTATCTAGGCAGCGTGCACTGCCTGGATACCCGTTGTTTATCATAGTTACCAGCTTCCTCCCTGCTTAGCGCTGCCTGTAAGCAGGGAGGACGCTGGTAACTATGATAAACATCGACTATCCAGGCAGTGCGTGCTGCCTGGATACCCGATGTTTATCATAGTTACCAGCTTCCTCCCTGCTTACAGGCTGAGCTAAGCACGGAGGACCCTGGTAACATCACTTCCAGCGATGTGGAGGTGGCTCCCAGGTCCCTGATCACTGGGGAGGTCTGCCTGTTTGACAGCTCCCCAGCGACCAGATAATGACGATCCAGGAATCCTGGCAGGTCGTTATCGCTGTCAGGATCTCTGGAGCGTCGTTGTGTGTGACAGGACCTTAAAGAAATGGCAGCATCTGATACTGAAAAAAGAGCCCACAACCACAAGAAATGAATAATGAAGGCATATTACAAAATAAATAGGTAATGCATGACTATTGCAGAAAAAATATTAGTAATAATAGTTTACAATAATTAATGCAAAGTTGTTAAAAGAATGAAAGTTTGCCTGATATTTCAAGTACGGTACATAGACTGTTCATGTCCCTAAATTCCACAGGTAGAATGATTTAATGCACAGTATATCTGATCCAGATGTCTATTAAAATAATTGTTGTTTCCCTTTCTGTGAAGATAAAATTGAGAAACACAGGTGTGTATACTTTATGCTGGGCTTCCCCAGTGTCAATTCCGCTGACACAATACACCTGTATTGAGAGCATCCACTTTTTATAGATTTTCTCTCTACTTTTATTTCTAAATAGAATTAAATAAAAAGGAAGAAACCGCTTTTGCTCAAAGGGCTCTTTTCACAGAGCTGAGATCAGCAGAACAAAACAGATTAGTACAAGAAGATCAATTGCTTATGTTTCCTTTATTCTTAGACATTTAGATATGTGCCCTAGGGGATAGCATGTAGAAGCTAACATTTGAAGAAGGGATCTACTGTGCTATTGCTTAAGCTTACAGACAATACTATCTGATAATCACCCATTTTCACAGGGCAATACATCAATATGAAGCCTTGGCTATCTTGTTGACTATCTCATTGTCTGTTTGAAGATTGTGGTCATCTGCTTGCTGTCATCGGATAAAACTGACATGCTCTTCCACAGAATTATTTCTACACCACTGATATCAAGCAAGCCCAGTTAGAGACAATCTCCGCTAACAACATTGCTGCGGCTTCCAATTCTTGTAAATCCCTGCAAAGGCTATAATATTTAATTTAGCACAATCTGTCTTCAACATGCAGTGTGCATCTGCGATACCAGTACACTCCATACAAAATGCATTGTGTTCCTGTCTATCACATTCAGGAATGCAAACTGGAATCTAACCCTGAGTCGTATGTATCAAACATAAGGTGAAAGATCGTACTAAACTACCTTTTGGATGTGAATATACTTTTTCGGTAAATGTAGAAAGGTTTGCACAGTGCTTTGAAAATAATCAGCATTTGTAGCATGTGTGCTTGACTTCGGCATCTACAGGAGTGAGGATTTTGGAAGTATCAGGCTTCGATAACCACATGGCTTTCCCAATGTAAGCACAGCAGGTCTGACAATATACCATAGTTCCCCCTAGCAGTCTGTATCCTGAGTACAAGACGGTTACAGCTGCTATGCCACGAGACAAAGACTTGCTGAAAGTGTCCTACCCTCAACCATGACCGTAACCGTAACCCCTTCACACCCAACTTTAAGTATGTATTTGATACAGAATAACTTCCAAAAGCATTGGGAGGTTTTAGGGAATATTTGTCAGTCCTGAGCTAATTTGCCAGGTCTTTCCTTCTCCTAGGGCCTCATATGCCCTTTTCACATCTAATGCAGGTCTGCGTTTTGCTGCAATTGCGTTTCTATGTGTTTTTACCTCTAAAAACACATCCAAACGCATGCGTTTTGGCCCCATTGATTTCAATAGAAAATGCATGCAAAAACGCAGCCCTAGATGCAACAGCCCACGTTTTTGGCTGCGTTTGTAAAAATGCATGCATTTGTATTTTTGCAAACGCAAATGTGTTTTCTATGCGTTTTCCATTTAAATCAATGGGGCCAAAAATGCATGCATTTGGATGCGTTTTTAGCGGTAAAAACGCATAGAAACGCAAATGCGGCAAAACACAGACCTGCATTAGATGTGAACTAGACCTTAGATGTTTAGGAGTTATTTGCAAGTATGACCTATGCTAAATGGACCTGTATTGTACCCCCTCATAAATTGCCATAGGCCCATGCTGTATTTTTTTACGCCTCTTTAAATATGAAGACACGCGGAGATTTTTTTCCCCCTCATAGATATGTATATGGTCCATGAGAAAAAAGATGGCATACCATTTTGTTAAAATGTTAAACTCGTCAAGCATTGCTTTCCAGTGGAGAGTTTGTTACTTCACAGAGGAACCATACCGTGGTACATGTAGCACCTTTGGACACATAATACCCAGTTGTAGCAATGGTGCTTCCAATTATAGAAAAGGAAGAATAACATAAAAATCTGTCTAGTATTCTTGATTACAGTTTGCCTTTGCCTGAGCCTCTGATGAGACAGAATGTGGATTTCAGACTACATCAGGGAATAAAGCTAAACCACAGCCAGTTATAAAATCTGTCATATCTAACAAATGTAAGACTGCAGGTGCACTGCTTTATCCTTCATTACGTAACTGCTTTACAATAGTGAAACTAGTTGCTGTTAATAATGAATATGTATAAGTGAGGCAGATACTCTGTGACAAAACACCATTAGCATTGTTATTGGATCGCCACTTATGGAACAGTTTTATAAAAAAAGTTTAGCGTAGCCAAGTCTATACAGTATAACTGACCACCTGCTTGTGCATTGCTTTAATAAACTGTTTATTATATGATATATGGATCATTAACTTTGCTGATTCCTTGAAGGGGTGGTCCAAAGGCAAAGTAATTTTCCTCCTAACTTCCTCTCTTAATTGCCTTAAAAATGTCCTATCCTTCCTTCACTACTTTACCTAATTGCTTTTCTAATTTTATTTTCACTCTGTCTGATGACGCTTCATCTGAGATTTCCCATTGCATGTTGGATACTCAAACAAAGCATCATGAGAGCGAGGGGGACAGGCTGCTGTCACTGTCACAGCCTGTGCCTCCTTCCTGAAACAAGGAGTCATCAGTGATCAGTCATCAGTGACACTCGTCTCAGGGGCTCATTTGTGCGTGCTGTCTAATGAGCACAGTTCATGCTCTTGGGTTGACTTAGATGAATAGCAATGAGCCAGCAATAGAGCGGTATTACCTAGCATGCAGGAGACTAGTGCCACCTCCACAGATGACCTCACTGGAATCTGCTGGGAACACGGGGTTGCCTTCATGTCAACTGCATAAGTGCCAACTGTAGAAGTGCCATGCAGTTACACCGGGCAGGAATCTATTGGTCATCTCTTCTCTCTTTATACAGGCATACTTGCATCTGCAACTTCCACTCACCCAGCTTTTCTGACTGTCTCTCCTTGCAATAGGTATACTTTAGGGATGAGCAAGTCTACTCATTACTATTCATTACACGCCGAATAGTAGGGTACTCTGGCTACTCGTTACTCTGCGAGTTTCCCAGCGATTACTCGCACAGTAACGAGTCCCATATAAATCAAGGGAAATGCAATTCCTCTGCTGCTGGACCCTATAAAGAAGTCTGGCAGCAGAGGAAAAACCTGCAATTCCCTAATTCATTTTTTAGAAGCCGGCGGTAAAAAGCCGTGAGCTGTAAATTCAACCCGGATTCTCCCGGATTGCCCCGGTCCGGAGCAATCTGGTACCATAGAGTCCCATGTTATGGGATGCCGGTTGCGCCGGATCGGAGCAATCCGGGAGAATCCGGATTGATCTGCTTATAAAAATCGGACAAAACCGGTCTGGGTCAATCCCTGGCAACGTAACATGGAACTCTATGGTACCGGATTGCTCCGGACCGGGGCAATCCGGGAGAATCCGGTTTGAATTTACAGCTCACGGCTTTTTACCGCCGGCTTCTAAACAATGAATTAGGGAATTGCAGGTTTTTCCTCTGCTGACAGACCTCTTTATAGGGTCCAGCAACAGAGGAATTAATCGCAATACTCGCTTCACCATTGACTTAAATAGGACTCGCTATACTCGTAATGAGTACCGAGTATCAGGACCTACTCGTTACGAGTCTAGAGAGTCTGAATGTTTCAGTACTCGCTCATCCCTAGTATACTTGCGTCTGCAACTTTTATCACAACCTTCTTGTATTTTACTAAAGTAATATACTTAAATCATCTAACTGTGTGTGATATGGGATGTTCTGAATTCATCTTTGGTTCAGAGGTTTTATGAGCCATATTGGCCAGTAGCTCTGTTTATTTATCTTGCATTCATTGCCTCCTGCTGCCCTGAGTTTTTTTGATTGATTGAATAATGAGTTTAATTGACCGATATCTAAGTAGAAACTCACTATATATTTAGAGTCAGCTAAGGCTGGCTTCACACTGCGGTCAGGTCAGGTTTTGTGTTTCAAAACCAGGAGAGAAACGTGCAGAGAAAAAGTATAATTGAAAGATTGACACCTGTTCTAGGTTTTGGAGTCACTCCTGGTTTTGGCACACAAACCTGACCTGATCTGATCTGACCTGACTGCAGTGGGAAGCCAGCCTAAGGGGTGTGTTCACGCGGAGTTGCGGTCATGACAACTGCATAAGTGCCAACTGTAGAAGTGCCATGCAGTTACACCGGGCAGGAATCTAATGGTCATCACTTCTCTTTTCATACAGGCATACTAGCATCTGCAACTTCCACTCACCCAGCTTTCCTGACTGTGTCTCCTTGCCATAGGTATACTTTAGGGATGAGCAAGTCTACTCGTTACTATTCATTACTCGCCGAATAGTAGGGTACTTGGGCTACTCGTTACTCTGCGAGATTCCTAGCGATTACTCGCACTGTAACAAGTCCAATGTAAATCAAGGGAAATGCAATTCCTCTGATGCTGGACCCTATAAAGAAGTCTGGCAGCAGAGGAAAAACCTGCAATTCCCTAATTCATTGTTTAGAAGCCGGCGGTAAAAAGCCGTGAGCTGTAAATTCAAACCGGATTCTTCCGGATTGACCCGATCCTGCAGTTACACCGGGCAGGAAACAGTGCAGGAAATTGGTAAAGGTACCGTCACACGCGGCAATATTGCTAGCAATTTCACTGGCAATTTGCTGGTTGCTGTGAAATTATGGATACATTGTTCTATTTTGTTGCCGTGTACAAATGGAACATTGTGTCCATGATTTCACAGCAACCAGCAAATTGTCAGTGAAATTGCATGCAATATTGCTGCGTGTGACGGTACCTTAAGTCATACAAGACAAACAAGCAGATATGTAACTTATTTGTGCTGCACAATAAACTTACTGTGTATGTGCATCATTTTTGTGCTAGCTGCTTCTCTCCTTCATATCTACCGCCCTTTCACACACTCTGTGTGCTCCATACACATTAGTCCCTCTCTCCTCCCCTCACCCATGTACAGCTCTCATGCTTTATTTAGAATCTTAAACCACTCAGATAAATTCACGCCCTCCTAACAACATAAGAGTCACCCTCACAAATCATTTAACAATCTTCTCACTTTTCTTATTCTCCTTCTCATAGTCGCAGGGGATATTGAACCTAACCCAGATCATTTTCATTATAGTAAGCCTTACCATTCCCTGCTACATTCAGTTGCTCCAGGAATCTCATTAATATTTCTTGCATGCCTTCTGTGTCCTTTAACTGTGCCCTTTGGAACCCTCACTCAGCATGTAAAAATTTCTCCTACATCCATGACCTTTTCCTTTCACATTCTCCTAATCTTCTAGCAATCACTGAGACCTGGATTCAGTAATAGGACACTACTGACGCTGCTGCTTTCTCATACGGTGGCTTGCAATTTTCCCATACACCCAGACCTTAGAACAGACCAGGTGAAGGTGTTGGTCTACTCATTTCAACAAATTGTGCTTTTTAGGTTATCCCACCTGTCCCGTCACTTATCATTACTTCTTTTGAGGTACACACTGTTAGACTTTACAGGCCTTTCTCCCTGCGAGTGACAGTGGTGTATCGACCTCCAGGCACCCCACGTCAATTCCATGATCATTTTGCCACATGGCTTCCACACTTTCTATCCTAGGACCTTTCCATTCTCATTATGGGGGACTTTAAAATCCCAATTGACAATCTCATCTCTTCATCTGTCTCTCAATTTTTAACACTAACCTCCTCTCTCGGCCTTTCACAACTTACTAACTCTTGCACACATGAAGATGGGAATACCCTGATCTTCTCTCGGCTTTGTTCAATGCATGATTTTACTAATTCTTCTCTTCCACGCTCTGACCACAATCATCTTTCATTCTCAGTCAAGAATTGTCAACCCATCAAGGACATCCCCAACTCCTACACTTATAGGAATATACGTGCCATTAACATCCAGATTCTCATAAAGAATTTGTAGTCTTCATTGGCCCCTATCTCCTCCCTCTATTGTCCTGACTCTGCTCTAAAATTATATAATGCAACACTGCAAAGTGCCCTGGACAAAGCTGCACCTCCTACACTTAAAACAATTCGGTACCGACAGCGAAAACCCTGGCACACACTGCAAACACGGTTTCTCCAGCGGTGCTCTAGGTGCGCAGAACGCCTCTGAAGAAAATGTAAACTCGCCGAAGATTTCATCCATTACACTGTGTGCAGAATTATTGTGATCAAAATACTCATTTGCCTATGATACTTTTTATACAAGTTGTCCTACTCCAAGCCGTATAGGCTTGAGAGCCAACTACCAATTAAGTAAATCAGGTGATGTGCATCTCTGTAATAAGGAGTGGTGTGGTGTAATGACATTAACACCCTATATAAGGTGTGCTTAATTATTAGGCAAATGCCTTTCCTTAGGCAAAATGGGTCAGAAGAGAGATTTGACGGGCTCTGAAAAGTCCAAAATTGTGAAATGTCTTGCAGAGGGATACAGCAGTTTTAATATGCCAAACATTTGAAGCATGATCACCGAACAATCAATCATTTCATGGGAAATAGGCACCAGGGTCGCAAAAAGCGTGTTGGGCAAAAAAGGCGCAACATAACTGCCCATGAATTGAGGAAAATCAAGCATGAAGTTGCCAAGATGCCATTTGCCACCAGCTTTGCCATACTTCAGAGCTGCAACATTACTGGAGTATCAAAAAGCAGAAGGTTTGCTATGCTCAAAGACATGGCTAAGGTAAGGAAGGCTGAAAACGACCACCTTTGAACAAGAAAAAGAAGATAAAACATCAAGACTGGGCGAAGAAATATCTTAAGACTGATTTTTCAAAGGTTTTATGGACTGATGAAATGAGAGTGACTCTTGATGGGCTAGAGCAGAGGTCCTCAACTCCATGCCTCAAGGGTCGCCAACAGTGCAGGTTTTCAGGATTTCCTTAGTATTGCACAGGTGTTAATGTGATCATTTGCACAGGTGATGATTAAAACTCCTGTGCAATACCAAGGAAATCCTGAAAACCTGTTGGTGGCCCTTGAGGCCTGGAGTTGGGGACGCCTCGGCTAGAGGCTGGATCAGTAAAGGGCAGAGAGCTCCACCCTGACTCAGATGCCAGCAAGGTGGAGGTAGGGTACTGGTATGGGCTGGTATCATCAAAGATGTGCTTGTGCGACCTTTCGGTTTGAGGATGGAGTGAAGCTCAACTCCCGGACCTGCTACCAGTTTCTAGAAGACAACTTCTTCAAGCAGTGGTACAGGAAGAAGTCGGTATCGCTCAAGAAAAACATGATTTTCATGCAGGACAATGCTCCATCACATGCATCCAACTACTCCACAGCGTGGCTGGCCAGTAAAAGTCTAAAAGAAGAAAAAATAATGACATGACCCCCTTGTTCACCTGATCTAAACCCCATAGAGAACCTGTGGTCCCTCTTAAAATGTGAGATCTACAGTGAGGCTGTGGTGGCTGCAGCACGCAATGTTGATCGTAAACAGATCAAGCAACTGACAGAATCTATGGATGGAAGGCTGTTGAGTGTCAACAAAGAAAGGTGGCTATATTGGTCACCAATTGTTTTTGTGTTTTGTTTTTGCATGTCAGAAATGTTTATTTCTAAATTTTGTGCAGTTATATTAGTTTACCTGGTGAAAATAAACAACTGAGATGGGAATATATTTGGTTTTTAATAAGTTGCCTAATAATTCTGCACAGTAATTGTTACCTGCACAAACAGATATCCTCCTAAGGGCCCTTTCACATCAGCGTTTTTTGAAATTTGCGGCAGATGCGGTGAAAAAAACGCATCTGCCGCAATTACCGCATACCGGCTCCACTTGCGGCGCGGTTGCGGTAAATGCCATGCAAAGTATAGGCGTACTTGCGGCAGGTGCGGCAAGTGCGGTTTTGCACTTGCGGCAGGTGCGGCAGCGAAAAAAACCGCGGCTGACCGCGGCAAAATAATAGAGAAAAAACCCTCTTTCGCCACTTCAGCCTATGTTTACATGTATGTTCATGTAAATGCATGGATATACGCTATCATGTTGTGGACTGTGGAATAGATGTACTGTACATGACTAGAAGGAACACTCATATCCATCGGTTGATACCTATATGAGACAACAAAAAAGGGTCCAAGAAAGAAAAAAGCAAAAACTTGGCTTGAATGAAACAAAAGCTGTTAATGTGGCTAATGAAGTCTTATGTGGATAGTAAAGGTCTTACCATGATTAAAGAAACAACACACAACAACTATGGGATGGAGGTCACATTCACTGTAACTGGTGAAGAGCAGAGGGTCACAGCAGTTCAGTTAAAGAGAGTGACTGGCAGTATGTTAGCGGATCGCCACCTGAAAGAGTCGAACCTATGCCCACAGGAAGTGCATGGTGAGTGCGGACTGTGGCCATTTTTTCTGAGACTAATGTCCAGAGAGAAGTTTAAAAGCAATGTGACTCCTACACTGATAAGGTTCATGCACTTATTGCAAGGCCTAGCAAAAATTTAAAGAGGACCTGTCACCCCCCCCCCCCGGTGCATCGCAATCTAAATGCACCACTGAATGCAGCGTGTCAGCTGCATCCAGGGAAGGGGTCCCCCATGGCTCCAGCCCTCCTGTACCCTGAGAAATAGACTTTAAAAGTGTACATATAATGAGTCCGGAGGGACTTACTGAGTGATTAATCATCGCTGCTGGTGTCCTTCCTGCCTCCAGCCTTCTGGGGCTCTCCGAGGTCCTGTACGCCTCCTGCCGGTGATGTCAGTGCTGGAGCCCACCCTGCTCCAGCTTATGTATGTACAGCTGAATGGGCTCCGGCGCTGACGTCACCGACAGGAGGCGTACAGGACCTCGGAAAGCTCCTGACTTCAGGTACTGTACGCTAATAGCATACAGGAGCTTGGAGAGCTCCTGACTTCAGGTACTGTACGCTAATAGCATACAGGACCTCGGAGAGCTCCTGACTTCAAGAGACAGGCACAACGTACTGTACGCAAGTTGCGTACAGTACCACCGCTGGCATTTACAGTAAATTTCTGAAACCCGACAATTGCTGGCTTTGTGTTAAACCTAATATTAACCCCTGGACACCCAGTGTGTGGTGTTAGCATGTGTCCAGGGAGTGTTCACACTGGCACCACACAAACTTCAGGTTAACCCTGCATAAACTGCCATATTAGCCGCATCTGCAGCCTCTGTGCTGACATGCCGCACAGAGGCTGCAGATGGGATTAATATGCAACTAAACCCAGGGAATTACAAACTGGGAAAAGTAGCTGGGTTTTTCATAATCATCTTTCACCGCTGCTGTCACAGCGATGAAAGATAATTTGTTACTGTGCTGGAAACCGGCAAATTCAAACTCCACAGTTTTGACAGCCACAGAGTTTAAATGCAATGGTAAATGCTGTCCGTGGACCTGACGTTTGCATCAGGACCATGGACAGCATAACACTGACACGCACCACACACCCAGTCATGCAGCACACTCACATGCATACAGCCATGCTCACTCACCCATACGCACCACAATCACAATAAACATGCACTACACTAGCATCACTGTCATGCATCCAACATGCTCCGTGTTTGATGCATGACAGTGTGCCTCCAGCCTAAAACACAGTGTTGGACTTAAGGGTCTGCAGGAGAAATTGATTCCACATGGCCCACCTCTCTTCTACTCTACATAGACATTTTACCTGTTCATACTTCAGCCTCCTGCAGATGTATATGACATACAATACAGTGTGTAAGGCTTCATTCACACATCAGTATTTTTGATTGGTATTTCATTATTATTTGCCAAAACCAGTAGTGTCTCAAAAAACTAGTCTCCCTCTCCCACATGTGGCATTTATATCCTGATCCCTTCACACATGTAGCTGATATACCCTAGTTCCTCCTCTCCCACATATAGCATACATGACCTAATCCCCATATGCCCTATACTGTATAAGGAAGTCCCCCTCTCCCACTTATAACATATCAACTGATCCCCTTCACATATATAGTGGTTATAGCCTTGTCCCCACTCTCCTACATATAGCATTCATGTAAAACAAACAGAGAGAAGGATAGCACATTCTGTCAATCGAGGGGATGGTTCAGGGCCTATTGAACACATTTTTTGCATCTTGAAAAATGACCTTGTTCTTTCAGAATACCTCCCATCACAATATAATATTATATACAGGAAAAATAAAAGCTTACAGGATATGCTAGCACCTAGTAATATAACCCAGAGGTAAAAAAAAACACCTAGTGTTGTAAACAGTGGTGACCAGTTGTTGCTAGTCATGCAATACCTCCAAATGTTTGTGCTGCCAAATTATCTGCAATGGTACAAAGTTTTTTATGTCCAGAACTATGAATAAGACATTTCCAATTAAGTATAGGGCTACCTGTCAGTCCACATATGTGATTTACCTCCTCGAATGCCCTTGCAGCCTTCAATATGTTGGCCGCACAATTTAGACAATGCACACCCGTCTGAACAAACATAAACATAACATCAATACAGGGTATCAGTTACATAGTGTATCCAGATACCATGCTGCGTTTCATCAATAAAAACCCATTATGATGAAACTGACCGTGATTGCCCATGTGAACGACAAAGAAAATGATCGCTTGAGTAAATTAATTAACAATGAAAGCTTCTGGATTTATAAATTAGGTACACTAGCTCCAGGAGGTCACAATCTTGCTATTGAAAACATGGCCAAATGTTAATAATGGGTATGATCAATTAAAAAAAATGTGTATGAAGTACTCTAGGTATAAAGGGTAGAAAAATCCAAGGGTCAATTGATTTTATTTGTTTTTAACCGTTTTTATTCATTTTATCTATTTTTCATATTATTCTCGTATTATTTTAGATTATTATTTTTCATACATACTTTTTAATTAAGTTCAAGCATGATAGTGGTGAAGTTTAGTTTTTATCGGTTTTATATCAATTGATTCTAGTTATCTAATATATAAAGTTGAATGTGTTTATGTGTGTATGTCCAGGATTGGCATCTACATCGTCGCAACTACAGCTACAAAATTTTGCACAGACACACGTCTGGACCCTAAGAGCGTCATAGGCTATGTTGAGAGGCGAAATTTTAAGCCTGCGCGTTCCAGTTCACCAAACAATTTTGGCGCTATCTACATAATGGAGAGAAAGTGACAGTTACCAGTTGACAGTTGTGAATGAGAGGGGCTTAATGACAACACCAAAGACTAACAGTATATACCAGCATATAGTCCCTAAGGTGGGGCCCTGACATGGCATATTCACCACGCACGGGGACATGTATACACACCACATGCACACAAAGAGTAACAGCTAAGGTTGAGCCCCAACATTGGATACTCACCACGCACCCGAACACAAACACACATACCACAAAGAGACACACACAACACAGAGACACACACTGCACAGACACCCCCCCACACAGGGACACACACACATACACACCCTATGGGGACACATGCACTCACCCCACAGGGACACACACACCACAGGGAAATACACACATACACACCCCACAGGAACACACAGACTCCATAAGGATGGACACACACCACAGAGACACCCCTCCCCACACAAGGACACACCACAGGGACACTCCTGCCTCCAAAAGGACACACACGCACACCCCAGGGAGACACACACCCCAGGGAGACACACACCCCAGGGACACACACACCCCAGGGACACACACACCCCAGGGACACACACACCCCAGTGACACACACCCCAGTGACACACACACCCCAGTGACACACACCTCAGTGACACACACACCCCAGTGACACACCCCACAGACAGACACAGATGTGCACAAATCGCCTCACACAACTCGCCTCATACGTCTAGTGTCTTTAATTTCCAAAAATAAACATCTAATTAAAAACAGCCAATGTGCAACACGTGTCATATAGGGAATTAAGGCAGATGTCAGTCACATGAGCTGTCTTTTATGTGTATGTGTGAGGTAATATATACTGCCCGGCCGGGGGGAGGGATTACTGTTGACTGGAGATTTATTAGGCTGCCTATAGCAACCAATCACAGCTCAGCTTCTATTTTCCTACAGGTCATTAATAAGACATATTCAAATTCTGTTTTGTTATAGATAACAGCAGTTATTTATTAACCCGCGCGTAGCTGGGTAGTACAGCTAGTTTAATATATATTTAATAATAATGTTCTTTTCTGCTGTTTTTATTATCTGTGACACTATAATTCCATTTGTACCAGCAATGCTAGGCTTACGAATGTGATCAACAATGTGATTACCAAATGTCCTATCACTTTTCAGTGACCCCCCTATTTCTGTCACTTCCCCACACACTCTTACACCACCTGATGAAGACAGATACCTCTGTCGAAACGAGTTGTGGAGTTGTAAAGGGAAATAAAGGTTTATTATTGCTACAACTAATGTTGATTATTTATTGTCCATCACCCTAGTGCTTAAATAAGACCGCTACAATATTGTACACATATAGCATTCATAACCTAATCCTCCATATAGCCTATATAATGAAGTCCCACCTCTCCCACATATAGCTTACATAGACAAGTTCCCATTCTTCCAAAGTTGATGCATACACAGGGTGTTAATAAAGTAACTATGCAATGCAGTTATAAGTACTAATACACAGTATATTTGTCTGCCGGTCCGGTTAGATTGCAGAACAGTTGTGAGGACTATAGTAAATAGTGTGTGTGAACCTGTGTCTCCACGTCCAGGGGCAGCTCTTCCAGCATCTCCTCTAGTTTCCACATCAAGTGTTAACCACTGCATAGTTACTTTATGAACACCCTGTAGATCCACATTTGTACTGCATATATCATTTTCACATAAATTAATATTTAAAAATGAAAAGTGCTTCTCCTACCAGTCTTCTGAGCTCCCGGAAGGAGATATCACTAATAACACTAGCAGAAGGTTCGGGCAGCTGTTGTATTCACCCAGCACCAATCACATCACAGCCTCACCAAGCTCCTACTCTGAAGTGCAGAGAGCAGTGAGAAAGCAGACTGTACAACATGTGGCTGCTATGTTAACCTTAGTGGGCCGCCAACCCTCAGCCCCACAGAAGAAGGAAGGAGTGTGCCAATATGGATGCGGATTAGCAGAGCTGTGAAGAGCTGTGCTGAAGTAGGAAGGGGACCAGCCTTCCATTACTTGTCAGTGCCGATCCTGCAGTGGGGCACATCGGGGCTTTCCCCGATTTTCCAGTAGGCCAGTCCGAGTCTGCATACATAGTATTTCTATTCCCTATAAAAAATGTAAATGACAACATATTTTTTTCTGCATAGTGCCTATATAGGATTTCCAGTACAGAATAACTTACGGTACTTGAAGAAATATAATGTACAAGTGTGTACATGCCCATATATTAAAGCATCTACCTAATATGTGCCACACCTATGTATAAAGCCAGCACTCACATCAGTGAAGAATTTGTCTGCCTTTCTTTCAGCAGTCTCAAAATACTACATAGCCAGTGACCCCTATAGATAAGATATATTCATCAGCTATATTAGGAAGAGTATTGCTTATCAAAATAAATGCTGTTTTTTGTGCATTTTATTCTGTTGTCAGTTTGGATGCTTTTATGTGCTTCAGTTTTTGTACAAAAGTAACTCATTAGGGTTCAGACAAAGATACGGGAACTTGCAGCACAGTGACTGACATTTCATGCTCCGTTCATGTCATGATTAGCTAACAATGGTATAAGGAGGGGTTTTTTATACTGCAAAAAAAATAATGGCTGTGAGCTTTCCCCATTGTACTGTACCTTGAACAACTGTGTATGATGCCTCCACGGAGGATAGATTGGTTATAACAGTCACATCATCATCCCGGTTGGAATTTTCAATGTCAATTGTAATAGATTTCTCCATTTCTCGATGGAGGCTGGTGACAACTCCAGTTGGTCGGGTTACATTGGTCAAGCGGCCCTCGTTGTCATAACTAAAATCAAATCAATTAAATAGTGTTACCTTAAAGAAATGCAGTAAAAACACAAATAACATTAGGTTTGTCTAATATATGTGGATCAATTAGTACACAAGTAATAAGCTTGATTCAGAGAATCCAATACCAAGGGCATTGAGCCCCATGCATTTTCCTTATGGCACAGTGTAATTTACATATAATAACATCCCTGGATAGTATGAGTATTTGGACTCATATGAGAGTGCATTGTGATGCTGTAATAGAAAATATATATGCTGTTTTTGTATTTTTTCTATATAGTGCAAATTGTTGTGGTTTCTAACAGAGAGGGCTCACAGGATTCTCTTGGAGTATATCTTTAAGCTGTTTTACATTATTACACTATGAGCAATGCCTCCTTAGTAGGTGTGAGCAAGTACCAAAATATTTGGCATCGTTACATTCGTATTAAGTACTTTGTAATGTTCACATATTCGTTCCGAATAGCGAGTACAATGTAAGTCAATGGGAAACACAAGTTATTTTCTGCTGCACCCGACGATGAGATCTGGGAGGGCTGTAAAAAGGCAGAGATGGTTAATAACGTGCTCAAACTATATGGGAACAGTATGCAGACATAATGTAGACTGTCTGCATACTGTTCTGCTATACAGTTGTCTGCTCTGAGTGACAGAACCTAGTGAAGATAGTTAGATGGTAGAATATGTAGATTGGGCTTACCAGATTCCCGCTGCTTCTTGTGGGTCAGCTCAGTCTACTGCGCTCCTTCTCAATCACGTCCGGGGCCGCCCATTAAGCTTCCTGCATATTCACTGCACTGACCGGCAAACAGCCAATCAGATGATCACACTCAGACTGCATTTCCACAATCTGGACAGTGATTGTGCTTGGTTGCTATACACATAAGTGTATGGCAACCAACCTGCTACGGTATCATAGGGTGTCAAATAAATAATTTAAAAAAATGTGTGGGGTTTCGCAGTATTTTTAAGTCTAGCCCAAGGAAAGCAGACAGCTGTGAGCTGACACCCTCAGCTGCCTAATTTTACCTTGCATAAAAAGCATGGGCTCCGCCCTATTTTTAATTGCCAGCCAAGGTAAGACTAGGCATCTGTCCCCCAACACTAAATAATAGCAGCCCACAGCCGCCCCTGAAAATGGCACATTCATAGTAGCTCCATTTCCAGGTGCTTTACCAGGCTCTTCTACTGGCCCTGGTGGCAATGGCATGATGGGTAGTAAGGGGTTAACACCAGCTTTATATTGCGAGCTGGTATTAAGTCCTGAGATTCTTAATGTCAGGCCAAGTTAGACCCAGCCATTAAGAATCTCAAATAAATAGTAAAAAAGACAACACAGAGAAAAATAATTTTCTTAAAACAAAAAAAAAAAACACAGAGACACTTAGTGACTCCATCTTGATCACCCCCTTCTACCTCCTTTGTTGTTTAGGTAAAGCACCTGGAAATGGCACTATGATGAATACTATTCTTTAGTGCGGGGGCCCTAAAACAATGGGCCCTCACCTCTCTGAGAATACCAGCCCTATAACGGTCGGTTGGGTGCCATACACTGTCCAGATTGTGGAAATTCACTCTGACTGCAACAGCCAAACACAGAGGTTCTCATGGAGTGTGAGTGTATGTAATTGGCTGTTTGACGGCCAGTGCAGTGAATATGCAGGAAGCTTAATGGGCGGACACGGAAGCAGCAACCGAAGTCTGGTAAGCCAGCTCTACATATTTTACTATCTATCTTTACTAGTCTACATTATGTCTGCATACTGTTCCCATGCAGTTTGAGCACATTCTCATCTATCTCTGCCTTTTTACAGTACCCCCAGACCTCATTGCTATTCAGTTAGAGCGTCTTTTTTTTTTTCTTTGGTTATACTGTGCCTGCCAATCACAGTAATGCCATTATCAAAGATGAATATGGCATTACTATGACTGGCAAGCAATCCCAGCATGTGTATTGGCTGACATTCAGTCAGCAAACATGCTAGACAGCTCACTTGACTACGACGAGTAAAATCCGAAATAATCGCAGATAGTGATGAGTGAGTGGCGTAATATTCACACTCACTATACTCGTAAGGAGTAGTTTTTAATACTCACATACTCATCCGAATAGCGAGTCTAATGTTAGGCTTCACCCACACACATTCGGCCATAAAAAAAGTCTTTCCGGGACAGGGCAGGAGGGTGGGCTTTTTTACATTTCTACTGCATAAAACACCTTGCTGTGCCCCCCAGAGTCACCCTAACATTCAATCTGATCTCAGTGAGGTGCCAACTCACTTTTGTGTAGTTAAGGGAACCGGCAAGGTGTCAGATCGATAATGAATGACACATCACTCACGAGCACCAGCGATAGTCACCGAGTAACGAGTATCGCAAATACTGTACTATCCATGCAAATAGTGAATAGTAACAATCAGGGGCGTAACTACAATAGGTGCAAGGGTTGCGATCGCACCCGGGCCCTGCAGCTTAGGGGGGTCTCAAACGTCCTTTTGGCCCATAGCAAAATACTAATACTACTAAAGATTTGCAATAATTGGGGGCCCCGTTGGAGATTTCGCATCGGGGCCCCGAGGCCTGAAGTTACGCCACTGGTAACAATTACACTCGCTCATTACTACTCGCAAAGTAATGAGTTTCATGAATAACTTACTATCCATGCGAGTACCAAATAGTAATGAGTATACTTGCTCATCACTACTCCTTAGTAAAGATAAAAAAAATAAAATATGAGCAAAAACTGTCTTATTGCCTTGTGACGAGTCCTCTTTAGTTGACAAAGTAAACATTTTTGCAGTTGTACCATATGAGATTAGCCACCTTTATATAGCTAAGTAAGACATACTGGCAGTAGTTTAAACTGTCTCTACATTATGCTGCTCTCAGATGGGATGGCAAAAATCTGGTAACAGGTTCCCTTTAATAATGAATGATTGATGTGACAACCAAAGACTGATTCCAACAATGTGTCACTTACTGAGCTGCATGCTATTCATTTTGAAAAAATTAGTGTTTTCTCTGTTGCAGATTTAGCAGTTTGTGAAAATGTCAGACTACCAGACTAATGGCCACTTTACACATCCCAATATCGTTCCGATGTTGGATAAAACGGCGCATTTTTTGGGCAGAAATCCAAGATCGCATAGGAGATGTTAAACAGCGCGATATCGGCAGGTAACACAATTGCGATGTATACGCCCCCTTGTAGGAGCGACCCAGGAACGACCATTTAACATGGGAGAGAATAGGGGAAGTTGTACTCCAAATCGTTGTTGGGCTGTCACACAGCACTATCCTGCCAGATCGTCCATCCAATATAGGGCAGTTGGAGAGCCTGCTCATTTCTCCCCCGATATCGTTTTGGCATCGTTCTGGCATCGAATTGTACATTTACACCGCACAACGCACGAACGATATCGGCGGCAACGCACGAACAACGTGACTTTTTGTCGAAGTTGGACGCCGACATCGGGACGTGTAAAGTGGCCATTAAGGTATGGACACACAACCGAGTGAAAAAACTGTCCGATTCTCGGATCCGAGAGTTGGACGAGTGTCATCTGACTTTTGCTCAGTGTGGCTTGCGAGTGCTGTCCGAGTGCAATCCATTTTTCCTCAGCAACTATTTGCTGTATAATCATTTACAGGTGCATTTTGTACAATTGTCTGAGCTACAGAATGGTAATGTATCAATTAAAACTCGCATCAGACTCAGATGGTGCGAGTGCTGTCCGAGTGCAATCCGTGTTTTTTGGCGGACCCATAGACTTGCATTGGCAAGTCTCATCCTTGACTCACATAGAATCACAACATGTTGCGATTGACTCGCAATCCGAGAATCGGATGCGGAAAAAGCGTATGAGACTCAGGAATGTGCTCTCGGACATTAGTTAACATTGGTCCGAGAGCAATGCGATTTTTCTGCACAGTAAATTCAGACAAGTTTCACTGATGTGTGTCCAAGCCCTAATGATAATCTCCAGTTGATTAAACAGTGATTTTAGCAAAACTACACTGAACTGCCCTGTAAGTGACACATCGCTGGAATCAGGATCTTGGGTCCTATATTATGCTACTTTTAGATTAGGTTGCAAAAACCTGGTGACAGGTTCCCTTTAAAAGTACATTTACACACCACAAGCGCGGGAGACATTTTTGGCGGCGATATTTCGCGCTGGAATTATCGCCGCCAAATTGCCTCCTTATTGCATCGTCTAAATCGGGAATTTGGCGGCGATAAAACCAATGTCGCCTGGTTTCGATTTCAGAGCACTGCTCTGCAATTGAAACCAGGCAACATTTGTGTTATCGCCGCAATAAGGAGGCAATTGGGAGGAAATGTGGCAGCGATATTTCCACGTCGCAATATCGTTGCCAACATTTCTCGCCGCGGTTGCGGCATGTAAAGGTACCCTTATACATTTGTTCAAGATAGAGAGCCCTAATTGAGGACCCCAGTCGATCAGCCAGAACAATCCATGGTCAAAGCAACATCCATAGCTATACACAGCTAAACAAATATAATCATGGCCAAAAGTGTTGGCACTCTTGAAATTCTTTCAGAAAATGAAGTATTTTTCTAAAGGCCCAGTTATACACATAGACAATTGTGCAGAGATTGTTGGCAGATCTCTGGTTGCAGTGAAATCATGGACACATTGTTCTATTTTGTGGCCGTGTACAAATGTAACAATGTGTCCATGATTTCACTGCAACCAGAGATCTGTGCACAATTATCTGTGTGTGTAACTGGGCCTTTAGAAAATGTTTTCAATTGCACCTGTATTGTTATACAAATGCATTTCATTTGTGTGTATTGGAAAAATATACACACAAAAAAAAAGATTAAAAAATGCAAATTGGACATAATTTTGCACAAAACTCCGAACATGGGCCAGACAAAATTGTTGGACCCTCAACTTAATATTTGGCTGCACACTCTTTGGAATAAAGAATGCAATTAATTTGTTCTTATAACCATCAACAAGATTCTTACACCTCTAAACTGGAATTTTGGACCACTCTTCTTTTTAAACTGCTCCAGATAACTCATATTTGAAGGGACCTTCTCCAAAAAGCAATTTTAGATCTTGCCACAGGTTTTCAATGAGATTGAGATCCAGACTCATTGCTGGTCACTTCAGAACTCTTCAGCACTTTTTTCCATACATTTCAGGGTGCATCTTGAAACCCATCTTTCTGACTCTGGGCACTACAATGCGACCCAAAGTCCTTTGGTAATCTTCAGATTTCATGATGTGTTGCACACAGTCAAGGTACCCAGTGCCAGAGGCAGCAAAACAACCCCAAAACATCTTTGAACATCCTATATGACTGTAGGTACTGTGTTCTTTGTTATGTTGGCCTCATACCATTTCTGGTAAACAGTAGAATGAGGTGGTTTACAAAAAGCTCTGGCATCTTCTGATTCTGTTCACACTTTTGAGTCTGATATGCAATCATGTGCTTCTTTGTTGTTCAGCCTGAGTTAGGGTGTTGGCTGTTTGGTGTTCACTAGCCATCAGTCTTGCAGGAGTTAACTTTCTGATGGCTGGTAATTTGTTGCTGGAGTTTTCACATTTAAGTATGGTGCAGCCCAGTCTCCTATGCCGATTATAGCTTCTGCTTTGCCTCAGCAATACCGGTCCTGTGTTGGAGTTTCAGTTTCTTGGACACAGTAGCTACCCGTTTTGTGTTTGGTGGTAAATTCCTTGTTGTATTTTTATCTCCTACTTGTACTTGTTTTCTTCCTTTGCATTTATTGTATTCTTACTTTGTGTGTGTGATGCAAGCTTGAGTTTTGGTCTTTGCCTGTCTTTACCTGTGAGTACCTCTACTTCCCAGCTATGGAGGAGGATTCAGTTTATGACAGTACAAGAGTAGGGCTAGAGTGAAGATATAGGCCTCTCCACCATCAGTAATACCTCTGAGTTAGGGATAGTTCAGGGCTCCCTAGCTTGAGAGGCAGATGAAGTGCCCCGGGTTCCCTTTTCCCATTGCTATCATGTCACAAATGTCAATTAATTGTTTGCACTCACACTGAAGCTGCACCCTAAAGGCTGGTTCACACATAACGATGTCCCAGTGACCCCACCAATGATGGGGATCGCTGGGACATCATTATCTGATCACTGGTGAGCTGTCACACAGGCAGACTTACCAGCGATCAGTGACCCCTGCAACGACCTCGTGGAAAAGAATATAGAATATTGTTTTCCACGATGTGGAGGCACCGTTACGCTGGGGTAAGCGGGATAACGCTGGTAACCACGGTAAACACCGGGTTACTAAGCGCAGCGCTCTGCTTAGTTACCCACTGTTTACCAAGCACAGCGCGCTGGTAACCCCGGTACACATCGGATAACTAAGCAGAATGCTACACCCGGTGTTTACCGTGGTTACCAGCGCGCTGTACTTGGTAACCAGGGTTAACCGCGGGTAATTAAGCAGAGTGCTGCGCTTAGTAACCCAATGTTTACCATGGTTACCACATTGATCGTTGGTGCTGTCACACACAGCGATGCTGGTCACCCAGCAGGAGACCAATGATAGAAAAATGGCCCTTGCCATAATGACAACAATCAGCGATCAACTCGCTGATCATTGCATTATATCACACGTAGCAACATCGCTACGAGGTCGCTGCAACGTAACAAGTTGCAGCAACATCGTTAACTATGTCGCTACATGTAGACCTGCCTTAAGTCTGAAGGACAACTTAAATTTCTTTAGAACTTAATTGGGACTGCTTAATCACCATCCCGAAAATCCTGTGTTACAACCTTACATACATTTTTGTCTGCCGTCCCCATCCAGTTAGATTAAAGACAATGGGTTGTAAATTTTCTACACCATAGACAAAGGAACATCAAGATCTCTGAAGATAGACTTATAACCTTGAGATTGTTGATATTATTCAACAATTTTGGTTCCGAGACAGTTCTTTTCCTCTTTCTGTTTTCCATGCTTAGTATAGCACATATACACATAATGCAAAGAGTGAGTCAATTTTTCTCCTTTTTATCTGGTTTTAGATGTGATGTTCATGTTGCCCACACCTGTTTCTTTCCACAAGTGAGCTTGAATGAGCCTCACCTGCCTAAAATAAAGCAATTTTGAAAGGTGGCAACAATTTTTTTCGGCTCATTTTTGTGTTGTTATGTGAAATTATGTCCAATTTGCCTTTATTTTCTCTATTTTATTTTGTCTTGTTCCAATACACACAAAGGAATTGTTTGTATGCATGACAAAACATGTGTAACTGCAATCATTTTATGGGAGAAATACTTCATTTTCTGGAACAATTTTATGGGTGCCAACATTTTCGACCATGACTATCTCTGCAAACCAGCCATGTAAGGCTGGCTTCACACCACAGCAGAGTCTGGTCCGGGGCTGTCCGGTGCAAACCAGACAGCCCCAGACCGGATTTTGGCCCCATAGTATCTTATGGGGCCGGATGGAGCCGGATGGCAGCTATCTGCCATCCGGTTTCCATCTCTCCGGAAGAATCTGGGAGAAATTGGATTTTTCTCACAGTACACAAAAACAAATCTCCCCAAATTGCCGTATCCCAGATTCTCCCGGACTCCCCCGGATCCGGGGCAATCCGGAGCTCCCTAACATGGGAGCCTATGGGGCCGGATTGCCCCAGTCCGGGAGGATCCGGGAACCGGACACCAGCGGCTGCACTCCGCTGTTAATTCAGGACCGCAGCTAGCTCCTCGCGAGCCGCGGTCCTGATTCATCAGCAGCTGCAGCTGGAGGCCATATTAGCCCTTCGGTTCTGTGTGCTGATCCGGTCCGGGGCTGTCAGGTTCATCCCTGACAGCCCCTGATTGGATATCGCCATGGTGTGAAGCCAGCCTAATACAACTGAATGGCCACCTTGTAACAGTTTACTCTACCTGACCTGGCAGCTGTTTTTACAAGGGCTGGAGCTGGACCTGTGACAGCTGCAATGTGAAAGGAGTTACCCTTAATTAGATAATCCCTTTATGTCATGTGCCACCACTACTGAGATCTCCAGCTGCTGTATGACATCAATGGATGTGATATCATGAGAGTATATGCCATAGAGGTCTCTCATGTAGCTGCTGAGAGTGGCAGGAGGCCCACCAAAATTAGGATTATCCATGGTTTCCCTTTTAACAAACTCCAGACTTGACTGAACCTGTATAATTGACTAATGACAACGGGAGCCAGAGCACCATTTGATTTTTGCTATGGGGCCACTTTGCTCTGAGCACACATCGTTATGAGAAATTGTACAGCTTCTTCCACTGATAAAATGGACTGTATCCGTGCAAACATTATAATGACCCTAGAGACCCACATCTAATAAGGATAATGAAGTATACATTCACCATGTATTCCACTTGAAGAGCAGAGAGGGGGTTGACTGTTTCTTAGTCAGTTCCATTCTTCCTCTTGACGCATATGGCAGAGAGTAGTACGCTTCTCTGTGTCATTTTGTTACATGCTCTGACATTCAGTTCTGAACGCAATGTTACAGTTGTGAACAGTATGATTTGCTAATTAATACACTGACTTCTTACACATTAAAGCTAATTATTCTCATCACAGAGCCAGCAAATTATCCATTATAGCCTAGCACTTTACATGCTGTTTTTAAAGAATCTTTACATGACAGTTCACTTTCACATATCTAGTTTGATATTTAGAATGGAGCGGTATTGATTTTATTTCCTATAGCTGAAGTGATTTTGCTTTCACAGTGAATGGAAAAGTGATATCTCTGAAGACACGATGCAGCATCAAGCTTCACCACTAGATGTCCTTCTAAGCAGTGAAACTTGCAACAAAGAACAAAACGTGGGATACACACAAATCCTGTTTATTATAGAAAATGTAAACCAAATATACGGTGAGAGATGCATCCCATAAGACAGGGGTGGGGAATCTTTTTCCTGTCGAGGGCCATTTGGAAATTTTTACCAACCTTCGGGGGTCCCAAAAAATTATCACCTTTAAAATCACCCAACTATGTCAAAAAATTAATTAACTCACCTCTAATGTGGTGTCTAGCGCTGCTGCTCTTTGGTTTAGCTGTGATGTTTAATGATACTGATCTAGTTCATGTTCAAAACTGTAAATCATATACATCACATAGGAAACACTGGGACTGCTGTATATACATCACTGGAGAAAAGGGGGGCATATACATCACTGGAGGGACAGAGACATATACATCACAGAAGGGGCTGGGGCATATGCATCACGGTAGACACAGAGGCATATACATCACAGAAGGGGCTGAGGCATATGCATCACAGGAGAGACAGAGGCTTTTAGATCGCAAGAGGGGCTGGGGCATAAAGATCACAGGAGGTGCATGGGCATATACATCACAGGAGGGGCTGGGGTGCAAAAAACATCACAGGAGGGGCTGGGGGGCATAGATATCATAGGAGGGGCTGGGGGCATATACATCACAGGAGGGGCTGGGGAATATACATCACAGGAGGTGCTGGGGAATATACATCACAGGAGGGGCTGAGGTATATTCAGCACAGGAGAGACAGAGGCATATAGATCACAAGAGGAGTTGGGGCATATAGATCACAAGAGGGGTTGGGGCATATAGATCACTAGAAGAGCTGCGGCATAAAGATCACAAGAGGGGCTGGGGTATATAGATCACAAGAGGGGCTGGGACATATAGATCACAAGAGGGGTTGGGGCATATAGATCACAAGAGGGGTTGGGGAATATAAATCACTAGAAGAGCTGGGGCATATAGATCACAAGAGGGGCTGGAGCATATAGATCACAAGAGGGGCTGGGGCATATAGATCACAAGAGGGGCTGGGGCATATAGATCACAAGAGGGGCTGGGGCATATAGATCACAAGAGGCTCTGGGGCATATACATCACAGGGGGGCTGGGGGACATATACATCACTGGAGGAGCTGTGGGGCATAGACATCACAGGAAGAGCTGGGGGGCATAGACATTACAGTAGGAGCTGGGGGGCATAAATATCACAGGAGGAGCTGGGGGGCATAGATATCACAGGAGGAGCTGGGGGGCATAGATATCACAGGAGGAGCTGGGGGGCATAGATATCACAGGAGGAGCTGGGGGGCATAGATATCACAGGAGGGGCTGAGGGGCAAAGATATCACAGGAGGGGCTGGAGGGCATAGATATCACATGAGGGGCTGGGGGCATAGATATCACAAGAGGGGCTGGGGGCATAGATATCACAGGAGACGTTGGGGGGCATATACATCACAGAAGGGTCGGGGGCATATAAATTACAGGAGATGCTGGTGGCACATAGAGCACAGTGGGGCACATACAGTACTAGGGAGCAGAGGAAGCACTGGAAGGTACATACATCATTGGGTGCACATACAGCATTGGAGGAAATCTAAAACACTGGGGGGCACAGACTGTACTGCGGACACATACAGTACTTTGGACCAGTGGCAGCTGTATCATGTTTGTTGGACCAGGGTGCATTTTGCACTGACCCCAACTCTAAAGTGTCCTCATGTCATGCTGGTAAGCACACACATTCATCAGCGAACACATAGCCTGAGGTATACACCACCTGGGTAGTACACAGAGCCTGAGGCATACTGCACACGGTTACATGGGGCCAGATGTACACTGCAAATGGGTTCACAGGGTTAGAGGCATAGTATACAGCACATGGGTAAACGGGGCCTAAGGCATAGTACACAGCAAAAGGGTAAATGGGGCCAGAGGCATAGTATACTGCACACGAGTAATCGAGGCCAGAGGCATAGTATACAACACACGGGTACACGGGGCCAGATGTACACTGCACACGGGTACACAGGGCTAGAGGCATAGTATACAGCACACAAGTACATGGGGCAAAAGGCATAGTTTACAACACAACAAGTACACTGAGCCAGACGTATAGTATACAGCACACGTCTACACGGGGCCAGAGGCATAGTATACAGCACACAGGTACATAGAGCCCAAGGCATACTATACAGCATATGGGTACACAGGATCTGAGGCATAGTATATCGCACAAGGGTACTCGGGGCCAGAGGCATACGGTACACGAGGCCTGAGCAACAATAAGATGTATCCAGCAACCATCCAAGGGAAGTTAGATAAAAATCAATTTGGTCATATATGATTTTAACATGGCTTAACATGATTCTTATCTCCCTCCCTTGGCTGTGTGGCTGGATGCAGCTCCTTTTTGCTACTGACAGTCCTCATCCCTTCCCTGCAAGGCCCGGAGATCATTATTCTGCACAGGACAGATGGCTTTCATTTATTTAGTCACCTACATGTTTGCTTAATGACCTAGGAGGTGGTGGAAGGCAATAAGGCATTGTAACCTTACATGTGCCGGCAGGAGCTGATTGCAGTTGCACACTTCAAAGGCTGCAGGGGAGCTGGAGAACACTCCTCCCACACAGAACTCTCACACACTGCTCATGTTGCATGTTGGACATAATTCTGGTGCGCACCTCACAGGGATTAAAGAGCCTGCGGTCACAGAATGAGCAGAGTGGCCGCGGGCAGGATCAGATCACATGGCGGGCCGGGATGTTCCCCTGCCATAAGACCTAGACAAAACCGTGATAACTGCTAATTTGAATGCTGCTAAATATGTCTCCTATAAAGGATATCATCAGAAGCACATACTAAATCTGGACCTAACAATCAATTTTTTTTCTTTACTATTGAAAGGATCCAAAATCTATTCTGAAAAATGTCATAATATATGGTATTCAGGAGAGAAGTACAAAATCCCTTTATTACCCTTCAAACATTCGAATGAAACACAGTCTGTGTACGGGTCGGACCGTGATATATGGATTCATCATGGGTCTCCAGACTTATTCTTCACAATATAATATTGAGTCAAAGGTTGACTTCAGATCAGGAGATCTGTGGCCAGTCTGTGCATTGTGGTCCATGCCCAGACTTTATTATATTGAATTTGCACGTATAGTATAGTGTATAGTATAGTATAATATAGTATAGTATAGTATACAGAACATGCCATTTATAGGGTGGGTCATTTATATGGATACACCTAAATAAAATGGGAACAGTTGGCGATATCAACTTCCTGTTTGTGGCACGTTAGTGTATGGGAGGGGGAAAACTTTTCCAGATTGGTGGTGACCATGGCGGCCATTTTAAAGTTGGCCATTTTGAATCCAACTTTTTTTGGATGTATCCATATAAATGGTCCACTCTGTAGTATAGAGTGATGACATGACATAGGCCTTGATTCATCAAGAAGGGCTTCTCTCCCTCTGATCATGTTGAGGAAGATGTTAAAATCAGACACTTCTAATTCAAGAGGTGCACGCCTTTTAAGGAACCAGGTGCCTCTGAAAAGTGGCAAGACCTTGTCGTAAGGAATCCCACCACTTGTCATGAGGACCACTTTTAAACAAACTGTGTGAATCTACCCTAACATTGTTGGTGGTGGGATATTTCCAGATTGTGAGCCCCATTTTAAATTTTGTCCATGTCACCAAACATATAAAAAATTGTTCAGAACTTCATCCAGTAAACGGGGATGATTTTATTCTATTAATCATTTCGAGGACCACTAACAGTATCCTAAGTTACTGAATTTAAATATATCCCTGAAAGTCAGCTGCTATAGGCTATGTGCCCTCACAAAAGAAGTGGTCAGTTTGTGGTCCTGGAAATTTTGCATCAAAACCTCATCAGATTTTGAAAAAAAAATGCACCAAAAACACAACCTGGCCACATATCTATACTATCCCTCTGCATGGCGTCTGATTTTTTTGCACCCCCCACTATATAATTGTTGGGTGACTTTCATCTGATGTATGGCAAAAATTAGTGCATGCTATAATTTTTTTTCACATACAGATTTGGTCAGGAAGAAAGTAAATAAATAAAAATTCTCATCTGCACTGCTCCATTGAATAACATTGGTCCAAGTGTTGCTTGTCTTTATTGATGGTCAGTCTTCTGATCAAAAATAGAGTCGTTTGAATGAGCCCTAACAATCAAATAATAGAAAACATTGACAGCATTTTCATCTTTTATACATCCTACATCACAAGCCGCCGAATACAGTAATCCCCTCTGGCTTCAAGGTCCATACTCCAGTGCCCCTACTGGTAATTACCGTACTTGCATTGCAGCTATAAGATGATGCACCAACAAGATCACTGAAGCCAAATGTCAATTGACCAAATTGCCATAGACCTCCTGAGCATTGGTGCTGGAGCCGCAGGGGGTTTATCATCTCTATGCTGATTTGTTGTATATTCTCAGAAAACCATTTTAGGGTTTTTGCTGTGCATTGTTCTCCATTAAAAATTAGAGTGATGACAGGAAAAAATGCTGCGCACAGTACATGTTTTATGTGTTATCTTGTGCGGCTTCACTTGCATTTTTGTTTTCCATTCATTTTAATATGGAAAAAAAACACTGCAAAAATGCTGAAAGAATTGATGAGATTTAGATTTATAACAAAGAAGTGTCTTCTGGCAGGAGCCTGCATCTGGCTATTATACTTGGATGGTTTGGAATAGTCCATACAATAGAATATAAAGTCCTGTTTACACTGTTTCTACATTGTGTCCAGAGGTTCCGCTGAATGGCACTAAAATAGGATTCAGACAAATCTCTGATGGGGCCATAAACTGCAATGACCCAAATGAAGCTCATTTACACTCAATTCCTACCAGTGCAGACTATGGCTTCATAGGGGATTCAGGCAGAACCCACCAGACACAGCCAATAAAAACAGTGTGAGCAGGCCCTAATGTAAAATGCATACATTAGACATAACTGTGTTCATAGCTGTCCTCTATTATGGTGACACTACAAATTCAGTACTATACATGAAGCCAAAACAGGTATATACACTGAATAGTCACACACATTGTATATACCGTAAACATCAAATATATATAAGCATGCACTACATACTGTATATACACACATACAAAAAGTATATACACACAGATACATATATATATATGTGAGGTAGCACCCGGGGAACCCGCTTGCATAACGACAAAACACGTCTTTATAATTTAACCAATGTCTACCTGTTTATTTTTCACATATAATAACATAACCCGGGTAGCATGTTTGGCACATTGCACATTGATTATAAACACCATACATAAATACATCATACATTTACATAGAACATTGCATAACACATATATTGCACATAACATCATATAGTTACCCGGGACCTGTAACCACCTCTCTGTCCCCATTGGAGCTCTACTGACAGCTCCCGTGGTGATCACGGCCTCTGGCCTATCTACACTTTACACATACATTTATAAGTTTACCATATATATACATATCAACGGGCCCTGTGGGTCCCAATGGCGGTACCCGCCGCCTGGCTTTAGTCACCCAGCTTGATGACTCCATATTTACCCCTAGTCAGGATTCCTGCCTTACCGGGACCTTACATACCATATGTGATCCATCCTACAATATTCATAGACCACATGCGTCCTCACATACGCTCACAGCCCATCATAATACATCCATGGACTGTGGCTCCTCCATGACCATAACAGGGACCTGGTCAACCGTAGAATCCGGGCTAACCACGCCTCACCATGGCCTACTCACCACGTTACGGGCCACCAGTCGCCACCAAACCTCCATCTCATGGCAGGTCTCCAGGTCGATGACTGTACCCTGCGTCTGAGTAGCACCCTCCCGGATCAGCCATGGTTACCCTTCTAGGAGCCTTCGTGACCCCTGTGCCTGGCCACAGGCTCACCCACACCATTAGAGGCCGTGGTTGAGAGACAGGTACCTGCTGCAAGCAGCAGGTCAAGCCTCCCTCTCGTCCCACAGGGACGGAACAGCTCCAATAACATCCACTCCAGCTGGGTCTCTCCCACAGACTCCGCACATGGCCTTTCTATCTAATCCATAACATACATATATAGTTCAACAGGTCCCTCACTGACTATCTAGTCGGACCTAAGGGCGGCTATGCTCGCCTGGCACATTTCACGCACAAGGTGCACAGTTCACTCATGCACGCTCCCATTCTCACACAGAGCCCTGGACTGCTCTACACTCTGGCTGCTCATCAGGATCACCATGCTCTCTGGCTGATCTCTGGCTGATAATGAACCCACAAGTCTCTCACTCAATCAACTGGCAGGCTCTATATCGTGCCTGCCACTCCCACACTGACTCATCCAGCTGGGCTGCTATTACTCAGGACACACCCACACCGGCTGTCAGCATTTAGCACACCTTGCTCTTTCAGCCACTCATTGGCCTCATGAATGTGTAAGATTTACAGCACTCACTACCACATTTAACTCCTTGTGTTCCGGATAGGTTCACACAGAGTCATCCACTATAAAACCGGCCAGTGAGAACAGGATCATACCCTGATCCTGCATGTGATGCGCCCTGGCCATGGACCATGCCGGCGGTGCCTCACAATATACATATATATATATATATATATATATATATATACACACACACATATACACATATACACATATGTTCAGTTTATAGATGTTTACATTCGATATACTGTGTTGCATATACCGGTAAATCTAATATATAAAGCTGAGTGGGTATATGTGTGTCTACTAAAGGAGTCCGCACCGTCGCATCTGCAATCATAAAATTTTGAACAGCCATCCCATATGACTCAGTTAACGTCATAGACCAGGGGTAGGGAATTCCAGGCCTGGAGAGCCACACACAGTGCAGGGTTTCAGGATTTCTTCAGCATTTGACAGGTGATAATTGAATTACCTGCACAGGTGATAATTCCAACCCCTGTGCAATGCTAAGTAAATCCTGAAAACCTGCACTGTGTGCGGCTCTCCAGGCCTGGAGTTCCCTACCCCTGTGACATAGACTATCTTTTGAGGGAAAATTTTAACCCCGCTCCAAAAAAAGGCTTATTTACTGTTTGTATGTGTGAGCTAATAGATACTGAATTAGCTATTTTGACAGTTGGCCTGGATATTTATCAGGTGGCCTATAGAAACCAATCACAGCTCAACTTCTTATTGGTTGCTATAGGCAACAAAGAACATTCTCACTATAGGACAGCTTAAGCAAGTCTGTGAACATTCAGGGAAACTTGCTGAAGACAAAACATTTTGGAAAATGTCACACACTGGGACATGATTGTCAGTGAAGCAGCAGCCACACAAACACCAAAGCGACAAAAAGGCCCCGTTACACTTCACGACGTTGAAATGATGTCACTGACGATCTCGTAGGCAAGCGGTCGTTAGGACATAGTTTTGACATCGTTGATGAGATGTCCCATGTCTAGATATCGTGGACAACACACCAACGATGTTGTGAGCAGGTATCGTTCACACAACCCAGCGAACGATACCTGCTCATTGCTGTGAATGGGCGAAGTCATAAACGACATCGTTATTGCGGTGTCGCACACAATGATGCAGCAGGTTGGCGGCTGATCGTTGATCGTTTGATTTGAGAACATGTTCTCAAATCTGCGATCCCCAATCCAACGATTTATCGTTACAACATCGCAGAGTCACATGCAACGAGGTAGTAATGATGTCGCTTGAACGACTCCAAACCCGTGACATTTAAGCGAAATCGTTAACGATGTCGTGCCGTGTAACAGGGCCTTAAGACACATATATGCTATACTTTTAACAACCTGAACATTTCAAATCCCCTGAAGATTTGGACAAAGTACAAAACTGATCTCAGTGAGGACAAGGGGCAGATTAAGGATAGCCAAGGTCAAGGGCTGTATAGTAGACAAAGGACCCATAACCCCAAGTAGTATGTGACATGCCACATGATCAACATTTGAAAGATCAAGTGATAGATCACGTGATTAGCACACAGGGACATATCCATAGAAGCAAAAGAACAATAGTAGCGCATGTAGCCACCTAGCCCCCAGTATACAGCAGGAGGCCGCACCCCCCCCCCCCCCCCCGTATACAGCAGGAGGCCACATTAAGCCCCCAGTATACAGCAGGAGGCCACGCTCAGCCCCAGTATACAGCTGGAGGCTGCACACAGCCGCCAGTATGCAGCAGGAGGCCTATTTAGTTTGTGTCTTTTATGTGTCAAATAAAAATTTGGTAAACCATTCAATTTTGTTATAGCTAAGAACAATTAGTTAAAATCCTGGGAAATGCCAGGTGCTACAGCTAGTTAATATATAAAGCTGAGTGTATGTATGTACAGTGGGTACGGAAAGTATTCAGACCCCTTTAAATTTTTCACTCTGTTTCATTGCAGCCATTTGGTAAATTCAAAAAAGTCAATTTTTTTCTTATTAATGTACACTCTGCACCGCATCTTGACTTAAAAAAAACAGAAATGTAGACATTTTTGAAAATTTATTAAAAAAAAAAACAGATATCCCATGGTCATAAGTATTCAGACCCTTTGACCAGTATTGAGTATAAGCACCCTTTTGAGCTATTACAGCCATGAGTATTCTTGGGAATGATGCAATAGGTTTTTCACACCTGGATTTGGGGATCCTCTGTAATTCATGCTTGCAGATCATCTCCCATTTCGTCAGGTAGGATAATGAACGATGGTGGACAGCCATTTTCAGGTTTCTCCAAACATGCACAATTGGGTTTAGGTCAGGGCTCTGGCTAGACAAGAATGGTCACAAGACTTGTTCTGAAGGCACTCCATTGTTATTTTAGTTGTGTGCCTAGAGTCATTGTCTTGTTGGAAGGCGAACCTTCGGCCAAGTCTGAGGTCCAGAGCACTCTGTAAGAGGTTTCATCCAGGATATCTCGGTTTTTGGCTGCATTCATGTTTTCTTCAATTACAACCAGTTGTCCTGTCCCTGCAGCAGAAAAACAACCCCATAGCATGATTCTGCCACCACCATGTTTCACTGTTGGGATTGTAATGGGCAGGTGATGAGCAGTGCCTGGTTTTCTCCATTCATATCGCTTAGAATTATCACCGAAAAGTTCTATCTTTGTCTTATCAGACCCGAGAATCTTATTTCTCACAGTCTGGGAGTCCTTCATGTGTTTTTTGCAAACTCTATGTGGGCGTTCATATGTATTGCACTGAGGAGAGGCTTCCATCGGGCCACGCTGCCATAAAGGCCCAACTGGTGGAGAGCTGCAGTGATAGTTGACTTTGTGGAACTTTCTTCCATGTCCCTACTGCATTACTGGAGCTCAGCCACAGTGATCTTGGGGTTCTTCTTTACCTCTCTCACCGCTCAGTTTGGCTGGACGGCCAGGTCCAGGAAGACTTCTGGTGGTCCCAAACTTCTTCCATTTAAGGATTGTGGAGGCCAATGTGCTCTTAGGAACCTTGAGTACTGCAGAAATTCTTTTGTAGCCTTCGCCAGATCTGTGCCTTTCTACAACTCTGTTTCTGAGCTCCTTGGGCAGTTCCTTTGACCTCATGATTCTCATTTGGTCTGACATGCATTGTGAGCTGTGAGGTTTTATATAGACACATATGTGCTTTTCCAAATTAAGTAGTATCGGTTTAATTAAATACAGCTGAACTCCAATGAAGGAGTAGAACCATCTCAAGGAGGATCACAAGGAAATGGACAACATGTGACTTAAATATGAGTGTCTGAGCAAAGGGCCTGAATACTTATGACCATGCGATATTTCAGTCTTTTTTTAATAAATTTGCAAAAATCAATATATTTCTGTTTTTTTTTTAGTCAAGATGCAGAGTGTATATTAATGTGAAAAAATTAACTTTTTTTAATTTACGAAATATCTGCAATGAAACAAAGACTGAAAAATTTAAATGGGTCTGAATACCTTCCGTACCCACTGTATGTATGTGTGTATGTATGTTTGGTAAAGGAATTTGCACTGTCGCATTTACAATCACGAAATTTTGCACAGCCACCTCATTTGACTCAAGGGGTGTCATAGACTATGTTTTGAGGGAAATTTTAACCTTACTCTTTATAGTCATTCGCCAAAAAAAAGACTTATTAACTGTTTGTATGTGTCACATAATAGATAATGCCTTGGTTGTTTTGACAGTTTGCCTGGATATTTATCAGCTGGCCTTCTGTAGAGCAAACATTCCCAGCTCAGCTTTTGATTGGTTGCCATAGGCAACAAAGGACATTCTTACTATAAGACCGCTTATGCATGTCTGTGAAACATTCAGGGAAGCTTACCGAAGATAAGGGATTCGGGAAAATAGCGCACTTTGGACATGACTCTCAGTGAAGCAGCAGCCACATGAACCCCAAAGCCATTAAGACGCCTCTTTGCTATTCTTTTAACAACCTGTAACATTTCAAATCCCCTTGAGATTTGGACAAAGTACAAAACTAATCTCAGTGAGGACCAAGGGCATATTAAGAGTAGCCATGGCTTATGGCTGTTTAGAAGGCAAGGGCACTCCCAACCCCAACCATTATGTGACCTGTCACATGATCAACTTATGAAAGATCATGTGATAAGTCAGTTGATTACCACACAGTGACAGATCCATAGAAAAATAGTTGTAGCCACCTAGCCCCCAGCATACAGCAGGATGCCGCACACATAGCCCCCATTATTACAGCAGGAGGCTGCAGACTGCCCCAGTATTCAGCAAGAGGCCTCGCACAGTCTCCAGTATTACAGCAGGTAGCCGCATATAGCCCCTGTATTAAATTAGGAGCTCACACAAATCCTCCTGTATTAGAGCAGGAACTCATACATAGCCCCTTGTATTACAGCCTATTCTCACACATAGCCCCTGTATTACACCAGGAGCCCGCACATAGCTCCTGTATTACGCTTGAAACCTGTGCCTCACATAGCCTCTGTATTAGAGTCTGTGCCCCATGTAGCCTGTGTATTACACCAAGAGCCCACACATAGCCCCTGCATTACAGGCTCTGCTATCACATAGCCCCCGTATTATACTAGGAGCCCAGACATAGCCCCTGTATTACAGGCTCTGCCCACACATAGCCCTTGTATTACACTTGCAGCCTGGGTATCTCAGCAGAGAGAAGCAAATTTTGTTAGTTACTATCCCAGGCAAAGGTGGGGACTATAGCTGGTATATATACAGTCCTTGACAAAGGTATGTCGCTTATCCATGTTATGTAAATAAAAGCTTATAACCTGACGTTAAATTCATCTATTGGTTGTATAAATTACTCTTTTGAAAGCTAAAACCCTCCGAAATGTGGTTTAGGTTGAGAAAATAATTTGGCATCAATGCTGAAATATTGATCATTTAATCAACACAGAATGGTCAGATTTTTAGCAATTTTTTTTTGCCCACAGAAAGTAATGTGATTTTCAAACAAATAATTAACTTAAAATACAAATATACATTGCATAACGTCTCAGGCGCGTCTTGTGTGACGCGTGCGCTCAGACTCCGCCCATCTTCAGACCTGCGTCCCCGGCATTTCCTCTCCTGCGCTCCCCATAGCAGGTAATGGCGGCGGGGACGCAGGCAAGTGCAGGAGCTCACCATCTCTGTGTTCATGTACAGCCCTGCATTTGCCTGAAAAGCACCTGTGTTTGCTTTTTGCGCTAGCGCAGGGCAGGCAAACACAGGTAATTGCACAGATGCAGAAATGTGAAAGGGGCCTTAGCATTTCACTGATGGCTGCCAGAGCAGGGGCCCCTTTTGTAGGGGTTGAGGCCCTGTGCAATTGCCCAGTTTCCCATACCCTGCTTTCCCCTAATGCCAGCTGTGCTTGTCATGGATTTGATGGGTGAGAGTTGCCATCCCCCCACCCCCCACTCTAGCTTTACCTATTTTGTTGGAGTTTTTTTTGAGTGAAAATGGCACAGCCTCAGATGGCATCACAATTTTGTGACTTTTCAATGCTTTTTTTTTACTAGAATTCTGATAAGAAGGATTTGGGCCCCATGTGCATGGTTCATATTTTACATTTTCAAAAATTGTATTATATTTTTTTCTAAAACATAGAAATGTGTAAAGACTCCCTTTAAGTCGTTTTAGTTGAATATATGTATGCAAGATTTGGAGAGTGGGAGCGTTATATACTACATTTATTTCCCACTCTATGAAAATGTAAATGTCATCGTTTTAAATATCCTATAAATATGACATCTGTTTTTACTGACAAACTATGACAATTACGGTAAATATAAGAGCATAATTGGACCGTATGTTGAGGGAAATCGAATGCTTACTGTTTTAAGGTCGGCTTTTTTTGCACTAAGCAGAAAAAAGTTTAGCATACAATGTAAAATGCATAAACACGCAATTTGTAGATCTGTGAAGTTGGTAGAGTATCTTAGAGAGAATGTGATAGTGATCACACTTTTTCTATTAAAGTGGTGAATATAAAACTATCAACAAGCGGCAAAACATTTAATTAACATGTTAATGAAGTACTGCCAGGGCCCACATTATGTCCTCACGTATGCTAGCTGCACACACGTGCCTAATGATAACGCTCATGGGAATTTCACTGACAGCAATGAAGATCTTCCAGCATACATTGCAGAGACAAGGCTGTGCACATTACTTTGCATCTTAGAAATGATTGCTCAGAATGCCGACTCACAATTTGGGGAAATTCATGAAAACACATATGTTTCCTTTACAGTTTCTACTCAATTGTGAATTGCGTAATTAAAAAGATTATAAAACATCATTAAGTAGTTGCATTAAATGAACATTCAGCAGCATTACTATCGTGTAAACATGTTTTACGCCCTCTACAAAAATGAAAAAAAAAATGAATGCGTGTTTCTCGGCTTTGCTATTCTCCTCCAGTTGTAGGCTTGCATTTTCAGCTAGAATATATCTCCTTGGGATATTTAAATGACAGCCGAAATTCTCACACAGTCACTCCACAAATGTTGTCATAGTAACCCCCGCGCTCGGAGAGGTGAGAATCTGGCTAAAATAATTCTCATAAGGTACAAAAAGGGAGCGGTAAAGTAGAATGTATCTGGATGTCAGGGGACCGCATTTACCGTATACATCCTTGTTACGTATGAATACTTGTCTACAGAACAGCTATAGGATATTGAATTTGTGCTAGAATATTGTAACCGGTGCCAAGGTGTAAATGATTAGAATTAAAATTGGGTCAATCATTTGAAATTCAATATTATCAGCTTTGTCAAATTTTCCCCCAAAATTTGATTTGTGGCAAATTATTTGCAAAACTTAACAGCCTCTAATTAACGGAAAAATGCTTGTTTGACACTCCGAGGTCTCCTACAAGTGTATTGAATTCTCTTTGAGCTCATTAATACAAATACTATCTTATTAATGTCCAAGTGTCCTCAACAAATCTAGTTAGAAGAAAATGGATGGTAACCATGATAACAGTGGTATGTGGGTGACATATACAAGACCAATATTGGATGCTAACAAGGAAGTGTGCAAAATGAACTAAAATAATTACATTGCACATACTTTATGATGTAGACAATTGTGTTTCAATTTCCAGGTTATAAAGTTTTTCTATTGACTGTTAAAAAAACAAAAAACAAAAACATATCTTGCCCACTGTGGTCAGCTGCGTTTTTTTTTGTGGCCTCAACTGTCGGAAACACAGCTATACCGCACTTGCCGCACCTGCCACAAGCCCCATAGATGATGCATGGGGCTTGCCGCAAGTGTGCCACAAGTGCGGCCGTTAGGCAGCAGATGCGGCAGATGTGGTAAATCTGACGGATCTGCCGCAATTTAAAAAAAAACACTAGTGTGAAAGGGGCCTAAGGCTGCTTTCTCATCTGAGCTTTTGCTGATTCGCGGCAGATCTGGCAGATTTACCGCATCTTCCGCATCTGCCGCATAATGCCAACTTGCGGCAAGCCCCCGTTCATTCTCTATGAGACTTGAGGCAGTGTGATTTTTGCCGCAATCCGGCAGTTGCGGCAAATAAAAAAAAAACGCAGCTAACCGCATTTAATTGACCTGCCGCACGTCCCATAGAGAATGAATGGGGGCTTGCCGCAAGTCGGCCATTGCATGGCAGATACGGCAGATGCGGTGAATCTGCCAGGTTTGCCATGAATCAGCAAAAACACTGATGTGACAGGGGCCTTTGGCTGGTTTTATACTGGCAGTTGGATGCATCGCATTGGCTGGGGTACAATTGCATCCCTATATTTAACATGGAGATGCAGGGTGCATGGACTGGCATAGTTGGTGTGCACTTGCACCCCATCATTTATTTTTCATGTTTCTGCCGAGTGCATCATGTTGCGTTTTGGGGAACCACGAGGCTGCATGAAATAAGCGCATACTTACTGATGCGCTTAAACTATGCATGGATTCCTATGGCGGCACATCATTCTACGGATGCATGCTGGAGCAGACGGACATGCCAATAAGGAAAACAGGTCTTTAGCTCTTTCTCTCACTCTCTTTTCATCCCGGCCATAATGCCATGCTTTTCAATGGAGATTTTCATTCATACTGATCCTCAAACAATGCACTGCTGACTTCGGTCAGTGTCCTTTCTGGCATGTGTCTGAGCATCTACACACAGGTGCAAGAAGTCCACGTCCAGTGATACACAGGCACTCGCCTCAGTATTTTGGTTTAGTAGCAAAAGTAGCAGTTAGGAATTTAAACCCTTCACTCCCGGGCAGTTTTCCATTTTACGGTTTTCATTTTTCCCTCCCCTTCTTCCAAGAGAGATAACTGTTTTATTTTTCCATCAATATAGACATACAAGGGCTTGTTTTTTGTGGGACAAGTTGTACTCTCAGATAAAATCCTTTATTTTACTATATAGTGTACAGGAAAATGGAAAACATTTCCAAGTACAACGAAATTGCCAAAAAAAAAAGTGCAATTACAAGTTCTTTTTTTGTTTTTTTTATTCACCATGTTCACTATATGGTAAAACTGGCATATCAGTATGATGCCTCAGGTCGATACAAGTTCGTAGATACCAAATATGTATACCTTTACTGTTATTTAAGCAGTGAAAAAGAAATCAGAAATTTTTAAAGAAAAAGAATTGCGCTTTTGTGCCATTTTCCATGACCCATAGTGTTTTCATTTTTCGGGATCAGGGCTCTATGACAGTTTATTTTTTGCGTCTTGAGCTGATGTTTACAATGATACCATTTTTCAGTAGATGCAATGTTTTGATCCCCCGTGTTGCATTTTGGGCAGCACGGTTGCTCAGAGATTAGCCTTGCAGCGCTGATGTCCTGGGTTTAAGTCCCACCAAGGACAATATCTGCAATGAGTTTGTTTGGTCTCCCCTGTTTGCATGGTTTCCTCTGGGTTCTCCAGTTTCCTTCCACATTTAAAAGAAATTCTGATAGGATATTTAGATTGTGAGCCCCAATGGGGACAGTGTTGCAAATGTATGTAAAGTGCTATGGAATTAATAGCACCATATACCGTATATACTCGCGTATAAGCCGAGTTTTTCAGCCCAAAAATTGGGCTGAAAAGTACCCCCCTTGGCTTATACGCGAGTCAGTGACGGCTTGCGTATACAGGAGCCCCAGCAGCCTCAGTAATCCAGGGCCCTCCCCCTCGCGCTCCGGAAACCTGTAAAGTAAAATCTTTATACTTATCACTGTCCCCGCCGCTGCCGACATCACAATCCCCGGCTTCATCCGTCCGTCTTCTTCCGGCTTCCTGTTCGTCGCAAGCAATGACGTCATTGCCTGCGATGAACATGAAGCCGGAAGAAGACGGACGGATGAAGCCGGGGATCGTGATGTCAGTAGCGGCGGGCGGCGGGGACAGTGATAAGTATAAAGATTTTACTTTACAGGTTTCCGGAGCGCGAGGGGGGGGGCCCTGGATTACTGGGGCTGCTGGGGCTCCTGTATACTACCACTGGGGCTGCTGGGGCACCTGTATACTACCACTGGGGCTGCTGGGGCTCCTGTATACTACCACTGCGGCTGCTGGGGCTCCTGTATACTACCACTGGGGCTGCTGGGGCTGCTGTATACTACCACTGGGACTGCTGGGGCTGCTGTATACTACCACTGGGGAGGCCTGTATACCACTGGGGGGGCCTGTATACCACACTGCTGGGGGCTGTATACCTGTGCTGGGGTCCACCCTCGGCTTCTACACGAGTCAATAGGTTTTCCCAGATTTTGGGGGCAAAAGTAGGGGGGTCGGCTTATACACGGTTCGGCTTATACATGAGTATATACGGTAAATGATTAAATTTTATTATTATTTTATTGTAATGTTGAGGTGACCAAAAAAATATAATTTTTGCATTTGGACTTTTTTCTCCTACATAGTTTAAAGATCTATTGATTTTATATTTTGATATATTATGCATTTCTGAACACTGTAATATCAAATAAAACTATTAAGAAAATAAATACGGTACATTTTCAATGTTGAAAAAGGGGAGTGATTTTAATTTTTATGTTTTTTATTCCATGCTTTTAAAAACTTTTTTTTTTTTATTATTATTTTACTTGGCCCACTAGAGGGCTTCAGTGCTGCACACTGCGATAACTTCTTTTGCATTCAGATAAACTGCTTCTCATCTAAAGACAGGAAAAATGATCACTTCCTGCTAGTGACCTCATTAGAAGGAAGTGATTCAGGACAGCTTCCGGGATCATCTCAGGACCCTGGACTTTCCAGGTAAAGCATGCGGGTCCCGTGATCAGATCACTAGACCTCCAATCATGCTGGGGAACAGTGCGATCCCTGCCATAGAACTTTGGATCACGCTGTCAGTCACTGATCAGATCGCTAAGATGTGGGGGGAAGGATGTGAGCTCTCAGCGGGAGCTCACATCAAATGGTGGGATGCGGCCTATGACACACATGAGCGTGAAGGGGTTAATATTGCCTTAATTGTTTACAGTGAGCAGAATAATAAAAAAGGCTTTTATTAAGCTGCAATTACAGCAGTAGGTCACAGATCAACAGATTCATAGTTTACTGAGTGAGTATACAGGTACAGCACTTCCTATATATCACTTGAGTTTTTAAATACATATTCACAGAGTGAGACTATTAGTATCATTGTCAATTATCTACACAGAGTCAGATATTAGCCTTTTTCTATGCCTTTGTGAACAGAATTGTGCCATCTGACTGGCCCCTATGTTTATACAGGATGTAAAAGTTCACTCTGATTATCTGGTCTATACTAGGGGATGTGATAGCCAAAGTGCATTATAGGGAATCTCACATGGCCAGGACTGAAGTTGCTAACCAATTGAATGTGTCTTCAGAAGTGTGTGAGATGAAAGTGGGCATATATATTTTTTGTAATGTTTGTGAATCAAAATGCAGAGTGTTCAAATGTGCTTACAAATTCTAGGAAGTTTGGTTCAAAGTTAATCCACTGAGGGTCAATTCACTCATCTGTAATTGTGACCAAAACTAAAATATTGTCAGAAGATAATTATTGTGGTGGTTATTTCTCATACAACATTAAGATCTACCTTCAGGATATGTGGAAAATATCAGATTGGTTAAATAGGTACTCTTGGGAGACAAAAAAATTCTTCCACTGTCCCTGCCCTTATAAACTATAAAAATGAGATGCACAGTGCAGTGTATGAACTTTACAATGCCCCGAAGGCTGGCTTCACAGTACGTTTTTGTCCTGTTCGTTTGAGGACCTTGCATGATGTCACTGGGAGGGGCGGAGCAACCCAATCACGACCGCATCAGCACCAATTAAAACCTGCGCTGATGTGGTCATGTGATCGGGTTGCCTTGCCCTCCCAGTGACATCATGCAAGATCCTTGAATGGTCTGGAGATTCAGCGTGGGACACTCGTGGTTGCCGGAAGGTGAATATTTATTATTTTTTATTTTTAACCATCCCTTTATTTAATATCACTGTAGCAGTGTATATAGATACAATGCTAAAGTGATATTACACAGATTTACTATGGGTACAGAGCAGCGCTCCTGTTCTGAGCATGTTCTGTACGCTGGAACCGGATCTGGGAAACGATTCTGTTGTTTCCCGGATCTGGTGCCATAGGCCATCATGTTAAGTGTGCCGGATAGGACAGGATTCATTTCTGTCCTGTTTTGTCACCGAAGCCCAAAAATGCTGCAGGCATCGTTTTTGGGACCGGTGAAAAACAGGACAGAAACGAATCCTGCACCCGATTCACAAAACCGGATAGCCAAATAGGGCGAATCCGGTGCCATAGAGATACATGGAGGCCAAAAACGATTCTGTTCTGTATGTTTAAAAAACGAACAGAACAGGATAGTAAAAAACATAATGTGAAGCCAGCCTAATTCAGTGTGATGCAGGAGCTGCTCTTTTTCCTATCTCCCCAATACATCACACATCAGAGGGCCTGCTCCCTGCTGTTCGTAACAGTCAGTCTCCTGATAATAGTTGCTTCTCTATAGTCAGAGAACAGGGGGTGTGGCTATGTTCTCTGTTCATGGTCAGAAGCAACTATTTTCAAGAGACTGACTGTTTCTAACAGCAGGGAGCAGGCACTCTGATGTGGGATGTAATGTCCCAGAGGGGGAGGATGGAGGAGAGAGGAGATGCTTCTGCATCACAGTGAATTACAGGTATTGTAAGTATGATAGAACTGCAATGTGCACCTCATCTTTATAGTTTAAGAGGCCAGGGACAAGTGGAAGACATTTTTTATCTCCTTTTACGATTTGACCCCAGGTACCTCCCCAGTGGCCTCAGAATGGATATTCCAAAGTAAATGAAGCACATGTGAACACTGCTCCATTCACGTTTATGCATTTATGGGATCAGAAGCAGTGCTTTTTTTGTGGGGGTACGTGGTGGTACAGAGGTCTGCGGAGCTATATGGGGACTGTCGTCCACTGCATGCCGCCCACTGGCTGGTGCACAGGATCTCCTGGCTGCCCAACAGCAAACCCCCCCGCTTCTTAATCACGGCCGCCGCCGCCTGACAGCAGTCCCGCCCCCCCGCGCCTCAATCACGGCCATCACCGGTGCCTGACAGCACCCCCCCCGCTCCTCAAGCAGCCGGCGCTTGACTGATACTCCCCCACTTCTCCCCGCTCCTCGCCTCAGTATTGGGAAATATTCTTTTACAAAAATAGCACCATAGACTGTGAAAAGAGTAATTGGGTGACCAATGCTCCTTTCACTAAGGTGACTTATGGGTTCTGTTTTTGTGATTTGTGAAGGTCACAGTGGCTGGATCCTTATTTATAACTAATAAGGGGAATGTTGATAGAGGGATTAACTCTTTAACAACCCATAGAGTAGAAAAGATTCTGAAAGAATATACCATCAACAAATTATCTAGTATTTCCCACGAACTGACAACTAGAACTCTGCATTGTGCCATTCCTCTAGTATTTCCTCTGAGAAATACATGAATAAATTGACAAATAGCCATGTACTTTCCTTTCATTGATAGTGTAGGTCACTACACAACTGGAATAGTTTTCATAGTGAACTATAGTAATACTACTAAATAGAACAGTGGTTTATGGTTTCTGTATTATAGTAATGTAATTTTATATGACAGCATTTCAGTATATACTTACTCATAAAACATGGTCCAGCCAGTCTCATCACTCTTTGTTGCCAGCAACCCAGTGTTCCCATCATATGTCATCAAAGACAACTCCAGACTTTGTGAGGAAACCAACTTCAGTGCTCCGCTTGTAGTGAGTGTAAGGGTGATTATTTGATTGTCTGGCATGAGAAAATGTCTTGGGGTGCCATTAGAATCCCTGCGGATTTTCAAAGAGTTCCCACTGTTATCAATAACTTCTATCACATCATTGTCAGTACTGTAAGTAAAATTGTAAAGGTATTCTCCCGTGACCAGGCTTTGAGTGTACTGATGAATTCCATTGATATTAAATATGTATAACTCTTGTTCCCCTGGGGACGCAACTTCATACTGATTAAATGAAGTAAGAACTGGCTTGTTTTGAAGAACAGCTCTTATACGAATATTTCCGAGATCTGCAATGTATACTGTGCCGTCAGGTGCCACAGCAAGAGATGATGGAGAGTTTAAGAATGCATCTGTGGCATAGCCATCATCTCCAGCATAACAATTGCAATTGACATCGTCTTTACAGTTGCAGTCTGAAGCTGCACCTGCTAGAAGAGAGATTTCACCATTGGTTGTCACTTGTCTAATTCGATTAATTTTCTTTTCATTTGTTTCTGCAATGTAAAGGATCCCAGTGTGGGAAACAGCTATGGCACTGGCAGATTCAAGTGCGGAATGAATAGCCAGCTTGCTCAAGGAATAGTCAATACCAGGCACCTGACAGTGCATGGGACGTCCGGCTATGATGCTGACTTGGTGGTTTTCTGTTATGCGCAAAATAACATTGTTTTCCAAGACATAGAGAGAATTGTCCATTGGGTTAACAGCTAAATCTGTTGGCCATTCCATGCGAACCTGAAAAATAGAGAGAACAAGTGGCCAACAATGCTTTAATTGTCTTTACAATTAATAATTCAACATATTATCAACTACTATATAACTTACCTCTATGCTCGCTTCTAGTAATTGCACAGTATTGAATAAAATTTGAAAGGGGAACTTTTTGTATAGATACAGAGTATTGAACACTTTAGTGGGTTTTGCTATCCTTTAAGAAAAACATTGCAAGGAATTGTATCTGACCTAATAAATATGAAAGTATCTACTTCTGGGGCACCCCATCCCCCCATGTGACACATGGATTCCAGTACCACCTGTTTGCTGATTACACTCTGATCTATCGATCTGGCCCAGATGTCACTTCTCTGCTGTCCAGAATCCCGGAGTGCCTGTCAGCCATATCCTCCTTCTCCTATCGCTTCCTTAAACTAAACGTAGACAAAAATAAGCTCATCATCTTTCCCCCATCTCGCGCACCTCCCTTACCTGATCTGTCTATCACAATAAGTGACATCACACTTTGCCCTGTACCTGATGTCCGCTGCCTCGGAGTAACCCTTGACTCCGCCTTATCCTTCAAACCACACATCAAAGCCATCGCCTCCTCCAGCCGCCTCCAACTCAAAAATATTTCCAGAATCCGTCCCTTCCTCAACCCTCAATCTACTAAACTACTAGTGCATGCCCTCATCATCTCCCGTCTTGACTACTGCAACCTCCTCCTCTGTGGCCTCCCTGCTAACATGCTTGCACCTCTCCAATCTGTCCTTAACTCTGCTACCCGACTAATCCACCTCTCTCCTCGCTGTTTACCCAATTCTCCCCTCAGCAAATCCCTACACTGGCTACCAATCCCCCAGCATATTCAATTCAAACTATTAATAATGACTTACAAAGCTATCTACAATCTGTCTCCCCTATATATCTCTGAACTAATCTCCCACTATCATCCAACTCATAATCTTCGATCCCCCCAAGACCTCCTTCTTTCCTCCACACTTGTACATTCCTCATCTAACTGCCTGCAAGACTTCACCCGAGCATCCCCATTTTCTGAAATTCTGCACCCCAAAATGTCCGACTATCCCTCACACTCAGAAATGTGAAACAGAACCTGAAAACCCATCTCTTCAGAACAGCTTAGAGCCTGGAATGACCAACGTGCCACCTCACCACCACTGGACCTGGCACTCCACCACCACCAGAGCAGACCAAACCTACTGTCTCCCTCCCCATTGCCCTATAGAATGTAAGCCACCAAGGGCAGGGTCCTCTCTCCCCCCTGTACCAGTCTGTCACTGTTAGTTTGTTCATTGTATTTTTAACTTGTTTGTATGTAACCCTTTCTCATGTACAGCACCATGGAATCAATAGTGCTCTATAAATAAAATAATAATAATAAAAAGGTTTTTCCATTGCTCCCTGCATATTCTTTAATTCCCCAGCACTACAACACCTCCTCCCAACTTTTCCTCTCTCCTGGGAATGCTATTAGTAGCCTTTATATTTTATTACATCTGCTGTTGTAGTGGCTACAGCCAAGTGCTACATAGACAATAATCAAATAAATTGGGATGGATCTGTAGTACCCTGCTGTGGCCACTAAACAGTTGATGGAGCTGTACTGTTTCTCTCCACAACTGATTACTTCTAGCCACCACTGGGACCAAGTACAGCCAATCAGTGAGTGCTGTGTGTTGCACCCAACCAATATGATATTGATTATTATTTCTAAGGATAACACATCAATTTAAAATACTTAGATCTCTTTTAATAGTATTTAGCAAAAAACAACTGTACCTGAGTGATGTCCATGCTAGAATCACAGCTTAAAGGTCGTCCTGCTGCAAGGTCATTGGATCCTAAGAGTGTAGAAATGATTCCATTTGGATCTACTTTTCGAATCATTGTTGCATCAACAAAATAAATGAAACCATTCTTATCGACAGCGATTCCTGAAAAAGAGGGAGTATTTTAGGCTGAAAATAAATATCTCATTAACAGAATTCACTATTTATTCTGATACAGTGATGTAAAAGAACTACAATTCTGGAAATGTTACACTCTACCCTTGAATTATGTAAGTTTTTATTTACAAGCATTGAGCAGTGATACACTGTATACATACATAAAGAAAATGAATGAGAGCCTTAGTGTTTTTTATTTTTATACTGCTAAAAAAATGAACCACAATATATTGATCGTAAGATGTATATTGATGTAATTTGTATTTATGTACTGATGGTGGTTCACGTTGTGCTGTATTTATGTACTGATGATGGTTATGGTGCTTTTTTCCTGTTCTGATGAATTTTTTTTTGTTCTATATTCATGTACTGATGATAGTTCTGGTGATGTACTGATCATGGTTCTGGTGATGTATTTATGCACTATGGTAGTTCTGGAGAGGTATTCATGTACTAATGATATTTTTCAGTGCTGTTTTCATGTCCTTATGGTGGTTGTGCTGGTAAATACATGTCATGATGGCAGTTATTATCTTGTATTAATGTAGATGCTTCCATCATTCAAATGGTTGACATGGTAATAGGTCATTAAAAGGTCAGTTAGCTGTTTGTTTTACACATGAACAATACAAAAAAATGATAATACTGTGTGAAGTCATATATGTCAGCCACATGTTTTACTAAAACCCCCCATACATTTTAGATAGAGCAGGATAGTTGAATGATCGCATAGCTAACATACATGAGAGCGTGCTCTGCACAGCACTCCAGTGCTCTCTTTGAGAGAGCTGTTTCAAGATATCACTGGTGATGGCTTATCTTTTAGATAGGTTCCCTGCTCCCCTCAGATCAGACTTCTGTCCATAATACCCGGAGCCTTTAAAGACATTAAACGTGGTCTCTTGAGACACTTTGTAGCTGCGACCAGATCAATAATACCCAGAAAATGGAAACTCAAACAGGTTCCTTCCTTATTGGACTGGGTCAGAGAATTGGATTATATTTGCCGAATGGAAAAACTTACTGCCCACTCAGACACCCAGGTGACCAAATACTACACCACCTGGACGTCATGGCTCTTGTACCGAGAGTCCCCAGAATTTGCTGAGACCATTCTCTCCCAGGAAACTGGAGATGATGCGTAAAATCAATAAATAAAATGTGTGGTTCAAACGGATGCATCAAAAGTAAAATCGTAGTGCTTAAGACTCGGATCTCTTCCCCCTCACCTTTTCCCTTCCCCTCTGTACCCCCTACTTCCTTTCTCTATTTTTCTTTTCTCGCTCTCTTTCTCCCCCTTTTTCTTTTATTCTGATTTATGCTTACCATCGCTGATATGTAATTCTATCACGTGCCTGAACACCTCATGGAACCACGACCATTCCTGGTAGGTTACTGAGGATGAGACACATGACTACTCTACCTTTGTGTGGGATATTATATCCTCTAGTGATGTTGAGCTTTTGTAACCCTCTTTCAGACTTTTGCACTTTCAAGTTTTGCATCTTTTGTTATTTACAATCGGTTCATGAAACTGTATGGTTCTACTTTTCTAAATAAAGACAAATTTTCTGAAAAAAAGGATCTGCAAGCCAAAATAAGACATGTATATATTGGAAAGTTTGGCTGATATTGGTCGGATGTGTATCAGGGGGCTTTAACTACTGTCAAAAGGGAAATGCACACTTTTATGCCTTTTTACCAATCGGAGTGAAACTACTTAAAGAACCTATGGCAACATGAATACCAAATTCAGCCCTGTTGCTGGTATGGTTTCTACCTGCATTTTAAAAATCTGAAACCTGAAACAATCTGTGCAATGCTGCAGTATTCCCTACCTGCTTTTTATACATCCTCTAGTTTTCTATAAACTAAGACAGGAAATAACATGTGCCGTTTGATCTATGCTATCAGCAAAGTGCTAAAACATCTATAATGTGAGTGGATGAGTCCTGTCTGACAGACAGGTAAAGTCCTTCTCTTTTCCTGTCATCCTACTATATGCCCCACTGACCCCATTCCTCACACCTCCTCCAGTCTCTCTTTCTGGTCATCACTACTCACCTAACCAAAATCTTCTCTCTCTCCCACTCTTCTGGTATCATCCCCTATTCCTTCAAACACTCTATTGTAAATCCATTATTAAAGAAAACGTCTCTTGACCCATCCTACACAAATAATTATAGAACAGTCTCTCATCTCCCCTTCATCTCTAAACTCTTGAAGTATCTGGTCTACTCCTGCCTTACCCATTACCTCTCCACTCACTCTCTCCTGGATCCATTATAGTCTGGTTTCTGTCCCCCCTACACACTACAGGAACTGCCCTTATCAAAGTGACCAATGACCTCCTGACAGCAAACGTAATGGCGACCACTGTCTGCTTATTCTTCTTGACCTTTCAGCAGCTTTTGACACTGTTGACCACTATCTCTTGCTCGCTATGCTCCACTCAATCGGTATAAAGGACACCACTATCTCCTGGTTCTCTTCCTATCTTTCAAACTGCTCCTTCAGTGTATCATTCGCTGACTCAACTTCCTCTTTTTTCCCCTCACTATTCGGGTCCCTCAGGGTTCAGTTCTTGGCCCTCTTCAATCTCTACACAGCCCCTATTGGACAGACGACCAGTACCATCTTTTTTTTCTGATGACTCACAACTGTACAATTCATTCCCTGAGCTTACCTGCACTGCATTACAGAATGCCAATGACTGTCTAACCACAGTTTCCAACATCATGTCTGCTTTCTATTTGGGAGCAGAAGTTCAGTTTTGGAAAGGATGAGTTTCAGTCTCCACCAATCTCCCTAAATCTGACATCTACCTCTCATTGTGTGGCACCACTATAATGCCTAGGCAGTAGGCTAGCTGTGTGGGTGTTATATTTGACACCAATCTCTCCTTCACCTTCTATATGCAAGCTCTCACCTGCTCTTGCCACTTGCACCTGAAGAACATCTCTAGAATCCGCCCCTTTCTCCCCATGGAAACAACAAAATCCCAAACTGTGGCCCTGATCCATTCCCACCTTTATTATTGCAATTCTCTATTAATTGGCCTTCCTCTCATTAGACTTTACTCTCTCCAGTCCATCCTTAATGCAGCAGCCAGGGTCACCTATCTGGCTAACCGTTACTCGGATAGATCAGCTCTGGGCCAGTCATTGCACTGGCTGCCCAAACATTATAGGATCCAATTTAAAGTGCTTGTTCTCACTCTCTTCACAGCACAGCACCTCCCTACCCCTCTACCCTCATCTCTGTCTATCTCCCTACCCGTTGTCTACGTTCTACAAAGATCTTCAATTAACATCCACACTAAACCGAACCTCCCACTCCCAACTCCAAGACTTCTCCCGAGTCGCACCAATTTTCTGGAACACTCTACCCCAAGAAATTAGTACTATCCACAACTTACACAGTTTTAGGCCCTCCCTAAAACATATCTTTTTAAGGCAGCCTATTACACCCCCTAATTGTAGTCCTTTTTTTTAGCCCATTTACTATTTCTCTGAACATATCTCTTTGTCATGCTCCACCAAACCCAAAAACTCTACACAGATTAGCTAGTGATGACTCATGCAGCCTTTACCAGCCCCCCATTTCTTCAAGATGGCTGGACCGTCAATGTTAATAAACACTTGTACATAGTGTCACCCCCACCTTATTGTAGATTGAATGCTGTTATGAACATGGACTTTCTTTTTTTTGCTTTAATTATTGTATTATTGTATTTTTCATAAATGTTACTTATAACTGTTTGTGCATGTCCCCCTGAATTGTAAAGTGCTGTGGAATATGTTGGCGATATATATAAAAAAAGATTATTATTTTTAAGTGCTAAGGCTAGGGTCAGACCTGCGTCTGCCCCTAGCCTGGCGGATGCGCTGCAAACTTAGAAATTTGCAGGCTGAGCGCATAGCGTTGCCAGCAGGTAACACTATGCGCCGTTTGTCTATTGATCCCTATGGCAACCCTATGTTTACCTCAGCAACTGGCTCCACAGCGAATCCCCAGATATGCACTTTTGCAGAGCGCCCAAGAAACTCTGTTTGCAGTGTTTTCCTGTGCGCTCTGCAAAAGCACATATCCTGGAGATTTGTGTGGAGCCGGTTGCTGCGGTAAACATCGGGTTGCCATAGGGATCATTAGACAGGCAGTGCATAGCGTTACCTGTTGGTAATGCTATGCGCTCAGCCTGCAAATTTCTAAGTTTGCAGCGCATCCGCCAGGCTAGGGGCAGCCTAAACCAGCTCTGAGGTGAGTGGATGAGTCCTGTCTGACAGATAAAGTGCTAAACCAGCTAAGAAGTGAGTGGAGGAGTCCTGTCTGGCAGGTAAAGCGCTAAACCAGCTAAGAAGTAAGTAGATGAGTCCTGTCTTACAGGTAAAGCGCTAAACCAGCTATGAAGTGAGTGGATGAGTCGTGTCTGACAGACAGGTAAAGTGCTAAACCATCTAAGAGGTGAGTGGATGAGTCCTGCCTGACAGATAAGTGAAGTGCCAAACCATCTATGAGGTAAGCAGATGAGTCCTGTCTGACAGATTGTTAGGCTAGGGTCAGACTTGTGTCTGCCCTAGCCTGCGGGATCCATTTAAAACTTAAACATTTTGAGCCAGAGCACATAGCGTTACCGGCATGTAATGCTATGCACCTCCTTTGTATTGATCCCTATGGCAACCAGAAGCTAAGCGTCGCCGCCAGCTCCACTTACAATCCCCAGATATGTGCTTTTGCAGAGCACACAAGAAAATGCTGCAAACCGTGTTTCCTGTGCGCTCTGCAAAAGTGCATATCCGGGGATTGTAAGTGGAGCCGGTGGCGGAGCTTAGCTTCTGGTTGCCATAGGGATCAATACAAGGAGGCGTATATCATTACATGTCGGTAACGCTATGCAATCTGGCTCAGAATGTTTAAGTTTTCAACAGATCCTGCAGGCTAGGGGCAGACACAAATCTAACCCCAGCCTTAGGGTTCTAATAATAGCTGGACAGTGTCAGGTTGTGTAACTGGTAACACCCAGCTTTCAATTTTTTTGATACATTTTAAAGTTGAATAATAGAGAAACATCACAATGCAGAATGCTAAAATAGTAGCTCCTTAATTAGGCTAGGGTCACACCAGCGTTATGATGTGCATTCAGGGGGGTTCCATTTAAAACATAGAATTTGGCAGCATTAGCGCACTGTTGCTGGAAAGGTAAGACTGCGTTGACGCTGCCAATTCATCCCTATAGATGACGAAAGCCTGCGCGCATTGAAAATGACAGCATCCAAGTGCCAGAGTTTTAAATCTCGTACTATTTCCAAGCGCATCACATAACGCGTGCTTCTATGTCACGCGCGTCATGCGATGCACTTGGAAATAGTGTGAGATTTCAAACACCCGCACTTAGATGCCGGCGTTTGTAAGGCTAAGGTCAGACCTGCGTCTGCCCTGAGCCTGGCCAATCCATCAGAAACTTAGTTTCTGGCCAGAGCAGCACATAGCCTTACCAGCATGTAACGCTTTGCGCCACCAAGCTATGGATCTCTATGGCAACCGGAAGCTTACCACAGCCGCCGGCTCCACAGACGATCCCCAGATATGCACTTTTGCAGAGCACTCAGGAAAACACTGCAAACAGCATTTTCTGTGCACTCTACAAAATCGCAGAGCGCTAATGCTGTCAAATTCTTTGTTTTAAACGGAACCCCCCTAAATGCACACCATAACACTGGTGTGACCCTAGCCTTATTAATTTATTGGGAATAAAATATTTAATAAAAATAGACATGTTGGGACAGCTGCAATGGAAGGTACAATGACAGTACTAAAAAGTACTAGATACCAATCTAATATAAAATGGGTTAAAACTTAGAAATAATTATATACACTTGATCTGAGAAAAAAATTATCAAATGAATGTGTCATTTCCAAACATAATTAACTATTTAGTGTAACTGCTCCATTACTCAGCATTTGCAGCTGTGTAAAATACTTATTTTTTTTGTTTCTATCCATTGATTTCGCATTAACAAACATGAACTATAAAATTATGTTTTAATCTTTTAAGGTCATCTACATCATGAAATGGATAAGTATAATTGTTATTACACAGATTTCCCTATAAGAAACACTGAAACCTACTCTACTTACCTCGTGGGTTAGTCAGAATGGCATCCACTGCTTTCCCTCCATTACCACATCGAGCTTCATCAAACGGCATACATTGTTCTCCATTGCCAGCAATGACTTCCAAGTTGGTTATAATATCCTTGGCCCCTGTCAGGGACTTGATTTTGTAAATTTTGCGACTGTTTGTGTCAGACAGATATATTGAGCCAGACGCAGGATCGACTGCCAGATAATATTTATGTGCTATGTTGTTGCTTTGAAAAAGAAAAAAAAGACAAAGATCAGTTAATCAAAACAAGAAGGAATATATAGTACAGTGGTACAAGAATAGATGAGGTTATACAAAGCCACTATGTGACATAAGCTGCATGACTCCTTAAGATGTGGGAGTGCCAGTAAGGGCGCTATCCGACAGAAACACCTTTTGAAGATAAGGGCATTTTCTGTGTGATAGTATCCTGACTGACACTAGGAAAGCTTTGCAGATAACTGGCACTGCTTGAATGTAGGACGAAGAATACACAATACAAAAGAAAAAAAATGGACATTCAAGTTACAGCAGGAACTATACAAAAACTGTCAAAATTATACATTGATATCGTCTACAAATCTCTAAAATTTGTAAATGAAAGTAAAGTTTGGAGCATCTAACCGTTGATATGGTGGAATTTTCTGATCAGACATTCACACAACATTTACATTTTCCTGTCTGTCACAAGCTTGACATAAGTCTCTGTCTTTTGGTGTCAAGATGGTAGACAAGTATCAACAGATACTATATTGCATAATGCATGTGATCTTACATTGTAAGGTTGGGTTTTGACTACCATTCACACTATGGTCAGCTTCAGTAAAATCTACCATGTAACATAGCTGTTACCTTATTTTATCATTTTAATTTTGCAACCTGAACATATATTTATACCAGGGACACCATCAACAAGCTGCCTATTTTTAGTATACAGAACATGTTTTATTGTTATAAGCCTTGAATAGTTGTCAGTTGATTTCAGGTGACAAATGTACAGAAAAAATATATACAAAAATAGAAGATTTCAATGATGCTAGATGTTACACTTGTAGGCGATAAAGCCGTTTGATCATAAAGCACCAAAGTAAGTAAAATATACATACAATAACACACACACAAATATATCTAACTGAATGATGTAGTGTGCACTTTACCTACTCTGTGGCATATAATAATGACAATAACCAACATTTACACATGAATGGCTCAATTCTCAGATGCTCAATCCCTCATCAGTGCAATGAATCAGTTGTATGCACATTTATTATATGCGGATACAGAACAGTTTCTCGTCTATTATTTTGGAACAGAGATAATACTTGATGTTGAAATCAGCATAGTGGAATAACATAGCACTTATGTCTTGATTGCTGTCACATCCGCCGACAAAAATTAGCACAGACCGGTCAGTTAGTTGTTGGTTCAAGACCTCTGCCCCGATTTGTTTCTCATAAAGAGATGGCATCTATTTCCGTCTACCATCTGCTAATCCAAAAAAAGTGTGAAATCCAATCTTAATCTCTCATCAAATTTCCATTGAAATGTAACGTAGAACATCTGTGCTTACATCGCTTCATCAAATGCAAATTGTAATTAATTCTACTTGAACTATTTTTTAGCCTTGCTGGTCAGTTGATGGAAAGTTTTGGAAAAGAAGCATATGTTGAAGTAGAGAGGGGGAAGGTGTTAATTTACTGTTACAGTTGCTGTAAATCATTTAAATTTGCATCCACTTTACGAACGATGTTCCGAGCAGCTTTAATTCCACCATATTTGTCCACGCGGGCTGCCTTCATATTCCATATTTTCTTCTAATCAAATTACTCTGCAAACAAGGCTTTAACAATGAATCTCGGTATTCTGCTCTTTGTGTGTTTTAAGGTACCTTTACACAAAGAGATATCTGTGCAGACATTGCTTGCAACTCACTGGTTGCACTGAAATCATGGACACATTGTTCCATTTGAGTCCATGATTTCACTGCAGTGAGTTGCAAGCAATGTCTGCACACATATCTCTGTGTGTAACGGTACCTTTAGAATTTGAAACATACTTTTGGCTATCAAGGTACCGTCACACGCGGCAATATTGCTAGGCAATTTCACTGGCAATTTGCTGGTTTCAGTGAAATCATGGACACATTGTTCTATTTTGTTGCCGTGTACAAATGGAACAATGTCTCCATGATTTCACTTCAACCAGCAAATTGCCAGTGAAATTGCCTAGCAATATTGTTGCGTGTGACGGTACCTTCAGTGTTTTTTCTAGGCATTTTATTTTCTTTTCAAAAGAACTCTCCAGCTTGATTTTGGCTGGAAGGAAATTACAAATTCAATACACACCGTATTTCTCCAGGTTGAATTTTTTTTCCTTTGGCCTCATTCAGACATCAGTGATATTTATTTCATGCAAAAACAAACTGTTGTGTGTGAGCACTTGTTTAGATCAGAGATTCCTGGAAGTGGTCAAAGTGTCAGTCTTTACCATTTGATTTTAGGTTGGGTCAGATCCGATCCGGGGCTGTCCATCAAGAACCGGACAGCCTCGGATGAGATTTCAGCCCCGGATGGAGCCGGATGGCAGCAATCTGCCATCCGGTTTCCATCTGTCCGGGAGAATCCGGGAGGATTCAGATTTTTCTCCCGGACACAAAAATGCTGCATGCAGCATTTTTGTGTCCGGGGAAAAAAGCTGATCCTCCCAGATGCTCCCTGGTGTTAAGCCGGCCTAACTTTGAGTAAAAAAAAAATGTTTTTCGTGCTCCTTCAAACAGTGTGTGAACAATAACAGCACATGGTATTGAATCTGAGTGCACTCTGATTTTTTCACAGACCCATAGACTTGCATTGGCAATTTTAACCAGAGAATGGGATAAAATCTGATTTGTCTCAGTCCGTAAAAATACATGGACTTGTGAACAACCTCATAGACTATAATAGATACAAGTACTGTCTGTGAAAAATATGGATAGAGCTCATCTGAGAGAGCATTTTTTTGGCGATTGTGGCTTTGGTTATAACAGCTGCATATGCTAGACATGTCACTTTTCTTTTTCATCCAGACCTATTGCTTTTTTCCCCCTCTTTAAAAAATATATGTGTTTCTTGTTGCATTTTTGATAATACCAATTATTTTATTTTATGGAAAATCCTGGTATAACATGAGGTGTTATGTTTTAATTGCAACTTTAAAAAAATCAGGTGATAAAATGCATTGGGTAAGATTTATAAAAATGTCTTAAATAAAACAGTTTTTGCCACCTGAAACAACCAATCACAGCTTTAAGAGTGGAATGCAAAATGAACGTTGAGCTGCAATAGACCGCTTTTTTGTGTGCACATACCCTAAGCATATCTAACCCCAGCGTATGGTACAGCTAGCCGCACCAACTACCAGAATCAGCACTGCCAGCCATCCCCTGTGACACTCTATATGTCATTATCACATTACATTCCCCAACAAAATGGCTCTGCACTGTGATCCTAAACTTCATCCTCTCTTGTCGTTTTGCTCACACCCAAAAGGGGAGGAAAAAAGACATCAGACACATGGAGCAGATCCTGCCCACATTTACAGCAGTTGTAATGTGCGCTATCGTTACACTAGGTTTTCATGGCAAATTTCAGCAGCTGCTCCACCTAATATTTAAAAGTGGAAAATATCTACGTTTTTAAATTATTTTTCAGATTCGGATCCATTAAAACAAGTTATATTATTAAAAAAAATTAAAACCTTTGTATTTTACACTTTTTCAATTGATGGAAAAAAATATTTTTTGATGACACCTTCCTTTTTAGACAGTTTTAAACATCTTCGCCAATAAGTGAGAAAAATCATAGCAAAAACCATGACAAAGACAAACTAAAAAAGTGTATGTAATCCAAAAAGCATGGAATGGGCTTACAAAAAAGGGTTATCTCCTTTCAGTAAGGCGACAGTGTGCAATTTGTGATGCAATGTTTAAATTAAAATTAGGAACTAAAGGATATACACTTGTGTATTAGGATCCGCATGTAAACGAATCTTCGTGAACCAGGAAATTGCTACATGCCTAGTATGAGAACATATTGACATAGACCGGGAACAATAAGCCACCCTCACATCGGCTGTTTACGACATTTTCTTTACTCTATGCTGAGTGGGTGATCAAATACAGGCATACACATTTTCTTCAATAAGGGACCTGTGACATTTTATCTATATGATTTTAGAAGTGTATATCAATGCCAGAATATAAAGAGAAAACAATTCCTTTCTACAGTAGATTGTAGAGAAATCTTTGTTACATTCTTGGAGTTTAGTGCTATTCACCTCTGCTATTATGAAGAATTCAAGTGCTTTAATGAATTCGCACATTGTGCATTCATTTTTAAGAATGTTCTACCATGTCAAGGAGAGTAACACATATACGAATTCTTTTGCATCCAAGGCCATGCATTTAGCTCTAGCAAAAAATACACCCACTCTCAGGGTCACTGGCAAGCATGGAGTAGTTTTATTCAGAAGTTTGTGGAGACTTAAGCCCTGAAACCATGTTTATTTCACTATTCTGCATACCTCTCATTGCAGTAATGTTGGTTAGCACAATAGATGTCACTTTGGTTTGTAAACACTGTTAGGAGCATAGCCTGAAAATACCATACATCCACAATTATTTTAATTGATTCATTAATAACCAATGATCTGTGTCTAGCTATTGCTGCAATAAACTTGTTTTGGTGCCCTTTGGGGTTGGTTTGATTCCCTCTCATAGTGTAATCATCATGTGCACTGTCCCACTCTTTGGATGCACTTGTACACGGGCAGCAGAGTAATTCCTGCCACTGTGTAAGTCTGAGTACAAGCTGTAGCTTCCTATTACAAGTCGGCAGGCACTAGACCAAATATGTAAAGGTACCTTTACACGCTGCCACTGCGTGGTAGCAACTGCCTGGCAATCGGGATTTTTGTCACTGTTGCCTTGAAATTGCTTTGAAGTAGCGGCGTGTAATTTGGGAAAGTGATCGGGTTTCTCGCAGTTGCTCCGGGTAGCTGTTTCTGAGCCGTGTTCTAAAATCCAAGGCAACAAAAAGGGAGAATTGCCCTGGTATTGGCGTGTAAACGGGGGACAGGGATGGAATCAGCGTCGCCTAGTGATTTCCCTGGGGCGTGCCATATCCTCATGGATACCATGCCCCATCAGCGATGATTGGTGGGGGCTACTGTGTTATCATTGGCTGTCCCTTCACAGGGCGCCATATTTAAAGAGCTGTCCATTCACACTACACAATTGCAATGGCGTCATGTATTTGCCAGCCTTCCTGCACAGGCTGGCCAATCATGACGCTATTGCGTTGTCCAATCAGCATGTTAGGCGTGACAGAGTTGTGTATTCCGTGACGCTATGTTTCAGCGCTACTGAACATGTACGCCCACATTCCCCTACTGATTGCGGCGTGTGAAGGGGCGAAGATATTCAACAGGAAGTTATCCAAAGGATCTGTTGGAACTTCCGGGGAAGCACGATACCTTTAGTTGACAACGCAATAGCGGCGTGTACATGCGGAATCGTCGATCATTGGCAACCGTTAAAAACGTGCACGTTTGGTTGATACTGATTGCCAGTGATAGTGGCGGCGTGTAAAGGTACCTTTACAGCAATATCTAGACAAAGAACCACTTATTTTTTAACGTAATATTGGAGAATTGAAGTCACAGGATTGTAACATTAACATGTAATTTCTTTATGAACATACCCTAATTCCACAGGCTAATTGGGGTATGGTAGGGATTCATACTCCTTGACTGCTACCAGGCACCATGCAGATCAGTGTTATGGAGCTACAGACACACTTGGCATGATTTAGGATGATCTGGTCTATTCAGGGGTGAAACTATAGTTAATGAAAGGGTTGCACCCAGGCTCTATATTCTAGGAGGGGTGAAAAGGTTCCACTGACTCAAGTCAGAAAGTCAATGATATTAAAGACCTGGTGTCAACCCATTTGGACATTTCGTATTGGAGCCAACTGGCTTCAAGATCCACCACTGGATCAAGTATTGTCTAGAGCACTAATGATAATGTAGTAATAATAAAAAGTAATGATAATGATGATGCCCATGTTTAACAATCTATTCTATCCACAATTCTATGGAATTAACTTACCACACCATATACTCTTAATGGTTGAGGCAAGACATCAAAATATTGCCTTTTAATATTCTGCCTTGAGGGTGCCTAAATCTTAAAAAAAAAGGTTTTGAGGAAACTAATATCTTATCCTGTAGTAGTTTCCCTTAGAGGATAACACATCATCTGATACCATAGTCCACCCTCCCTCAAATGCTATTGACTGGAAACTATTTATTTTTACACATTAAGAAAGTAGAGGTCATTGTATTTCTCAAAATCCTTACACGATATATACTGTATGCATGTATGGAACATATTTAGTTTTTCCAGATAAATATAATTTATGCAAACTTGAATTTAGGTGGCGAACCTCTTTAAGGTCAATATATGTAGCACATACAAAAAAAAAAATCCATCTTATTCTTAACTCAAAGTCATTGTGACATTAGATCCCTGCTAGATATATCCCATTTCATGATGAAATGCTGGATAATGACAATCCTGACAGCTTCAGGATTAGAGATAAAAGGGATATCTCTGGGTGGTGATGAAAGAGTTATATGGAGAGAAATGATTACGGAAAGGATAAAGACAAACCATGATTTAATAATACATTGAAAGGATAGAGTCAAATTGCTGGGTAGTAAAACTATTTTATCATGCACCACATTGCATGTCTAACAAATCAATTTGGAATTATTTGTGTACAGCATATATAGATATATGCTGCATATATACAAATTATTACAGATTATCAGATGTTTGAAATATCAAGTAAAAAACACTAAACTGAACAATCTGCTTCAAAAACTTGGAGTTAATTAAGCTGAAGAGACAGCTCAGTGATAATGTCACTGCCTGTATTTAGTTAAGTGAAAGGTTCGCTAAATGATCAGACAAGTCTGTTCCGTTTAACTATAGTAATCAGACCTTAAATCCAACATTGCTAAACAGCAAAGCAGAAGTTGATAAACTAAGCAAAGTATAACACCCCCTGATAATTAAGGAGCTCGAGCCTATTTGCTTGGAGTCTTGTCACCATAATGAAGCTTTAATTATGGATTGAAATACAAAAAAATATTTTCCTAAGCTCTCATGCTGTGCACCCCAAGCATAGACTTGTGAGCCTTGTGCAGATTCAGATGGGGCCCTAAACACAGCAACACTACATTTAACAGCTGTGTCATATACAGTAAGGTCTGCAGCTACACTTTCATGAATAGGGATCCAAGGAGCATGAAATCTTAGCAAATTCTGTACTCAGTCTAAGACTGGAAACACATGGTACAAGAAGCACGCGAGTTACTCGCAAGAGTCTCGCATCACTCACCCGGTAAGCTGACTGCCCTCTGGATGGGAATGTGGAGCTACATGTGTTTCTATGCAGCTCCACGCTCCCATCCAGAGAGGGGGAGGCCAGGCTGGGTGAGTCATGTGAGAGGCTAGGGTCACATTTCCGTTTTGTTTGCAAAATCCTGATCCGGTTTTGAACTTTAAAAAAGCTCAAAACCGGACCAGGAAACGCTCCTGATAGGAGCCTATGCAAAACACCGGATGGCTTCACAAGCCATCCGGTGGCCGGATCCGGCACTGCTGCCTGCGTTTAAAATCATGCAGGCAGCAGTTTTCGCAGCGTTTGCCGGGACCGCACTGCGGTCACCGGATGGCTCAGGATGTGTAATCCTGAGCCATCCGGTAACTGCAGAGTTTGCGTTTCCCGGCTCAGCAAACCTAGTAAAGAGTTAAATAGCTGACCTAAATGACTGTTAGAGGTCTGTAGGGGGGCTTAGACCCCCCTACAGACCGGCCGCCCACTTCTATAGTGTTCTACAATTTCTTACTGTGCACGGGCGAGGAGCCCGTGCATGTCAGCCAAAGTTGCCCCTACCCCCCCGTATCACTATAGAGGGGTGCATACACCCCTCTATTACAATTATGCTTTTATTATGTGTTTTACATAAAGAATTGTCACAATTGCATTGTAAGTATATATTTACATGTTCCGGAGCCAGAGAGCAGGGAATTCCATGGGCGGGGCTGTGTGCAGTAGCCTCCGCCCTCTCCTTCTTGATGGCCGCCCCCTCTGGCCGTAATCCAGTCTTGTGAGGGCGGGCACGTCGTTAAAGGGGCGTGGCTAACCGCGGCACTTAGTTAGCCACGCCCCTTTAACGACGTGCCCGCCCTCACAAGACTGGATTACGGCCAGAGGGGCGGCCATCAAGAAGGAGAGGGCGGAGGCTACTGCACACAGCCCCGCCCATGGAATTCCCTGCTCTCTGGCTCCGGAACATGTAAATATATACTTACAATGCAATTGTGACAATTCTTTATGTAAAACACATAATAAAAGCATAATTGTAATAGAGGGGTGTATGCACCCCTCTATAGTGATACGGGGGGTAGGGGCAACTTTGGCTGACATGCACGGGCTCCTCGCCCGTGCACAGTAAGAAATTGTAGAACACTATAGAAGTGGGCGGCCGGTCTGTAGGGGGGTCTAAGCCCCCCTACAGACCTCTAACAGTCATTTAGCTCAGCTATTTAATCTTTACTAGGTTTGCTGAGCCGGGAACCGCAACCTATGCAGTTACCGGATGGCTCAGGATTACACATCCTGAGCCATCCGGTGACCGCAGTGCGGTATTCAGCACACATTTTTGTAAAAAAATGTGTGTGCTCGGCATTGCGTTCACCGCATCCGGATCCGGATGCGGTGAATGCAATTTAGGTTTTCAATGTGACCCTACCCAGACTCTTGCAAGTAACTCGCATGCCTCCTGCACCATGTGTTTCCACCATCAGGCTGGATACAAAATGAGCAAGACACATGCAAGATACTCAAACGAATTTTGCATTATTCATTCGGCTTGGCTGCTGGCAATCTGGATGCAGGGTCTGTCAGCTGCACAGAAACCCATGCAGCTGACATGCTCCTGTCCAGACAGTCAGCGGGCGTGCCAGGTAAGGCATGCAAGACTCATGCAAGTATTTCGCATGTGTCTAATGGCCGCTTTACACGTCGCAATATCGTTCCGTTATTGCATACAATTTCATGGGAGCGCACACGTTTTTGGTACTTGTCCAAGATCACATAGTAGACGTCACACAGGGAGATATCAGCAGGCAACGCAACTACGATGTAGTAACACCCTTTTCCATGCTGTGTATGAGCAACCCAGGGAACGACCATTTAACATTGGAGTGAATAGGGGAAGTTGCACTCCAAATCGTAGTTGCGCTGTCACACAGCACGATCCTGCCACATCGCCTATACAATATCGTACGGTTGAAGGGCTTGCACAATCTTGTTGCAATATCGTAGTTAGGTTGTTTTCGCGTCGCATTGCCCATTTACACGACACAACGCATGAACGATATCAACTGCACCGGCCACACCACGTGACTTTTTATCCATGTTGCATTGCGATATCGCGACATGTAAAGCGCCCCTTACTCAGTGTGTCTCCGACCTAATAAACTTTACTACCATTTGATAATTAGCAGAATCTAGGACATTTAATGAATCACTCTCATTAACTTTTTTCCCTAATCCTGTGTGTAAGAATATGTGCACATATCAAGTACTTGAGGATATTTATGCATCAAAAACATGTCTATTGGCATGAAAAACATAGTGTAACATACACACGTGGTTGATGTATTTTTTTCCCATGCATTGGAATGGGTAAAAATGCTGTAAAACCTCTGAAAGAACTGATTTGATGCTGGTTCGTATCTTCAAGTTAGAAATAAGCAACTTAGACTTTCAGTATCACTGCACACTAAAGTGGTTTTCAAAATGTTGAGTCTATGGAGCATCAGCACAAGGCTTCAGAGGCTTCCATTGTAAAGCTGCATGCACACAATCAGGCATTGCAGCGTTTTGGATGCAGCGTCTTGCCGTTACATTCAAAACGTTGCATTGTACAGTACCAGCATAGTGGATGGGATTTCAAGAAATCCCATGCTCACTGTGCTTCTCCTGACTGCAGCATGTTTTTAGCTGTGGTGCGGGTTGCTGGACTTCAGCATCTCCGCAGCATGTTAATTTCAAGCTGCAGATTTGGAAGCGATCACCATAGGCTGAATACAGGGAGAAGCCGGCCTGCACCCTCCGCAGATCGTGAGTACAGGGTGGCTGCTGTCTTCCTGCATGTACCCGTGAGTTCCCACAGGTCTGGAGGTACAGCGTCTAATACGCAGTGCCTCCAGATCGTGTGCACACAGCCTAAAAAATAACGTCTGGATCATATCTATAGTGCAGTGTGATCAAGAGTCTGAATTGTTGTTACATGGCCCGGAGCGCTGGATATCAGAAAAGATGGCGATCTGTGAGCACATTAACACAGTGACCCTACACTACTCCAACATTTACACGGGTTAAGGGAAACACAACGTGAATGCTTCTTTAAACCTAGCATAGTAAACCTTCATTTTTGGAGGTGCAATTGCTGAATGGCTTTAATGCTTTCTGAACAACAGGTCGTTAGTGTTTGCCATTCCTTATTATAAATTATTAACATTGCCCACAGTGCTGTAAATGATTTGTAATAATGCTCATTAGACTGTCTCCGATGGAGCTCACAATCTAGTTTCAATGTCTCCGATTAATGTATAAATAGAGAACAACATTATAGAGAACCGTCCCTATGGGGCACTCTAGGTACAATACAGTCAGTGCAATTAATGCCAGTTAGACATCTATACCTATCTGACATTATATTAGTGTCAGGTCACAACATCAATACATGCACTGCCAATGTAATACCGTCAGCATTCATACACTAGCTATTTCGCAAAAGCCGACTTCCATCTTTTACCCTTAACAATGGTTTAATTTGATCCTTTTCATAATTACTTATGAACAAAACAACTGCCACTTAGCAGGCTTATGTGCTCATAAAACAGTTTTGTGACACAAGTAATAGCAGAAATAAATGAATGTGGCTGAGGAGGATGTTTGAGTAGCACAATTATATGTTTGGTGTACTGAGCCAATATAATAATGAATGATGATAATGGCACGAAACAACTTTACCACTAACATTAAGTACAAAACAATGCATATCTACAGGGGGAGGGGAGCCGTCATTAACAGCAGCGATCCCTCATTTAGCAATATTTCATTCTATTGCAATGAGATGGACAAACAGCAAATGAAAAGAAATGCACCATAGTGTGATTCAAAGCCAATGCCTTACCTATGCTTAAATTCTTTGTTTCTTTAGCCAGAAAAATGGATGGGAAACAAAAAAAAAGAGAAAAATAGTGAGACAGTGAGACAGCATAAGAAAAAGGCAAAAAAATTACAATGAATAATACACGTATTAGATTCAAATTACACATAATTTGGCCAATGATATAAAAAAAAAATTGAGGAGAGCAAATGAGCAAACCACAGCTTTCTGGGATTAAGCAAATAAGCGGATAAACATATGGAATAATGTGAGTTAATGACATTGAAAAAGTTATAGTCTGAAATACATAACTAGAGCGTTTACATACAACAGACTACTCAATATAGCCTCCTCCATGATCAGAGCCAAAATGTTACATAGTGAAAACTGAGAAATGACAATAGAGACCGATATTACAAGATCTCCATTATGTGTACTGTATTGCTTGCTAACTTATGTTTCTAACTACTTAGTGATGAAAGAGTCTACTGATGAGATGCTTTCAGAGGAATAATTTAAAGCATAACTGTTGTTTTAATTTTTCTTTCATAAATCAATAGTACATATGAAAATAAGCAAATTTGTAGTATTTCTTATCAGACAAATTTGCTTCTTTCTGTTGGAGAATTTTCAATTCTGAGGTAAAATCTGCATTCAATGAAGACTTTCCCATTACTGAGATAGGAGATGGCAGTTGTTAATGATAAGATTCTATGTAGTTAGAGGGGGCGGAGAGTTGCATCTTACTTCCCTCTCTCTAGCTCATCTGTCTACTTCTAGCTTCTCCCTCTGCATCTATCTTCTCCCTTTGCTTCTAGCTTCTTCCTCTGTCTTTACCTTCTCCCTCTGCTTCTAGCTTGTCCCCTGCTTCTAGCTTTTCCCCCTGCTTCTAGCTTCTCCCCCTGCTTCTAACTTTTCCCCCTGCTTCTAGCTTTTCCCTTTGCTTCTAGCCTTTCCCCTGCTTCTAGCTTCTCCCCCTGGTTCTAGCTTTTCCCTTTGCTTCTAGCTTTTCCCTCTGCCTCTAGCTTCTCCCTCTGCCTCTAGCTTCTCCCCCTGCTTCTAGCTTGTCCCCTGCTTCTAGCTTCTCCCCCTGCTTCTAGCTTCTCCCCCTGCTTCTAGCATTTCCCCTGCTTCTAGCTTCTCCCCCTGCTTCTAACTTCTCCCACTGCTTCTAGCTTTTCCATCTGCTTCTAGCTTCTCCCCCTGCTTCTAGCTTCTCCCCCTGCTTCTAGCTTTTCCCTCTGCTTCTAGCCTTTCCCCTGCTTCTAGCTTCTCCCCCTGGTTCTAGCTTTTCCCTTTGCTTCTAGCTTTTCCCTCTGCTTCTAGCTTTTCCCTCTGCTTCTAGCTTTTCCCTCAGTCTCTAGCTCCTCCTCCCCTCGTTGTCATGGAATCTCATACATAACAACTGCCATCTCTTATCTCAGTAAGGCTCTGTGCACACATTGCATTTTTGGTGCAGATTTGGTACAGTTTTGTCACAAATCTACATGCCTATCATTATGCCAGCAAAGTCAATGAGAATTCTGAAGTGTTGTCCACACATTGCTTATTTTTTCCTTGCAAATTTGGATGCAGAAAAAATCTGCAGCATGTCAATTCTCTGTGCAGTTTTGCTGTCGTTATTCAGCTCTTCCACTCGTTGACTTCATTATGAAAAATGCAGGGCAAAATACTGCAACAAAAACATATTGTGTTTTTGGTGCTTTTTTCTGCGAGAAGATACAGATTTGGTGCAGATTTTTTTTTTATTAAGTACCCAGCGTGGACACTTACCCACAGGGTAGAGGCATAGTAGCACAAGGTATCCAATGCGAGAACATTGGATGTATTATGCTAATGACCCTCGGCTTAGCAAGGGTAACACATGAACCCTGGATCCGCTAAAAGCATCAGTTTTTCAGCTTTGAATTTTTTGAAAAACACATGCATTAACGAATCCATAGGCTCCAATGCAAAAAACGCATTGTCAAAAGTGCACTAAAATAACGCTATGTATTTTTGAAACTGCATCAAAAAACGCTTCTAGCAGTGTTTTTGGGTGCAGTAAAAAAACGCATAGCATTTTTTTTTTAACATGGGGCCCTATGGGAAACACATCTGTTAATGCATGGTACATATAGGTACCATGCATGCGTTAACGTATGCATTTTTTTTAAATGCAAAAATGCCATTTTCCAAAAATGGATTCAAGTTTTGGAAAATGGAAAAAAAACTGATGGGCATGTGTGACCCTGGCCTTAGGCTCTGGTGCAAGCGTGAGCCAAGTGTCATTATACTGTGCTCCAATCCTTTGATCTGATCACAGCAGCAGAGGAGAGGGAGAGATTAATCTCCTTATCTCTTCCACTGCTGATCTGTTCATTTAGCCCACTGCACTCGCATGTGTGTTAGTGCAGTGTGATATTTCACTCACGCCTATAGACTTTTATGGATGTGAGTGATCTGAGACTCACGTACAATTGCAGCATGCTGCCATTTTTCTCGCTCTGTATAGAAGTGAGGAAAAACTCGCAAGTCTTTAATCAATCAGGCAGCAATGTTGGTCGGAGTGCAATGCAAGATTATCTCGCATTGTACTCGCGCGAGTTTGATGCAAGTGTGGCTTTACCCTAACACAGATTTCACCTCAGAATTAAGCCTGATGAAGAGGCCTTAAGGGGCTGTCACACACATCAATATCGCTCTCAATGTTGCTGCTGCACATGACGTTGCAGCGATATTGACGCGTGTGACATGGTGAATCAAGCAGCGGTAAATCGCTGGTTGATGGTCGTCAGGTTTTCGGACAGGTCCGAAAACCTGGCAATGGTCGCTCCGGTGTACACGCAACATCGCTGCGTGACACCGGGAGACACACGATCAGCCAGCTTCCAGCGCCTCTCAGCAAGCGCTGGGAGCTGGTATCCATGTTATACAGCGGGTAACTAAGCGTCACACGGCACTTAGTTACCTGCTTGTTTACATGGATACCAGCGCGCTCGCTGATACTGATCGCTGGCGAGTTTGCCTTTGTGACAGCTCACCTGCGATCAGCCGTCAATGTCGCCAGTGATCAGATCACTGGCGACATTGACGTGTGTGACGGGGCCTTTAGAGTCTCGAAAGCTTGTTATTATTTACCATCTTTTCAGTTAGCCATTGAAAGGTATCAGCCACTGAGGACTCTCAGATCCTAAAATTTTTCAACCTCAGAATTGAGAAATTTGATAATGTCTGATCATGTTTGGTAGAGAAGGAAGCGCATTTCTCTGATATGATTTATTACAAAGTTGCTTATTTACATGTGTACTATTGATTTATGAAATAAAAATTAAAACAACAATTACACAATTAATCTTGCATAAAATTAGCACCTTTAGGGCAGAGGCAGCTGGAAATGTGCATGCAAACAATTGGGACTATTTGCAACTCTGGTTTGGTACAATTAGATTAAAGTTGACCCATGCCCCATCTGAATATAAGAAAGGTGTTCTATGTATAGCTCTCGCCATAAATCTCAGAGTTGAGTGGAGAAGGCTATCTTCAATAGAGAGAGACACCTCTAAGGGATGAGGATGCCACAGGAAAGCAGTATGTACACTACCCATATAAATAGTGGCGGCTAGTGGGATGATATGAGGGATATTGGGACAATTTAGTAACTGATCTGGACCCCACTAGTTCAGTTATTTAGTCAAAGTCACCTCTGATGTATAATATTTTGTAAGTTTGGAAACTATATCTCCCAGAATCTTACCATATCTTACCATGGTTCATATGTAGGCTACAGTAAGCAAGGGAACTGCATCATGAGAAATTCATATATCAAGTCTAACAAGGTTATAAACATTGGACACCATATATACATATATCGATGTTGTATTCAGGGCTCACACTGGGCTAGTGGTATTAATGGGTACAGCTAGTTTACACTTGGTCATTTTGTATAAGCTATGACACTAAGGGGTTATCTGCTAATTATTTAATACATTTATATGTACTCTATTTTAATAGGCATATGTATTATGCTATTGGGTGACTTTGACTACTTGTTAATTAATATATTTCTGTGTCTAAATAGTGAATTGGTGACCCTTTTTCTCTCCACTTGGGGCACCCTTTGCCTTTTCGGTTTTGATTTTTAATTATGTATTTTTCAATAAAATATAGTATTTCATATTGGAAATATCTGCATAATTTCTCTAACCTTGTTAGAGTTGATATATGAAGCTCTCAGAATAATTAGCAAATGTTTTCTTATGCTGGGAGTTGTCAGGTTGGTTCCACTACAGTTTTTTTTAAATCCGGGGCTTTCCATCTAGAAATGGATAGAAATGGATCTGTTTTCTTCCCATTGACAGTCAGTGGGGACGGATAAACATGTGGTTGCATCAGGTTGTATCCGTTTACACACTGATCCGTTTCTCTCTGTTTTTTGGCTGATACCAAAAATGCAACTTGCTGAATTTTTGTTGCTCGTTCAAAAAATGGAATCACACTAATCCATACCTATCTGGCTGGAATTAACATGGAGTCCTATGGAAACGGATCCATGAGAAAACAATTCCATGTGTGTTCAGCTGGATGGATCCATTTTCCCAGACTGAGCATGCCCAGAAGCACTAGGGGTGTATCATTTGTTTCCGGATCTGTCAAAAAATGGGCACAATCTGATGCAACTGGATGCTAACGCACCGGTATAACGACGGATCAGACAGCCAGATCAATGAAAAAATGGTGCGGGTGCATCCAGTTTGCATCAGGTTTCACAATCCGTGGGACTCCAGGAGCATGCAGGTTTTACATGCATACACACAGATTTCAAGAAATGGTAGTGTGAAACCAGCCTGACACAAATTAATCCAGTCTTAGATCTCCAGGATAAATGAGGAACTGGAGCATTCAGAACATGCACGTTGACTTATGAGACAGAGAGACTATTTGTCACCTCAGTCCCTTGACTAACTTATAACCCCAAACTAAACGCAATGAGCAGAATGTTTACCAGGGTACCTGCTGATTTCCTTTAACATTTCTAATATCAACTCATGTAAGTTAAGATATTTCTAAACTCTGAAGGATCCCAAAGGAAAGCAATAAGGATATAGACATCTCACAATGAGGAAAATGCTATTTCTTACCTTTTCTAGAGTTTGGCTTCTTGAAACAGAAATAAGTGAGAGGCTGTAACAGAGGTCATACTAGCTGGAACTGGCCATGTCAGATACATGATATAGTGACAGACACTTTAAAAACTTTGTAGTAGACCCTTGTTTCTACAGCTTTATTACCAATTTAGAGAGAATTTTCTTTATATTTGTGCTTATTTGTAAAAAAAAATTATTATTGCACAGCTTACTTATAGATGATGTGACTATACTTAATATAAAATGTAGACGACAAAAAAATAACAGCACATAACAAAATCTTCAAAGCAGTAAAATGAGATTTTCATCCTGTAGAGGGCAACGCAGAATAAACAAGCAACACAAATCATGTTCAGAAAGTAAATATGCTGTACACTTAATGGATTGTCTTCTGACAGAGATAAATGTCATTCTCAGTCCATAGGACATTAGCAAAGCTCAAAACATCTGTTCAAAGTGTCACTTTCTCCTTCACCGATGAGGAAGCCGGTAGCACATCCCTCTGTTATACAGCAGAGGACTCCCCCTCCTGTGGAAATACCCTTTCCGAGCTCGGAATATTTGAAGCATGGAATATCAGCGCTCCTTCTGCTGGATTTCTCTCGCTTGCTATCACTCATACAAACAGTTTGGGAAAACACACAATTACAATACTTCTGTGTCTCAGTGTATTTAGCTTGTGACAAACTAAAACCTTAGTGCTTCTGAGTTGTGTCAGGTCAACTATAAAATTCATATTAGTAAAAGCATGCTGCCTGACATTCCAGCTAACTTTTATGTCAAGATTAAAATCTCACCGAAGTTCCAGAATACTGGTGACATTTCTGGAGGGAAAGATGCGTCGTATGAAATTAAAATCTCCCACAAAGAGGCTTCCATCAATTCCAACTGCTAGAGCCAATGGAGCCAATAGCTTGTTCCCTTCAGCGAGGCCGTTGCAGCTTGGGCAAGAAATGCTTCTCCTACGCCCGTTACCCATAATGCTCATAATGACTGCAGGTTGTTGTGAAAGAAACTGATTCTCTCCACCGCCTTTATGGAGGATGCCTAGCAAGATAAAAGATCAAGATGAAAGATCAATGGTTAACATACTGAAAACAAACCAAAATGACAAAAAAAGGTGTTATATAGAATACACCTATATCTATATATAGCTATGTCTATCTATCTATCTATCTATCTATCTATCTATCTATCTAGTTTACAAAAAACAGGCAGCACTCCAGTATAAGTGAAAAAAGGACAGGCTTACTTCAACCCTCTGGAGGGTTGAAATGTTGCACCACAGAGGGCTGAAGTAAACCTGTCCATTTTTCACTTACACTGGAGTGCTGTCTGTTTTTTGGAAACTGTTTAGCATGCATGGGAACACTGCATTAAGTATTGCACTCAAATTTGAATAGAAGTTTGTGCTGATTCCTTTTTTGTATCTATCTATCTATCTATCTATCTATCTATCTATCTATCTATCTATATACAGAGAGGTCTGGATAGGTTTATATATATATATATATATATATATATATATATATATATATATATATATATATATATATATATATACACCGTATATATACTTCTCTGTCTATCTATAAATAGATATATTTCTACATATATAAATATCTACTGACATAATTGCCTTGTTTTCTGTCACTCACTTCCATCGGGATGAGGCCCAGTGCTCCCAGCATGTGCACTCATCAAGTCACTAACTTCACTATTACTATGCATTTATGTCACGGCGATGGCACGTAGCCCTCACAAGCATATGACAGAGGACCTCACCACAATCAGCACAGTTCTTGACATGGACGCTTAGTGCCTAAGTAATGAACATATATATCAATAATCTCTTGCTTATATGTAAACTGATATGTAATATCTCTAAATACTAGACAGCATGATGTTTTTACCTCTTTGCTTTATTGTTTTGGACATTATATTCTTTTAGACTTTATGTTAGGTCTGTAATTTTCATTGATTACCGTGGACTATGTACCGGACATATTGAAAATGTACGCAGAAACATTTATGTTTTGTTGTATTTTGTAACAGATAATCCTTGATAAAAGCCAGGATGTGGCTGAAACGTCAATGTTAAAGTGCTGTCATAGCAACCTCGTCTGATTTTTGGTGTGCCAGGGTACAATACAAATTTGGTAGTACTCCCAGCAGATCAATGCTGAAGGACCTGTGTGACGTGGCTCCAACCCTGCACATGCCGCCCGATCAACCCCACCAGGTCCTCGCATCTTGCATTACCCCCATAAACCTGTCACCACCCCCCCGCCACAGACTTAACAGAGTTAGAAGCTCCAGGACCTGTGGTGATGTCTCAGTCATGGGAGGAGTCACAGATCACATGACATCATCAAAGGCCCTTTAGCAGACACAGAGTGGGAAAGCACAGAGACTAGGTACATACAGCGGCTCCTTTTCTCTCCCCTGCTCACGCCCCGCTCTGCCCCTCTCTCCCCCTGCTCTACCGCTCTCTCCCCTTGCTCTGCCCCTCTACCCCCACTCTGCCCTGCTCTGCTCCACTTTGTCTCTCACTTCCCCTCTCCCCCCACTCTGCTTCACTTTCCCTCATTCTGCTCTGCTATCCCCCACTCTGCTCAGCTCTCCCCTGCTCTGCCCACTCACCCCCACTTTGATCCGCTCTACCCCACTCACACCCACTCTGCCTGCATTGCTCTGCTTTCCCCGCTATACTCCATCTGTTCTTCCTCGCTCTGCTCTGCACACACTCCCCCTCTGTGCCCCGCTTGCTCCTGTTCTGCTCCTCTCTCCCCTACTCTGTTCCACTCTCCCCTGCTCAGCTCTGCGTCCTCTCTCCTGCTTTGCCCCACTCACCCCCACTCAGTTCTGTTCTGCTCTTGCTCTGCCCCACTCACCCCCTCCACACTCACCCCCACTCTGCTCTGCACCCCACTATCCTCTGCTTTGCTCAGCTCTCCCCTGCTCCTCTGCCCACTCTGATCTGTCTGCTCTCCTCTTCTCACCCCTGCTCTCCCCCACTCTGCTACGCTCAACCATGTTCTGCCCCACTCACCTCCGTTCTGCTCACTCACTCCCGCTCTGCCCACTCTCCCCCCCCTCACGCCCACTCTCACCTGCATCATGAGAGCAAGCACAGGGAGTGAGGGCAGAAAGCAATGCGGGGGTCCAGAGAGCGACCATGGGGGCAGAAAGAAAGCACAGGTGGGGGCAGACAGTGACCACAGTTGGGGGGCAGAGAAAGACAACACAGGGCGAGGCCAAAGAGTGACCACAGGGGGTAGAAAGACATCTCAAGGGGGCATAGTGACCACAGAGGGAAGGCAGAGAGAGAACATGGGGGGGCAGAGAGTGACTATGGGGGTGTAGAAAGGAAGCATTGGCAGGGGCAGACCGTGACCAGTCGGGGACAGAGAGAGACAACACAGGGGGAGATCAGAGAGCAACCACAGGGGGAAGATCCACCACAATGGTATAGCGACCACAGAGTGAGGGCAGAGAGACAACGCAGGAGGGCCAGAGAGCGACTATGGGGGTGCAGAAAGAAAGCATATGCAGAGGCAGACAGCGACCACAATTGAGGGGCAGAGAGAGACAACACAGGGGGAGATCAGAGAGCAACCACAGGGGGCAGATCGACCACAAGGGGGCATAGCGACCACAGAGGGAGGGCAGAGAGACAACATGGGGGGCAGAGAGTAATCATAGGGGGAAGAAAGAAATCACAGGCAGGGGCAGACAGTGACCACAGTCAAGGGCAGAGAGAGACAACAGAGGGGAAGGCCAGAGAGCGACCACGGGGGGGGGAGGCAGAAGTAGAAAGACATCACGGGTGGGCGCAGACAGTGATCACTGGGGGGGTGGCCAGAGAGTGACCACAGGGTTTAGCACAGAGAGGCAGAGTGCGCACATGGGGGGCGGGTAGTGCACACAGTGTGATGACACAGAGAATGCACAGGGGCATAGTACACACGGGGGCCAGAGAGCGTGCATTAGGGGGCAGACAGTGTGCAGAGGGGAAAGATGGCCACTGCCCCCAAGGCCACAGAGCCCGCCACCATTGTCACGTCACCACTTACCCGATGTGAGGGCATCAGGCTCCCATCTAGTGTGTATATATATATATATATATATATATATATATACTAGCTGTAGTACCCGGCTACGCCCGGGTTAATAAATAACTGCTGTTAGCTATAACAAAATAGAATTTGAATATGTCATATTAATGACCTGTAGGAAAATAGAAGCTGAGCTGTGATTGATTGCTATAGGCAGCCTAATAAATCTCCAGCCAACAGTAAACCCTCCCCCTGGCCGGGTAGTATATGTTACCTCACATATACACATAATAGACAGCTCATGTGACTGACATCTGCCTTAATTCCCTATATGGCACATGTGTTGCACATTGGCTGTTTTTAATCAGATGTTTATGTTTGGAAAATAAAGATAGCACACGTATGAGGCGAGTTGTGTGAGGTGATTTGTGCACATCTGTGTCTGTCTGTGTGGTGTGTGTGTCCCTGGGGTGTGTATGTGTGTGTCCCTGTGGGGGGGTCTGTGTGGTGTGTGTCTCTGTTGTGTGTGTCTCTTTGTGGTGTGTGTGTGTGTGTGTGTGTCCCTGTGGGGTGAGTGCATGTATCCCTAGAGGGTGTGTATGTGTGTGTGTCCCTGTGGGGTGAGTGCATGTGTCCCTATAGGGTGTGTATGTGTGTGTGTCCCTGTGGGGGGGGGGTGTCTGTGTGGGGTGTGTGTGTCTCTGTGTTGTATGTGTCTCTTTGTGGTGTGTGTGTGTCCCTGAGGGGTGAGTGCATGTGTCCCTATAGGGTGTGTATGTGTGTGTGTCCCTGTGGGGGGGTCTGTGTGGCGTGTGTGTGTCTCTTTGTGGTGTGTGTGTCCCTGTGGGGTGAGTGCATGTGTCCCTATAGGGTGGCTATGTGTGTGTGTCCCTGTGGGGGGGGGTCTGTGTGGTGTGTGTGTCTGTGTCATGTGTGTCTCATTGTGGTGTAAGTGTGTGTGTGTCCCTGTGGGGTGAGTGCATGTGTCGCTATAGGGTGTGTGTGTGTCCCCGTGGGGGTGTGGTGTGTGTGTCTCTGTGTTGTGTGTGTCTCTTTGTGGTGTGTGTGTGTTTGTTTGGGTGCGTGGTGAGTATCTAATGTTGGGGCTGCACCTTAGCGACTATAGACTTGCTGTTACTCTTTGTGTGCGTGTGGTGTGTATACATGTCCCCGTGCGTGGTGAATATCTCATGTTGGGGCCCCACCTTAGTGACTATATGCTGGTATGTGCTGTTAGTCTTTGATGCTGTCATTAAGCCCCTCTCACTCACAACTGTCAACTGGTAACTGTCACTTTTTCCCCATTATGTAGATAGGGGCAAAATTGTTTGGTGAATTGGAATGCGCGAGGTTAAAATGTCGCCTCACAACATAGCCTGTGACGCTCCCGGGGTCCAGACGTAGGACTGTGCAAAATTTTGTCTCTATAGCTGACATCTGTCGATTTTCCTCCAACTCTTTTCCATTCACTTTTCCCCATTATGTAGATAGGGGCAAAATTGTTTGGTAAACTGGAACGCGCAGGGTTAAAATTTCGCCTCACAACATAACCTATGAGACTCTCATGATCCAGACGTGTGACTGTGCAAAATTTTGTCTCTATAGCTGACAGCTGTCGATTTTCCTCCAATATTTTTCCATTCACTTTTTCCCCATGATGTAGATAGGGCCAAAATTGTTTGGTAAACTGGAACGCGCAGGGTTAAAATTTCGCCTCACAACATAACCTATGACACACTCAGGGTCCAGACGTGTGACTGTGCAAAATTTTGTCTCTATAGCTGACAGCTGTCGATTTTCCTCCAATATTTTTCCATTCACTTTTTCCCCATTATGTAGATAGGGCCAAAATTGTTTGGTGAACTTTAACGCGCAGCGTTAAAATTTCGCTTCACAACATAGCCTATGACGCTCCCAGGGTCGAGACGTGTGACTGTGCAAAATTTTGTGGCTATAGTTGCGACGGTGTAGATGCCAATCCCGGATATACATACACACATACACACATTCAGCTTTATATATTAGATATGTGTGTGTGTGTATGTTATATATACAAATTGCACACACACACACGCAAAGCTGCAGGGTTATATAATATGAAAAAGATCCTTGCGGCACACAGCTACTACCAATGATGTACATAAGCTACTAGCTATATATTTGAGGAAAAGAATTAAATAAAAAAATTAGAGATTTTTGAGTTTTTTGAAAAAAACGTAAGTTTTTAAACTTTTTCCTCAAATATATATAGCTAGTAGCATTTGTACATCATTGGTAGTAGCTGTGTGCCGCAAGGATCTTTTTCATATTATATAACCCTGCAGCTTTGCTAGCACCAGTTCACATTTGTCTTTGAGTGCTGTGCAGTTTTTTTCTTGTTATTTATCATATGGAGTTGCAGGTTCCATGCTGCAATTTGCACCCTCATTACCTACAGGTGATGGAGGGTCTAGATCAGGGGTCTCAAACTCGCGGCCCGCGGGCCGCATGCGGCCCCTGGGGCTTCCCTGTGCGGCCCCCGGCACCTTGGACAATTGACCATGCTGACGGCGGTCCAGTGCATGGGGCCGCCGCCGTCTCTGCTACAATATTACTTCCGGCCGCTGCCCACTTCACTCCGACGCTCCCTCTGCCCCTCTGTAAGTTCAATGCAAGCCGTCAGCCAATGAGAGGCCCGCAGGTGACGTCATACACCGAGGTCACCTGCGGGCCTCTCATTGGCTGACTGTGGCTTGCATTGAACTGGCACATCAGCAGAGCGAGCGGCAGAGTGAAGTGGCTGGAAGTAAGATTATAGCAGAGACCGCGGCGGTCCCATGCACGGGACCGCCGCCAGCATGGTTGCATAGCAAAAGTGTGTGTGTGTTAATGTGGTGTTAATGTGAGTGTTAATGTGAGTGTTAATGTGGTGTATGAGTGTTAATGTGAGTGTTAATGTGAGTGTTAATGTGTGTGTTAAGTGCTGTGGCCTGCCATGTGAGCTGCCTTTTGCCTGCCTGTGAGCGCTGCCTGTGTGCCTGCCTGTAGTGCCTTGAGTGCCTGTGAGCCTGCCTGTGCCTGCCTGTGGCCTGCCTGTGGCCTGCCTGTGAGCCTGCCTGTGAGCCTGCCTGCTGTGCTTGCCTGCCTGTGGCCTGCCTGTGAGCCTGCTTGTGCCTGTAGCCTGCCTGTGAGTGCCTGTAGTGCCTGCCTGTGAGGTGCCTGTGTGCCTGCCTGTGAGCCTGCCTGTGAGCCTGCCTGTGTGCCTGCCTGTGTGTCTGCCTGTGAGCCTGCCTGTGAGCCTGCCTGTGAGCCTGCCTGTGTGCCTGCCTGTATGCCTGCCTGTGAGAGTGCCTGTGTGCCTGCCTGTGAGCCTGCCTGTTAGCCTGCCTGCCTGTGTGCCTGCCTGTGAGCCTGCCTGTGAGCCTGCCTGTGAGCCTGCTTGTTAGCTTGCCTGCCTGCCTGTGAGCCTGCCTGTGTGCCTGCCTGTGAGCCTGCCTGTTAGCCTGCCTGCCTGTGTGCCTGCCTGTGTGCCTGCCTGTGAGAGTGCCTGTGTGCCTGCCTGTGAGCCTGCCTGCCTGTGAGCCTGCCTGTGAGCCTGCCTGTGTGCCTGCCTATGAGAGTGCCTGTGTGCCTGCCTGTGAGAGTGCCTGTGTGCCTGCCTGTGAGCCTGCCTGCCTGTGTGCCTGCCTGTGAGCATGCCTGCGAGTTTGCACAGAAGTGTGTGATTATAACAGAAGCGCAAGAGCACAGGAGGCACACGTTTAATTAACCTTGATATACCACAACACGTTTCCACGGCAGTCCGCCGTCTTCATCAGGTGGATTTACGTGATGAAGACGGCGGACCGCCGTGGAAATGCATTGTGGTATATCAAAGGTAATTAAACGTGTGCCTCCTGTGCTCTTGCGCTTCTGTTATAATCTCACACTTCTGTACAAATATCATATCCCCATCCTAGGGTTGCAGCAGGAGCAGCTGTGAACCAGAGTCACCGCTAACAGAATCCAAAGGACCTGCGGCGACGTAGCTGAGAACGGCACAGGGGCAGGTAATCGGCTGCTCGAGTCAACTGACTGGAAGAAGGAGCTGCTCGTGGAGGAAACCCGAATTCTGGAGTCCGAAGCCATCCACTGTGATACGCTGAGGTTGTGCAGGGTTGCACAACCTGCAAAGGTGAGATGCGAACCCCCCACATCTGTTATTGTCGCCCCCACTAGACCACCAGGTACCGCTCATCGGTTGTGGGTCCCCCCCCCCTTTTGTTCCACATGAGTGACAGTGAGTGAGTGTGTTAGTGTGTGCGTGAGTTAGTGTGTGCGTGAGTTAGTGTGTGATAAGAATTCAGACCAGGTTGGGGACATCAGTAAAAAAGGGGTCCAGCATAGGGGACATTACTGCACTATGGGGGTGAGGATGGTGACATCACTACAAAAGGCGCCAGAATGTGGACATTACTACACTGTGGGGGCCCAGGATGGGGACATCGCTACAAAAGGGGATCAGCATGGGGGACATTACTACACTATGGGGGCCAGGATGGGGGACATTACTACAAAAGGGGACCAGCATGGAGGACATTATTACAAAAGGGGACCAGCATGGGGAACATTACTGCAAAAGGGGACCAGGTTGGGGATATTAGTACAAGAGGGGGACCAGGATGGGGACCAGTATGGGGACATTACAACAAGAAAGGGACCAAGATGGGGACATTACTACAAGAAAGGGGTCAGGATTTTGACATTACTACATTGAGCAAAAAAATCTGGTATTACTAAAAATGTCACTTAGGCTGCTTTCACATCACGTTTTGCGCTGTTCGCGGCAGTTGCGGTGACAAAAAACGCAACTGCCGCGATTACCGCATAACGGCCGCGATCGTGGCACACTTGCGGCAAGCCCCATACAATGTCTATGGGGCTTGCGGTAAGTGTGCGGCAGGTGCGGTTTCGGCACTTGCGGCAGGTGCGGGCGCGAAGAAACCGCGGTATGCAGCATTTTTTTTTTGCAGCCGCAAGTGCTGAAACCGCACTTGCTGCACACTTACCGCAAGCCCCATAGACATTGTATGGGGCTTGCCGCAAGTGTGCCACGATCACGGCCGTTATGCTGTAATCGCGGTAGTTGCGTTTATTTCACCGCAACTGCCGCGATCAGCATTTACCGCTGATGCGAAAGCACCCTTAGTCCTACAAGCAATGCGGCCCCCCGATATCAATATTTTTCTATGTGCGGCCCACCAACCCAGCCGAGTTTGAGACCCCTGGTCTAGATGGTGTCTGCCCACTGAAAAGTGGGGGGGTGGACAAGGAGGGCAGGGATGTCAGATAGGACTCATCAGACCTGAAGTCACTTTGTCGCAGTTGATGAGCAAACAGACATTGGCCAATGTATGTACCAAGAACGTCAGAATTAAATAAAAAAAATTTTGAGTTTTTTGAAAAAAACGTAAGTTTTTAAACTTTTTCCCCAAATATATATAGCTAGTAGCTTATGTACATCATTGGTAGTAGCTGTGTGCCGCAAGGATCTTTTTCATATTATATATATATATATACACATATGTAGAATGTATATATATATTCAGTACATATAATGCACAATTCCACAGACAGGAGCTACTCTAATATCAGATCTGTAAGCAATGTGATAATTTGTAGCCACTACTTAATTAAAACCATGAATTGCCCAAGTGTCCTATGACACTTTTGTCTAAGAAATAATAGTGTTTGGTTAACAGGAGGACTCAGCAGCTGGCTACATCTACAGCAAAAGCTTAAGCATTGGTCCTGAGATTTTATCCACAGATGTGCAATGAGAAAAGAGCAGTTGGAAAATAATGTCCTTAGTCAAAACAGTGGGGAAGTAAATTAACACCTAAATGTCATTTAGAATCCAATAAATATAGCTGTACCCACCAGCTACTCCTCAAACCTCTATAAAGCCACAATTATAGTTGACACCATTACATTAATATGTCATGAGTGAGCACTACAGTGTCTGACTTTACAATATACCCACACTGGAGACTAGAAGAGTACAATACTGCATGTAATTAATAGAATTGTCTGCCTAGAGCTAAAATTAAAGAATGTGAATGGTGGTTGTCGTCTGGAATTTTGGAAGCACAAAACCGAAATACGTATAAAGTGGTGCAACTGTATTTAGATGTTACATAATAAGGAATTACATAAGTCTGGAATATTGACAAGCAATTTGTGCATGCCATATTGATGACTAAAATTGCAGAATCTTTGGGTACAGTCAGTTTCATGAATAGGTTATATTGGTACATGTGCTATATGTCATTTTCACGAGTAGATCACAGATACATTACATTTACTGCTATCTCATGTGTCCTTGTTTGCAGATTAATTGCTCGCACAAAAAACGAAGATGCCTTTATTTGATCTGGTCTGCAACAAACGGACATGTGAACAGCCTCATAGATGATAATGGGTATGTATTCCATCTGTGAAAAGGGATTAAAAGCAGCCTGTTGAGGAGCTGGATCAGATTGACAACATATTATGGGAAACATTTGGCCTCACACAGCGTTTGTGCTTTGTTTTTGGTGTTCCGTTTTTGGTGCAGTTTCTGCCCCCAAAACAGATCCTCCTTTTACAAAAAAAAAGCATCACAAACACATTATTCATTTGTGCTGCTTTTTTGCTCCATTTTTGGGGGACACAGGGAGACAGACTCAAACAGAAACACACAGACACTTTCTTACCTCTGTGCGATCCCACAGTGAACTCTGGTGATGTCTTCCTTCTGGGCACCAGTAGGACCTGTGGATACTACAAATACTGACAGGACCTAGCCCCATATGACTTTAAGCGTGAGTCACATCACCAGGTCCTGGAAGTACCATACCTGACTACCCACTTATCCTGCCGTTGCCCGAGAGAAAGACATCACTGGAGCTCACCGTGGGATCACCAGGGAGGGTAAGTAATTGGATGTTAATAATGCAGAAAGGGCACCAGAAAAATGAAGCAATAAGTCACATGCTCAACATTTTCTGGATCCGCTTTCTGAACCACTAATGCAGTAGTCAAAAATGCTAATGTCTGCATAGCAAATTGAAAATCCATTCACTTTACTGGCAGGCACTTTGTCTGATCCACTTGTTGTGCAGTTTAAAAAAAAAAACAGCCCCAAAAACAACCAGTGTGAACATAGCCTTTCTGTAAAACTTGTATTTTATTCAAGAAAATCATTAGTGTCTTTGTATGTATATGAATACAGTGGAAAGTGCTATTCTGAGATTAACAGAATTCTTTGTATGACTGTGCTTGCAGAAAAAAGATATGAATCAGGGACATTATGATCAAAGATGCATGGAGAGTTCAACCATCACCAGGGTCCATGCAAGTCACCAGGATGGGTGACATTATATCGGAAAGGCATCAAGGATAGAGGACATTTTAATTATTGGAAGGGACAGAGGATTAGGATAATATACCAGGAAGGGCCACAAGATGGGAACATTATTATTGGAAGGGGCCTCGGATGGTGGGCAGAATAAAGGAAGAACGGGCCCAGGTTGGTGGACATTTTTACAGGAAGGGGCCCAGAATGGGGGACATTATTACATGAGAAAGCAGAGATTGACCCAGCAATGGGGATAATCGGCAGCACATAGAGGAAAATTGTATAAAACGTCACTTTAATCCATAAAAAATGTATATAAAAATAATGCACAATGTGCGGCAGTCAGATCAGTCCATAGGACGGTTAAGAGCGACACATTTCGGCTAAAACGGAAGCCTTAATCATGATCTCATCATCAACAAATCATGATTAAGGCTTCCGTTTTAGCCGAAACGCATCGCTCTTAACCGTCCTATGGACTGATCTGACTGCCGCACATTGCGCATTATTTTTATATACATTTTTTATGGATCTGCAATAAAGTGAAGTTTTATACAATTTTCCTCTACGTGCTGCCGTTTTTCCCCATAGCTGGGTCAATCTCTGCTTTCTGGTTTCCATAATCAGCGGTTGCCAAGCCGCGACTCAAGTTATAAAGGGGATTCTCGGAGAAGGACATCAATGGTGAGCTGATATTTTGTCTTTCTCCATTATTACATGAAGGGGTAAACACGTATATCTTTATAGGATACAGAATTATACATAGGCTAACATATCTAGCCAACATGCAGGTGGGGTTCAGGATTACATTTTTCACCAGGGCCCATAGAATTTTGGTTATGCCGTTACTCTGAATCACAAGTAGTACTGCTCCTGGACTTGTAGACATAAAAATGTCAGAGATAGCAATTAATGAAACACAAGTTTCACCGAATCTTTTCCTCCAAACCTAGATATCATCTTGCTGAGCTTCTTCTACTTCTTCTCTATGCTGTTCTGCAGTGGCATAACTTCAGGCGCAGGGGCCCCGACGCGAAAGCTCCAACTGGGCCCCCAATTATTGCAAATCTTTAATAGTATTAGTCTTTTTCTATAGGCAGAGGGACTTTTGGGGCCTCCCTAGGCTGCAGGGCCCGGGTGCGATCGCAACCCCTGCACCTATTGTAGTTACGCCCCTCCTGTTCTGTTCACAGATCTGTCTCCATGTATAATGTGAAAGGTCCCCTTTAAAATCTTTTAACTGACAGACCAGCTCTACCAGCAGTTGACAAAACTATGTAACACTATATAAGTGCTTCATTTATATAAATGCATTACATGAAGCATAAATATTACTCTCAGCATTCGATGATGACATTTAACAGTGTGGCTACACAAGAAATTGGTACAGAAAAGTTGCAAATTAAGACACATGCCACTTGGATGCCATTATTTGCAACTATAATTTTAAAAGTGGGTTAAGCTTAGGGAAAGGGGGGCTGGGTCACCCAAGCCTGTTGTAAATTTGTTAATTTACTATAATTTATGCCAGAAAGTGATATAAATGATAGTATAGATACAGCTTGTGGGTGTCACAGACGTGATGCTTTACCACACATAGCAAACAATGTGCCTGTTTTGTTAAGAGATGCACAACTATTAATAAGTCATGCATCTTACACTATGGTGCTTTTTATTAAGATTAAAGTATAGTAGGCCACTTTTATTGAATCTCCTCCAGTGTTCTCCGAGCTCTTTTGCCTTGTATATACAGATGTGCCCAGCCTTATCTTTCCGTAATTTTTTTTAAGGACTCCAATTTCTCAGAACATGAATCCAATACAATATCACAACACAACATGGTAGCACAATTCTCAAAAGGCAGCAATTTTTATCACAAGTGGGTGGCCACATATAGACAAATATAGCATTTATATGACATATTTTTGCATATGATAAGGGAATAGGTAAAACAGAATCCTGAAGTGCTTAAAAATCACTTTACCCAAATCTTATACCATGAAACACAGTTGTGCAATTTCAAATTAAAGTACTACTGCCATTATTGGTGTAAAAGAATACTTTAGGCTGCCTTCACATTTGCGTTTGGAGTGCAGCGCACCAAACGCTTGTGCACATGCATTCCTATGTTTAACATGGGAATGCATGTGCCTGCATATGGCTGCGTTTGGCCGCATTTGCATTCGGATGCGCATAATTTATGCACCCTCCGACCGCGCTCCAAACGCAGCATGCAGCATTTTTTTGTGCGTTCGCAGCGCTTGTTCTATCTGCAAGCGCCCGCAAGCGCACAAAAAATGCATGGATCTCAATGGATCCGCAGTGTCCTCTGCATGACACCGCAGGAGAAAGCTGCGGATCTCATTGAAACCTCTCCCGGTGGACGCCGGTGATCACCGGCGGCCACTGGTAGATTCTACAGAGCCGCCGCTGATCTCCCGCTGGTGTCAGCGGGGAGAAACAGCTGATCTGACAGCTGTTTAAATCTCCTGCGCTGACACTGAATAGGTGATGTCGGCGCGGGAGATTTGAAGCAGTGATCAGCTTTTTCATATCTCCCGCGCTGATATCACCCTATTCGGTGTCAGCGCGGGAGATTTAAACAGCTGTCAGATCAGCTTTTTCTCCCCGCTGACACCGGCGGGAGATCAGCTGTGCCGGGAGGAGGAGATCTCTGCCGCTGATCTCCTCCTCCCGGCCGCCACCAAAGACAGCTGATTGACTGCCGGGGCACCATAGTAATGTGAACGCATGCGGAGATTCTCCACTGCATTCACATTATTATGGGCTGCGTTTGCCTGCGTTTGCGTCTGCATGCCCTCTGCATGCAGACACAAACGCAAATGTGAAGGCAGCCTTAGTCATTAATTGACAATACAGAGCAAATGTAAAGAGTGTTTGGTGGATTGTCCTCATCTAACACTGATAGTGAACACATCAGTTTTTCCTGCTCCTGATTGGACTTTCCCCACTATGATGGGCAGTGTTCATGGGAAGTAATTCTAGGAATTGTTCCTATCATTTAGCACAACCACAAATGCCAGAAGAATCAATACTCCTAAACTATCTGGAAAGATGGCACCTGCCTGGGTGGTTACCAACCGACCAGAAATTCCAGTACAGTTCATAAAAATAGGTCCCTTTTTTGCCTATTCATAAAAAATTTAAAGGCCTGGCATTTTTTTTGAAGCTGAAGAAACTCATACAAATGATTTTGACCGTAATTATCCTCATTTATAGTTCACAGTGAATGCAGCGGATGTCTTCACATCAGAATTATGGGTGTTAGACATGCATCACTTACAATCATAATTATTTCTTATGCTTTTACAATGTGTCTGTAAAAATATTGTCTGTCCATTATGTTTTATAAGCTGTTCAGAAAATGTAAAAAATTTAGTTGGCGACCTTGGCGTCTGTGCCAAAGAAAGCTGGGAGCTGATTAAACCACAGGGATCTGTGGAAAGTACGGTCCTGCAGCAGCTACTTGTATTTGGGCGATCATCACCAGTTGTGGGTTTTCACAACTGTATCAGGTGAGCAGCCTCTTTTGTATAACCTCTTGTTCTTCTTTAAAGAAGATATCACCCTATGTGCACATTCTTGAATTTTATAGAAAGAAAGCTAAAGTCAGTTCACATAGAAGGGTAGCACACTGCATTGGAGCAAGGACAATGCCTGTATCTGTGTATACAAACAATTACATAAGTGGAGCCTGAAGTCTCAAATGCAGAAAAGGACTCAATTTACATACAGCGGTGTTACTAAGCATTAGGCTGGAATCAAACTGCTGTATGATGCATCTGAATATCACATCAAAGTGTCTGGATTGGCCTTCAGCTCTCCTTACCTGTGCGTGTTTGCTGCATAGAAATACATGAAGCTTTCACGCTCAGGTCAGGAGAGCCGTCAGCTGGTACGGGCAGTGAGATTCAATCCTTGCACAAGTCATATGACAGTATGACTCCTGCTTAAAATAAGCTCTGGAGGAAGGTTTTTGGTAAGATCTTGACAGCAGATTTTCATATTCAAGCACCACTCCAGCAGTTTTTTTATTAGCACCTGTTATAGTCGTTGCTACATTGGGTTCTAGCATAAGCGATCTGCCAGCACACTACAGTATGTCATGAAATGTGTCGGAGATCATTTTTCAATACATTTCTATGATAGCCTTATCTGGCGCTTGTAGAGATGCATTGAGCTCTTGTGACATAACTTCTAATTTCCAGCAACTCAGACTTTACGGACACGAGATGGCACCATGGGACCAAAGTAGTGTCGGTAAAAGGTTAAGCCTCCAGAAACTGGGTACATGACAAGGATCAAAGGGCATACAAAAAAAATGCTGGAGTGGTGTTTTAAGAAAAACATGGATTTCTTTGCAATAAGTCATCAAATCACAGATATTAAGACATCAGTTTCTCAGCTTTCTATGAACTGAATGATAGACAACTTCGGAGGGTTGATCCTTCTGAAAGATTCCCTTTAAGGTGATTTCTTTTTTCCACTAAACATAAATACCCACTTCAATGTACTTATCATATGTTGGGTCGTCATTTCTTTTACTCTTATGTCCATATCTTTTTCTTCTGACTTTTAGAAATCACTAATGTGATTTATCTACTGATACATAAATGTATACTTGTAATTAGTATTCATGGGATTCTTAATTGTAAAATGTAAGTATTTAACCGAGTTTTTAAGTTATTCACTGCAAATAGTGTATAATTTACTGATACTTGGGGGTTCGACCACTTGGGCACTGCAAAGCCCCATCCGCATAGAGCAGAGGTTGAACATACAAGTAGTTAAAGTACAGTGCTGACAGTTCTATAGAGAATAAATGGAGCCGAAGGGTGAATGCTTAACCTCTACTTCCTTCATACGGGGCCCTAAATGTAACAAAGTCCCATTTGCAGGAACACTGGAGGTGCCAATGGATAAACTCTACTGATCAGAAATTAGTCTCTTGTCATATCAATAGGGAATAACTCAAAAATTTGGTATAACCCATTAATGGTTTGGAATATGTTAACATTAGATTTCTTTTGACTGTTAGGTACAATTTGTTTGAACACTACACTCACCACTTTTAACATTTAGTATATGGTGTTTGTCCAGAGACCAGCCCCCAAGGTTTGACGGATCCAGTTCAAATCCTTGCAGAACTGCTGTTCTTTTCTCCCATAAAATAAGACCCAGGCAAGTTTCATATTCAAAGCCAACGGAGACTAAAATGAGCACAAAGAAAATCATTAAATCTGGTGATGAAGACCGAAAACAAGCTCCAATCAAACATCTGAATTATAAATATGACAAGACAAAAATAATACATATTAGTAAAAGTCACGGGCCTTTTTAATTATGTAGAATGACAAGAACGGTATGTGCCGTTGTAAAGAGAAGAAGAAATTATGCTGATGCCTGAACATAGTGAATAATCTAACAGTAGATAATATATAAATCAGAACACTTTGAATAATGGAGATCTGCGACTGCTTTTTTTTTTCTTTTTACGCTTACAGTTTAATAGTTCATCTTCTTTCAATTGCTTAGAACATTTGCAGTATTGTGATAAATGATGCTATCTTCCTTTTGTACTTTTGTATTCTACACAGAGGTTGTGATGAAGCTGAATTTCTTATACAACAAATCTAATGACAATTTTGGAGAGTTCAATGCTATAAATATATATATATCTTCATTTTGCTTCCATTGCAATTATTTTGTGAAGCAGAAATTGGGTTGCGCTACCAAATGTTTTAAGTGAAATTTAACAATAATATCTTGTTAACGTTGACTCTTTAGAAATCTCTGTTAATGTTTCAGTTATGTTTTTTGTTATAAAATTAGATATGAATGCAAGATTTATTAGAAAGAAAAAAATCTGTGAGACAGAAGCTGGCCATTCTTGAGACATTTCAGACAGACGTTTTCTGAACAATTTGTTGTTCACAGTTGTTATGTGAAGGTTGTCATTCCAGGAATACAATATATTCAGAAATCATCAATCGAATTCTGCTTTTGTCTGGCCAGTTATTGGCAAACTAACCTTTCAAGAAACTGTTAGTGACTGTACAAGACAGACTGAGTCTTTCACAAACCTGTCTCCAGCAGTGTCTGACACAGAATATGGCCAACCAACTACAATAAGTGGTCAGTAATATTATAGTAGTATACAAGAAACTTAAAGAGGTCATCTGACGAAGAATAGAACACATAGAGCAAAATACTCCTGCAATTATATAAATACTACTGCAAGGAATGTAAACCAATCAACACTGGCTAAAGAAGCTCAATACTGAGCTAAACTGGCTTCTGGTCTATTTAATTACTTAAAGAACCACCCTCATAAAAATTGTATACTCTTAAAATATTCCAGTCATCATAATATATGGCATTGTGTAGTTACAATTGCTCATGTTGCCTTTCTACCCAGTTAATTCTGCCACTTTCCATTAGGTCTATGACATTACAAAATTACTATCTTTATCCTTTTAGAGAGGAACAACCACCAGGATCTAGGGCTATAAGGTGAAACCAGTGCCTTGCAGGCACTGGGATGCTGAATGCAATCATACCATTACTTGAAAGATTCCAGGTTTGTGTGCAGAGAAAAGCATCATAAAAATACTGTAAATCAGTGCAGCAGGTGATTAATGTGTGATGCACTGTGTCACTATTTGGGTGGGTTTTCTTTTTATTCATCCCCTGAGGGCTTGTCTTTTGGCTGCAATCCGAATCCCCCCTCTTGTCCAGCCTTACATTTTCAGGCACGTGCGCACCAAGTCACTTTCCTCTACCAACATATCATCTGACATTGCGCATAGCACTATGCCCAGTGCCATGTTGGAGATGAAGCTTATCTGTCACTCACGTCCTCCTTTGTCTACTTCTCCTGTGCTTGTGGGAAAAATGGATGAAGAGGTCTGATAGGTTGCTGAGAAACATTTGATATCTCCTTTACTCAGCGCCCTATGAGAGCGCTTTATCCATTTTTCCCATATTTGTCCATCTGTGAGGTTACTGCGGCACAAGCTGCTGTGCGTATCGGAGACTCATCAATTCAGGACCACAGGACCTGTGGTGACGTCCTTCCAGTCACGTGACACATTGGAATCGAACAAGATGCACAGACCGGCGGTTTCCAGCGTGTCCTCACCTCCCAGGTCTTCTCTGGTATTGTGCAGGGGTGCACAACCCAGTTAGGTAAGTGAGAATAATTAATTCATCTGGCCCCACTAGACCACCAGGTTTCCCCCCATGAGCGCCCCTTGTATATTTTTTTCTTTACATCTACCGTGCTTGTGTGCATGCAATCTGGATAAGATGGAGGAGGGTTCAGCTTAAAAGCCAAAAGACAAGCCCACAGAGGAATAATTAAAAAACCCTACCCAAATAGTGATGTGATGCTGCACACATCAATCACCTGCTGTACTGATTTACAGTAGTTTTATGACACTTTTTTCTGCAATTAAACCTGGAATCTTTCAAGTGAAGGTATGATTGCATGTTGCATCCCAGTGCCTGTAAGGCACTGGCTTCACTTTATAGCACTAAATCCTGGTGGTTCATCATCTGTAAACTCTATGTAGAAAAAGGAAGTTTTTTTCCCAGCATGAGTTATGGGTAACTGCAAAAGTCAATGGCAGGGGGAAAATGGAGCAGCAGAGTCAGGAGATGAAGAGGGGAATTATTCATGCAGGGACAAGAGATTTCCTGTTTCTGCTTATAGCAGAGAAAAAAGAAGAATTTACTGGGTAGAAAGGCAAAAGAAGCAATTGTAACTACATGAGGCCATGTAATATGATGATTGCAATATGTTAAGAGGATAAAAAACTTTGATGGGAGCACTTCTTTAAGGTATCTAAAACAATTTTTATCCTGCTGCTGCTTGGAACAGACTATAATTAAAATATGATGTCCCAATGTAAAGATTCACACCAAATGTTCTGGTTGTGGATTCAAGCATGGTCTCTGCATAGACATATAGAACAAATACTGCATCTAAAGTCATAACGTCTGAGGTAGAAGACAAGATCATTAAGAGTTAGGGGTACGTCACACACAGCGATATCGCTAGTGATATTGCTGAAATCAGCGACCTCGCCAGCGATAGCGCTGTGTGTGAAAAGCAGCCGTGATCAGGTCCCTGTTGTGAGGTCGCTGATCGCTGCACATCCTTCAGGACCATTTTTTGGTCCATGGTCTCCCGCTGGTCAGCATGCATTCCTGCGTGTGACAGCGAGAGACCAGTGATCAGTGACCTCATAGGCTGGTAATCATGGTAAACACCGGGTAACTAAGCAGCACGTGCTGCCTAGATACTCAGTGTTTATTATGGTTACCAGCACTGAGTGGGAGGACGCATCGCTGCGTGTGACAGCAAGAGACCAGCGATCAGCGACCTCACAGGCTGGTAATCATGGTAAACACCGGGTAACTAAGCAGCACGTGCTGCCTAGATATCCGGTGTTTATCATGGTTACCAGCACTAAGCGGGAAGACGCTGGTAACTATGATAAACAGCGGGTATCTATGCAGCGCGAGCTCCCTAGATACCCAGTGTTTATCATGGTTACCAGCGTCCTCCCGTTTACAGGCTGCGCTAAGCGAGAGGACGCTGGTAACCATGATAAACACCGGGTAACTAAGCAGCGCGCGCTGTCTAGATACCCGCTGTTTATTATGGTTATCAGTGTCCTCCCGCTTACCCAGCGATGTGGAGGTCGGCTCCCTGGTCGCTGAGGAGATCTGCCTGTTTGACAGCACCCTAGCGACCACACAGCGATGTTCCAGCGAACCTGGTCATTGTTGGGATCGCTGGAACATCACTGTGTGTAACAGCACCCTTACTCTAGCCAAAATGCAGCTTAGCATTTTACTAAACATGTAAATCCCAATAGCTACAGTAAATACTTACATTAAAAGTAATGATATTGTAAGTGTCAAGATAATAAACTTGTTACTGAGGCTACCGGAAAAAAAGGATTGGTTAATTAGTAGAACATACCTACAGCATCTGATAATCCATACACCTTCTGACCATATGCATCATTTTTGTCCCAAACAAATGTATAAGCTAAATTTGGTGATGCCTGAAATGTTTTTTGGAATAGGTGTCCTTCCACTGCCACCATCAAATGAACTTTCATAAGGTTAAGTGGAACAGTCGACTGCGTCATAGTGATCTTCAGCAATGACTTGTATCCTGGAGTTCGAGAGCTCAGATAACAAAGTCTTAGATTTGAGCCTGGCATCTCTATCTCCTCATGAAGAACCTAAAACATGAAGATTATCCAAATAAATTTCACAAATCAATATGGCAGTCTACAAACGGATAATAAACTATAAATTCCATAACAAACAAACTGGACAGAAATAAAAAAAAATTATCACCTAACGCCCAGTGGCACTAATCAGTATGCAATCAGCACCATATTTTCTGATTAGAAGACAATGCCTATTTATACCGACAGATTATACTCACAATAAGCAACGACTGATATGTAATAGATTGTTCAATGCACATAGGCTGATATTGTACTTGGCAATGCGTGCCCTGTTTAAACAGAAGCAGGGGTGGACAGACAATTGGTGCAAGTTGTGCAGCTTCACATGAGTCCTAGAGGTAAAAAGGACTTCTTCCACATTCAAAGTCTGAAGTCACCAGCATCTTAAAGTCACAGGCACGTAAACAGGTGTATTATGATGAACTATTGCATCATGCCAGTGACTCACAGGGCTGGTAAGTGCTGCCTTATTGTGAGCGCCACTCTTCTCCTCCCAGTGTAGGATCATCTCAGAGCTGTGCCAGCACTACTACATCCACCTGTTGCTGGAGAGTCTCCACACAGCTGTAGTAAGGCATGGCCAGACTATGCAGGAGTGTAATCATCTGCCTCCTGCAAGTGTTACTATTCTGGCCTATTCCCTGTCATTAGCAGATATGTTAGGCAACTGATCCCTCCACACTTGCTTGAGCTTTGGTTTAAGTCAGTTCCAGTCTTTTTGTCTGTCTGGCTGCACTTCTGTCCTGACCTTGTCTTTGTATACTGAACCTGTGTTGTCTGACTAAATGCTGGCACAGGGAAAATGGAGGTCCCAACCACAAGAATGGGGGATATACATATCAGGATGGAGGATATATATACCACGATGGGGGATTATATATACCAGAATGGGGGACCATATATATAAACTGATTATAAGGCGGACACTGGCATTATAAGACAGACCCATTTCACAATCAAAATTATTTTTTTTCTCCTTTTCTTTCACCAAGTTTGGGGTGCGTCTTATAATCCGGTACATCTTATAAAGCAAAAAATATGGTATATGAAGTAATAACAATGTAGTTTCATACAGTTTGCACATGAATGATGATTGTAGCATGTAAAAAACAACATCTACATAGTGGAAATAAATGATATGATTACATATTCATGACAACTAGAGGTCTTAGAACATCTCATTCTAAATTCATGGGCAATAATATGCAAATGGTACTCTCTACAAATAAAACAGCTTCCACTCATCTGGAAAGGCTTTTTTTTCTTACAAGATTGTAGATTGTGGGAATTTTTGCCTATACATCCAGAAAAGCATTCGTAAGGTCAGACACTGATGTTGGACTGATGTTGGGTTTGGCTTGGCGTGTCCATTCTAGTTTATCCCAAAAGTGTTCAATGGCATTGAGGTCAGGACTCTTTTCTGAAAAGTCAAGTTTTTAAAAGCTAAGCTCAACCAACAATTCCTTCATAGACATTGTGAAAAAAGGTACAAAGATGCAGGAACAGAAAAGGGCCTTTTGTAAACTGTTCTCACAAAAATGGAAGCATACAATCATTCAAAATGTCGCAGTGTTTAAACATTAAAGTTCTCCTTCATTGGAGCCTGGGAGCCTAGAACAACCTTGGAGAAATAACCCTATGTCATTCTCCCACCTCCACCAAACAATACAGTTGACCACATATTGTCACATGTTCTCCTGACGTGTGGCAAACTCAGACTCATCCAGCAGGCAGCCAGAGAGAGAAATGTGATTTATCACTCCACAGTACACGAATCACATGATTCACAGTCCAGTGATGGTATGATTTACTCTCCATCCAGAGCTTGGTATTATGCTTGGATGCAGCTGCTTGGCAATTTCCAATCTATGTCATAAAGCTCCCAATGCACATTTGTGTGATCATCCTCATTGCTGATATATTAACTTGTAAAGTTTATATGCTAAAGGAAGCAGCAAATACTAAGGTGTTTGGGATGACATACTCTGCTCCACTCCCATATCTTGCTTGTAATGTAAGGTCAGCGAGAAGAGCAGGACTATGCGTCTTTACATGTCTCACACAGACAAAGCCAAGTCTCACATTCTTGCTGGCATGTTTCTTTTTTCTTGCATGACACTGCCTGGTTATGATTGGTTAATGGCATGCAGGGGAAAACTTTACCATCCTCAGAAATGAATCTCGGCTAATGGCCACTTGATTTTAGTGGAAAATCTAAACTTTACACTAATATCTCAACAACACAGGTAAGAAATTCCAAAACAATAATGTTTTATTCAGCTCTGAAGCTGCTATCCCATGATGTAGCCAGTCTAACATGCTAAGCCTGTTAAAAAACCCTCTTTAAAGGGATAGTCTGAGGCCGAGCATTTTTCTCCTAACTTCCTATCTAATTTATTCTTTTGCATATATTAGAAAATATTTTAGATTATAGGAATAATTTCACAACAGCTCATTACAGCAGGGCATCAGCAGATAGGGCGCAGTGCACAGAAGCATCAATCTGGTTGTTGAAGTCTTAAGGGCCTGTCACACGTGTCAATGTCGTCAGTGAGATGATCGCTGACGACATTGATGGATGATCGCTGGTGAGCTGTCACACAGACAGACTCACCAGCGATCAATTGACCAGAAACATCATGGAAACGATTTAAATATCGTTTCCACGATGTCTTGCTCCAGCTGCCAGCCTGCTGGAAGCGGGAGCAGGCTGGTCTCCAAGGTAAACTGCGGGTATCTAGGCAGCGCGCGCTGCCTAGATACCCGACGTGTACCTTAGTTACCAGCCTCCTCCGCTCACCGGCTGGTATCTAAGGTACACAGCGGGTAACTACGTTAGTTACCAGCCTCCTCCGCTCACCGGCTGGTATCTAAGGTACACAGCAGGTAACTAGGGACCCTAGTTACCCGCTGTGTACCTTAGATACCAGCCTGTGAGCGGAGGAGGCTGGTAACTAAGGTACACGTCGGGTATCTGAGAGGCGCTGGGAGCTGGAATATCGCTACTCCCGGTGTCACACGCAGCGATGCTGCGTGTCCACCGGGCGACAATCGCCAGGTTTTACAACTGATTCTAAAACCTGGCGATCATCAACCAGCGATTTATCGCTGGTTGATTCAGTATGTCACACGCGTCAATATCGCTGCAATGTCACGTGCAGCCGATATCGTGCAGGCGATATTGACGCGTGTGACAGCCCCTTTAGACAACAGCACGAACAAGAGGAAATCCAGCATCCGCAGTTGACAATTTGTTTCCTCTCTTCCTCACTATTTTCTAATATTCTTGCTTTAAAAATTCCCTACTATTCTTTCTCTATACTATTCAACAGCCACTGTGTTTTTTCTCTGTTTCCTGTTCTGATGATGTTTTGCGTGAGTGTCTCAGTACATTCTGGGATTATCACACAGAACATTAGCAGCGGGTGGAGCTGCAGTCACTTCCTCCTTTCTGAAAGTGTCATATTAGCGATGCTGATTTCAGGGGTGGGACTGCACAGTTGTGCCCCCGAGTGTCTTAGTACAGTGTCTCCAGCTTACCCTTCCATATCACCACAGTCCACTGTCTCAGCCCCCCCCCATGCAATGTCTTGCCCCTGAGTGATGGGCACACTGTCCTGGACTGATGTCGGTTTATGAAGAGAGATAATCGACATCAAAGTAGTGTCTATACTGGAGCAGCTTGTGCATAGTGATAGGTCAGGAGCTTCCTCTGATGTCACTTGTGGGGCACACAGTAATGGTATAGATACTTCTCTGATGTTGCTTATCACTGTTTATAAGCCGACATAAGACCGGGACAATTTGCTCATTGCACGGGGCACATTGGGTGAGACACTGCATGTTGGATCTTAGAAAGCACACTGTGGGAAGAGAGAAAGTGGGAGGCTGGAGACCCTGCACGAAGACATTCAGGGACACAACAGTGAGAACCCCGTCCCTGAAGCCAGCATCACTAATGTGGCACTTTGTTTCAGTGAGAAGAAGAGGCCATGAAAGTAAAAAAAGCAAGTCTATTATAAAATATCTTAGATTATATGAATGAATAAGATAGGAAGTTTCGAGAAAAATTCTTGACCTTGGACTAACCCTTTAAGACGCAGAACAGCACAGCAAATTTTATGTGCTTCTAGTATGTTTTTTCAGAATATGATTCATTGGCTTACATCTTTATTTTCACAAATAAAAAACCATAGTTGTAAAATTACTCTGCATCTATAAAAAAAAAAGGTATTATAAAGTTAGGAGATTTTGTACATAACTTCATAATGTACGAGTTAGGATAAATGATAAACTTGAATTACAAAAGAATATATTTTTTTTCTTATTATCTGTTTGTGACTTTTTGTACTAACCCCTTAGCATTTTAAGGTTTAATGTATCTTTGGGAAATGCAATTCTGCTGAGATTACATTGTATTGTAAACCTTGAGCTGAACCTCTGCATTTCAAGTGAAATAAACAGGAATACAGTCTTGCGATCCTTTGAAACCATCCAAGTAACTACTCTGAAATGGTAATGTGTTTGTTAAGAAATCTGGTGCGCATTATCATTGTACAGTGCTTAGTTTTACGTATGTGTTTTTTTCAAGTGATGCATTGATTTAGTTTGAGTACCTGTGTTTCTGGAACTATAGGGTTCCGTCTGGGTGAAGAACTGAAGAAAGTGGAAAGAGGTGAAGAGATAATAACTGGGTCCGGCCTTACAAAGCCACTTAAGTCACAGCTAGGAATAGAGTTTTCCTCAGTCTTCATTGCCAGAGTGTCCATTGCATAAAAGCTGTTCCATGGCAACCACACGGTTTTCTCCTGGCTTATGAAAGGAGCCCGCTCAAAGTGAAGAGTTAGAGAAGCTCCACCATTGGCGATTAAATCAAACCTATAAAATAAACACACAAAACTAAGCTATATAGTCAGTCTTTATCGTTTAGCCATTGTTCTATGTACTTTCCTGAGAAAAAAAGAAAAACTACACCAATCCACATAACAAAAGAAAATACAACAGTCATTTCACTGATTTAATTGAACACAATCTGGATTTTGAATGAATTATCATTGGTATTATTATGAAAGTAGACACGATGACAGGCAGCCACACCTCTTCTTTGGCAGAACTCAGTCACATCGTATGTACCTTATAATCCAAAATGATATATAATTTAATTTTCAAATCTATGAACTTTTTTTGGAAATATAACAGTGCAAGTGTTTAAAGGGAACCTGTCATGTAGCTTTTAATCTCTAAACCGCCCCCAATGTTATTCAGATCACGCACTGTGCATCACTAACCTGGTGTTCAAAAAAATCCATGTATTTATCATAAAAGCACTTTAGATGCTTATATGTTTGCATTAAGTATCTTCACAAACAGTTATCAGGGTGGTTACTTTAGCTGAAATCAGTCACATCAATCCACATTCAGACATGCAGTTTTTAAAACATAGTCAGGCCCCCCCTGCATTGTAATATATTAACCTGACTTTAACGACCTTCAGAAATTGACATATGCTGCACAGAAGGACCGGTGGAGATGTCTACACCATGTGACCACAATGGGCAGAGCTAAGCCTACATTTCCTTCACATCAGGCCTGCTTAGCTGTGTCCATTACGGTCATATAGTTGTGACATCCCCACAAGTCCTTCTATTCGGCATATGTGAATTTCTGAAGGTCATTAAAGTGATGTCAATATATTAAAATGCAGGGGGTGGCTACGTTTAAATAACTGAATGCCTGAATATGGGTTGACGTGACTGATTGCCACCCCAATAACTGTGTGTGGCGGTACATAATGTAAACATATAAGCATATAAAGTGCTTTTTATGATAAATACATGGATTTTTTTTTGTTTTAATCCATTTTAGTGATCCACAGTGCATGATCTAAATAATATTAAGGTGGTTTAAAAACAAAAACCAACAAGACAGGTTCCATTAGGCATGAATTGCATCAAATTCTGTATAGGCTCATACTTGTGGACCCTGACTTTTGTTTACACACTGTATCCAATTTTGGTCCAGAGGTTAATTATGCTGTAGACTGGTCCATAAACCTGCAGCAACCAGTGATATTCTAAACTAAACAAGTCACAAGGCTTCTAGCTAGAGCCCCCTGACTACCCCATAAAGTCACAGAGATGTAGGCTACTTACGTGCCATCCTGGCGTGTTATGGTATAACCGTATTTTGGATATTTCACAAAAGACACATTAACTCCAACCAAAGGTGTTCCATCTCCAGTCATAACTTGTCCTCTTATCAGTGAGACAAGGCTGGAAAAAAATAATTTCTTTGTAATTAAATGATAATGATAGTAAAACACAACATACCATGAAGCAATATACAGGTTCCTCTTGTATTATTATTTGATTAGCATTGGATTTTGGACAGTAAATATGTACTGCGGAAAATCTGCCATTTCATTGGCATTGACAATCAGACAAGGTATAGCTAAGAGGTCATCTAGCAAAGATGACTATGAAAAAAGCCATTCATCTAAGGCTTACAGTTTACCACATGTATGGCTTTGAAAGGGGCTGCAACATCACAAAACCTGTGACGTTGCAGCGACATCACATCGCTGTGTGTAAAATACCCCTTAAGCTATCAGTGGGAGTCTCAAAAACTGCATTCCACCAATTAAAACTTCAGAGAAATCTCTATGACCTTTTACAAGATATTCTGAAACTACAGCCACTCTTCAAGATATCTGTACATATATATACATATCTGATATTGTATGTACATAACGAACGTGAACGCTAACCATTCACATAGTTATGCATAAATCAAATATTTTGTAATTTTAGGGTGGTTTACAGAAATATATGATAAATGGTGTAGAGTTATTGGAATAAATACAATTTTTTTAACACCCACAAATAATCCAGTCAAATTTGCATAATTAGTGACAACCATACAATGTAATTATTAGAAACTTGGTAATTTACATAAACTTTCCAGAAACTTCAAAAAGCACGATTGTAATCTTAGTTCTACTACATCTATGTTGATTTATCATACACTAATTACACAGAGAGATGGGCGAATGAAAAGAGGTATAGGTAGAATTTATATTTTGGCATCATGGCATCTGTAGACATCAATACCAACAGCTGGTCGAATCATTTCCCCCTCTAAATACATGTACATATAAGAAAGTGTTCTGATAGCTCTATCTACAGATAAACAATAAGACCACTCTTCTTGGCGGCACTATTGCTCTTGCTATTGATTTTATAGCTGCAATATAACCTTTAGTCATTTTCATCCATTATTGTTTGAACATCTTGAGTTTTTCTCTTTACATTTACTATAAAAACAGACTCTCTTTGTAAAAGCTAATCAAACGCACACCGAGGAAAGCACTGGATCTTTCAAAGATGGCAAATTGGCAGGTAGACTGCTTTGGAACTGGATTTAATAGTCCAAAGGTAATTCTGTACAAGGAGTGCTTCCTGACACTTCTGGACAGGCTCTCAGGCTTAGGCTAGGGTCACACTTGCAGATTTTACATGCGTTTTTGAAGACCTGCGTTTCTAAAAACACATGTAAAAATGCACCCATAGGCCCCCATGCAAAAAATGCATGCCCCAATAGCAAAAACGCATGCCTAAAGTGCCATGCGTTTTTGGCATGCATTTTTGCACTTAAGGAGCTGCCTTCAAAAACGCATGGTATCATTAGTACCATTTAGTACCATGCAAAAACGCATGCGTTTCACATAGGGGCCCATGTTAAAAAATGCATGCGTTTTTGAAACAGCACCAAAAAATGGTGCATGCACTATTTTTGGGTGCTGATTCAAAAATGCATGGAAAAACGCATGGGTGCCAAAAAGCACCTAATATAACCCATGCAGAAATGTATGCTTATTTTTAAGGCACCAAAAAAACACATGCCAAGTGTGACCCTAGCCTCAAAGTAAAAGGATCAAAATGATCCGTACCTCATACAGTCATACAGATAATGGAATCCTTGTCACAGTCTGGAAATCCATGCAGTTAGTGTATCTTCTTGTTTTACTATTACTTACTCTTTATCAGTCAATATCAGCACCAAAATGCTAAAAATCTTAGTATTTTTATGCTAATTGTTACACTGGGATATTTCTACAATATAGCAGGTACTGATAAATGTGAGCACATTTCAGTCTTCTTTTAGTTACAATTAAGTAGGATATTATAAATCTCTGCCAAAAACTTTAACCTCCTTTATTCTACCTTCTCACATAATGTTCTGGAAATGCAATGCCGTTTTTCTGCTGAAATGAAAACTATCAATTTATATTTCTTTCTTTAGCAACTTAAGTAGAAGTTGATGGTTGAGGAAAGTGTACTGTCAAGCTATTACCAGCTTTAACAGGTCTTAATGGTCTCTAGGGGCCTGACCAATCTCAATTGACCTTGTAGCTCAGATTGGCAGTTCAAAAACCCCTGCAGGATGTCTCATAGCCGCAATAAACTCAATCTAACTAAAGTGTTTGTCTCAGTAACACAGTAAAATAAACACTGCCAATGAGCAGTCTGCTGATGCTGCTTAGTACCGGCAATAAACAATAAGGCATACAATAACTGCATTGTGCAAAAAAAGACCCATCTACACTGGCCAAGAAACATATGAAGGAGAATGTTTATGAAAGGCTTGTTGGTCCATGCTTATCTAGCAGAAATCAGCACAGGTACTGTAGCCTTAGTAAAAGGTTTCTACACAAGCTTTCATCAAGTTGCTATTTTGTTAGTCAATGCTTGTTTTGAGAATAAATCTGCGACCTTAATATAAATTTTAATTTGCTGTACCAAAGTTTATATTCTCATTATCATATACATATATATTTGTCAACAATATATATCTTTGTTCCTCAGAGTTTAGTCCTAGGATCCCTGCTATTTTCGCTATACACTGCTCCTATTGGACAAACTAATTTGGCTTTCATGAAGTTATAGAGGAAGAAGGGCAGCTTACTGATAAAAGTACAATTTATTTAAACTGCTATATAAAAATTAGAGATCCATATCATAAGGTAAAGAATATTTATACCGTGTTAGCCAGCAGATAGAAAAATATATTGCAATCTGAGAGTCCTCAGTGGTTGATACCTTTTAATGGCTAACTGAATAGATGGTAAACTTAGCAAGCTTTCAGGACACTATTATCTTCATTACAGCCTGACGAAGAGGCCATAGTGTCCCAAAGGCTTGCTATTCTTACCATCTTTTCAGTTAGCCATTAAAAGATATCAATCACTGAGGACTCTAAGGGTACCGTCAGACCAGGACACCTCGCCGGAGATATCGCCGGTGACGCATGGGAGTGCGCACATTTTATGCGCCCCGCCAGCATCGCCGTCGTGTGTTTACATGCGGTGATACCACCGGTGTCTACAAACCCCAGCGGCAATCCTGTAACATGGGAGCCTATAGATCCCATCGCCTGTAACATCGGCGATCACCATGTTACATGGGGCGATGTGTACACATCGCCCCAGAGTGCTCGCTTGGTTTCAGAGCAGTGCTGGGAAACCAGGTGACCACTCAGAGGCGATATTTCGCCTCATTATCGCCCCTTTTCACTAGGCGACGCAGCGGCGCTGTCACCAGCTATAGGCCATGCCCCTGCATCACCAATGAAATCGGCGGCGATATGTCCTGCTGTGACGGTACACTAACATTGGAAAATCCATATGAGGAAGAGAAGATGGTTCTTACACATTTCGAGCGCAAGGAGCGCTCTTAATCAAAGATCATAAATTATCTATGCATTTATAGATGCAGTACTATTTTTATCAGTGTTAGTGCACTTAAACACAGTTTAATTATATAAATATAAGTAGCATTATTTAGAGATTAAATATGAAAAAAGAAAATTGTAGCTAAGCTAAAAAGGTAAAAGAAGACACTTAGCTTTATAAATCCTCATTATTAAACCACCCAGTCACCACGTTGAGGTGTGTCTTGTCAACTGGGTCCCTAAATTCCTTCCTACCTATTTTCTTGCACAATTTGGAAACATTTTATAGGCTGTCTGATACCTGTGAGTAATAGAGAGTGTAGGCCTATAGGAGCAAGGAAAGCATGTTTGGACACCGGATATTGCTTTCTGATGTCAGCCTTCCAGTCTATTCTTGAAGAAGTTGATTTTGGTTCCAACCACGCAAAGATTGCTAATTAGTAACACCTTTCCTTGCTCCTATAGGCCTACACTCTCCATTACTCGCAGGTATCAGACAGCCTATAAAAATGTATCCAAATTGTGCCAGAAAATAGGTAGGAAGGGATCTAGGGACCCAGTTGACAAGACACACCTCAACATGGTGACTGGGTGGTTTATTAATGCGCATTTATAAAGATAAGTGTCTTCTTTTACCTTTTTAGCTTAGCTACAATTTTCTTTTTTCATATTTAATCTCTAAATAGTGCTACTTATATTTACATAAATTATCTATGATTAAGAATGCTCCTTGCACTCAAAATGCATAAGAACAATCTTCTCTTCTTCATATGGATCTGTCATATTTATATGACAGTTTAAATAAATTGGAGTTTTATCAGTAAGCTGCCCTCCCTTCTCTTTTTCTTCATGTTATACCTGTGTCCAGGCAGGTGGCGTGCTTACTGCTTGGAATTAAACAGAGTGGGATCAATTGCAGCAGGTCACTGTAAACTCTATTTTAATTTAATTTAGCTTTCAGTACAAACTCTATGATGACTATGATGACTCTGCATTCATACAAAATACCTGTGACTGTCTATCTGCTGTCTTTATCATGTCTTCCCAATATCTGACACTGATTCTTTTCAAACCAAATTTGTGTTTCCTTTCTTTACTAATCAGGCTAAGGTTGATATTGCCATTTCTATTGGTGAATTTACCGCCCATTATACTTGACTGTAGATCTTATTCATTCTCTTCTAGATTACTGAATCTCATTCTCCCTCTTACTTAACTCTTCCCTCTCCAATCTAAACTGAATGCAGCAGCCACACTCATACTTCTTTCCAACAGCTCCCCCCTTTGCCAGTCCCTGCACCATTGCCCATGCAAAACAGAAGACAACAAAAGCTTATAATTTTCAGGCACAAAGCTCTCCATTGTTCTGGACTACCATACAGTACATCTGCTCTACCACACTGGCTGAGTGCACCATTCTGTTCATGATCGAAGATTAACATCATAATCTTAACCTCTCCCTCCTATCTCCAAGACTTTTCTTCATGATGCACTGCTTCATTGGAATGCATTACCCAGATAATCCAGTTAATTCCCATTATCCACAGTTTTAAGCACTCTTTGGAAACACTTCTCTTTAGACAAGACTGTCAATTTAATTTACAAATATTAATTGTTCTCACTAACTTCCTAAGAATCTGGTAACTTCTATCATCTGTACTTACACTTTCAATACACTGAGTAGCACTTCATATCTTCATATCTATACATTTACACCTTAAAGACCCTATAGACCTTTTTGTCTTTATAAATAGATGTATGAGTGCTTCCAGCATTGATGCAGAGGTTAAAGCGTTGAAAGGGTGGAAAGTCAGCCTGTCAGTGCTTAGACCATGCACTGCATCAAATTGGTCTGCATGGCTGTCGTCCCAGAAGGAAGCCTCTTCTAAATATGATGTATAAGAAAGACTGAAAGCAGTTTGTTAAAGACAAGTAGACTGAGGGCCTGGATTACTGGAACCAAGACAAACTTAGTTGGTTCAGATGGCTTCAGGCGCGTGTGTCGGTCATCAGGTGAGGAGCACAAAGACAAGGGTGTCTTGTCTACAGTCAAGCATTGTGGCAAGTATATCATGATCTGAGGCTGCATAAGTGCTGTAGGGAATTCTCAAATGGAGGGTGGAGGAGCACAATATCTCCAATATCTACCAGCTCAGTGATATTGTCATGGACGAATGGAAGAGGATTCCAGTGGCTCCTTTGAAGCTCCAGTGAAATTCATGCTCAAGATAGTGAAGGCAGTGCTTGAAAATGATACTGGCCACACAAAATATTGACAATTTGAGAACAATTTAGCTATTTTCACTTAAGGGGGTGTCACACGCGTCAATATCGCCTGCACGATATCGGCTGCACGTGACGTTGCAGCGATATTGACGCGTGTGACATACTGCATCAACCAGCGATAAATCGCTGGTTGATGATCGCCAGGTTTCAGAACCAGCTCAGAAACCTGGCGATTGTCGCCCGGTGGACACGCAGCATCGCTGCGTGTGACACCGGGACTAGCGATAATCCAGCTCCCAGCGCCTCTCACAAGCGCTGGGAGCTGGTATCCAAGGTACACTGCGGGTAACTAGGCAGCGCGCGCTGCCTAGATACCCGACTGTGTACCTTAGTTACCAGCCTCCTCCGCTCACCGGGTGAGCGGAGGAGGCTGGTAACTAAGGTACACGTCGGGTATCTAGGCAGCGCGCGCTGCCTAGTTACCCGCAGTTTACCTTGGAGACCAGCCTGCTCCCGCTTCCAGCAGGCTGGCAGCGGGAGCAGGACATCATGGAAACGATATTTAAATCGTTTCCACGATGTTTCTGGTCAATTGATCGCTGGTGAGTCTGTCTGTGTGACAGCTCACCAGCAATCAGCCGTCAATGTCGTCAGCGATCATCTCGCTGACGACATTGACGCGTGTGACACCCCCTTTAGGGATATACTCACTTTTGGTTGCCAGCAGATTAGACATTAATGGCTGTGTGTTGAGATACTTAGAGGGCACAAGAAATGTACACTGTTATACAAGCTGTGCATTGACTACTTTAATTATTATGAAAGTGTAATAGTGTCATAGCTTCAGTTCTGTCCCATGAAAAGATATAATAAAATATTTAGAAAAATGTGAGAGACATTTAAACTGTTGTGATATACTGTGCAGCATAGTGACAGAATACAGGGTCAATATGCAATCATGAACATTTACTATCATGAATGCCCTTTAAATTGTTGTGCCTTTTGGTGGAAATTGTGATATTTAGGTTTAGCAGTACTAGCTGCTGCCCGTTTAACATATTTTACTACAAAGCTCCAATGGTACATGGCTTAGGCTGGGGTCACACTTGGCATGAGTTTTTTTAGTGACTTAAAAAAACTCAGGCATTTTTGCATTTCAGCATGCGTTTTTTTAAGGTGTCTGATGGCACCCTGCGTTTTTGCATCCGTTTTTAAATCTGCACCAAAAAATAGTGCATGCACTATTTTTTGGTGCTGTTTTAAAAACGCATGCGTTTTTTAGAAAACACATGCGTTTTTTAACATGGGCCCCTATGGAGAACGCATTCAAAAATGCATGCTACATTAGTACCATTTAGTACCATCCAAAAACGCATGCGTTTTCCATAAGGGCCCATGATAAAAAAACGCATGCGTTTAACATGGGCTCCTATGGAAAACGCATGCGTTTTTGGATGGTACTAAATGGTACTAATGTACCATGCGTTTTTGATGTCAGCTAATCACATAATTGTGAAAACGCACACAAAAACGCATGGTACTGTCACACATGCGTTTTTGCTATTAGGGCATGCGTTTTTTATCATGGGGGCCTATCGGTGCGTTTTTACATGTTTTTTTAAAAATGCAGGTCTCCAAAAACTCATGGAAAAAACGCAAGTGTGACCCCAGCCTTAGACAGAAAGAGCACAGCTTAACCTACAATAAAGTGCATCAAATTACTGCCAAGCATTGGGCATATATGGTGCAAATTATGCTTACCTAAAGTGTATGTAAAATTATACAGATACATCACACTTATCATCTAGCATGAGACACTGAGTTAAAATTGCTCCACTTCTGGATGTCTAGTGTAATCATGCACCATCTAAATATTGGACAGAATTAGTAAATGTACCGCAGTGTGTGAATGAGGCCTTGGGAACATTGGAGAATACAGTTTTAAGTGTGCTTTCCCTATGTGCAGTAATCCTTAGTCTATATTTTCCATTGTGGTGCTATAAATACTAGTGGGACTCGCAAACTTTTATATTATAAAATGTGCCCAATGTTGCCTCCTATATCAAAACAAGATGAATTTAAAGTACATTCTAATCTAACATTACGTATTCTTTTACATGCCAACTATGTTAAAAACTCCTGCATAAGTGGCAACTACCAACTTGAGGGTTATTTTTTTTATCTAAGGTTGATACCACAGCTGCTAAAGGATTCTTCTTTTAACTTCATATGATCCTCTAAATCTGTATTAATCTTTCTATTTTGTACCTGCTGTTGAAAGGATTTTCTCCAGGAATGATGTGCGTGCTGTCTTTTCCCACCAGAAGTTTGATTCGATCATAAAAAGACTTTACTGCTGGTGAGCCTGACTGGCTTTGTTGGATGATATCAAGAGGATCACGTGATCCACGGCAAAGTAAACTCGACTGACAAGTTGTTTGCAGACAACAGTCCGGGTCCAGGCAATCCACAAGCCCATCTGAAAGAATGTAATAGAGGTGAATGAAAATCAGCGACTTAAACAGATATACATAACAGTAAGTGACAGCACTGTGGAGCAGAATACATAAAGATATCTACCAGCTCGCTAGTTATTAACCATTTCTAGCTTCCTGGGAGTCTTAACTTTGTCATGAGTAAAAACTTGTGGAGAAAGAACACCACTAAGCAACAATTTACAGTATCATTAGTGTAGCAAATATTTTTATACCTCTATTCTGCTCCTATAGGCTCAAAAATCTCTTATCAAATGGAAATAAGGTTTTTATGTGTGTTGTAGAGCAACATAAAACTAAAAACACAAGTGCTGACTTGTACGTAAAAAAATTATAATAGTTGTGAAGTCAAAATGAAATATGGCTGTAAAGTATAGCACACAATTATTTAGCAAAGAGTGTAAGGTTTTTATCTTTCCTCCACATAACAATGCAATGAAAGGAAGTAGATAAGGTGAGAGCTCAACCAACAAACAAAAGCCCCCAAACATCAGTAATAGTAAGATAATATTGTTATTCTTATCATATCATCTATTTATGAGTTTCAGTTCACATGGTTTTAGCATAGAACAGGTTGTGGGTCTAAAGGCACCATACACCTTAGATAGCTGTCAGATTAATGCTTGACTCCTCCATACAAATCAATGCTCTGGGAAGGAAGACTAAAGGCCCCCATACCCATTAGAATAAAGTCACCTGAACCCACCAACATCAACAGGTTTGCCAGATTGTCCAATTTGTATGGAGGAGCCGGCCAACTGAGGTCCGACGGAGATGTAGATCGCACATGTCTGATTTCAGACATACGATAATATTTTTTCCCCTTGAGATTTTTCATAAAGTACACAGTGGTACTTGGCAGAGTGAGAACTCCATTGTATATGAATGCTGATTCAGATGCTGTCAAACAAATGATCACACAATGCATCATTTGACTAACAGCTATCTAATGTGCAAGGTGAGTCTTAGCCAATGCCAGACACTTCAGGAAGAACATTATCTTCCATAATTACAAAAATACTAGGATTTGACATTTAACAAATCTGATTCTTATTTTCCTCTGACATCTGTTGGAGGAGCGTAGGAAGGCCCCATGTTCATTAGATGGTTGGCTTACGCTGATGAAAGTTTTGTTTATTTATTATGTTTATGAAGGTTTCAGGCATCGTATTTGATCCATTAACCCTCTTTGATCTAGTTTCCATCTCCACTGAGCCACAGTCTGATTCAATTGCAAACAGGTGTTTCCATGCTGTAATTAAGCCTGTCATTTTACCTGGTGGGTGTAACTATCAAAAGCTTCCCCAGGTTTGCATTTCCTGCTAGTGATATTTCTGAAGTGGACCCTGCTTGAAATTACAACTTTCTGCCATGTGCTTTTTCCTGGCAGATTATTTTTTTACCTTTATTTTAACTCTTCACTTTCCCTCAGATTTTTTAGGAGGTAGGTGATACCTTAAATGGCTGCCTCGGAAGCAATCTCCAACGGGTCATTTTAGTCATCCAGTTAGGGTTGTTTCAGTCTGGGTAGGGGCCTTTAGGAAATGTACAGGTGGGACCTCTAGTCTGTACAAGACCTGGGTGAGTCAAGTGTAATAGTTTTGAGTTAAACCTTATTTTCTTTTTCACTCATGTTCACTACAGCACACATAACAAAAGCCTCAAATTGTTCCCTATTGTCAAAATAACCACAGAAAACTGATGCAGGCTATGTCTTCTCAATACCTCTATAAACATGCATGTTTAGAACAGAAAAATATTAATCCATTACTCGGACAGCCCATCCTCAATCACCATGTTTGACCCTGTTAAAATAACAAAGCTTATATTCACCTTTGATTCTGGCACCATTGAGGCAGTCTAGGCATTTGCTCTTCTTGGACTTACATGACTTTGTTACATCACATGAGCCCTGAACCCAATTAGCATTGGATACCAACTCCCGGCCAGCTGCATCTCTGGCTTTATATTCAACTCATCCAAAGATGGGGAGGGTGAAGCCAGTCCTGATTGAGTCCCAAGAGAGAGAGCACTAACACTATAGGAATGATGCCGGAACTGGTGTTGAGTATAAGCTTTGTTATTTTAACGTGGACAAACATAGTGATTGAAAACTTGTCCTAGTAGAGGAGAACATCTTTTAAAGGGGTATTCCCATCTCCAAAACAATATCCCAATATGTAGTAAGTATAATAATCATAATTATATTAACAAATACCTCCAATTAGATATGTAGTGTATTCTCCTGATTATCTATGTTGCTAATTCATGTGAAGGGCATTATGGCAACTTAGACATCCATGGTTATGACCACTACCAACTAACTAACTATCCCTATATGAGTGGTCATAACTATGGATACCTGAACTTCTGTAATGCCCTCCACTTGAAGTAAGCAATACAACTAATCTGGTGAACTAATACTACATTTCTAATTGGACATATTTGCTAATATTATTATTACACCTGCTACATAGTGGGATAGTTTCTTGGAGATGGGAATACTTTCTGTAATGTTCATATCCAGGAGAGGAAAATGATCCACCTCCATGCAATATAGTGGCTTATTTCTCCTGAAGTACAAAGGATTGAGCAAGTGAGCAATTCAACTCTCAATTCTTTTGATGACAGCTCGCCATCAAACACAGTAGATTTTTTCCACTCCTGCATTATGCATTAGCACTTGCATACCTAAACTGAAAGCCAAAATTGTAGTACCATTGATAAAAATTGTCTATCCTCACAGTTGATAAGAAGTAGATTTTTTCTTTTTAAATGTCTAAACATATAAAAAACTGCAAAGGTATAATGAATGACAGCAGTGTACAGCTGTGTGTTATATTTGAAGTTTATAAAGCCAATGTATGAACTTATAGGGATAATTTTTCTAAAAACTTAACTATTAAACATGAGTGTGACTGAGGCGCCCCCGTATGCCACAGGGAGATACTGCACCCCAAAAGAAAGGTGTAGTATCTCCATAGTCACAGGTAGAGAGGGGAAACTACAGAGTCTGTCCACAGAACCCACCCACAGACACCCTAGCACAGGGAACTGTATTTCAGTAGGTCCCAGGGGGGTGGAGCTTAGGAGAGCGGGAGAGGTGAGTGACAGTTGACACACAAGTCAGTCAGACAGTGACAGAGACAGGAAATAGACGGATGCAGGAGACCCTGCTGTCCTGAGGAGAGGGCACCTTTAAGGAGCGGAGGTGACCCAGACAAGAAGGGGACACTCCAGGTCTGGTTGGAGCCATCTGGAGTGCCCAGGTCACACTGGTATTCTGGAGACGAGGCGGTTTGATTCGGCTTATCCCTAACCGCAGACCAGCGTGTTGTGGGCCCTCATGAGGGAGCCACGACACCCACCAAGGAGCCTAACCCCAGTCCCAAAGCTAGGTCCAAGACACCAAGAGGTAACAGAGACTTAAAGCAACAGACTTGGGCACTAGTGACCAAACTTCAGTGTGGGAGGACAGAGAGCCAAGAGCCACTGAGAATAGAGACCGAGAAAGATAAAAGAGAGACACCTCTGACGGACTCTGTGGTGAACCCTGAAACCTGCGGCTATAATCCCCGCAGACCCGGTCTGTACTGTGTACCTTATCCAACTGGTACCAATAAAGGAACTGTTGAGCTGAATTGGTGTCTGGCTTCATTTACCCGTCACCTGAAAGGTCTCTGCGACACCACAGAGAGTGGGGACTACAACTCCCCTCATTCATCCAGCCGCGCTGAGGAAAAGCTCCGCCTGTGGGGAGCTATACTACCTTTGCTGCACCACACCATCACCTCAGCGGCCGGCTGCAGCGCTGGTAACCACATTACCAGGTACCACAGGTGGTGACACGTGTAATTCCCCCATCACCCCCCACATCAGCCACTGAGTGCCCAGGGCACGGAACCAGGACCCAACCAACCGTGATCCCCCACCAAAGCCACCGTCCCGGTATCTGAGTAACCCCTTCCCTGCCGGCCCGACTCATGACACCTTGATAGGTGAAGCTGATCGGTCCCCCTCCTGGCTTCATACCAGCAGTGTCTGGTATGTGACACATGCACAATGCAAAGATGAAGCCAGGCTAAGTACGTACCTCTTGCTCATATGGTAGATGACAGTAGAGGAGGTGACTTATGGTGTTTCACCTGGCCAGAAAAAAGGCCAGCCAGCATCATGAATTTTAACCATGTCATTTCACCCCCAAACATATTTTCACCTTTCTGACCATGCCATTTTTTATATTCGGACTAGTGTCGCTTTAAGTGGTAATAACTCTGGAATGCTTCAATATCTTCCAGTGATTCTAAGATAATTTTTTTTCATGACATATTGTACTTCGCATTATTAGTGGTAATTTTAGGTTGGTAATTTTAGTATTTATTTGTGAAAATATCAGAATTTGGGTCAAAGTTTGGAAAATTTTGCAATTTTCAAACTTTTCTATCTTTATGCCCTTAAACTAGATTGTTATATCTCACAAAATAGATAATACATAACATTTACCACATATAGCAAAAAATACAAAAAAACTACCGTATTTATTGAAATGCAAAATTAATTAAAATACTATGCATGTCCTGACAAACCATTGGGTAGCAGTGAAACGTGCGTCGATGTGAGGCTCTGGAGTTACGATCTTCTTGTTTATTCACATGGCTATCATTATTTATTTCCTTGTTTTATCATAGTCATTGACACATTTACATACTACTATCGTCTCATGAGCAACATGTGGTATCGCATGTCCTAGATATATAGCTTCTATACTGTACGTAACAATTTATAGCTTACTTATTGTGGCCATATATTACACATTGATATGATTATATCCATTTAATGTGTTAGCTAGTGTTTCCTTGATAAGTGACACCTTCCTATTTCTTCTTGTTATTTAAAAGTGTTTTGGCCTCATGGTTTGCATTATTGTAATTTGCCGGGGATTTTAATGAATTTTGTATTTCAATAAAATATTTTTTCCACATTTGGATTCCCTACCTTAATACATTGCTTTATTCTGAGAGCTTTAGCATTTGTTTATTCCTCCACTGACAGAGCTACATAGCAGCTTGTTTTTGTAGCACAAGATGATGTTTTCAGCTATACCATTTATTTACAATGACTTTTTGAACACATTGTATTTCATCTTTTTTGGAGTATGATGAAAAAGCATAGGTTGTTGTTTCCACAGTCATTGTTTATTTTTTTTCCGTGTCCACTGAAGGGGTTCAATAAGTGTTTTTGTATTATAGATCAGGTCACTCCAGATGCAGGGATACCAAATATGTGTACCGTACTTATTTATTTATTTTTATGCATTATAAAAGTATATGTATATATTGGTATCATATTCTTTCCTTTTTTAATTTTCTATTTTATTTTTGTTTATTTGCAAATATTTTTAGAATTGTTTTTAAATTTTTATTTTTCTGCTACTAACTTTTATTACACTGGTGTAATATACTGTAATACACATGCAGTGTAATGGATTTTACTTGTCAGTGTTACACTGAATGAATTCCTTTAGACCACGCTACTGGCATGTTCTAACAGGATACCGTTTGTGACAATCTCTGCCACTACTACCATAAGGGCATCACAATGATCTTTTGTGGGTCCCAATGGAGTGGGTGGCAGAGCACAATGCCAGCTTCTTAAATGCTGCCATTGATATGTGGCCACCCACCACTTCCCACCCCCCTGACTATAACAGCTGGACATCGTCTATACCTTAAGTCTAGCTACTGGCGGCGATCAGACGGTTATGTTTCAGAAACCCTCTCCTGACCATGATGTAAACTGACATCAAAAGTTGCGAGCAAAGCTGCTCCACCACCTAACAGGTAATAAGAAAATAGTGTGCTTTGTTTTCAAAGTACTTTTTCAATACTCCATTGTATTCTCCAGAATATGGAAAACATCATTATCAAACAATTGCCATCTGCAATTACAGGTTGAGGTGATTTGGGGGCTTAAAACGTCTTGGCATGTTCTCCATTGCATAGAGGTTTACAGATTACTACTACTCCCTACAATATATGAATTCTATCACTAGCAATGACATCACAGCTCTTATACAGGACACACAACCTTATAAATCCTCCTCATTCTTCTAGACAGTGGATAAGAATGTATAACACTGAGTACCTGATTGTTAAAGCTAATCTGTCACTACAGCTTACTCATTTAAACATCTGCTTGTTAGTAAAGATCAAGTGTTTATACTTGGATGTACAAAAGGAAGGGACCAGTTTTTGTAACTGATCGTTTAAATGTGAAATCAATACCACCACAATAATGTGACCATGTCTGGCAAATTAGGTTCGTCTTAAGGTAATTAAATACATAAGTGATTCTGTAAAGCTGCTTGCATATGATTGATACAGAATGACACAGATAAATTTGGCCTATTGGTAAGAATGCTACTGACAACCAATCTGGTAGATTTTATCTCACAGGGCTAATGCAGCTCTCCCACAGGTCTTTTACTCTCTTGTAGGATGAAAGGCATTACAGGGTCATGTAGCAAAGTCATATCTGTGTATAGTCATGGCCAAAAATGTTGGCAACCTTGAAATTGTTCTAGAAAATGAATTATTTCTCCCAGAAAACTATTGAAACACATTTTGTTAAACACATGTTTATTTCCTTTTTGTGTATTGAAACAATACATAAAAAAGAGAAGAAAAAAGAAAAAAGAAAATTGGACAGAATTCACACAAAACTCCAAAAATGGAATGACGAAATTGTTGGCACCCTCAACTCATTTGGTTGCACCCCTTCTATTTCTCTGCACCACCTCCTGTTCTGCTGGCTCTGCCTTCCTCCTCTCCGGCTCCCTGAATAAGGCATAAACACGGCGGAAATCTGGCACTGACGTCAGGCCAAATGCCTTGCAGCCGCTCTGACCAAGCTCTGCGTGGCAGGTTGAGTGACAGAGAGCAGAAGAGGAGAAGGGCAGAGCCAGCAGAACAGGAGGCAGTGCAGAGACATAGAATACACAAGGAGGAGGCTGGAGGACTGTGCCAGCAGTGAAGACATCTTAATAAGATCCCACCCATTAGACTACTTATCTGTAAGTTTTCTGTTTTTTTTAAAGCTTACAGGGGGCTAGAGACATGGGGGAGCCCTTCTCTGAATGCAGCAGACATGCTATATTCAGTGCTGCATTTAGGCAACTTTCACATTAGCGTTCCCCTCCGCAGCGTTCTGCAGGCGCCTGCGTACAGATCACATGTGGGAGTGAATGGGTGCGCACGGTCATGCGCAGTCAAGCGCAGCACCGTGCGCTCCCATTATAAAGATAGGGGCTTGCGGTGCTGCGCTCACATTGCGGCTCACCTCCGCAGAATGCTGCGCAGGGGAACGCTAATGTGAAAGCACCCTTAGTTTGCCATGCAGCAGGGGGGTGACAGGTCCTCTAATTTTAATACTTTTATTTTTTGAATTTTTACGCGTGATTTAATAAAAAACTGTAGATAATTTTATTGTTTTAGTAGGCTGTGTGTTAAAAGGAAGTGAAAAACTGTTCATACACGTTTGTACAGTACTGTTTATTCCATCTGCTCTATATTTTGAACACATGGCATTTCCGCTTCCTCTCACAGGCTTCCTCAATTCAGACATTTTGAATCCACTACATATATCAGACAATTCCTCCATGCATGTAATGTTGGTTTGTCCTGAGGAAGGGGCCTTGCAGCCCTGAAACGTGTTGACTAATAAACCACGATTGAAATACCACTATTGATGGTTTCCGAAGATTGATGTTCATTCTTTTCCATCAGCGCTGTTGTTAACCCTTTCTGAACCATTGACTACACCAGTACACATCCAAGGAGATTAGCTTACAGTGCCATGGTTTTTAAGCTTCTTGATTATGTTGCACACCGTGGAAACCATCAACATCTCTGGAGATGGACTTAAAACCTTGAAATTTTTGCTACTTTTCAATATTTTGGTTCTCAAGTCTTCAGGCTGTTGTCTTCTCTGCAAAGATTGAGTCAACTTCTCCTTTTGTTATCTGATTTCAGGTGTAATTTCTTTGTTGCCCACACCTGATACTTGCTACAGGTGAGTTTGAATGAGCATCAGATGATTGAAACAAAGTTTTTTATTGACAATTTTGGAAATATGCCAACAATTTTGTCCTGCCTGTTATGGTGAGTTTTTGCTAAATTTATGTCCACTTTGACTTTTTCTCTCTTTATTTTGTGTAGTTCCAATACACACAAAGGAAATAAACATGTGTATGACAAAACATGTGTAATTACATAATTTTCTGGGAGAAATAGTTCTTTTTCTGGAACAATTTCAAGAGTGTCAGTCCTTTTGGCCATGATTCTATCTATCTATCTATCTATCTATCTATCTATCTATCTATCTATCTATCTATCTATCTATCTATCTATCTATATCTCTACCTTTCTATACAGTATAGGGAGATGTTCCAAAAAATGGTTCGCACATTCTAATGACTGTGCCCGACTCTGTTACGGTGTAATTGTCATCTGTTGGAACACATATATGTTCTATTACACTTTTTATGTCTATTAATACGTGTGAACCTATTATTCCCACATGACCTCATAACAGCAGCATGATAATGGGCTTTTACAGGCAAGCACTTTTTGAAGACACTGAACTTTAAATTGGCACACCAATCTCCCAGTGGCCTGTCAGTCAGTAGAATCACATCATTGTGCCAGTGAGCCCCTTTGGATATAGTCTGACATTGCAATCTTCACTAAATTACCCTGTCACTGCCAATCTTACAGTTATCTTGCAAACAATCAAGTAGGCAATCAAACTGCTCAGAATTGCCAGTTCAGGACCTGGGAGGTTAGTATGTCTCCATTCAATACCAGTAAAAAAGAATATAATTCTTTTGACATTGGATGAGAGACTTATATATTTATTTCAGATTTCCTTTATAGCAAAGGGCAGCACTCTATAACATCTGAATATACCCTTCTAGACCGTCATGACTTTGTTCTCACAGTGTCGCACAATATTACGTACATAATGTATATATCACAGACAATTCATAGAGTGTGAATGGAATATTGGAAGCCTATCACCGCTCATTACAAATACATATAGGTATGGTTCACTGACATAAACGTCTTTTTCCGGCTCCCAAATGATCTTCAGGTAGATAAATCATTTCATTCACATATTAAAGTAGCTTGGACCATTATACAAACACAAAAGAACTTTTACAAAATTCCCATATTCTGTATTCATTCACTTCTATTAAACACCAGATGGAAAAGCTTTGTTTTCTACAAAACTGATATATCATATTCCCATCCAGCATCATCTCTGACCTGGTCATATATATAGATTCCACCCAGAGTATCCTAAATGAGATAAATGGTGCGCAGCAAGACATCACCAACTAGATGAGTATTCATTTAATCAAGACAGAAGCAAGATGTAGTCACAGGAATTGTGAAAAAGTTCTGGCTAAAGAATCAAACCTAAAAATCAGTCACACAAATCCCCAAGGATAATAGGGCACTTCTATCTTCAAAGCAGGTGTAATTATGCATCATGATGAACTATTGGGCTGCAAAGGGTCTATATGCATTTCATGATTAGCAGACCGCTTCGGTCTGTGTCCACCACAGCTCAAAAGTACTGTACAGCAAAGATGGTATCACAATGATCAACACTAGATTTGTGAACTTAAGGCCGGAGACACACTTGCAAGAGTAAGGCTAGGGTCTGATTAGCGTTCAGCCCTCAGCCTGCCGGATCCGCTTAAAACTTAGCCTCTGGCATGCTTATGCGCTGCCTGCCTATGCATCTCTATGGCAACATGAAGCTTACCGCAGCCACCGACTCCACACAGACCTCACAGATATGCGCTTTTGCAGAGCGCACAGGAGAACGCTACAAACCACGTTTCCTGTGCTCTTTGCAATAGTGCATATCTGTGAGGTCTGTGTGGAGTCGGTGGCTGTGGTAAGCTTCATGTTGCCATAGAGATGCATAGGCAGGCAGTGCATAGCGTTAGATACTGATAACATTATGCGCTAAGCCTACCAGAGGCTAAGTTTTTAACGGATTCCCCAAGGCTCGCCAGATGCAGGTCTGACCCTAGCCTATTGCGATCACCCAACACAGCCGCCGGCTCTCTGGACAGGAGCGTGCAGGTGCATTGACATACATGCTGCATGCTCCTCCCCGGAGAGCCAGTGGCCGTGTTGGGTGATATGATGAGAGACTCGCACAAGTCTCTCGCATTACTTTCACAATTGTTTCCCAGCTATAAACTATATTCCAGGTTTTGAACTTTGGCTCAAATGCATGTAATTATTTCCCACATGATTACTTAAGAGGAGACAATTCTAATAAGATCATACACTGTATATATATTTGGATTTGAGACAAAAGGCAGGCTACACATAAAGATAATAATAGTCTTTATGTATGTAGTACCAACTTATTCGGCAGCGCTTTACTTAAGTCCAATAAGTGGTAAATGTGTGCTTACTATGGTTCCCATGGACGTCTACTGTAATGCTGTCTGATGTCGTGGGTGAAAACATACATTAAATAGAATCTTACATGTTTTAGATGCAATTCAAATAACGTCTGTGGATGTTACAGCTATGCAATAATCACTCCACCACAAAGTCAAGCAAAAGTCATTTGACAAAAATCTTTGTCTAGCTCAGGTCTGTCTCAGCAATCATTATTCTATCCATTGTGGTCACATCTTATTTCTGCTTTACTTATAACAGAAGAAATCTAGACATCTTCCTACTGATTCTAAAAAGCCAAACATTGGGTTAACTTGTTCCACGGAGGATAGCAGAGTATTATTTTCTCATTTTTCTTGTTATTTAAAGAACAATGCACTATAATTTTAGCAAACCGCATGTAACTTGCAAAATATTCTCATGAAGTGCTGCTCAGCTTTTTTTATCCACAAAATAATTCATGATATTCGTTGGTCAATGAAAAGCAGCATAAAGAATCTTATGATAATTATAGCTTTTAGTGGAATCCACTAAGATTTTGGTCGGTTATACAATTAAACTAAAATACGAAATCAAGGGAAATTCAGCAAGGGGTAATTTAAAAATGTGCATAACAATCTTCCTATTTCCATACGCATGAAGGAAATAAATAGATTTGACTGGAATAAGGATTCTACTTGGTAAATGTGCATAATTTACATAGCGAGGGGATTGATATTACACTAAGAACATCTGTAACCCAAAGGCTAAGTTATCTATATACCTTTATGAGATAATAGTCATTAAATATAGAGTTTGGGTTAACATAAAGAGTGAATTATAGTCCAGTATATTGGTAATAAAGAGCTGAGCTAAACATACGCCTGCATTCCCTGCAATCTCATTATTTGTTGAGCCTGACAAGAGGTATTATACAGTTGCACGGTGAATTGTATACCTGACAGCAACTATAGTGACCACTTAAATGAATGTAGCCATAGTCCAATGGTAGTCTCTAGTGATGGGCAAGTACTAAAACACTCGAGTACTCGGTACTCGAATCGAGCAGGTCAGACACTCGGACAGATTTGACTCTAGTACAGAGTTTTATGGAAGTCAATGTGAAACTCAAGCATTTTTCTTAAAGACCCTAACAGGAGGACTGGGGGACCAAAGAAAAATCACTAAATTCTATGAAAACCAGCGCTCAAATAGAATGGGAACATTATGGGTAAGATGCCTTTATACATCTTTAACTCTCAGGTCGCTGCTGTTGGCACACTATTAGGCATACATTGCACTTTTTATGCATTTTTGAGTGCTGATTTGAGAAAAAACCTGAAAAGAATCCTGATACCAGCAAAGTCAATGAGAATCCTAAACTGCCATGCCCATTTTGCTCATTTGTGACTTGCAAATTTAGTGCAGAAAATAAATTTTCTGTGAAAAAAGTCTTTCAGTGTTTTAATAGTGTTTTTCACACATTGAATTTATAGTGTTTTCACACATTGACTTAATAGTGTTTTTCACACATTGACTTCATTGGAGTCAGTCAACGATGCTAAAAAGCCACAAATCTAAAAATGATTGCAGATTTGCTGCATACTTCCTTTGTTTTTGTAATATTTTGTTTCTTTTTTACAAGCATTTTTACAGAATAGTCAATACTATAGAGATTAGGTAATAACCCATTTGGACTTAAGGCCCTGTCTCACATAACGACCGCTCCAGCGATCCCGAGAGTGATAAAGACCTGCTGGGATCGCTGGAGCGTTGTTACCTGATCGCTGGGGAGCTGTCAAACAGACAGATCTCCCCAGCGATCAGCGACCTGGGAGCCACCTCCCACATTGCTGAAGGCGATGTTACCAGCGTCCTCCCTACTTAGCGCGCGCTGCCTGGATACCCACTGTTTATCATAGTTACCAGCGTACTCCCTGCTTACAGGCTGTGCTAAACAGGGAGAACGCTGGTGACCATGGTAAACACCGGGTATCTAGGCACCGCGCGCTGCCTAGATACCCGGTGTTTACCATGGTTACCAGCCCTGTGTGGTCACTGATCGCTGGTTTCTCGCTGTCACACGCAGCAATGCATGCTGACCAGTGGGAAACCAACGATCAAAAAATGACCCTCAGCATTTTGCAGCGCAGCAGGCCCCTGCTGTGAGGTCGCTGATCGTTGCAAAGTGTCACACAGATTGACATAGTTGGAGAGATCGTTGTAACGTCACGACAATCTCTCTAACGATATCGTTTTAAGAGACAGTGCCTTAACTGTCAATATGTGTGTAAAATGGCCCCTGGATGTCACTGGGACCCATTCATATGGTAATTATTTTCCATCATTGTGTACAGGTATTAAACACAATGCAGGAGAATAGTTACAATATGATTGGTTATGGGTGGTTATTATTTAAAGAGCGCTTGTCAGGTCATTTTTACCTCCTATCCTATCACTACCTGTCCCTGCACCTTCCATCCCTGTCTCACCTAAAACTGTCTTATAAAGGCTGTGAAAAAAGACTTTGTGACTTCATTTCTGGTCTGGTGCATTTTGGAGGTGTATTGGCTGCACAGGTCGGCTACGGAGCACGCACAGTCTGCATATTGAAGCCAGCCCGCACACCTGATAATCACCCAAAATGCATTGGACCGGAAATGACATCTTCAAAGTCTTTTTTCACAGCCTTTATAGGACAGTTTTATGTGAGACAGGGATGGTTAGGGATGTGCTAGGAAGGTGCAGGGACAGATAGTGTTTACCTAATTGCCCTATGCATCAAACTACCATCCATTGTTCCATTATATCTTATGTGTGCATTCTTTTCATCTTAAATTTACAACTAACGGTTTTAATATGTATAACCCTTTGAAGTGATGTACCATTAAGGAATTTTTATATTAATCATTGTAGAAGAGAGTCTATTTTTTGTTGGATCTATGGAGATAGATGATTTATAGAAATGGAGCAATTTTATTACTTGTCAGGGGCTGAGCAACTATATGTCTGTCTATATATATGATTGTATGTCTGTATATCTGTTTGTCTATATATATATCTATCTTACTAGAAAAAGGACAGTACGTAGCCCTGAGAAGGGCTTTTGTTTTAATGCAGTGGTATACAATCACTGCAATAACAATTTAACCCTGCCTTTATGCTTAATCCAATCTAAACTCTCCCTTCCAGATAACTCTCACAACTGCTTCCAAAGAAGAGTGTGTGGAGCATCTCATCACTGGGGCTTATACAAGACCTAATGACGTGAGGCAGCTGGCCAATCACAGTAATGCCCGTAGCCAACATGGCTACAGCATTACTGTGTATGTCATGTCTTCACTGCATTTTTACTGGCTAACAGCTGTGAAACATGTGGGGTGGTGACTCGAGCATGGCTATCAAGCACCAGCAATACTCGATTGAGTAACAAGCATACCTGAGCACTTCGATGCTTGATCAAGTATCGAGCAGTGATGAGCATGCTCATTCATCACTCACTAGTGGTCACCCATAAATATCAAGTGGATACCAAGAGACTTCAACGTTCACACTCAATGGAACGTATAAGTTAGTGTTTACAGGTATAAAGGCTTTGAAATATTGAGGCACAATTGTACACTGGGAATAATTTGGGAACATTCTCCCATTTAATTCTTATATTTCATAATGAACCTGCTGGAAAATGGGTAATCAATTGACGTAGTTAAAGAGGGCTGAGGTACATTTACCAGAAAGTGGAAGATAATGAGGTTGCCCTCTTCTTGTACAATGTCTTATTAAATACCGTATTCTCCAGCATGTAATAAAAATAACAGATAGCTTAAGAACTGGTGTCAGTTCAGCAATATTTTTTTCCCATGAACGTACTGCTGCCAATCAGTGGTTAGTAATGGGCTCGAGTTCTCACACTTCAGACATCCAAGGTCCATCCAATGGAGAAGCAGCCGTTTACTCATCTAGCATACAAATGAAATTCCAGTGCCAGGATACCGGGGCACAATATTGCTGGTACAGCATCACTAAGGGAGGAGGTATCGGTGGGGTTTTTTGTTACACTGGAGAAATACAGTATTTAAAGAGGGATTGTCCAACTTGTGAATTGTAAATGGATGTTGAGGTAGACTAGGTGGGAAAGGATGAGGTCATGTATAAACATTCTTGTTGACTCAGGATTAATGAAAGGGCAGATATAGTAAATGTTTTTGAGGGCCATTGCTTTGCTCGTAGTTGTAATTTAACTAGGTAGGAACATGTTTATGCATAGAACCTGTTCAAGATGTTCTGTTGTTTAGGATTCGAGCATCCATGAGGTTAACTATACCACTGTTAGATAACATGATTTGCGAGAATTAAATTATTGCATTATAACACATCATTTTATTTAAAGACTGGTGTTGCCAAGTTCTATTTAATTCTTATAGATTTTGTTGCAGCTATTGTGAAGGGTAGAGTGTAGACTGGGTATAAATGTCGGTTTACACATTCCTTTTGTAATATAAGATTAACAGTGCTGAGGATTTCTATTATTCGCTGAAAACACGAGGAAGCAATTAAATTTTAGGTGCCGCTGTGGAAAAGCAGAAACTGACAGGTGCGAATCAAGTGAAAAATAATTGAAAAAAAAATATGATCCATAGCAATGCAGCTCACTCCTTCTGTGCAACCACAAACTGTAAAGAGATTACAGCAGGAACACATTTCCCTGTAAATACTCTAAATGTATAAAACTGTCATTCATAAATACTGTCACCAACATTTACGATCACGTAATTCAAACGGAGAGTTAAGATAGTAAAGAAGAGGCCGAAAATATTATATAGAAAAAGTAAAATATCGTAGAAACACAAAAGTAATAGAAACTTCCTTAGTCTCATGTAGCCGTGCTGCATAATATTAAGTATTAGTGCAGCATTTGTATCACATGTAGCCTGCACTGTAGTCATATTTAATCACTGCAGAGCAGTTCAAGATGTTTACACTGTTTGCAGAATTATTAGGCAAATGAGTATTTTGATCACATGATACTTTTTATACATGTTGTCCTACTCCAAGCTGTATAGGCTTGAGAGCCAACTACCAATCAAGTAAACCAGGTGATGTGCATCTCTGTAATGAGGAGGGGTGTGGTGTAATGACATCAACACCATGTATAAGGTGTGCTTAATCATTAGGCAACTGCCTTTCCTTAGGCAAAATGGGTCAGAAGAGAGATTTGACGGGCTTTGAAAAGTCCAAAATTGTGAGATGTCTTGCAGAGGGATGCAGCAGTTTTGAAATTGCCAAACTTTTGAAGCGTAATCACCGAACAATCAAGCGTTTCATGGCAAATAACCAAAATAACGGCCCATGAACTGAGAAAAATCAAGCTTGAAGCTGCCAAGATGTCATTTGCCACCAGTTTTGCCATATTTCAGAGCTGCAATGTTACTGGAGTATCAAAAAACACAAGGTGTGCTATACTCAGAGACAAGGTCAACGTAAGAAAGGCTGAAAAATGACCACCTTTGGTTAAGCTTTTTATAAAAAGAGCGGGAAAATGAGGAGATCCTCCCATTTTGATGATGCAAATGACATCACAGGTACACAGACAACACCCTGTTTTTTGTAAGTTTGGGGCTATAAAAACCCCACTGTTACTGTTTGATGTAATATCCCTGATGAAGGTGCCAGGCTAGGCGCCGAAACGCGTAGGAGGAAGAAAATAAAGCTTGGAAATTTGCTCAAGGAAAATTTGACTCTTTGGTGAGTTTTTGCATTTGGAGCAGCGCGGACCGTGGCACACCTGCATTCCCATCTTCTTTTCTGGATTTCACCACTGATCAGTGGTAGGTGGAGGTCCTGCAGCAGCTCTTGATTGCTTCACGCTTACAAACCAGTTGTGGGGATCACAACTGCACCAGGTGAGTGGTTCCACAATACCACCCTTCTCTACAGTGTCACTAGTGATAGGGCACTATTGCGCCTCTTGTCCCCCACCCCTTTTACATTTTCTACACCTTTGAACAAGAAACATAAGATAAAACGTCAAGACTGGGCCAAGAAATATCTTAAGACTGATCTTTCAAAGGTTTTATGGACTGATGAAATGAGAGTGACTCTTGATGGGCCAGAGGCTGGATCAGTAAAGGGCAGAGAGCTCCACTCAGACGCCAGCAAGGTGGGGTATCAGTGGGGTACTGATATGGGCTGGTATCATCAAAGATGAACTTGTGGGACTTTTTCGGGTTGAGGATGGAGTGAAGCTCAACTCCTGGACCTACTGCCAGTTTCTGGAAGACAACTTCTTCAAGCAGTGGTACAGGAAGAAGTCGGTATCGTTTAAGAAAAACATGATTTTCATGCAGGACAATGCTCCATTACATGCATCCAACTACTCCACAGCGTGGCTGGCCAGTAAAGGTCTAAAAAAAGAAAAAATAATGACATGGCTCCCTTGTTCACCTGATCTGAACCCCATAGAGAACCTGTGGTCCCTCCTAAAATGTGAAATCTACAGGGAGGGAAAACAGTACACCTCTCAGAACAGTGTCTGGGAGACTGTGGTGGCTGCTACACACAATGTTGATCGTAAACAGATCAAGCAACTGACAGATTCTATGGATGGAAGGCTGTTGAGTGTCATCATAAAGAAAGGTGGCTATATTGGTCACAAATTTTTTGGGGTTTTGCTTTTGCATGTCAGAAATGTTTTTTTTTTTATTTTGTGCAGTTATATTAGTTTACCTGGTGAAAATAAACAAGTGAGATGGGAATATATTTGGTTTTTATTAAGTTGCCTAATAATTCTGCACAGCAATAGTTACCTGCACAAACAGATATCCTCCTAAGGGCCCTTTCACATCAGCGTTTTTTGAAATTCGCGGCAGATGCGGTGAAAAAACTGCATCTGCCGCGTTTGCCGCATAACCGTTACACTTGCGGCGCGGTTGCGGTAATCCCCATAGAAAGTATAGGGGGACTTGCGGCAGGTGCGGCAAATACGGTTTTGCACTTGCGGCAGGTGCGGCCGCGAAAAAAAAACGCGGCTGTTGATGTGAAAGGGCCCTAAGATAGCCAAATCTAAAAAAAACCTACTCCAACTTCCAAAAATATTAAGCTTTGATATTTATGAGTCTTTCGGGTTGATTGAGAACATAGTTGTTGATCAATAATAAAAATAATCATCTAAAATACAACTTGCCTAATAATTCTGCACACAGTGTATTTTTGTTGGTACCTTTGGGGTTAATGTCAATAGTTGCTGCAGCGTTGCTGTCTATGGTCTGTTGTGGCTCCTCAGGTGAGCTGTTATGTGTATGTCAGGTAACGTGGATCTCCACGCCCTAGTCTTTAAATAATTCCTTTTCCCATCAGCAGGTATCGTTCATAGAGTTTAGTCTCTGTTCTGACCTTGTACTGTGTGGACACAGAGCTGTGGTGAAGACGTTTTCCTGAAGCAAACGCTTTGTGAGAATTATCTTGTGGTAGTTGCTGTTCCTTTCCCTGGTGGAGGTGGGAGTGTTTGTCCAGTGCTGGATATGAGCAGGGCAAGGTTGGTTGCCCAGACATTTAAACCTTTAAGGGTAAGTCTTTTACCTGGTTCAGCGAAAGAACCCCACTCTAGAAGGTCAGACTAGCTTCCCTGATTCTCTAATTACAAGTCTGCCTTCCTGCTACCACTCCACTTGTGCACTATTATCACCCCATAACAATTTGGTACTAGTTTGTGCTACATGTATTTGGTGCAACAAATGAAAACATAATTTGAATTATTTGTACTTTGATACATTAGATTATACCTAATCACATCCTTATCTAAACCTCTGCAGCCACAAATTGACTCTTTTCTACAGTCATATCAACAATTACAACATCATCTTTCTACATTTTTAGATTGGCACTGCATACTTTCTTAGATAGAGCATCCTCAGCAGACGTCTCATGCTCATTTGAGCGACGATGAGACATGGTTCAGATTTTGCTTAAATTGACTACTAGTTTCTAGTAGAAATTCTTCCTGACAGGTTCCCTTTAATCAAATAACTGTATCTGGCAGAGGAAAATAAGACTAACATGGTTGTACACCTCAAACATTGGTCATCAATCTGCATATATAGAGAGATTATAAGGCACAAAACCATAAAGTGCTAACCATTGAGCCACCTAAACACTGAGCCACCATATACAGTGCTAACCACTGAGCCACCATTCTGTGCTAACCACTGAGCACCTAAACACTCTGCCACCATTTAAATCACGCGCCAAGAGTGCTGATTGGTCGCCGCCGACCACGGCGACCAATCAGCTAAGCGGTGCGCGGCTTGGCAGGAGATTTGAATCCCGTACCGCTGATAGGCTGAGCGGCACTGAATTCAAATCTCCCGCCAAGGCACGAGCCGCTTCTCTGATTGGTCACCGTGATTCGCGGTGACCAATCAACGATGCGCGCTTTCATTCAGTGCTACTTTGCTGATTGGTTGCCGCTTACCACAGCGACCAATCAGTGAAGCGACTTGGCGGAAGATTTGAATCCTGCACCATTGATTGGCTGAGTGGCGTGGGATTTAAATCTGCCGCCAAGGCGCGAGCTGCTTCGCTGATTGGTCATCACGGATCGCAGCGACCAATCAGCAAAGCACGATTTAAGTCACGCGCCAAGAGTGCTGATTGGTCACTGCAGTCAGCGGCGACCAATCAGTGCTGTTGGCATGTGGCGTGATTTGGTGGTGTATTTGAATCCCGGCCGCCATATCGGAACTTGGGTGTTCCAATATGGCCGTCGGGGCACTTCCGCTGTGAGAAACTGCTCGCGCCGCTCATCTCCCGGCTGCGTTGATGCTGACCTCCATGCGCCAGGTAATGAGCCGTGGCTACCGTCGGGAGATCAGCGGCTAGCACCGCTGATCTCCCAGCGGTAGAATGAGGTCTGTCACTTACTTTTGGCACTTGTGTCGCTATCCCACAATAGTGCTGCGATGCATTGTGGGATAGCGACATAAGCGCCGGAAGACACATATTGGTGATTGTATATTAGATAAGCTAAGATTCCTTTAACTGTAATACTTCATCTGAGAGTTTAGAGTTTGTCAGGTCTGCAGATAGTAGGACATGGGGTCATAATCGTCTGTTAGTGGTAAGAAATTTCCTAATATATGAAATCACAAATATAGATATCAGTAAAACCTGCAGTGTTTCCAAAAGAAGATTCTGAGAAAGAAAGCACGACATAAACCTTTTAAATTGGGAAAAAAAGTATTTAGTCAGCCAACAATTGTGCAAGTTCTCCCACTTAAAAAGATGAGAGGTCTGTAATTGACATTATAGGTAGACCTCAACTATGAGAGACAAAATGAGAAAACAAATCCTGAAAATCATATTGTCTGATTTGCAAAGAATTTTTTTTCAAATTTCAGTGGAAAATAAGTATTTGGTCACAGATCTGTAACTTCTTCTGTAATGGTGGGGTTACACGTCCCGATATCGCGGCAATATCGGAGGCAACGGCGCGGGAGCGCGCATTTTTTCAGCCCTTTTCCCGATATCGCATCGGCGGTTTACACGCTGCGATATCGGGAAATAACGTCCCTCCGATGTGTACGCCCACCAACCCAGTAACGACCATTTAACATGGGAGTTAATGGGTGAGGTGCGAGTACACATCGGAGTTGGGCTGTCACACGCTGCGATGCTGCTACAACGGCCATGCGATATCGGGGAGTTGAATAGCTCTGCTATTCAACTCCGATATCGTTTTGGCATCGTTCCAGCATCGCGTTGTACACTCAAACCGTACAACGCGCACACGATATCGGGTCCAACTCGCGAACCACGTGACTTTTTGTCGGAGTTGGACGCCGATATCGCGGCGTGTAAACCCACGTGGGTCGCGAGTTGGACCCGATATCGTTTGCGCGTTGTACGGTTTGAGCGTACAACACGATGCTGGAACGATGCCAAAACGATATCGGAGTTGAATAGCAGAGCTATTCAACTCCCCGATATCGCATGGCCATTGTAGCAGCATCGCAGCGTGTGACAGCCCAACTCCGATCTGTACGCCGACGCTACCCATTAACTGCCATGTTAAATGGTCGTTACTGGGTTGGTGGGCGTACACATCGGAGGGACGTTGTTTCCCGATATCGCAGCGTGTAAACCGCCGATGCGATATCGGGAAAAGGGCTGAAAAAATGCGCGCTCCCGCGCCATTGCCTCCGATATCGCCGCGATATCGGGACGTGTAACCCCACCATAAGAGGCTCCTCTGTACTCCACTCATTACCTGTAGTACTGGCACCTGTTTGAACTTGTTATCAGTATAAAAGACACCTGTCTGCAACCTCAAACAGTCACACTGCAAACTCCACTATGGTGAAGACCAAAGAACTGTCGAACGAAACCAGAAACAAAACTGTAGCCCTGCAACAGGCTGGGAAGACTGAATATGCAATAGGTAAGCAGCTTGGTGTGAAAAAAATCTACTGTGGGAACAATGATTAGAAAATGGAAGACCTACAAGACCACTGACAATCTCTCTTGATCTGAGGTCAAATGATCTCAAAAATTATGAGCATGGGGAGAGAGTGAAAAGAAAAGCAGAAAGCGCAGCGATCAACAAAATACCTGAGAAAGACATTTTATTTGTGAAAATGTGTTCTATGTACATGTTTTTGGAGAAACAATAAAGATCTATACAGGATAATACTATAGATTGTATACACAAGTTATTCGGGAGCGCAAATAGTTTGGAGGAAAATTCTTCAAGAATGGTGAGTAAAAATACCAGAACCACATGGGGGACCTAGTGAATGACCTGCAGAGAGCTGGGACCAACGTTACACAGGCTATTACTACGCCACCAGGGACTCAGATCCTGCAGTGCCAGACGTGTCCCCCTGCTTAAGCCATTACATGTCCGGGCCCGTCTGAAGTTTGTTGGAGAGCATTTGGATGATACAGAAGAATATTGGGAGAACGTCATTTGGTCGGTTGAAACCAAAGTAGAACTGTTTGTTAGAAACATCACTCGTTGTGTTTGGGGTAGAAAGAATGCAGAGTTGCATCCAAAGAACATGTGAGACAGTGCAGGGGATCATATGCGAGGGGCACTATGTCTCTCCCAGAATGCGCACTGTCACATATTGAGCCCGATATAGGGTGTGAGAGAGGGACGGTCCGCTCCCTCCACTCCAGGTCTTGCAAGGTCCCGGAAGGAGACACAGAGTTAAAAGCCTGGTTAGGAGGCAGGGCGGGGTTCCCTGAGGACAGCTTTTTGCCTAAGCTGCAGCAGCAGAGATAGACTGGAGTGGTCAAGAGTTCCAGGGGGCCGTGTGCTATACTAACACGGTCTAGCCCAGGAGGGCTGGGAGCTCGGGGCGACCTATAACGGAAAGCTCATACTCTGAAGGAACCGGGTTACTTTATGTGTGGATTGTATCCTGTGTACCCGGCTGCGACCCGGATTCCGGCAGCTTGTGCCATCGCTGTGTTTATCAGCAATAAAACGGGGTACTGTTTGAACTATTACCGGGCTCAACGTTTTTCCTGACTTGCAATCCCGGCACTGCCCCACAAACACCATACCTACTGTGAAGCATGGAGGTGGCAACATCATGCTTTGGGGCTGTTTCTCTGCCAAGGGACCAGGAAGACTGATCCGTGTACATGAAAGAATGAATGGGGTCATGTATCATGTGCTTTTGAGTGCCTCCTTCAATCAGCAAGGGCATTGAAGAGGAAACGTGGCTGGGTCTTTCAGCATAGTAATGATCTCAAGCAAACCATCACGGCAATGAAGGAGTGGCTTCGTAAGAAGCATTTCAAGGTCCTGGAGTGGCCTAGCCAGTCTCCAGATATAAGCCCTACAGAAAACCTTTGGAGGGAGTTGAAAGTCTGTGTTGCCCAGCTATAGCCCCAAAACATCTCTGCTCTAGAGGAGATCTGCATTGTTGAATGGGCCAACATACCAGCAACAGAGTGTGCCAACCTTGTGAAGACTTACAGAAAACGCTTTACCTCTGTCATTGCCAATAAAGAATATATAACAGAGTACTGAGAAGAACTTTTGTTATTGACCAAATACTTATTTTCCACTGAAATGTGTAAAAAATTATTTCCAAATGAGACAATGTTATTTTCAGGATTTGTTTTCTCACTTTGTCTTTCATAGTTGAGATCTATCTATGATGTCAATTACAAGCCTCTCATCTTTTTAAGTGGGAGAACTTGCACAATTGTTGGCTGACTAAATACTTTTTTTCCCCATTGCATTATTTCCCCTCCTGCAGGGATCATGTCATCCTAGTCCTAATCGACATTTAGATGACATGGGACACTAAACTGAACCTGATCTCTTTTTGTTTTCATTCTACAAATGACTCGCCCTCCTATACAATGTCATCTAACCTGAGATATAAAAGCGATTTTCCTTTCCCTTTACATCGGTGTGTGTAATGATAGCGTAGTCCATTGATGTGGAATTCTAAGCCATTTAACAATCCACTTGGAGAAAATAGAACCGGATGGATAGAAGCCGCGCTGACCACAATAAGAGTAACAGAGTAACACACACACTCTGTTTATTCAGTCTACGTGTTTCGTGGCAAACAGGCCACTTCATCAGGACATCAAGATTCAACAGCACATCCAGTTATATATACACACAGGAACAATAAAAAAAAAATCACAAAAAATGAAGCTCCACCCCCTCTGACGTCACTTCCGGTGAAAACGCCCACTATAAGTCAAACATATAAAAATGACCATTACATTGATTACAATACATTAAAAATACATTAAAACACAATAAGCAGTATTTAAAATCACATATGTTCTTCAATAAATAATTATTACTAAGTAAATGAGAATATCTAATTGTTTGGATGGGTTGAGTTGGTAGATCCTGGCTAAACAGTTGCTCTTACCTAAGACGACCGGATGGTTAAGTGGTATAAGACGGAGGTTTATTCTCCGGAGGAGAGTTTTATGCCCCTGCCAGGGTTAGTTCTAATCCTGGTTTATCTTTTTACCAAAAATGTTTTAATTATTTATTGAAGAACATATGTGATTTTAAATACTGATTATTGTGTTTTAATGTATTTTTAATGTATTGTAATCAATGTAATGGGCATTTTTATATGTTTGACTTATAGTGGGCGTTTTCACCGGAAGTGACATCAGCGGGGGTGGAGCTTTTTTTTTTGTGATTTTTTTTTATTGTTCCTGTGTGTATATATAACTGGATGTGCTGTTGAATCTTGATGTCCTGATGAAGTGGCCTGTTTGTCATGAAACGCGTAGACTGAATAAACAGTGTGTGTGTGTTACTCTGTTACTCTTATTGTGGTCAGCGTGGCTTCTATCCATCCGGTTCTATTTTCTCCAAGTGGATCCTTACTTTTTGCCGGGAGCCTGCTGCGACCATATGTGCTTGTCCAAGGGGGTTGTGACCATTCACAACCAGACCAGGTGAGTCTGTACTGCGGGAGTCCGTGTGACCATCAAACCCGAAGGTATTACTCTATGTGCGCTTCTTTTCCTTTTTATTTGTAGAAGCCATTTAACAGGAAGAATAGGGCGGTCTACTAAGAAGTGTGCTCACAGGAGCTTGTGTGGGGCTCCTTTAATAACGCCATTCACAGACTACAGGCTGCAGAGTACAGCAGGACATAGAGGAATAATGTATTAAAGGAAATTGCTTGTAGTAGAATTACTTTTTTATTGTCATGTCAAAGTCGAAAAAAAAATCTACCAATTTCCAAATGTTTCCTTGATTTTATGGCTGTACTTGTCTGCATACAATGACTGTGATGTAGGCAGAAAGCGGCAGAACATTCCGCCAATTGATCATTTTGCATGGTATTTTGTTTACATATTAGTTTTCATTTTGTAGAAAACAAACGCTGCCTGACACGCACTGACCCGGCTGTCTGGTCCCATTGTAGGTGTGCGGGAAGATAAAATAAAGCAGGCAGTTGTGTCCCTATAATTTGGGGCTTTGTAGTAAATGCAGTGTGGATGAATGCATGCTTCAGAAGCAGATCACGTTTGCAACACTACACAACATAAATGATATGAGGTGGCGATGCATAACCGCTTTTCTATTACATTCTTTGAAAGTCGTGATTTATGCAAGTTGTTGAATCCTTTGACAGAATGTTCATTTAAAAGCCCCCTACGTTTGTTAATAAATGTAGCAGTAATGTAATCTGCTGTTAAGTGAGATTTAATTAGGCTGCTGCATTTGGAAAGCATAAAGTCCATCCAAATGTACAACTTTTCCAACCAATGAAGTATCAAATCAAGATAAATCTAGCTCGTCTAATTTTAACCCATATATTAGTATATCTGTAGTGATTTTCATAAATATTCCAAGAATACAAATGGGTTGCACTGGGATAATAGATTTTGCTTGATACTCTGGTTGATTTCCATAACTACTGAATTACAAAGGCTTCCCTCCCACTTCCAAAGATAAATGCATTCTCTGCAGCCCATTAGCGCATTGCTATTTACTAGACTTATAGCCGCGCAGGGGGATATAAAACATTTTGGACACTGATTACATTAACTCCTTCATTGCTGGCGAGCTGCCAATAACAAACATAAGACGTGATGAAGTGAAGGGCTCTTCATCGCCCAAGCCTGCACTGCATATTCATAAACTTAGAATTACATATACAAGTATGGCAATCAATGTAGGAGAAGGAGATGGAAAACAAATCTATACATTCTATGCAAGTTATACTTTAGATAAAAATATGGTTGAAAGCGTTCGGCCATTGAATTTAAAGCACCCAGGGTTTGGGGAAGGGAAAAAGATAAAACCCCGCAGATTAGAAATACTGATGTGAGACCTCATAAGGCACAATAAATACAAGTATCATATTAAGTTTGACAAATTTTATAGGTGAACTAGTTGGGCTGTGTCTCGTTCAGAAAATTGTTTTGCCACCTCCTCTTGAAAGCATGGCAGTTATATCGCTCCCTGTGATATGTAGTAGATGCTTATTTTCATGGGGACATATAAGTCTGATTGAATTCTTTTCCTCAGGCAGAAAAAATGGGGAGTGGAAAATGAACTCCTACTATGAAATGTAAAGTTTCTCAGTAAACCTTACTAACTTTCTAATTTTTACTGTTTTATAGGAACCAATTTTAAAATATACTTCAGATATGGACAACACATCTGGTTTTCTAAGATTAAAATATCCACTAGAAATCTTTTAATTGTCCATTATTGGTAAAATTGGTAAATTTGGTTTGGCCATATCTTGCCTTTACTTAAAAAGCTGCATACCAACCAACATTCTCCTTTTACAAATCTCATCTGACTTTGAAGCACAAAAATAACCCCCAGAAAAGGACATAAATTCCCTATGCAAGCCTCATCTGTGTGCATGTTTAATACCAGGCAGCCAGCCCACCATGAGTTGGTATGTTGTGAATGGTTGTTTCATCAGTATGTTGCACCTGTGCTGCCTCCACCTCTATCATGGGGTCTGCTGCAATTTGCTAGTGCATTGATAATCTGACCGGATGTTGGTAATTTGGCTTTTTATTTTTCTGTGTTTTTTTTTATTTACCGTATATACTCGTGTATAAGCCGACCCGTGTATAAGCCGACCCCCCTACTTTTGCCCCCAAAACCTGGGAAAATCTATTGACTCGCGTATAAGCTGAGGGTGGACCCCAGCACAGGTATACAGCCCCCAGCAGTGGTATACAGGCCCCAGCAGTATGATATACAGCAGGCCCCAGTGGTATATACAGCAGCCCCAGTGGTATTGCAGCCCCAGTGGTGTATACAGCAGCCCCTATATACAGCAGCCCCAGTGGTATTGCAGCCCCAGTGGTATTGCAGCCCCTATATACAGCAGCCCCAGTGGTATTGCAGCCCCAGTGGTGTATACAGCAGCCCCTATATACAGCAGCCCCAGTGGTATTGCAGCCCCAGTGGTATTGCAGCCCCTATATACAGCAGCCCCAGTGGTATTGCAGCCCCTATATACAGCAGCCCCAGTGGTATTGCAGCCCCAGGGGTGTATACAGCAGCCCCTATATACAGCAGCCCCAGTGGTATTGCAGCCCCTATATACAGCAGCCCCAGTGGTATTGCAGCCCCAGTGGTATTGCAGCCCCTATATACAGCAGCCCCAGTGGTATTGCAGCCCCAGTGGTGTATACAGCAGCCCCTATATACAGCAGCCCCAGTGGTATTGCAGCCCCAGTGGTATTGCAGCCCCTATATACAGCAGCCCCAGTGGTATTGCAGCCCCAGTGGTGTATACAGCAGCCCCTATATACAGCAGCCCCAGTGGTATTGCAGCCCCAGTGGTATTGCAGCCCCTATATACAGCAGCCCCAGTGGTATTGCAGCCCCAGTGGTGTATACAGCAGCCCCTATATACAGCAGCCCCAGTGGTAGTATACAGGCAGCCCCAGTAATGCAGGGCCCCCCCCTCATGCTCCGGTCACCTGTAAAGCAAATTATACTTATCATTGTCCCGCTGCCGTCCGCGCCCGCATCTGCCGACATTCCGATCCTCCATCTTCATGCGTCTTCTTCCTGTTTCCTGTGCGCGTCGCCGGTAATGACGTCATTGCCTGCGACGCGCACAGAAACAGGAAGAAGACGCATGAAGATGGAGGATCGCGATGTCGGCAGCGGCGGGCGCGGACAGCGGGACAATGATAAGTATAATTTGCTTTACAGGTGACCGGAGCATGAGGGGGGGGGGGCCCTGCATTACTGGGGATGCGGGGGCTGCTTTATACCGCTGTATACAGCAGCCCCCGCACTGACTCGCGTATAAGCCGAGGGGGGTACTTTTCAGACCAATTTTTGGGCTGAAAAATTCGGCTTATACGCGAGTATATACGGTATGTCCTTTTCTGTGAGCCATTTTTTAATTTAGTCTAGGGACTTAATGTATAGGGACCCTTGACATGGGTTGCAAGCTTGTGCATTTTGGACAAAATATGGACCAATACCTCATGTATTTTATTCATACTATTCATAATTTGAATGCACATATTTCCATTTTCGTGCTGAATGCAGCCAGGTACTTTATTGTTGGTTGTGTTTATTGGAGTGTCTGTCCTATGGGGTGCACTTGTATAGTGTTGAGCAGCCAGTCTGATCTAATGGTATAGACATTATCAAAAGCTGTAAACCAATCTGCATCACATGTATTTGTGTGTCTGGGGCCATATGTTATGGAGATCCTCCATTGCCATTTTTGTGCTGAATGCAGCCAGGTACTTTATTGTTGGTTGGGTTTATTGAGGTGTCCGTCCTATGGGGTGCACTTATATAGTGTTGAGCAGCCAGTGTGATCTAATGGTATGGACATTATCAAAAGCTGTAAACCAATCTGCATCACATGTATCTGTGTGACTGAGGCCCTATATTATGGAGATCCTCCATTATTAAATACGCTGAGTAGAAGGACTAATATGCATTTATTATAAACACATCTGATTCTGTCTTTCAGGGAGAAAATGTAGCAGCAGGGACGTGCACTGGACTTTGGATTACGTAGGTAAATATAATTTTTATGAATTAATGAATCAATTTATTTCTTTAACCTGTCATTGAATTGGTGACTGGTGGATCTAAAGGAGAAGTTTTATGTACATGGTATAGAATTCTTTGTGGAAGTTAACAAGGATGGTCAACATCATCAGCACTCTGCTAACTACAGCAGTAGCAGAAGGTAAGAAGCACTTACACATATTTTAACATTTATTTGTCCATTCACTTTTGCATTCCAGTGATATTTACAGATTTAAATGGTATCGGTCTAAGCAAATGCCACAAGGCCAAATCCAGACCACATAGACACATTTGTGTTAAGCAAAGACTACCGATATACAGCAGGTTGAACCTCGGAAAATCTTTTTTATAGAATGCTTATTTTGCTGAAATTTCAACCTGTGACATCAATGGATTAACCGGCTTAATGGAAATACATTCCTAATCTTGTTTTCTTGCATTTAGCTCCCAGGAGGATGCATAGGAGATGGGGAGTTTTAGGGACCGAAGACACATCATATCAAAAGGCATCTCAGTTCTCAGTATCTAAGTAGTATTAAGAATGAGCTAGACTCAATAAGTTATTGCAAACGATGTACTGTTATTTATTAGTCTTACTCTGGGAGACCTTAAGATGCTGCACACAATGCCCAATGCACAAAGTAAGAATAAAGTCAAACTTTTAGGTGAAAAAGTGAGAAAATAAATCTGAAGACAAGACAAACCATAACATTACTACTGTTAATCCATAACTTACTTTTCGCTGATTCGCACACAATGTATCTTATGCTGCATTATTTAGATAAAGTGGAACAGCTTGTACCATGAAGAGATAGAAAGCAGTTCTCTTGCTGCTGACTATAAATTTGTCTTAAGTAATATTCTTTAAGAATTATTTTCTGACTGCAGAACATGAGTACTTGAGATTATTATTATTATTATTATGATTATTAATAGATATTTATTTATCAAGCAAACAAAATTGTTTGAGATATACAAAGTATATACATTTTCGCTAGAAACTAGGTGTTATATGCATTATTTAATATTCTTTATTGTTTGATCGAGACCTATCTATCATTTAATAAAAATATATCAAATGAATAGTAGTATACTGAAACATGAATTACAGGTTTTTAAAAGTTTACTGCATTAAAGGGAATCTGTCACTACACTTGGCCTATACAAATATTAATATGGTTATACAGGTTACAGAATGCTGAAAAAAGTCCCCCGTCTGCCTCATATCAGATGTCTTGTGGAGTAATCATCTTTTATCACTTTATATAAATGAGCTGTTCCAGGCTGTGGGGTGGATGCTGCCTGGAAGATAACTCTGCCTCCAGAGCTTATTATATATAGAAGGAGGCATTACCAATGTGACGGCCGCTCTCTGCCCCCCTGATCTCACTATAGAGTTCTGTGTGATTATGACTAGTTTTACACCAGCAATTTTTGTAATTAGATGTGTTAAAAAGTAAGATCTTTAACGGACTGAACTGGATCGTACCATTCCAGTTTTTTGCCAGATTCTGCATAATACCAGAAAAGTACCATCTGGTTTAGTCCATCAATGTCCATTTTTTTGCCGGATCCTTTTTTATTGCCACTGCCCACTGGATTCTGGGCATGCTCAGTATGCATGGCAGATCCAATTTTACAGGATCCGGCATGATCCAGTAAAGCTGAATACAGCACACTTAGACTTCCTTTATAACGATGCCGGATCGGGTACAGATCCAATAAGATGCAGGTTTTTGACTAATCCAAAAAGCGTTGCATGCAGCAGTTTTTAGACTCGGCAAAAATCGGTAAGCAACAGGTTGTTACCCGACACTATTAAAATTAATGAGGAAAAACAAGATTCTTTATGGATCCTTTTTTGGTTGCAAAATAGGATCTGTGCCAGATTGCAAAAAGCACTGGTATGAAACTAGCCTAAGGACCACTTCACATCACGTTTTGTGCACATTCGTTTGGTTCCCTGATTTTGCAGGAACAGTGGGACCGGGACGGATTGATACAAACAGTTGTGCACTGATGTCTCTGGATCGTTTTTTCACAGGATCCGCTTTGCATTCATTTTAACCTAGTCGGTCTCATAAAAAAAGCATATGTCGGTCGGGAAGAGGGAAGAGGAAGGAGGAAGAGAGAGAGATATCCTGAACAGTATTTTGGCTGGGAGGACCAGTGCAGCAGAGTTCTGAGCAAGCTCAGTACTACAAACCAGATCCGGGAAACAAACATGTTTTTTCCCAGATCCATTTTTATAGGCCCCATGTTAAAAGCTCTGGACCGCTCCAGATTCGTTTTTGTCCGGTTTAGTCCGGTGTGCCCAAAAACGGTGCAGTCTCTGATTTTGGGAACGGTAAAAAACAGGACAAAAACGAATCCTGAACTGAATTCACTAAAACATACACCATATTCCAAATTATTACGCAAATTGGTTTTAAGTGTCATAGGGTTTTTTTTTTTCAATGAAACCCATTGATGGGTTTTCAAATAACATGAGAAAGAAAAAGGATCTTTCTGCTGCCGAAAAGCTACAAATAGTGCAATGCCTTGGACAAGGGATGAAAACATTAGATATTGCACAAAAATGTAAGCATGATCATCGTACTGTGAAGAGATTTGTGGCTGATTCTGAGCACAGACGTGGTCGTGCAGATAAAGGCAGAATGAGGAATGTTTCTGCCAGGCAAGTTCTTCGGATTAAGAGAGCCGCTGCTAAAAAGGCCTTACAAACCAGCAAACAGATATTTGAAGCTGCTGGTGCCTCTGAAGTCCCTCGAACATTAAGGTGTAGGATCCTTCAAAGGCTTGCTGTGGTGCATAAACCTACTATTCCGTCACCCCTAAACAGTAGTCACAAGCAGAAACGGTTGCAGTGGGCCCAGACATACATGCAGAATAATTTTCAAACAGTCTTGTTTTCTGATGAGTGCCGAGCAACATTGGATAGTCCAGATGGATGGAGTAGTGGATGATTGGTGGATGGCCACCATGTCCCAACAAGGCTGCTACATCAACAAGGAGGTAGAGGAGTCATGTTTTGGGCCGGAATCATTGGGAAACAGCTGGGAGGCCCCTTTAAAGTTCCTGAAGGTGTGAAAATGACCTCTGCAAAGTATATATAGTTTCTGACTGAAACCTTTCTTTCATGGTACAAAAAGCAAAAATGTACCTTCAGGAGCAAAATCATCTTCATATATGACAATGCACCATCTCGTGCTGCAAAGAATACCTCTGTGTCATTGGCTGCTATGGGCATAAAAGGAGATAAATTCATGTGTGCCCACCATCTTCCCCTAACCTCAACCCTATAGAGAACCTTTGGAGTATAATCAAGCAAAAGATCTAAGAGGGTGGGAGGCAGTTCACATCAAAACAGCAGCTCTGGGAGGCTATTCTGACATCATGCAAAGAAATACAAGCAGAAATTCTCCAGAAACTCACAATTTCAATGGATGCAAGAATTGTGAAGGTGAGATCAAAGAAGGGTTCCTATGTTAACATGTAACTTCGCCTGTTAGGATGTTTTGAAGTTAAATAGCTTTTTATTTCAGTGAATGTGACCTCCTAATGCGGCAAATTCAACAGATCAGCATTTTCAGTTCTTTTAAACATATCAAATGTTTAGAAACTCTACTGTGCCTAATAATTTGGAACAGTGCTTTTAGAGTTTTTTTTTTAATTTTGAAGATTATACTGTTAACATTGGGAGGTTTCTTGAATACAATTCGATGTATACTCTAATGGGTGATGACTTATTACACTGACTGTCATTTGCACCAACCATTTAGGAAAATCAGAGAAAAAGAACATTTGCATAATAATTTGAAACACTGTGTATATGACCAATCCAGCACCACAGGGATGCATGGGAGGCTAAAAAGGATCCTGTTCTGTCCTTTTCAAAATGGACAGAACAGGATGCCAAAAAACTGATGCATCTGCAGGTTCATCTAGGCTTCAGCCTCCATCTCACAGGGTTGCAACATTGTTGCAAAAAAAAAAGAGACGCAAAAAAAAAATCATTTATCCTGTCCTGTCAGTTACTTGTCTCACACCGGTAACTCCCCTCTGTATTTAAAATAAGCTCTGGAGGCGGAGTTGTCTTCCAGGCAGCACCCACCTCATAGCCCTGGAACAGCTCATTTATATAAAGTGATAAAAGTTGATTTCGGCACAAGCACGCATCAGATATGCGGCATATAAGTATGATTATTTTTAGCAATCTATAACCTGTATGTCAATATTAATAGATTAGAAAGGTCAAAGTGGTGACAGATTCCCTTTAAGTCTTCCTAGAGCAGGTTCACATACTGTGAAACCTAAGTATATAGTGCAGTAGGCGAAATTTAGTTCAAATCTGGAACAAACAGGGCCAATAGAGCATGCAGTGAATTTAAAATCTAGAGCATGTTCACAAATCTCTATGGATTTTTTTCGCTTTATATATGAATAGGATTATCTTAAGTGCCTCTCATGCAGTACACTTCAATATACTTGTTTTGTTGTAAATTTTCTATGCTAAATCCTCCTCACAAATACACAATGAATGTTATTTACAGACAAAGTATTTATGGTAGCAGTAAAACAATGCTCCATCCAAATCAACTATATTTCACATTTTATTGATGATGTGCAGGCAGCCTCTTATCTCCATACAGTCACTAGACAAGATCATATTCGAACATGTTCATCGTGAAGCTTAACATTCATTCTATCCTGTACTGCAACTTGTTTCTACTCACAGTTCTATAGCCTTTTAAACCAAATGACCTGAATGTGGTCCTTGCAGGTAAAATTAATCTTTAAAAAATGAAGAGTCTTGGGACATATTGAAAGATCATGATAAATGATAACCTATAATGTACATCTGAAGCAATCCTCATTTTCGACAGATGGCTGCCTTAGCACTGCCAATATACACTACAACACTGCCTTGTGATCTCTGCATGCAGGCAGTTTGACAGTGAAAGAGTTAATTTTTCCATTTCAAAGCACGCAATTACATACTACTGTGGGCTCTAGGCTTTCCTCCAGCAGGGAGATCACATGCCAATCATTATTTAAGTGATCCATCCTTCTTTGCTGTTTTCCCCAAAGTAAAGGTATTTCTGGATACATGAAGTAAGTAATGGAATAACGACTTGCTGTCAAGTCTCGCTGACTCACTACCTTAAGAGGTACTACTGGCTAACACGGTACAAACATTTTTTACCTTAAGAGGATCATAATGATTGCAATCTGAGCTAATGCCTGGGACCCGAGGATCCAAGGGGGTCCATTACCAAATTGTCCTTATTGTAATGCTTTGCATGCTGCCAATGGTAGTGCATATTCCTGAACAGGGAACTTTCCTGGAGCTCCACTGCCTGTAATACAGAATAGCAGCACAGCTCAAAGAAAGTCCCGCTGCCTTCTCTGAGATGTGCCAGCATGCTGATTGTAAATGCTAGCAACAAGAAGTGGATCTTCAGAGACTGGTGAAGAGAGCCTTGGGACCGGGAAGGAGGTGAGTATGTCATGATTTTTTTTTTTACTATGCGTAATGGATGTGTGAGGGCTCATCCTGTATATAAGGAGCTATGTGAGAGCTCATACTGTATAAAGGGGCTATGTAAGGGTTCATACTATATATATATATGGTGCAGTTTGAAGCCTCAGTATGAGCCCTCAAACATCAAGCTATGGAAGGGCTCATACTGTATATATAGTGTTGTTTGAGGACTTCTACTCTGTATCGGGGCTATATGAGGGTTCATCTTGTATATACTCATGACTCATGAGTTGCTGCTCAGGAGTCTGGAATATATAAAATGTGTTCATTTCCTTCAGACCTGCAAGGGTTAATGTCTTTTGCTGCTGTTAAGGTGATGTGGTTTTGCTGACCACTCCCAGCACCCTTTAAATAGGCACATGTCCCATGACCTGACTTCATTTATAGCGTTCATTTTATTCTACAACATTCTGGTTTGTGGAGGTCTTGTGTGTTTGCTGGAGATCTGCTGTCTAGGAGGATTTTAGTAGCCTTGGAGTTGAGCTGCTTTCCTAAATATTGTATCCTTTTGTATCTCTAGTCTGTTAACTGTTCCTGTATTGTATTACCTGCAGTTGCAAGACTAGCTCTCTCACCAGCCAATGCACTAGCCAGGCTTGTGAGGAAAGAGGGATATATATAGTCTGGCTATTAATTCAAGCGATATCCCAATAATCTATAATCAATTATAAATTCATTCATCTGTTTCTGTGAGCTAGTAATTAACTCATGGCCCCCTCCCTCAGGAATCTCTAAAGTCCAGGAAAGCCAATAAATGGCTAGGAGAAATTTGTTCATTAAGACACAAAATGCTCCTTTGTACCCATGGCCATATCCTGGGACAAAAAAGAAGTTCCATTGCAAATGGAGATAGCTAATAGATGGGATTGCAGAGAAAGGTGAGAAATTACTTACTCTACAAGGGGACTTGTGATGAATTTGCCAATGGGCCTAGCAGCTCTCTAGCACCCCCTTATACTCAGGACAGTCAGAAAACTGACTGAGAATAAGGGAGGGGGCCACAGCTGCCCTGTACGTGCTGGTTTATTAAGGTGCCCTCAGTGAGTGTGGTATATTCCTTCTGGTCCCAGGCCAGAGTTCATATAAAAACTACCACCCATCACTGATAGAGGTCCGGAATAACACAAGCACTAATCGCTGTCACCAGTTTCTCGTTTGATATAACAGGCTTATAGCGGTTAAGAAACCAACCCAGGTAGTGTGTAGTGTTAGATGAGCATACAGATGGGGGACTGTTGTGATCGAGATAAAAAAGCAACCCAGGATTAAATTATATATATATATATATTTACCATGGTGCTAGGGGGAAGCACATTACTGTGTTCCCCAATGTGCCCGTACACAACCTCTACTTGCTGGGATAGTCCATCAGCATTACTAAGGACATAGGCCCTCTTGTGGTGAATAGTGAAGTGGTACTGCTTGAGTGCAAGGCTCCAGTGTGGCCGCCTTTCCCATAACTATGCCTGGGAGCGTCATAGGTGAAAGATGATGCTCTCTTATTTTCAGTTATAATATTAGCTTTCTAATGGTAGGACACACAACATAGCTGCATTCATCCCACTGTCCAATATTACTTCTGGGATAGTTAGGAATATCACACAGTTAAATGGATATACGTCTTACGATCCTATACCTCTACCAATGCCATATTTATTTTTGTCATAGTTATGGGTGTTATATGTAGTGTAATATTAATGCTTATTGTCCTGGCTGCTGCATGTCTAGCAGAATTCTATGAAGTCCCCTTGCAGAGGAAGTAATTTCTCATCTTTCTCTGCAGACCCAGAGGAGGGGTCTTCCTTTTGTGTAATTGCCTTTTGATTCCCATCTATTAGCTAGCTCCATTTGCAATGGAGCTTCTTTTGTTGTTCCAGGACATGGCCACGTGTGCAAATGGGTTTTTTGTGTCATAATCAACAAATAACACCTAGCCATTTGTTGCCTTTCCTGGACTGTAGAGATTCCTGAAGGAGGGGGCCATGAGTTTGTCACTAGCTCATAGAAACAGAAGCATAAATTGGCTTACAATTGATTATGGATTATTGGGATATCACTTGATTGAATACCCAGACTATATCCTTCCTCACAATGGTTACCTTAGTTGACAGGCAGGGACCAGGTACGTGATGGCGGCAGGGGGGAAGTACCTGCTCAGGGTGTAAGGGCAGTGAGGGACAGACACAGGGCAGTGTCAAGAGGTGTACCCATCCCCCACTCCCTGCTTTTAAGGCCTTCCTTCCCTTTATCATCCGGTTGTTCTTTTGTGATGTGCCATGCAGGGGACATCTTTATTAGCCAATGTCATGAACAGCCATGTGAGGGCTCATACTGTATATATTGGACTGTTAGAAGGCTTATATTGTATTTAGGGGCTTTGTGAGGTCTTATACTGTATATAGGGGATATGTAAGGGTTCATACTGTATATATGGGACTTTTGAGAGCTTATACTTTACATATTGTTTGAGGGCTTCTCCTGTAAAAATGGGCAATGTAAGGTATCATCCTGTATACAGTGGCTATGTGAGGGCTCATACTGTATGTAGGGTGGCTGTGTGTGGACTCAAGCTGTATGAAGTGAGCTAGGTAAGGGTTTATACAGTACATAGAAAGCTATGTGGGGGGCTCATACTGTATATAGAGAGCTATGGGGGGGGGGGCTCATCCTGAATATAAGGAGCTATGTGGGGGCTCATACTGTATATCGGGGGATGTCAGCATGATTTTTTCTGCAAGGGAATAAATTAAAAAAATGATGTGAGCTCCCCATATTTTTGATAACTAGTCAAGGTAAAGCAGAAAGCTGGGGGCAGGTATTAGCAGGCTGGGAAAGTTCATGGTTATTGGGCTCTTCCCAGTCTAAATATACCAGCTTGCAGCAGCATCAGAAGTGGTAAATCATATTAGATGTGCCAATTCTGGTGCTTTGTCCTGGCTCTTCACGACTGCCTTGGTATGACATTCGGTGTAATTGTTTTTATGTCAGCTGTGAATCAATATCTGGCATCAAGCCCAGAGGATTATAATGTAGAGGGGTTTATCAATTACCCCATTACTAACCACACAGGAAACGCTTGGTTAAAAAAGGCTTCTTACACTCATTCACCAATTTATCAATTTAACAAAATTTTCAAAGTTCCTACATAATCTAATGGTATAATGTCCTACGATGCCCACTGAATTCTATGGAGCCTCATTCTCATAACAGGGCTCCATAAATTACTCATGATCAGTGGCAAGTACAAAATTCTGTACCTGCGGCTGACCGAGAGTGACATATGGAGCCTTGTTTTCAGAATGATGCTCCATAAAGGGAGTAGTTATTGTTCAGTGGCATATATGAAATTTCTCACAATCTTGAGAAATTTTGTACCTGTCACTGACAGCACGTGCCTTATAGAGCCTCGTTCTGAGCATGAGGATCCATAGGGTTCAATGGGCATTGTGGGGTATTACACCATTGGATTATGTCAGGACTTTAAGGATTTTTTCATTAATAAATTGGCGAACATGGAGTGTGGGAGAATGTTTGTTTATTCAAATACACTATTTGTTCCAGTGTTTGTGTGTTTTTTTAACACTTACCAGGTTAGTAATGATGTGTCTGATTTCCATTATTAACCCCTGGCCTTGATGTGAATTCACAGCTGGCATCAACCCCAAAAACATTACCCTGATTGCCACAGCAATAGAGAAAGTGCCATAATTAGCGCTTCTAATCGGATGTGTCATTTTGGGGCTGATGTGGACTGATATATTTATGCTGGGAAGGGCCAAATAACCATGGACCTTTCCAGCCAGATAATACAAACACCCAGCTGTTTGTTTTATTTTAGCTGGTTATCAAAAATAGGGGGAACCCACGCTGTTTCTTCAAATTATTATTTTTTAGTTAAACAAGGCTAAAAACATTTTTAGTGCCCGTGAAAGGCACTAAAGACTGCAAGTGTACAATACATGGGGGGAAACTATGGATTTACAAATTCCAGAGGACAGTTTGTTGCAAGCATTGCATGGCCAGGACCTTTATAGACCCAATGACGCAATGCTGAAAAGGGAAAATGAATTTTTTCATTGGCCAGATATGTTTTTCACTTGAGAAAATTTTGAACACACCTTAACCCTTTCAGTTATACCTAGGTGATGAAATACAACAAAGGTTTGTTCCTTGGCATTCATTCTGCATGTTAGCATGCATGCTATGGCTTCATAAAAGTCCAAGGTTAATTAGAACTGAAAAAAGATCCCCTAAAGATCTTTCTGGAATAGCACTATACCAATGTTTGTCTCAGACTCCAAATGGAGGCATACAAAAGTATTTTACTCGGGAATAAGATCTCAGAAATATGGAACTGCATGGACCATACAAACATGCAATGAAATGTGAGAATGTTTACGTCTCCACAGTTTGCTGCCGTATAGCCCTCTTTACATTGCTCTGACAAGTGCACTAGACCTTTAACAAGATGTTTAGCCATAAATTATGATAAATAAGATAGAGGAGATAAAAAAGGAGAAGCCATTGGGGTTCTAAGACATTTAAAATTAAAATCTTTGCAGCTGATATTCCATTTTAAATTAGGAGGCGAATTATCAGGAATTTTGAAAAACACCGTACATATTTAGCGTTTCACAATGATAAAAACGGGAGATCAATATCTGCCAATTGTTCAGATGTTTTTAGAAGCTTTACTAGAACATTGCTTAGACTGTCTACTCAGTACTCCAGGAGTAGTGAGGTCCTTTATATTTCTTCCTGGTCTATAAAAAAAGCTACTTTTGTCAGCTTTGACTTTCCATCCCCCTGCTGAGCCAAAGCTTGTTGAAAAAACTAAATGACATGATTTGCTTTTGTACTGTGAAAAACGCGTATTATCTTAAATGTCACAGAACTTCACCGTACAGAATCACACAATTCTTTGTGTGATTGGTGCAAAGCTTGTCTATATGCTTACTCTAGGAGGCTTCTTTGGAGTTTTCTTTTCCAATTTTCTTAAAATTAGAATGCTCAGATTTCTCAGAGGTCAGAACCTCATTTTAACCCCCAAATGGTCCCATGAATACATTTCACCAGTTTGTAAGGAAGAAACCTAACAATGCAGAATAACAGACTATAAGCAACTTTACAATCTTTTTTTAGTCACAGTCCAATTTTTTTACTTTGTTTGTAGATAGACGGAAAAAAGTCAACTAAGCGGGCAATGACTTAAAAATGTTACTGCTTTACGAGCAACCCTTTGAAAACCAGGATTGTACTGGTAAAAAACACTAATAGTTCAAGAGAAAATGGGGCTGCTACATGTTTTCTTGGCTAGTTTGTGGGGACTGATCTCAAAAGTCATCAGTTGAAAAATCTTACAAGACTAATTAGCTGAACATGTCAAATCATATTCTCTGTACGAAAAGAGCTTTTATGGCATTATATTTCAAAATCCATAGTTATTAATATGATGTTGACCACACTTTATTAATAAAACAGCTTACACTCTTCTGGAAAGGTTTTCTACAAGACATTTGGAGTGTGCTTTACACTACTTAGCATTGTCATTGGAAGTGTAAGGCCTGCATACATGCATGAAAACCCATGACATGATGTTCCCGGCACATGGTTCTATGTTGATGTTAAGGCTGGAGAAGGTTTGAAAATCTGCAGGTTGTGAGACTGCAAAACATCGGCAACTTTTATGCTCTCCCTGTTATTTTACACGGTCTGCCACTAAATGCTTCTACTTTTCAATAATACCAATCACTGAAAATTATGGAATACTTAGGATGAAAAAAATGCCATAATCTGACTTGTAATGTTAGCATGTTATTACAGTACCACTCTCAAATTCAGTGAGCTCTTTAGAACAAGCCATTCTTTCACAAATGTTTTTAAAGGCAGGCTACATGGGCTTAATTTTATACAACCCTGGTAATGTGATTAGATTAAAAAAAGATTAAATCAATGATTAAGATGTAATCCATACTTTTGTTCAGATAGTGTAATTGTAATTCACAAATTGAATCAATAGACCATCACTCAAGATTTTTTTTTAATGTAGCTGATATTTTGATTCACATAAGTTTTGGTCATAGGGATTAATTATGACAGCCACAACTCATAGTATAGAGATTTGTACAGCTGCCACTTAATTGAATAATAAATCATTAAGCAGTAGGCTCCGAAACTCCCCCTAGTGGTGGCTGTAGGCAGACAGAATTTTTTCATTGACCGGCGTTGCTGTAAAGGAAAGAAAGGGATTTGGAGCTCTGTGGTATATAGTATGAAAACTCTATGTGATGACCAGAGCTCTATATAAATATGCTTCTCCCTCAAGGACTACCCACAATAATGGCAACAGAGAAGCGAAACAGGGGAACTTTTTTTTTTTTCAAGTTGGAGAGTCACAGCAAAAATAAATTCTCCAGATTTTGGAGTCTAGTTAAAAAAGCAATTAATTTTAATAAGATTAGCGTTATAATCCTGTGGGGAAGCTGCACCTCGCCATGGCTCTCACCCTTCTTTGCCAGAGGAAAAGAGTTAAACTATACAAACTAAAAATGAGTTGAATGGGGCGCACTACACTCCACCGCTACATACAAGAAAGATTTTATATTTATGTGCTACATGTTAATACCGGTATTACACTCTCAAAAAAAAATGAATTAAGTTTCACTATGTACACAATTTAGTTTCACCTCAATTCAATTTCTCTAAAAATCAGTTGCAGTGTGTTGTACCCACAGGTCACGGCCGCCACACTGCTTCAAAAAACATATAAAATACATCACACAATGTAAAACACAGTATAAATATAGAACTAGATATTTAAAAGGAGACCTTGATCTCTGAAACGATGTTGGGCACAATTTGAATCAGCTAAACGGAAGTGTCTTCAGACAGCCACGGCAGAGGTACTACGCATCACAAACCCAAAAGAGACCATAGTATATTGGTCTGGAAGACAGACGTGTCTCTGTGAAACAGTGAGATCCTGAGCTGCAATTCACCAGAGAGGAGCCCAGTGGTCGGAGCTTGAGATAGGGGTAATCGTCCAGCCCATGGACCCTAGACTGGCTCACTCATCAGAGGGAAGAACAAGCAGGACGATCTTACACATGGAGGAGTGAGAAGCAGCGGAGAGATCTAAAGCACGCCCAAACTAAACTGCAGGTACCTGCTAAAATAATCTCCTGGGCACAGTTTACTATTGATATAAAGTCTGCTTGTCCTATATGAAAGAAAGTGCATCCACCTGTTCATTTGTTATAGACTGCACTACAACTGAAAGGGCATTATAGCAAAGATCTATTTATTTGTAAGAGACTGTACTACAATTAAACTGTCTACCATGATAAAGGACACCCATGGAAACCACAGGATAACTAGTTTGGATTATCGCTATTCCTCATACAGAACGCATAATTATAAATACGGAGTTCAGACAATAAGAAAAGTGCTTGTTTTTAAACTTGAATGCTGGATTATCCTCCATTTAAGTGAAACATTTAATTCAAAATATCTGTTCTGAAGTGTGCAGACAAAGAAAATGGGGATACATTTCATGGAAATCTGTCTTTGGAAATAAATAATTAGTCAGAAAATATCTGGCTAGTCTTTCTTTCATGTAATGCCATTAAATAAAAAAAAATGGAGAGATGTGCCATGAGTTATGAGTTATACCCCAAATATGTTGAGCCCAAATCTGCAACTCTTGTATAGCAAAATAATGGTGCAAATCAGTTTATTCAATACAATTATCTTTCTTTTGTAAGGATTAATTTTTGTCCTCACCTGCATGAATTCTAGCTACATATTGGCACGTGTCTCCCGTAATATGAATGCCATTAGGCCTTAATTATAAAGCAACTTTTTCCACTCTAGAGTACATAGTTAACATATTCATTTTTTACCTATATAACTCATCTTCTCTAAAATATTAACTGAAGTGTAGGAGGACATGACATTTCATACAAGCACCCACTGAAAAAAAACAAGACCAATTTGAAGATGTCATAAGTAAAAAGGAAATCTTCTCTGTGAATAGCTTGATAAAAAAAGAACTAATGTTCCACACGGTTGTTTCTCTCGGACACTCCATCTCCATGGAGTTCACATCACTTCTCTAAATTCTCCTGAGGTTACAGACGGAGAAGTATTTTTTTCAAAAGGCCTTACAATCTGCAAGGTTTTATGAATATTCTGTATATACTCTTTACCCTAATGGTTCCTACATTGCAATAAGACCAGTTCACAGAATGTTAAAAATAAAAAGCACAGGTTTAAATTAATTTAGATTTGTTCTCGGTACTCTTGTTTACTGTCAACATCTAAACACCTCTACATATAAAGAGAAATCAAACATGCCGAGTCAAGTTTATATGCTAATAGCCTCTTCACAGAGATGGGAACCAAGGACTCTAGTGCCACCTGTTAGATATAATCAATATCAGACCCTCAATGAGCCTTGCCACATAAACTAGGATATACTGTCAAACCAGTACCTATATTTGCAAATACATGTTTTGTGGTTTTTGCCGATATTGTTAGAAGAAAAAGTTTTGGCACCATGGTAGGGGCCTTTCACACTTGCGTTTTTTTCCTAATTTGGAAGATCATGAAAAAACCCGATTCTTACAGCATTTTGCGCATTCACTTTAATTTTGTCAGGTAGAATCTTGTTGCTTTATGTTTTTTCCTGAAATCATTAAAGAGAATGGGCAAAAAAAAATGAATCCTGTAAGAATCAGGTGATTTCCTGTTCTTCCAAATCAGGAAAAAAATGCAAGTGTGAAAGACCCCTTAGCCAGTTGAGAAAATGTTGATTGCGCTCAGTGAGAGAAGCAATATAACAATATTGTAGTTGTGAACCTTTTAATGGTTAACAAAAATAAAATAAGTGATGTTATAAGGCGAGCTTTCAAGACATCTTAGGTCCCTTCACCAGGCAAGGTATGACCATGGCTTGTCTGATGAAGGGACCTAAGACGTCTCGAAAGCTCGCCTTGTAACATCACTTATTTTATTTTTGTTAGCCATTAAAAAGCTCACAACTACAAGATGGTTATCTAGTTTCTCTCACTGAGAGCAATCAACATTTTGCCGATATTGTATGACCTTACATGTGTCCCGATGCCAACCTGACACCCTCTGTTAACCGAAGAATTGCCACATAGAAGCCTAGTCAATTGTAGAAATTTTTAGCGTACAACATATATGTACTAATAAGAATAGATTTCAAATAATTAGAAGAAGTGATCTCATCTACAAGAAAGAACAATGGAGTTTATAACAAAAGTAAAGGTGTATGGGCACATCCATCGTGATTAAAGGATTTTTTCTTCTGTATTAAAGCATGATTAAAGACAGTGGATCTACCAGAATGGACACTTGTGATGTGTTTCCATGCAAAGTGCACCCTTAGTCATAGGAATTTATATAGTAATTATGCGCCAAAGACACTTCAATTATATTATTGCATATGAGTGATGAGCGAGTGAATTTATTACTACTCGCTATTTGCATGAATAGTAAGGTATTCGCATTACTCTTTATTCCGTGAGTATTTGTGTACTTGCTTCGTTATATTTGGATGTCCCGTCCTGCAGTTTAGCCACCTCCTTTGCAGCCACTAAACATGCTGGCTTCTTAACCAATCACAGTAATGCCGCAGACATGTTGGTTGTGGCATTACTGTGATTGGCTGACCACCCAGCGTCATAGGGTCTATTTAAGCCCTGCCTCCACCATTTTGCCCGCATTGCATCAGGAGCCAGCATTGGAGAAGCATATGAAGAGATCGCTCAGCTGCTAAAGAGAATGTTTAGACCTCTTCATAACACAAAAACCCTTTTCAGGGCTACCTCTGGTGTATACAACATCAGTGTAGATAAGGAAGGGAGAGATATTAGAGCAGGGACAGTTGAAAGGAGCTGTTTAGTAGCTGTATAATACTTCCAAAACATTAGCTCTTTTGAGAGCTTAAGATACACAACAGATTTAGACTACAAGGAGGGAGAGTTACAGCAGCAGGGTCAGTATAAACGAGCTGCTTAGTAGCTCCATAATAACCCCCAAAAATAGCTTTCAGAGCTGAAGACACACAAGAAAGTAATTTTTCCTGCGCTGTTTTTGAGGTGACAGGTAGCCTGTCTTCTGCTGTCCACATTACAAAACGGTGGTTAGTGCCCTCCGCAAAACAGTAGTCCAAACATTTCCTACTGCCTGCTACAAAGCTCACACCAGGCCATTTAACCGGTTGGTGCTTCTGGTGTCCATATTGCCACACTTAAAAAGGCAGTTATTGGCCAACGCTAAGCAGCAGTAGTCCAAACATTTCCTACTGCCTGCTACAAAGCAAGCACCAGGCCATTTTCCCCACTATTTTGGCTGTGAAAGCTAGGTTGACTTATGTCATCCACACCTTAAAATCTGTCAACAAAACCCCAAATGCCAAAGACAACCTGTTATTAATGGACAGGGATGTGGATGTGGTGGTGTTAGTGGTGTGCAAGAAGGCACTGGGTCTGTGTCAAGTCAGAAGAAGCATGCATCCACAATGTTCCTGGAAAAATTTCCCGGTCTGGAACATAAATGTGCGTGGAAACCAGAAGTGCAAGAACAGATTATGTCTTGGATAGCAGAAATGGCCTCTATGCATTTGTCAAGCAGCAACAAATCTTCCATGACCACACAGTCTTATGTTGATATACAGAAGGCTGGCCCATTCAATCCTGAAGCTGATTCTCCTTCCTTCCACAATTATCAGTCACAGGAGACACATGACCCCGAACCTTGACCACTCCAAGGATCTGTTTGGAATGTATCCTTTGGTTGGCTCTGGCCAATCACCGTGCAGCATCGAAGAGGGACATGAGGAGGTGTCGTGCATTGATGCTCAAGTAGTACCTACGGCCAGAAGAAAGCAACTTGGAGTAACGTCATTTACTGTCTCCAGAGGTTGAGGCTGAAGATGATGAGAAACAGTTGCCATCAGCTCAACCTACACTGTGAACTGGGAAGGAGGATGAGATGGAAGATGAGGTGGTCGATGATGAGTCCACTGATCCAACCTGCACAGTTGGCATGTATATCCATGACATCAACACAGAGGAAGATGGATATGTAGCACCAGGACAGGCACCAAGGGGTCATCGTGGTTTGCCCAGAGAGACAACTGGGTCAACTGTTCCCAAGACCTCCCCCGCTGTGGGCCAAATCAGGGCAAGGGGGCGTTCAGCTGCTGTGTTTTTTTTTTGCAAAAGTCTTTTAGAGAAAAACATGGTATGGCAGATGCTACAGATTACAAAGTTGAGCAGAGGCCAGGGCAAAGGCAACCTGAACATCACCAGTATGCAAAACCACATGGCAGTCAAGCACCCAGTAGGTGGGTGGAACACCAGGGTACCAAATCTGCCTCTGGGGGTCTAACCACTGCCATATCGCCTGGGCTACGTCCTTCAGAATCTGCAGTTCACGAAGCTGGCGCTCATACCTCCTGCCCACAAGCTGCGGTCACTCACTCACAACAAACTTAAACCATATCCACTTCTTTGTCCCAGCAAAGAGTCCAATTGTCTGTGCCTGAAACCTTGGAAAGAAAGCGTAAATACCCAGCCACACACCCACAGGCTAGCTGTGGAAATGTTGCCATTTAGGCTTGTTGGAACACAGTCTTTTTGTGAGTTCTTGGCTGTGGCTGCCCCACAAAACAGTGTTCCCAGCTGCCACTATTTTGCCCAGTGTGCCGTCCCTGCCTTACACAAGCACGTGTTAAACAATCTGAACCGTGCTCTCACCAATGCCATATCTGGGAAGGTCCACCTAACAACAGACACCTGGAAATGTTGTGAACAGGGATGATACATTTCTGTCACGGCACACTGGGTGAACCTGGTGGAGGGTGGAACAAAGGCGCAAAGTGGAACATCACACATCCTACCCACACCAAGAATAACGGGCCCAAATTCTGTCACGGTTTTCTCCTATTTATATTCCACTTCCTCTCTCCCCTTCTCCTCCTCCGACAGAATTATCCTCCTCATCACTGCCAAGCTGGGACCTATGCAGCAGCGAATCAGCAAAGCGACAACATGCTCTGCTGAAGCTGATCTATTTAGGTCAGAAGCCACACAATGCAGCAGAGCTGTGGCAAGCTTTAAAACAAAAGACCAATCAGTGACTCTCCCTGCTGCACTACTAACCCAGTCTGGTCATCTGCTATAATCGGTGTAACCTAGTGGCGGCTTTAAAGGTCAGCAAGCTGTTATACTGTTATACATGCCATGCATGGTTCACGTGCTGAACCTAGTTGTTCAGAAATGTCTGAAAACCTGCCCTGACTTGCCATACCTCCTTTAGAAGATGTGCCGAATTAGCATCCATTTCCGCCATTCCTCTACAGCTTTTGCTTCTCTTACAGCGCTGCAAAGCACTTGAATTTGTTAAATCACCAACTCATTTGTTACCTGCCCATGTGGTGGAACTCTACCTATCATGTTGGCGAGGCTTAGTGAGCAGCAGAGGGCAGTAGCTGAATACCAGCTTCAACATGCTCGTAAGCTTGAGAGTCAGCCACCAAACATAACTGTCGTGTGGGTGTGAATCGCTAACATTTGTGAGGTTCTTGAGAACTTTGAATGCTTCATCAACCTCATGAGCGGTGATTAGGCAACTATTAGCTTAACCATCCCGCTACTGTGTCTCATGAAACAATCACTGCATAATCTCAAAGATGAACCCTTGAGTGGCTAGCATGTATGGAGCCAGATTTCCAAATGGGTGATACTACCAAGCCCAGCCAATATTCTGAGGCAACATTGGGTGATGCAAAGTAAGATTAGGAGTGTGAGGAGGGAGAGGACTTGTTTTTCTGTGCTACTGAGTGGACTCCTAATGCTACAGACACCCAACCCAAGTTTCATGTCTGTCCAGGCTGGATGGGCTGGAGAAGAAGAGGTGAAGGAGGAGGAGACAAGTCAGCGTGAGGAGAGGATGGGTACTGTTCCTACTGTTGGGGACACCAAAGATTTGCCTTTTAGCAGCTCAGCCCACAGGGCACAGTTCATGTGTAAATGTCTGTGGCAAGACCCTCACGTGATACACATTTTATTTAGCATATTCCATGGTGCTTTACATGCTAAAAGGGGCAGACTAGGACAAGTAACATAGTAACAATACAAGTAACAATAAATGTGGACAATTCAGTCGTACAGATACAAGAGGGGAGAAATCCTGTCCACGAGGGCTCACAGTCTACAAGGGGCTGGTGGGGATACAGTGGGAGGGGGAAGTTCTAGTCATAAGGCGGTGTGGTGGACCGGGTCTTATTGCAGGTGGTAGGCTTGGCAGAACAGGTGGGTCTTCAGGCTTCTTTTGAAGGTTCCCAGGGTAGGAGAATGTCTGATGTGTTGGGGCAGTGAGTTCCAGAGTATGGGTGAAGTACTTGTAACAATGCCAAGGAGTGAGAAGTTGCAGAACATGGTCAAGGGGTACTTAGGTGACCATAAGTGCGTCCTTTCTGATGCTTTAGTTCCCTTTAATTATTGGGTGTCGAAGCTAATCACTTGGCCCAACCTCTCCTTATACGCTTTGGAGGTTCTGACTTGCCTGACTGCTAGTGTGATGTCAGAGTGTGTTTTCAGTTCTGCTGGGTCAATCATCACTGATAGGCTCTTACGCCTTTCAATGGAGAATGCATACAGACTTACTCTGATTAAATTCAACAAGGACTGGATATCTCCAGTTTGTAATCCCTCTAAACGACAGCAAGTCAACCTAAATTCACCAAAAAAGCTGATTCTTCATGCTACTCTGTTAATGTCAACCCCTTCCCACAACAATCTGTTTCCTTCCTTTGTTAACCATCATTCAGCCCATAGGGCTAACTTTTACAAACCCTACGCACATTGTGCAGTGGACAAACCAGGACAGTATTCCTACTCCAGCCTAACTACTATTTGTGATTGGAGGCCCTTAGGATGGTGTATTCTGGCATCAACCTTCACTCAGAACATAGAGCTAATTTTTACAAATCCTATGCACGTTCTGCAGTGCACAATCTAGGGAAGTATTCCTGCTCCAGTCTAGCTACTATTTGTGATTGAAAGCCCTTCGGATGGTGTCTTCCTGCTTCAGCCTTCACTCAACCCATAGGGTTAATTTTTTACAAACCCCATGCACATTCTGCAGTGCAAAAACTAGGACAGTATTCCTACTCCAGTCTAGCTACAACTTGTAATTGGAGGTTCTTGGCATGACGTCTTCCTGCGTCCACCTTCACTCAGCCCATAGGGCTAATTTTTACAAACCCTATGCACATTGAGCAGTGGACAAACCAGGACAGTATTTCTACTCCAACCTAACAACTATTTTGTGATTGGAGGCCCTTTGGATGGTGTTTTCCTGCGTCAACCTTCACTCAGCCCATAAGGCTAATTTTGACAAATCTTATGCACATTCTGCACTGCACAAACTAGTAGAGTATTCCTACTCCAGTCTAGCTACTATTTGTGATTGGAGTTCCTTGGGATGATGTCTTCCTGTGTCAACATTCACTTAGCCCATAGGGTTAATTTTTACAAACCCTATGCACATTCTGCAGTGCACCAACTAGGATAGTATTCTTACTCCAGACTAGCTACCATTTGTGATTGGAGGCCCTTGGGATGGTGTCTTCCTGAGTCAAAGTTCCCTCAATCCATAGGGCTTTCCTGCATCAACCTTCACTCAGCCCATAAGGCTAATTTTTACAAACCCTATGCACATCCTGCAGTGCAAAAACTAGGACAGTATTTCTACTCAAAGTCTAGCTACTACTTGTGATTGGAGGCCCTTGGCATGATGTCTTCCTGCGTCAACCTTCACTCAGCCCATAGGGCTAATTTTTACAAACCCCATGAACATTCTGCAGTGCACACACTCGGACAGTATTCCTACTCTAGTCTAACTACTATTTGTGATTGTGGGCCCTTGGCATGATGTCTTCCTGCGTCAACCTTCACTCAGCCCATAGGGCTAATTTTTACAAACCCCATGAACATTCTGCAGTGCACACACTCAGACAGTATTCCTACTCTAGTCTAACTACTATTTGTGATTGTGGGCCCTTGGCATGGTGTCTTCCTGCATCAACCTTCACTCAGCCCATAGGGCTAATTTTTACAAACCCTGTGCACATTTAGCAGTGGACAAACCAGGACAGTATGTCTACTCCAGCCTAACTACTATTTGTGATTTGAGGCCTTTAGGATGTTGTTTTCCTGCGCCAACCTTCATTCAGCCCATAAGGCTAATTTTGACAAATCCTATGGACATTCTGCACTGCACAAACTAGGAGAGTGCTCCTACTCCAGTCTAGCTACTAATGTGATTGAAGGCCCTTGGGACAGTGCTTTCTGCATCAACCTTCACTCAACCTATAGGGTTAATTTTTACAAACCCTATGCATATTCTGAAGTGCACAAATCTAGAATATACAATGGACTTACCAAAGTAATATTTTTCATTGGAGGCTCTTGTTACAGCTTGTGCCACATTGACAGTAGATTTCGATTGAATATGCATCTGCTAGCTCATTCACAGTCACCCTATTTGGCAGAAAAACATTGCTGGGTTGTGCCACATTGTGACTGAGATAGGGAATACAAATTCAATCGAAATTTACACTGACTGTTGATGACCGACTGATGACCCTCTGAAAACCTGAATTGAGGACCACAACTACTACAGTAGTCCATCGTAGATGATGTTTGTCAAGTGAGGCCCCTGTCATAGTATCTTCCTGCACCTATAACGTAGACCCCAGGAGTCATTTTTGGAAATATGATGCACAATCTGCAGTGGGCCAAGTAATAGAATATCAAGAAGTCTTCTCTTCCTGTATAATCTGGGGAATATTGTGAATCACAATCTCTGAGCCATTTGTAAAAGGATCTCCAACCCATCCTAGATGGAAGGCACCATATATCCTTTATCCAATAACTTGCACAAGAGATATATTTGAGCTCGTCATTCAGTTAACTAGTGCAGCTTCATTTTTGTCATTCACAGAGTTCAGCCAAACCTGAGGATCACAGGCCGCACTCCCTGCTACCTTCTATTATTCCATGTCTCTTGCCCTTTTTCCATGTAGTCTCTTCCCTTTAATGAGTTAAATAACAGAGAGAGGGTTCTACAATATGAATAAGTGAGAGCACTCTGAAATGTACACAAGAGGGAGCTCCAAAATTTCTAGAGAAGGGCACTTCCAAATATATGTTACAAAGCCATATGAGGGCTATCACTAAACTCAGGTTTCCTGCGTACTGCAGGCTCCCTGAACATTTGAATTTAGGGCTGCAAGTGTCATGGAAGTGGAGGAGGAGGAGAGTGATTCCCAATGCTACAATAGGCACATTGTAAACTGCTATGGAATATAGCGGTCCCTCCAAAACGTATGTTACAGGGCCATCTCTGGGCCCTCTGCAAAGTCAGGTTTCCTGCCTACTGTAAGCCCTCTGATCACTTGAATTTATGGTCGCAAATGTCATGGAGGTGGAGGAGGGTGAAGGCCAACGCTACAATAGGCACATTGTAAATTGCTATGAAATATGTATTCCACTCTCTGAGTATCAATGAGGGAGGGACCACCCAAATGTCAAAGTAAGAATGGTCTCTCTAAAACATACTTTACAGGGCCATCTCTGAGCCGTTAGCAAACTCAGGTTCCTGCCTACTGCAGGCCCTCTAAACAATTGAGAGGTAAAATCACATTGAAGAAAGAGGCACTCACCCGGTGATATTTGTTCCTGAATGGACGATTTTAACCAGCCGAAGGATCAGTTGATCCGAACCGGTGCCGTCGTCTGCACCTCCGACACCCCTTCCCCAGCACCCTGCACCTTAATGCTGATTAAAGTTGTCCATTCAGGAACAAATTTCACCGGGTGAGTGCCTCTTTCTTCAATGTGATTTTACCTCTAAGGCTGTTATAAGACTGTGCACCCCTGGCCCTGCTGCAATTGACACTGCTGATACCGCTACTTTGGATCTTAAGTGTTCAGTGCCCCGCACTTCTACTTTTCAAATATTGCCTCTGAACATTTGAATTTAGGGCCGCAAAATGTCATGGAGGAGGTTTTAAGCCCAATGCTATAATGGGCACATTGTAAACTGCTATGGAATATGTACTTGACTATCTGAGTATCAATGAGAGAGGGATCGCCCAAATTTCTATGTAAGAGTGGTCCCTCCAAAACCTATGTTACAGGACCACCTGAGGCACCTGAGGTCAAAAATCAATATATCTACTGATACGTTATAGCTGGTCTTGTAAAGTGCTGGGGAATAGCTAACTAAAAATGTATGACAGAGGGACCTACAAAATGTATAAGTCAGGGCCCTCTTATTTGTAAAAGGCGAAAAAAAAACTTCAACAGTACATGTGAACAAACTGAAAGCAACATTTTTTTGTTTCTCTGGTTTATTTAGCCTTATGTACAAGTGATTAGGCAGGAAAAACTGCTTTTGAACCTTTTTGGCCTGTTAAATGTGACTTAGGTAAGGTTTGGTAGTTGTTCTTGAATATCTGTAACAGTGGCGCAACACTCCGACAAAGTTATTTCCACCAACCATATGTGAGTCAGAAATGCATGGAGGCATATTCTTCAGTCTCTTCCCATTCTGTTTCATCACTTTCCCTCCCATTTCAGCCTTTTCATCAGGCCCCTAGACTCCTTTGTAGGGTCCAGCAGAAAATGACTAGTGTTTCCCTTTGACTTACATTGTACTCGCTATTCGGAACGAATACACGATTATAAGAAAGTACTCGTAACGAGTATAGCAACTACGAATATTATGGTACTCACTCATCACTATGGTATACCTATATCTGAACTGTGTTCTGCATGTGTAGAACTTTGGAGCTTAAATATACCAACTTGAAACCTGCACCAGATGCACCACTGACAGTTCCTATGAACTAGATAGGTTCTGTAGGTTTGACTGCAAATTGAATTTGGAAGTATGTTAGAACAGATACTGGGCAGGTAAATGGTAAAAAAATGTAATATCTCATTGCTCTCCTCTCTGGACGCCTTGTTGTCTGACTTTTGATCAACTCTTTTCCACCATTGTGCACCACATCTCTAGCTTCTTTCACTATAGGCCAGGACTTTTAGATGTGTCCAAGGCCCAGTAGTTACTGTGCATTATAAGACTGTGGCTAAGATCTTGATGTTACAAAGTAACAACCGTACTACGCACAGTCACCTCTGAGGTCTGATTGCAGTCGTAAGTCCTGGCGTGTACCAAAGAGTCCAGAGATGCAGCGCATGATGGTGGCAAGAAAAGGATCAGATGACGAAGAGTGAGTAGCGGGGCAGTCATTGAGATGAGCAATGGGGTATTAGGTTTTTTTACATCTTACATTCATGACTATGAGTCGTACCTAAGTCAGATGTTCGTATCTTGGTGATTGCTTGTAATCTGAGAAAATGTTCGGTACAAGCATGAGGTGCGTAGTTATGAATACTGTTCATTAGTCATGAATGTTTATATTTTTGCACAATAAAAAGTATATTTAAAATATCTGTGAATATATCTCTGACTCTGGAACAACGCCTACAGGATAAACTAATTATTCTAAACTTTTGCATCAACAGCATTAAAGGAAAAGTCTTTAAGGAATGTCCTTCATATTGCTGTAAATGCCAGTCAACTCAACACTGTCCTTGCTTATCTAAGTGCACATTTCTGATGAGCTGACTGTCCTCATCTTGTCTACTGTAAGCAATAATAAAATGGGTAAAATAGCTGAATGCCATATTGGGTGACTGAACTAAAATGTTTTAACACAGGTTGAACAGCAGTGTGAACAGTATCCAGCTTTTAGCCACCATCTTTTAAATACTGACAGCCCCTTAAAAGGGTTATAACTCTATCATACACTCCTCAACATTGAAATTGCAACATCAAGATGGAAAAGTTACAAAGTTATTAAAATCACAGGATCAATGGAAATATTGCCAATAATGGAAAAATTGAAACATTTTTTAAAAGACTCAATTTATTCATCATTGATTTTGAGTGCCACGTGCAGAAATAACAGTATTTACATATCTTGCCATGCTACCAATGAGGTTATTATTGGGTGTATGAGGAATATTATGCTATGCAAAATGCACTTGGGTAAGTAAATCATTAAGATTTGCTGCTTGTAGCTCCCTTTGCAACAGCTGATGAATGACATCAAAGATGTTTTCGATGGTAGACAAGTCCAGTAGCACTGCATGCCATGGTAGCATATTTAGACCACACAGGCTGATGAGAGTAGCACAAGCAACATGCCATCTGGTGCTGTCGTATTGAAATAAATATCATATCACTGTTTCGATGACCAAAACAATGCAATTGCTAAGGTAAAAGTGTATCGGAATAAATACTATAGTGATTTGGTAATTACACATTAAACTATCCCACACCATAACCCAAGAAATAGAAGCTCTCATCATTTCTCCTACGCTTTATGGTGTTGTCCATATGGTCTCTAGAACAATCTAAAGGCCGCTTAACACTCTGGGATATCGCTAACGATATCATAGAAACGTCACAGATTTGTGATCGTTCAAACTATATAGTTAGTGCGTCGTTGCATGTAAACGAACGATGTAGGAAGGAAAAATCGTTGGAACGTTCATCCAAAAAATGAGATCCGGACCTCAAATCTACCGTTCGTCATCCAATTAAGGATCTGTGAAGCAACAACATCGTTCAGTGTGACACCTTTTGGAACAATGTTGTTCATATTTCTCCTATTCCTGCCGCTATTTAACATCGTTCATACATTCTTCTTCGCATCGCTGGCGAGTTGCCAAATTTACGATCGTTAACAATATCCTTGTGTGTCGGATGTCGGAAGGATCGCAGTCACGTGACATAGGTAACGATATTGTAAACCTATATCCTAGCGCGTGAAGCTGCCTTTAGACTACTATTACTGTGTCCAAGACAAAAGAACTCAACTCTAAAGACAACGGATCTCAGTTCCAGCCAACATTGTCATCTTAATCTACACTATGATATCCTTTAAAAGCAGTGGCATGAGTTCAGTCGAATACATGCAACAGAACATTTTGGGCTTGTAGCCCAAAGTTGTGCAAATGCCTCCTGATAGTTTGTGTAGATGCTGTTTGACACCTTAGCTTTCATATAGAATGTTCAATTTCAATTGCACTACAGAATGAATCAATAGTGGGATTATGAATACAGATATTTCTCCAAAGTGTCCCAGGAACGGTTTTTCAACACGACAACGTCAGGCAATATGTTACTTGTGCTACTCTGAGCAGCCTGGATGGTTTAAATATGCTAGCAAGACCTGCATCATCACTGGACTTGTCTACAGAGTGCAAGGTGTGTACGGTCATATTTTGGGGCTTGGAGCTCATACTCAATACTGTATTAATTAATATCTTTTTAAAATTTTATCTCTAGTGTTTCATCATTTGCATATCATTAAAATGTGTATCAATCATGCATTTTTCTATAAAATCAAGCTGCAGTTGTAATCTGTTTGTACCCAATATATTAATTGTAGACTTGTCTCTAGTAGGGGCGATATATTCATCTGGACATAAAATATCTTGATATTTCAAGCTAAAATGATTGTAACTACGATGATTGAGAATAGATTTATTTTATAATGTACTGCAGATTTGGTATAAATACATATAGTATTTTGATAAAACCAAAACCTTTGATACACATTTAAACCCAAAACATCAAATTATCTATAAAGTGATTTTATAAAGACAGATTTAAATATTTAATTTTATTTTTAATATTAGTCCTGCTATATTTAAAATATATCTTTGTGCAATCATATTGAAAGTTAATTGGTTTTATTAGTAATAAAATTAGATCTACATCGATATTTTACAAACCCATGATTCCAGAAAGATTTTCTCACTTTGTAAAAATATGTCCTTGCAGCATCATAAATGCATAAATAATAAAATATACCTGCAGGCAAGTATATGCTGCAAACTTCTTGTACACCGTTGGTGTCTGAAGGATGGTCCCACAAGACTCCAAGACTCGTCTCTAGAGACTTGCAGGTCATCAGGCTTACTCATCCATTATTCTCTGTCTAACCCTTGACTGCTACAAAGTACATTCCAACTGCCACTAATACAAGACAATATAAAGAGAGTTCCACCCGTCTGAAGCAGTGATGTTTCCATCAAAGATTTTCTTTCTTTCTAATGCAGAAATCTTCTAGTGCAAAACAACCCTTGACCTAGTGGTCCAAAACTGATTCAGTTCTGGTTCCCAGAAATAAGATTTTTCTTTCTCTTTCTACAGCATAGAAGCTTTCGACGTAATCAGAATAAGCTACAATTGTTAAAATGTACTTAGAATTTAATTTATAGCACAATGCTGGCCACATATCAGACTGCTTGACCTGCACAGTGTTCACATTCCATTAAAAAGAACCTGTCATCACAATTTAACCTGTTAAAGTATTGATAGGTATGGCCATGATATAATGATTTAATGGGTATCTGTAGTGAAAATATCCATAACCTGGTTCTTTTTTTATTCACCTTAAAGGTTTTGGTGCAATAGACTCTTCGTGCATTGGGGTAGGATTTTAATTCAAGACTCTGGGTAGAGCCTTCGGTTCTGCCGTGGCATATCCGCATTTGTATGAGCCTCAATCTTTCAAATCATGCATTAGAGCCACCTTTGCCGGGGCGGTCCTTGGGCACATTCATCCACAGGCGTTTCAATATGGCGCTTGAGTCGGCGCATGCTCAGATTAATCTCTGATGGTCTATAGCAAAATGGCGACAGCACATGCATGGATCAAAATCTCAGCTTGTCATTGGGCCACGTTCCCAATCTGAGAATGCACCACCTCCAATGCCATACTACTGGAGATTGCCATACGATAAATGTGCACAAGTGCTGCCCATGGCATAAGTGGCAGTAGTGCAACATTTAAAAAAAGGAGACTCATACAAATGTGGAGCGGCCACAGCAGAACTGAAGACCCTTGCCATAGTGGGTGCCCCGATCCACGAAGAGGCTACTGCACCAAAATTTCTATAGTGAATAAAACAAAAATCAAGCTGTGGGTGTTTTCACTACAGATATCCATTAACTCAGTTATAAAATGGTCATTATGGCCATACATTTACTTTAACAGGTTAAATGGTGATGGCAGGTTTTCTTCAAATCAGGCACATTAAAAATTGAAAAATTAAGATATGCTTTTGAATTTTTTCAGTTGCTGATACACTCACAAGCAAAAGCGTAACAATGTTTGAAATGTTGATTTTCAGCTTTGAGTGTGAGACTGCCTTAATTTTATAGAAAAACATCTTGGCTATTTTATACTTAAATTTGATTTGCAACTATTTAGCATACCATTAGTTACGCAGAATCCTTTTATGCCACTGCATTATCACTGTTTTGCTCCTAAAAATATACATTTAAATTTTTATTTTATTGTTATTATTTTGCTAATCTACCTTTGTCTTTCAACACTGCCTGAATCCTTCTGGGCATGCTCTCAATCGGGTTCTAGCATGTCTCGATCAAAATCTGATCCTCTTCTATCCATTCCCAATATTGGTTAATACTGGTCGACTCACTTGGGTATGTATCCAGCTTTTTCTTCAACTCTACTCTCACGTGTTCAATTGGGTTGAGGTCTGGGGCTTGTGTGGGCCAATCCAGCACCTCTACTTCATTGTCATTGAACCATTTCTTTGCCAATCTCGACAATGCGTTGGGTAGTTGTCCTGCTGTTTATACACAGTTCTCGAGTGTAAGAAGTAACTCGTCCTCTAGGATACTTGTATATAGCTCAGCTATGAAACAACACCATATCATCAGGCTTTCCCCACTAAACTTGAAAGTTCCTTCAATTTCTCGATCCGCTAGCCCCTTTTTCCTTTGTGTTCTCCAGACCCATTCGTGTCCATCGGAGCCTAGTCCATTGACTTTCATTCATTTGCTAAAAATCACCCATTACTAATCTTCTACTGTTCCCTTTTCATACTTTTTTGCAAATGCAAGCCAATGCTTTTTATGACAATATTGAAGTCAAGGCTTCTTCACCTTCTTTTTGGCACCATTCCATACTTGTGTAATTTTCATTGCACAGTGCTTGCATAGATATCTGTGATCTCACTGTTATGAAGCATATGAGCCATCTCCACTGCTATGTTTGTTGCGCCACAACTGATTGATCTCTGGTATTTTGCCTGGATGTTTACCTCTTGGATTCATTCATATTGTTTACTGCACCACCACTGATTGACCTCGGATATTTTGCCTGGATGTACACTTCTTAACTTCATTAATGTTATTGCAACTGTCATGGCACTCACATGGTTCAGTTTGTCAATTTTCGTGGGCAAGACAATGCTATTGATAAGCTGGATGATGCTGTTTCATTTTTCCGGGGAAACCTTCTTCATGGCTGTTCCTTGATTTGAACCAGTGACCTTTCATTGTGAAGCAAACTAATAACACACTGAGCTATTAGGAAATCTAAGAACAGGTTGTATTTGTAGTGTACAGGAAGAAAAAGATTTTTCAAATATCAGGAATAAAACAGTAACAATGAAGTGAAATTTCAAGAATCTGCATAACTAATCATATACTAATTAGTTGCAAGTCAAATTTATGTATGAGATATCAAAGATGATTATCTATAAAATTAAGGTAGTTTCATGTACAAAGCTGTGATGGATGTGAGATGTGGAGCCTGAAAGTCAAAAGATCAAAACATTGTTACTCTTGTGCTGTGTATATTATCCATTATCTGACTATAACAAGGTGAGCCAATCACATTTAATTATTTAAAGGAAAACTGTCAGGTCAAAAATCCATATGTAACTGCTATCATTTTCTAATTCCCTACTCTAAACTCTCTCTAGTTATGTATTTTTTTTATTAATATTTCCCTCCCATCTTCTGTAAATTTTATATAAAGAGATTCATTCCATCTGTCAATCACAGTGAGTGATCCGCTTAGTTCTCTGCTGTCCCCTCCCCATAAGATGAATATGCATGTCAGAAACTGTCACAGCAGGGACTCCTACTTATAGAAATAAATGGAGTTTAGATAAGTCAGATCTGCAATAGCTCTCTCCCTCTGTGTCCTCGTCAGTACAGAAGCTCCTATGGAAACTGAAACTACACTGCACTGAGAGCAAAGGGTGGAGAGAGCTGCTGAGAGGGAGTGCATAATTACAGGACAGTTTATACAGCAGCCGGACTATTCCTGTTTGCTTATAATGGAGAGGACTAATCCAGGAGCTCCATGCAGGGTCTGACAATGCTGATAACATGGAAACTACAAACACTACAATAATGATTTTACATGTTTTTAAAAGGTCTTCCCAGGCACCATTCAAGGTTAATATTAGTATCATACTGAAAAATGACCTGACAGTGTCCCTTTAAATAAGGATTTTTTTCACTTCAGTTTTAATTATTTTTGTAAGTAGTAAACATAATTAATATTTTTAAATGTGTGATGTTTAATAAAAACTGGAGGAACAGAAAAGCACATATAGGGTCCTACCTGAAACCAGGTAGAACTAGATAGAGATCGGATCACCTTATGTGGGTGTGTGTGACACAACCACTGTAAGTGTATGCAAATGGCTGCTGCAGACCTACATGCAGGTATATTTTGAAATCAAAGGAAAAAGGGTCCTAGTGCTCTGCCGGAATGATGAGAGGATTCATCATACGGTATGTTGATCAAGCTTTATTAGTCTATGCCTTTTGAAATGGTCTGCTTCTTCCTTCTTCCTGTGTTTGTCCTGAGGAAGAAGCAGACCGCTTCGAAACGCATTGACTAATAAAGCTTGATCAACATATGATGAATCCTCTCATCATTCCAGCAGTGCATTAGGACCCTTTTTCCTTTGATTTAAGAAGATGTGTGATGTTTATCAGTAATATATTAGGCAATACAAGAGTTCAAAAGAGTGAGAATCCAATTTGCAACCCTGCAATGTGAACGTGGGGCATCAATAGATGTGCTATGGTAATTAGGCTTCTAGGTCTGCTATGCTGAAAGGCCCAATAAGTCTTGCTATGGGCAGGTCTTGCTATTAGTCTAATAGGCTGAGATATATTACATAAGTAGACTAGTGCATTATGTATGTGATAAATGGATTAGGTATTCAAGTAGTTTTACAGTGATTCCCCCCAAAAAAATCAAATCTCAGATTTTACTATAAAAACTGATTTCATTTAAGACACAACCCTCCACAAAGGATCATATTTAGCATTGCGTCGTTTGTTACAGCCTATACAATAAAACTGTCTTATTTTCTATGTCCCATGATAAATGCCACACAAATCTACAAAAAGCCAGAACTGAGGTTTTAGTTGAAGTCTGCCATACGAAAAAATGAATTAAAAAGTTGTATAATATGTTCTCCAAATTTCATACAAATGGCAGTTTGTTATGCAAAATTAGGTCTTCCCATAGAAATGTAAACATAAAATGAAAATGATACTGCTCACAGAATGTCATGATCCAATACGTGATTTGTTTGTGCAAAAGAAATAAAACATTAAAAACTATGCATCACCGTAATCATGGAAACCTATACTATTAAACTGTATAATTTTTTATCTTGCATTTTTATTTCCCAAATGATGCAATTATTATACAAAAGTAATCAAATATAAATAAGTGTGTAAAGTTGATACTGTTCTAATCGTGCTGACCCACAGAATACAGATAACATTTTATTTGTGAAGCACATGAAAAGCATAACATTTAAAATGCAAAAAAGCAACAGCAGAATTAATAAAAGTTCAGTAAAAAGTTATGTGTATCCCAAAAATGGTGCCTCTGACAAACACCACTGTTCCCGCACAAACTCTCATGCAGGAAAAATAAAAACCATGGTTCCTTTAATACAATAATGAAATAATTACCCTATATACTCGCGTATAAGCCGAGTTTTTCAGCCCAAAAATTGGGCTGAAAAGTACCCCCCTCGGCTTATACGCGAGTCAGTGACGGTATACAGCAGCCCCAGCAGCCTCAGTAATCCAGGGCCCCCCCAGCCTTGCTCCGGTCACCTGTAAAGTAAAATATACTTATCACTGTCCCGCTGCCGTCCGCGCCCGCATCTGCCGACATCCCCGATCCTCCATCTTCATGCGTCCTCTTCCGGTTTCCTGTGTTCGTCGCAGGCAATGACGTCATTGCGGCGCCGAACACAGGAAGTCGGAAGAAGACGCATGAAGATGGAGGATCGGGGATGTCGGCAGATGCGGACGCGGACGGCAGCGGGACAGTGATAAGTATATTTTGCTTTACAGGTGACCGGAGCAAGGCTGGGGGGGGCCCTGGATTACTGGGGCTGCTGTATACTACCACTGGGGCTGCTGTATACTACCACTGAGGCTGCTATACACTACCGCTGGGGCTGCTATACACTACCACTGGGGCTGCTGGGGCTGCTATATACTACCACTGGGGCTGCTGTATACTACCACTGGGGCTGCTGGGGCTGCTGTATACTACCACTGGGGCTGCTGGGGCTGCTATACACTACCACTGGGGCTGCTGGGGCTGCTATATACTACCACTGGGGCTGCTGGGGCTGCTATATACTACCACTGGGGCTGCTGGGGATGCTATATACTACCACTGGGGCTGCTATATACTACCACTGTGGCTGCTGTATACTACCACTGGGGCTGCTGGGGCTGCTGTATACTACCACTGGGGCTGCTGGGGCTGCTATACACTACCACTGGGGCTGCTGGGGCTGCTATATACTACCACTGGGGCTGGGGCTGCTGGGGATGCTATATACTACCACTGGGGCTGCTATATACTACCACTGGGGCTGCTGTATACTACCACTGGGGCTGCTGGGGATGCTATATACTACCACTGGGGCTGCTGGGGCTGCTATATACTACCACTGGGGCTGCTGGGGCTGCTATATACTACCACTGGGGCTGCTGGGGATGCTATATACTACCACTGGGGCTGCTATACACTACCGCTGGGGCTGCTATACACTACCACTGGGGCTGCTATATACTACCACTGGGGCTGCTGTATACTACCACTGGGGCTGCTGTATACTACCACTGGGGCTGCTGGGGCTGCTATACACTACCACTGGGGCTGCTGGGGCTGCTATATACTACCACTGGGGCTGCTGGGGCTGCTATATACTACCACTGGGGCTGCTGGGGATGCTATATACTACCACTGGGGCTGCTATATACTACCACTGTGGCTGCTGTATACTACCACTGGGGCTGCTGGGGCTGCTGTATACTACCACTGGGGCTGCTGGGGCTGCTATACACTACCACTGGGGCTGCTGGGGCTGCTATATACTACCACTGGGGCTGGGGCTGCTGGGGATGCTATATACTACCACTGGGGCTGCTATATACTACCACTGGGGCTGCTGTATACTACCACTGGGGCTGCTGGGGATGCTATATACTACCACTGGGGCTGCTGGGGCTGCTATATACTACCACTGGGGCTGCTGGGGCTGCTATATACTACCACTGGGGCTGCTGGGGATGCTATATACTACCACTGGGGCTGCTATATACTACCACTGGGGCTGCTGTATACTACCACTGGGGCTGCTGGGGATGCTATATACTACCACTGGGGCTGCTGTATACTACCACTGGGGCTGCTGTATACTACCACTGGGGGGGGGCCTGTATACCACTGGGGGGGGCCTGTATACTACACTGCTGGGGGCTGTATACCTGTGCTGGGGTCCACCCTCGGCTTATACACGAGTCAATAGGTTTTTCCAGATTTTTGGGGCAAAAGTAGGGGGGTCGGCTTATACACGGGTCGGCTTATACACGAGTATATACGGTAGTTTGGTGAATAGGGTCAAAATAGTTCTGGTCCATAAGAGGTTAAAACGAACCTGTCTGGTCTCCTAAGCCCTCTAAACTATCAGCAGTCACATGTATGGGTCACAATCCCCTGCCTAACCATCCCTGTTTCATGATATTCTACAAATCCAGTGGTTAGAAAAAGATTTGTCAAGCTCTATTTTCTATGCTAAAGAGGCCAGTTAGTAGTCACAAGGGCATACGTTTACCTGTCCAGTCTGCTCTGTTTCTGTGTTATTACACCCCTGTGGATGTGATAACAATTACCAGCAGCCAAAATCACCTTGACCTCCCGGACATGTCGAAGTGCCTCTGTATCTGGGTGTACGTGTCCCCACATGCTCAGATGGCTCCTGCGCTTCCGACTAAGTGTACTGGAGCTCTGAAGCTGGGACCTATATCCAATAGAGAGCTCAATTGCGCATACTCTAAAGTGCAGGAGCTGTCTGCGCATGTGCAGTGCAGCTCTGTAGCTGGGACGTACACCCAAAAGAGAGCTCAACTGCACATAGTCTAAAGTGCAGGAGCCGTCTGAGCATATACAGTGCAGCTCTGAAGTGGGGACGTACACCCAATAGAGAGCTCACCTGCGCATAGTCTAAAGTGCAGGAGCCATCTGAGCATGTACAGTGCAGCTCTGAAGCTGGGACCTACACCCAATAGAGAGCTCACCTGCACATAGTCTAAAGTGCAGGAGCCGTCTGAGCATGTGCAGTGCAGCTCTGAAGCTGGGACCTACACCCAATAGAGAGCTCACCTGCGCATAGTCTAAAGTGCAGGAGCCGTCTGAGCATGTGCTGTGCAGCTCTGAAGTGGGGACCTACACCCAATAGAGAGCTCACCTGCGCATAGTCTAAAGTGCAGGAGCCGTCTGAGCATGTGCAGTGCAGATCTGAAGTGGGGGACATATACACCTGAATACAGAGGAACAGCAAGATGTCCAGGAACTCAAAGTGACATTGGCTGCTTGTAATAATATTATCATGCCCACAGGGGCATGATAACAGGGAAACAGGTCAGACTAGGCACATGAACAAATACACTGCAACTAATTACTTGCCTCATTAACATAGGGAAAAAGAGCTTTATAAATCCTTTTTTTAAACACTGGATTTGCAGAATATCATGAAACAGAGATGGTCAAGCAGGGAATTTTGATCCCCACATGTGCCTGTGGATCATTTAGAGGGCTTAAGGGACCGACAAGTTCACTTTATATATGTGATCTTGACTGTTCATCTAGATTCATCTAGAACAGGACTTCTTAAATGGAATAATGTTTACATGTGTAATTAAAGAGAGAATGAATACAAATAAAAGCCAGAAAACATCTTGGCATTCACTGTCTCATGGGTTTTGTATTATGCATTATTTTCCCTAGAGCATTCAGATATTTTAACACATTGATAACAAGCCATTTTGAGGCTTGCTGATCCCCCATCAGTCTAAAGTTCTCATCTAAGCTCATAAACAAGAGAGAACTTAGCAGATTTGTTTTATTCCTGAGCACAATCTGTTGATTCATACTGCATGGAGGAGCAATTTTAGCTTCAAATGGCAGCACATAAGATGGATTAGTTGAAGCTAAATTTTGGAAAAAAAAATGTTTGTATATCAAAGGCACATTGGCATCCAAAGCAGATGGTCTGTCTGATCTGTTCTGCTTCGAGCATAAAAAGTCAAGCCCTATATCTATTTCAGCAAGGATGATTGTGAGTAAGATGGTAGTAAAGCTATTGTACTTCTAATTATTTTCAAGACTAACATTTTTTTATATGGACATTTAATTTAATCTGTTCATGTTAGGCTACTATTATGAATTAAAGTATAACTAGATGGGGCCAATTGATATTTCTGTATATTGCAATTCGCTAAACCATAATTTAAAAAAAAAAAAAACAACTCAGTACAGTTCTTGAATTTGTGTTTGCTTAATATAACATGATCCTCTAAAACCTTTTTTACTTTTCTGTTAAAAGGAACCAACCAGCAAAAAAAACCCTATCTAACCTATAAATATCTGTCCCTGGAGGCTTAATTTACTATTCTAACCATCCCTGACTGACTAAATCTAATTAAGTACACCCACAATAAATCACTTTTTATACTTACCAAATTCTTGTCGGATGGGCGTTCCTCCAGGCTCTTTGTCAGCTGCGCTCGCACCCGCCTCGCTGCTGTCCATCTTGCAGGATTCAAATTACTCGCCCATCGCGTCCTCGCAATGAGCGGGTCACGTGCTGCAGGCACCGCGTCACATCCGCCCGCCGCATCACTGGTACACCCAGGCGGGTTCAGAGCATGCTCAGATGGCATGCTGAAGCCGGCCTTGGCGCGTCATAGACCCAGTGACGCGGCGGGCGGAAGTGACGCGGGGCCTGCAGCACGTGACCTGCTCATTGCGAGGACGCGATGGGCCGGTAATTTGAATCCTGCAAGAAGATGGACAGCAGCAAGGAGTCCCGCCTCGCTGACAAAGTGCCTGGAGGAACGCCCAGCCACAAGAATTTGGTAAGTATAAAAACTGATTTATTGTGGGTGTACTTCATTAGATTTAGTCAGTCAGGGATGGTTAGAATAGTAATTTAAGCCTCCAGGGACAGATATTTTTAGGTTAAATAGGGCTTTTTTGCTGGTTGGTTCCCTTTAATCCAGTCAACACAAACATTGCGCACTGCTTTTTATTAGTACTATTTGAGGGTGCATAAAAAATTTTGGTTGCTTTTATTGCAGTTTTTAGGAAGCTGACAAAAATGAGCAATTCTGTGTGCCATTGTTACAGAATTCACTAGGTGGAGTAAATTAATATTTTAATATTTACAACAGTAAAAATGTGATTATTCCAAAGATATTTATCCTTTTATTTTTTTTTAGAATTTTTTATATTCACCAAATGCAGAAATATCATTTAAAGTATTGTATTGTGTATCTTTTTTAAACATTGTTAAAATATTTTTCACATTTATTGCTTAGTTAGTCAACCTAAACAAGGGACTGTATGAGTTTATATACAGCAAGGGTCTTAAACAGGTGGTGTGCGGGCCGCATGTGGCCTGCAGGCACAGCATGCCTCTTGGTGATTGCGGCGCAGTCCAGTTCACCGTTGTCCACACTTTACTTCAGATGAATTTGCATTTGCCACCACCAAGGAAAAGCTGTGCTCAGCTATAACTATTGCAGGTGCCGGATAAACAATGGCCAACAGCTGACTTTAGCATATGACGCCAGCTACTGGTCTTTGATTGGTCGTATACCATTGGTGTAGCTGAGAAGAGCTTGATGATGACAGTATCGGCAAATACAAATTTATCTGGGCTACAATTGCCAAGAGGTCTGCTGTGCCTGCAGGCCGCATGTGCAGGACAGAGGACACTGAGAGAATGGAGGACAGGTGAGAGGAATTGTGTGTGTGTAAAAAAACAGAACAATAGGCCACTTTACTACAAAAAGGGAAACAAGATGGGGAATTACTACAAGAAGGCACAAGATGGGGCTTTACTACAATAAGGGGATCAGCATGGGGACATTACTACAAGAAGTAGAACAAGATGTTGACATTACTACAAAAAGGAGACCAAGATTAGAACATTACTTCAAGAAATGAATTAGAATGGTGACATTACTACAAGAAGGGGATCCAGGTTAGTGACATCTTTACATGAAGTGGAGCAAGATGGATACATTACTACAAGATGACGACCAGGATGGGGACATTACTACAAGAAGGATACAAAGGTGGGACATTACTACAACAATGAGACCAGAATCAGAAATTAATACAAGAAGGGGAGCAAACGGGGGACAATTCTACAAGAAGGAGACCAGGATGGGGACATTACTGCAGATGGGCACCTGTATGGGCAGCTTACTACAAGACGGAAACTAGGTTGGGTACATTACTACAAAAAGGGGAGCAGGATGGGGCATAACTACAAGATGAGGGCAAGGATGGGCACAATACTAAAAGAAGGGGAGCAAGGTGAGCACATTACTGCAAGATAGTCACGTTACTAGAAGGGGACCAGGATGGGGGACCTTACTACAGGATAGAGACCAGAATAGGGGACATTACTACAAGATGGGGATCAGAATGGGCACATTACTACAAGATGATGGCCAAAATTACTATATAGTGCTAAGTGTATGACAAAGAGCAAAGAATGTTTAAAAAAAAGTGATCAAGAGTTGTGCTGAAAATAAAAAATGGTATAATTAAAAATGTCACTTTGGCCTTCAATAAAAGCGACCCCCAAATTGAATTTTTTTCTATGTGTGGCCCACATACCCAGCTGAGTTTGATACTCTTAGTACACAGTGTATTGTAAGACATCTTAATTGCAGTATATTGTCCTGTATGTAATCTGGTAGGACAATTGTATTGGGGATGTGATTTTTCTGGTACACACCAATATATAAGTTAGGCCCCTTTCACATCAGCAATTTTTTGAATTTGTGGCATATCTGGCAGATTTACCGCATCTGCCGCCTAACGGCCGCACTTGCGGGACACTTGCAGCAAGCCCGATGCATTGTCTATGGGGCTTGCGGCGGGTGCGGCAAGTGCGGTTCTACCGGATGCAGCAGATGCGGCAAAAAAACCCCGCTGCTAACCGTGTTTTTTTCGTGGCCGTAACTGACGGATTTGCCAGATCACAGCAAAACTGCAATTGCTGCACTTCCCCCAAGCCCCATAGAGAATGAATGGGGGCTTCCCGCAAGTGCACCACAGGTTGGCTGTTAGGCGGCAGATGAGGTAAATCTGCCGGATCGGCTGGATCTGGACAGAACCGCTGATGTGAAAGGGGCCTAATACAGGTTCAATGAAGCCTGCTAGTACAATTTTCCTTTAAGGGATCCTGACAGCAGGCAGCATGTGGCAGCCACTGGCTGCATGATTTCAGCCAGGTATATTTTGCTCTGAAACACGGAGGTGTTTCAGAAGAAAATATGCCTTAAAGGCTGCCAGAGACCAAGCAATACAGGCGAGTAGGCAAAATGGCTGGATTCTACTTTGCTACTGCCAGTGGCTGAAAGGTTTCTCCCTATACACAGAAGCAGGGTGTGTGAGGGGGAAAGCCCCCTACAATTATAGTTCAGTCACACCAACTACAATGAGCCTGGGAACATAAGCGCTATTTCTGAAAACATAATTCTAAGTATGCATGTAAGACAGAACACTGTTGTCACTTTCAACTACAATCCGTAATACTGTTAGAAATCAATAATGTAGTAGAGCTTTGACTTGTGGTACAATTTTGATGACTGTGATATATTTACCAAACTCCTTCGTATATCAGTATTTTTGGAAATGTAGCAGATTTTTGTCAGTAAATCACTCTCATCTAAAGTGAACATATAACCTTCTGTTCTTTAGGGATTTTAAATGGAAGACTTTTGCTCACCTCCCTCATTATCCTTGTTATCAGCACAAGAAGTTTCCATGGCAACATTGCATCCGGACCCTCTCCAGCCGGTTTGGCAGATACACTGCCAGCTGTTCTGACCAAGTGTGCATCTCCCATTGCCATTGCACAGATCAGGGCAGCCATCTGGTTGAAGAAAGGAAGAAGATAAGTATAAAAGATAGCGATCAGGACTAGATGACTGCGGTCTGCATAGATGATAAAATGAATCCATGCCTGAAAATTGATCTTCCATCAGCCACAGCTATGCTTGGTTGGATGCATCTTAAATCAACATTAGGCAGCCATATCAACTATGTACTGTATACTTTAAAAATCCAATATATTTTGCTCTTGCCTGTATTAAAGAATCCAGTGCAAGCACAAGCCCTAAGATATTCAGTAGAATAAAACTCAGTAGGAAATAAACATTGTACAATTCTGATTTAATAGCAACATGTAATTGAACTAAACACAAAAGCTGAAAACAATTTTTATTCAACTAAATAAAAAGCTATACACTTCAATTAATTCCCTGCTAGAAATTAATAAAATAAAAGCTGTTACCAAGGGTACTGTAGTTTTCATGATGTCTATGGAAAAGATATAGCTGGGTACAATAAATAGATATTCAGAGAGTGGATAGAGGAGATAAATGATAGAAAATTGACAGATACAATAGAGTTAATAGATATTGTAGATAGACATAATAGAGTGGCTAGACACAGTGAAAATATACATTAGAGTAGATAGATACAGTATACAGTATAGATACAATACGCTGGATAAATACAATAAATACTGTAGATATATTTCAGTGGATAGACACAGTAGATAGATACAATAGGGTAGACACAATAGAATGGATACAGTTGATAGATACAATAGATATTGAATAAAGCAGAAAGATATGATGGAGTGGATACAGTACATAGATATAATAGAGCAAAGAGATACAATAAAGTGGATCGATACAGCAAAGAGAATATTACATTTGAGCAGAGAATAGAAAGATATAGATATTGATAGATACTGTAGATACAATAGATAGTGGATTCATACAATAGATAGATACATAGAATGGATAGATACAAGATAGAGTGGATAGATACAATAGATACTTTAGATACAATAGCTAGTGGAAAGATATAGTAGATAGAAACAATAGAGCGGATAGTTACAGTACATGGATAAAGTAGATAGTGGACAGGTACAGTAGAAAAATAGTGGATAGATTCAGTAGATAGGTAAAATAGAGTGTATAGATGCAGTACATAGTGTGATGCAGCAGCTTGAAGCATTGCAATTAGTCAATATATACTGCAGAGGCAGGTTGTGCTCTGTGATATAAACTAAAAAAAGAGCATGCTGGGACTTGTAGTTCAGCAAGTCTAAGTAATGCATTGTGCTGGGGCTTGTAGTTCCACAGATTAAGGTAATGGTTTACGAGTGCAGGATTGCAGGTGAGCCAAAAGACAGGGGCGAGTCTGGCTAACCTGATTCCTCAGTCACCTGTGTGTCTCAGGGGATATAATCTCTTTGTAATGTGATTAGATGTCTCTGTGCATTTGGAAAAGTAAGAGCTTCCTTAGAAGTCATATGGCCAGGAAGGCAGATCTAGGAGAACGTGTCCTTGAGAAGCATGAGGTTCAGGGATCATGGGAACTCTCTTACTTGGGACCAGCTGGTGCCCTGGAAGGAACCCGTGAGCACTTGGTCTCAGTGGTTGGGGCAACCGTTGGCATGGAAGGCACCTGGGATGGTAAGCGTGGAAACAGCTAGTGTCCTTGAAGGTACAAAAAGAGGTGACCACAGGGAAAATCAGGAAGCTACAGTCCTGCTGAGGATCTGGAAATGACAGGTGTTGGTGATCCCAGAGAGGCAGTTTCCTGAATGATGGACTGGCAGAAGTGAGTGAAGGGGCTTTGAATAGCTCCAGTAAGGTAACCATGAGTCTAAAAGGGACAGTGTATATAATGCCAGACGGGAGTATCCGTCATTGGAACAGAATCAGTATCATTTAATGTTCCGTTGCTGTACATATAATGAACTGCTTATGTTATGTGGGCTTTTATGTTATGAAAAAACATGCCTGTTTGCCTCCATTCCACTACCATTTGAGTATCCCCCATGCGATCAGTGAGCGAATCACTACATTAGATACAAAGGATAATAGATAGATACAGTAGATAAGTAGATAAGTCTGATAGATAGAAAAGTTCACTTGCCACAACTGATGGACTCTTTTTAATTGGCTAATTTGTGCGCCAAGTACCTTTATTTTTATAAGTACTTTTCATATAGCAGTAATGCAATGCAAATTGAATTTGTTTAATGTTTGCATTTAGAGTAGATATAGTGCCTTGTGAAAGTATTTGGCCCCCTTGAACTTTTCAACTTTTTGCCACATTTCAGGCTTCAAACAAAGATATAACTTATAATTTTTTTGTTAAGAATCATCAACAAGTGGGACACAATCGTGAAGTGGAACGAAATGTATTGGATATTTTAAACTTTTTTAACAAATCAAAAACTGAAAAATGGTGTGTGCAATATTATTCGGCCCCTTTACTTCAGTGCAGCAAACTCACTCCAGAAGTTCAGTGAGGATCTCTGAATGATCGAATGTTGTCCTAAATGACTGGTAATGATAAATAGAATCCACTTGTGTGTAATCAAGTCTCCGTATAAATGCACCTGCTCTGTGATAGTCTCAGGGTTCTGTTTCAAGTGCAAAGAGCAACATGAAGACCAAAGAACACACCAGGCCGGTTTAGGATACAAAAAGATTAACCAAGTGTTAAACATCTCAAGGAGCACTGTGCAAGTGATTATACTGAAATGGAAGGAGTATTAGACCACTGCAAATCTATCAAGACCCGGCCGTCGCTCTAAACTTTCATCTCGAACAAGGAGAAGACTGATCAGAGAAGCAGACAAAAGGCCCATGATCACTCTAGATGAACTGTCTGCAGCGCTCGCCCACCGCTGATCTCCCGGGGTAACAGAAGTGAGAGACGGGCCGCTAGGAGATCAGCAGCTCTCGCTGATCTCCCAGCTGTGGCACCTGCTCATCTCCCACCACCGGGAGGTCGGCGGTACTGCTGGCCGCCAATATTGCAATGCTCAGTTGATTGGTCGCAAACTACCCAGAGCTTGACTAATCAGCTAAGCAGCATGGTATTGGTGGGAGATTTAAAGACTGCTTAGCTGATCGGTCTTTAAATCTCTTGTCAATTCCTTGCTGCTCAGCTGATTGGTCGTGCCCCGGGTAACGCGCGACCAATCAGCTGAGCAGCGTGGTATGGGCAGGAGATTTCAAGACTGCTCAGCTGCTAGCGGTATTCGTGCCACATTTCAATACCACTAGCAGCTGATGTGTTTGGTTAGTACTGTATGATGGCTCCGTGGTGAGCACTTTATGGCGGCTCAGTGATTATGAATGCATGGTGGCTCAGTGATTATTACTGTATGATAGCTCAGTGGTTAGTACTGTACAGTGGCTCAGTGGTTAGCACTGTATATGGTGGATCAGTGGTTAGCAGTGTATGGTGGCTCAGTGGTCTGCACTCTACAGTAGCTCAGTGGTTAGTACTGTGTAGTGGCTCAGTGGTTCACACTGTATATGGTGGATCAGTGGTTAGCAGTGTATGGTGGCTCAGTGGTTAGCACTGTACAGTGGCTCAATGGTCAGCACTGTATGGTGGCTCAGTGGTCTGCACTCTACAGTAGCTCAGTGGTTAGTACTGTATAGTGGCTCAGTGGTTCACACTGTATATGGTGGCTTCTTGCTTAGCACTGTATGGTGGCTCCGTGGTTAGCACTGTGCGGTGGCTCGGTGGTTAGCACTGTGCGGTGGCTCAGTGGTTAGCACTGTGCGGTTGCTCAGTGGTTAGCATTGTACGGTGACTCAGTGGTGAGCACTGTATGGTGCCTCAGTGATGAACACTGTATGGTGCCTCAGTGGTGAGCACTGTATGGTGCCTCAGTGATAGGAGGCAGGGACACGGGAGGCAGAAGGCACAGAAGAGGCAGGGGCACAGGGTAAGCAGGGGCACAGGGGAGAGACAGCACACAGAGGGAGAGACAGCGCACACAGGCGCTGAGACCACACAGAGAGGAGAAAAAGGCACAAGTAAGAGAGAGTGCACAGCAAGAGAGACTGCACAGAGAGGAGAGAACACATAAGAGGAGACAGGCACAGAGACTGCCCTCCCTATGCAAGAACATCAAGCTTATTTCTAGTAAATGACATATAAAGGAGAAAGATACAATAGATGGTGGATAAAGTAGGTTGAAACAATAGATGGTGGATAGATATGGTAGATAGATACACAACAGTGGAATGATAAAGTAAATAAATATAAAAGGCAATAGTAGAAAATGAAGATAAATGCAATCACTAATGGATAAATACAGTAGGTATGTGCACTGTGTTTTGTACCCCTTCTGTTATCCTTATGTGTTTTCCCTCAGTGTGTGTTCTGTGAGGAAGGTATGAAAGCATTGAGAGGATGAAGGGGGACAAGCATTGAGTAGCTAGTGCCATATTGGATAGATAAAGAGCTGCTGGTAGGATAGTGAGGAAGGAATCCTGGAGTGAATCGGTCTTTGCCATGTAGCAGTATGGATCTATGTCTCTATGTAGTGAGACAATCTGAATTTCCAACAGCAAGTAAAAGGAAAGCAGGCATGACCATGCTCGTAGCAAACAAAGACACATGGTGGGCATCCCCGACTTTGATTTCTCTAAGAACGGCTTCACACCACAGTTTCGGTCTATCAGGTTCTGTTCGGTGTTTTGCTGGAAGCACCGGACAGAACCTGACAGCTCCGAATAGAACAGAACCGGTACTGTTTTCTGCCAGAATCCACAGATCGCAGGTTTCAGGAGCTTTCCCTGCTGAAATTTCAAAATCCTGAAATGGCAGCGGTAATAGGGGAAAAAACGGTGTCCTATGGTCCGCGCTGCCAAATCCACTTGTTCCAAGGAAAATACACGAGTAGATGCAGTATATCCAAAAGCCTTTATTACATCCTACGCGTTTCGGTGCCTTCCTGGCACCTTCCTCAGGGATCCCTGAGGAAGGTGCCATGAAGGCACCGAAACGCGTAGGATGTAATAAAGGCTTTTGGATATACTGCATCTACTCGTGTATTTTCCTTGGAACAAGTGGATTTGGCAGCGCGGACCATAGGACACCGTTTTTTCCCGTATTACTGTGTGATTCCATGTGCTAGTGGTCGGTGAGAGTCCAGCAGCAGCCAGCAGGATACAACACTATATGCCTTCATACCAGTTGTGGGTGTCACAACTGAAATAGGTGAGTGGTTCCCTCTATACCACTTGCATTTGAAGTGTCTGTGTGATAGGGCACTATTGCGCCTCTTGTTCCCCTTCCCTTTCTTTTATTTGAAATGGCAGCGGGGAACTTTCCATGGTGCTGAAGTTCAGCGCCGGCCGGCGCTGAGCCTCAGCACTCGGCATCCTGGAGCCGGACTAATTTTATGTCGGATCTGGCGCAATCTGGCGCCATAGACTCCTATGTTAGGGAGCGCCAGATCCAGGAGGTTTTGATTTGTGCAGATTTTTGCCCCGGACAGAAAATCGCAGCAAGCTGTGATTTTGTGTCCGGGACTAAAATCCAAATTCTCCCAGATCCTCCCGGACAGATGGAAACCGGATGGCAAATAGCTGTCATCCGGCCCCATCCGGCCCCATAGGAATACTATGGGGCCGAAATCAGATCTGGGGCTGTCCGGTTCACACCGGACAGCCCCGCATCATGACAACCGTGGTGTGAAGCCGCCCTAAGCTCTTTTATACACCGCTTATTTAAGTGACTATAGATGGGTCTAACATTGTTAAATAAAATGATTTGAACCCATATTGTGAGTCCATATTGCCATTATCATGCTATGGTTACAGGCCATATACAGCTTTACTGAGTGATACCATAAGAAAAAATAAAATTAAAAAAAAAATCAGGAGCATTGTCAAGGCAGTTTGCACCTGAGTTTATTTACTGAAAACATAGATTGAGATAAAGAATTGACCCTCTAGATTAATCACCCAGGAAGCTGTTCCATGATTGAGAGGGATCTCTTATGTTAAATGATGCACCCTATGCTACGGTAAATTAAAACAGCAACTTTATTTCCACCTGTAGTAGGATTGTAATTCGTGCAAATTACATGTGTCACGGCTCGCTCATGGCCTACAATAAACACAAGTGACACAGGAGGTGATTTTACTGCTCCAACACCTGGGGAAATATTATCTGCAGAACTCAGTTGCTACCTCCAATATGAACCTCAGGGCTTTTTATGTGCAATGTCACATGTATTTGCATTACTACAGGAACTGGGAGAGATAATTATAAATAATTATAATGATGGCATGCTTGTGCCTGCAGTCTGCTGATAGAGACAAATGAGTTTATGGTGTGCTGCAGTAAAAATGTGAATATTGCATAAAATTATGGGTTGCTGCGCACCAATAAAATCTGCCACTGAACACAAAACTACAAGGACGATGTAGGTGGAAAATATTCTGGCACTTCAAAGGAAACTATTTAGTGTAAAGGCAGTGAGGTCACTGCTATCTAAAGCACAATATTCTTGATTGTAGTAGTGGTCATCTGTAGTGATGGAAGAACCCAAACTGTAACGTTTGGGGTCCGTACCGGCTCCTATTGTCTGTGCACGAACTCTGAACACAGACTTCTCAGGGAGTGCATGTTACTGTTCAGGTTTGGCCACTTGGATAAAGCTTGTTGAAATGCCGCAGCACATGCAATCAGCAAGCTATACTGGTGCAAAATGGTGATTAAAGCGTTAAATCGTGCTTAGAGTTCCCATGCCACTGTCACACTGCTTCCAGGCCTGCTCATAAAATCTCATGAATATGCACAGCTTCCACTATCCACCCCAGTGACAGCATCTGTGCTTGGTTGCAGTCAGACTGTGCCCCCACCCTCTGCCAGAGTCTGTGATTGGTTGCCCTCCCACTAGCTGATAGGGTCCCCAAAGTGGCTTTTAAAAATAAATTATTGAAAAGAATGGGGTGGGGCACCCTGTATTTGATACATAGCACAGATAAAGCACATGACTGCGAGCTGCAGCCCCTCAGCTCTGTGTGTTATCTTGGATTTGTGCACATCTGTGTCTGTCTCCCTGGGGTGTGTGTGTCCCTGGGGTGTGTGTGTGTGTGTCCGTGGTGTGCGTGTGCCCTTGTGGGGGGTTCCTGTGGTGTGTGTCCTTGTAGGGGGAGGGGTGTCTCTGTGGCTTGTGTCCATCCCTATTGGGTCTGTGTGTTCCTGTGGGGGGTGTGTGTATGTGTCTCTGTGTCCCTTTGGGGTGTGTATGTGTGTATGTCCCTGTGGTGTGTGTGTCCCTGTGGGGTGAGTGCATGTGTCCCTATAGGGTGTGTATGTGTGTGTGTCCCTATGGGGGGGGGGGGGTGTTTGTGTGGTGTGTGTCTCTGTGTTGTGTGTCTCTCTTTGTGGTTTGTGTGTTTGTGTTCGGGTGCATGGTGAGTATCCATTGTTGGGGCTCCACCTTAGCTGTTACTCTTTGTGTGCATGTGGTGTGTATACATGTCCCCGTGCGTGGTGAATATTCCATGTCATGGCCCCACCTTAGTGACTATATGCTTGTTAGTCTTTGGTGCTGTCATTAAGCCCCTCTCATTCACAACTGTCAACTGGTAACTGTCACTTTCTCTCCATTATGTAGATAGGGTCAAAAATGTTTGGTGAATTGGAACGCGCAGGGTTAAAATTTCGCCTCACAACTATGACGCTCTCGAGATCCAGACGTGTGACTGTGCAAAATTTTGTAGCTGTAGTTGTGACGGTGTAGATGCCAATCCCGGACATATACACACACATACACACATTTAGCTTTATATATTAGATTTTAGTAGGTTTACTTTAAAGTGCAATTTGCACTTAATGACAATGTTTTTTTGGGTAATTTCCTGTTGGAAAGTAATGTCTAATGCAACCGATATAACTACATTACATGTAATATAGTAGATACCTTGTATTTCAAAAGACAGAAGCAAAGCTTGACATAGTACTAAACTTATTTATGAGTTACCAAATATAAGCAGATGGAAGGTTAAATTGTAGGATCCCATATTATTACGTATGGGCAAATATGATGCCCACAAAGACGAAATTCTAGGAGATAGATAATTGGGATAATATTGCTTGAGTAACAGTAATACTAAATTGTGAACACACTATGTAACCTCACGGCCACCTAGCGGTCGGCACAGAGAGTTGTTCAAGTGTTAAGCACTTACTGTGATCTGCCTGTGCTGGAGCTTCCCAACTGAGAAGATCTCTTTACTTGGTGACCTAATTAGAATAGAGACATGTCGTGTATCAAGCAAGTCAATGAGACCTAGAAGTTGTGGAGTAAGAAGAGCACCTCAAATTGCTTTTATGTTACAAAAGCACTTTAAATGGTTCAGGAATGATTTAATTCATTGTGCAATACTTCACAGACTAGAGTTATTCCAGTTGTAAGTTAGAACTGATTATGCTTGATTTTATTGTTGTTATAATAAAAGAAAGAATCTATGAAAGATAGATCAATGCCTTCAAACGACTAACTTCTCAGAGAGCTATTCAACCAGAACCATTTTCACATAATTACTATGGCAAGTTGAACATTCTCTGCATATTGTGTTAATATGTACTCTATTCTTTGATCATTATCTCTGAAGACAAATGCTTCATTACCAGCAAACCTTTTTATAGAGATAAATGTTATCTTGGTTTAGAAGTTACATGGTGTTGTTGGTTTAATGTAATTTTGGTTAATATATAGCTTTCTGTATAATGCAGAAATAGTAAAAAACAGTACATCCATAAATATTTGGACTGATGTTAAATATGCATACAGCCAATAATGGACTGTGTGAGCCGCCTCTCACACTTAATGTTCCTTGTTAATATAAAGGAAGATAAAGTTAATCTTATCTGTTAATGTCTACCTTGTACAGCCCAGGGTCACTCAATGGCTAAATAATGTAAGTATACACTGCAGCATTGTTAAGGCCCCATTACACGCTACGATATCGGTAACAATATTATTGCAAAGTCACCAGTTTGGTAACATTTCAGCAATGTCGAAACGACATCATTGTGTGTGACATTTACCAACGACCAACAATGAGGTCGTTCATCGTTGGTCGTTGGTAAATGACCTGGACCATAAACTTATCATTGGTCTCCCGCTGGTCGCCCAGCACAGGCGCGTGTGACAGCAGGAGACCAACGATGAATGAGCTCCCAGCGCCGCACAGCAAGCGCTGGGAGCAGGTAACCAGGGTAATCATCAGGTAACTAAGCATCGCACTCTGATTAGTTACCCGCTGTTTACCCTGGATACCAGCGTTCTCGCTGGTCCTGATCGCTGGTGAGTCTGCCTGTTTGACAGCTCACCAGCGATCAGCTAACGATGTCCCAGCGATCCACATCATTGGTCGGATCACTGGGACATCGATAGGTGTAACGGGGCCTTTAGGCTGGCTTCACACCACAGTTTTGCCATCCTGTTCTGTCCATTTTGAAAAACGAATTCTGCAAAAACAGGATCCGGTGTCATAGTTGCCATCCAGTTCAGCAAATCCATTCCTGTGCGTGTGGTCCTGCAAAAGACAGGAATAAACCCCGGTGTGAAGCCAGCCTTATAGTAAATAATACAGGTATGGCTGTTCATAGAGGTCACAGAATAATATGAACAGGGGTCGGTCATACAACCTACAATGATGCCAGTGAACATACAGTTATATATATGAAGATATGTACTTTATTTACATCAATATTCCTGTTTATTAACACATAAAGGTTGTAATAGAGCTACTTAAGAGTATTGCCATTTATTCATTGCAACAGGTCCTGTGCCCACAGTCGCCCATTTGCTGCTCATTTTTCCATGGTATTGTAAAAATGCACAACAAATGCGCATGGAATATTGGCCAGCCAGCAAAGTCAATGTGACACTGTGCTGTGCCCACGTCTGCACTTTGTATTGCAGCGTTTTAGGTGTAGATTTTTACAGATCTTTGAATCATAAATATCTGCAGCATGTCAATTATTGTACAGTGCTTACCTTCGATACTCCGGGCACTTCCTGGTTTTGACCGCATCACATCCTACATGGGTAGGGGGCATAATCCAAGTTAGGTGTAATACAGCTGAATCCAGGACGTGCCCGGAGTATGAAAGCTAAGTGCCATATGATAATTGGTGGGCAGACTAAGTAGGGTGACCACAGTACAGAGCTCACAGGGATGGATGGAGGATTTTCAGCATCAAAAAAGAAGCGTAATGTTTTTGCTACATAATTTCTGCCGAAAGCAGATGCAAGATGCAGAAAATTCTGCATTACTTTTGACAGAGGGCACAAGGTCTTAGAGTGAGACACTCTTGAGACTATGTGCGCACGTTGAATATTTGGTTGCAGAAATATCTGCACAAAACCTGCATCTCCTGGCAGGAAAAACACTTTAAAAACGCAATGTGTTTTTGACGAAGGACACTTTTTTTATGCATTTTTCATGCATTTAGGGTGGAAAAATGCTGCAAGAATTGTCATGCTGCAGATTTATTTCTGCACCAAATCTGCAATGAAAAAAAGCAACAAGTGCACAAAACATCAGAATTCTCTTTGACTTTGCTGGTATAAGGATTTGCATGCAGTTTTGTGACAAAATGTTACTAAAAAAACGCATCAAATAAAGTGATAAAAACCCACTGTGTGCATAGGACCTTAGGCTGATTTCACACTGGTGATTTTTGCCATCCGTGTGAATCCAGCTGAAACTGGATGCACCCACATCCATTTTCGGCCCCATTGACACTCCATGAGGCCACTGGTACCTGTGGGTGCACCCAGTTTTGCACTTTTTTACCTGATCCAGGGGTTCGTTTTTTTCTCTAAGACCAAAAATGCAACATGGTGCATATTTGGTCTCCATGTTAAAAACTGTGACCACCTAGATCCAGGACAATGCAAGTAGAATTTAAATAGAGCTCTATGTAACCTGGATCTGTAGCCCTGGACCCAGGTTTTTTGGTCTGTGCATGTACAGAACGCAGTTCTAAAAGACATTCTCCCTAGATTGACTTCAGTTGGTTTCTTTAGGAAGGAGATCCGAATCGCATAGCATAAAGCTACCATCCCTGATATACCATTGCGGTCCTTTTCATCTCACGGCAGCGCAGATCGTTCACATACATTCCATTGGATTTTTGGACTGTATAACAGTACAACAGCTCCTTTATTTTGGTGCAAATAGGTAAAACCAAATGAAAGAAAATGAGGACAAATAAATTACCTAAATATGTATTACTAAAGAGGTTTTCTGACACTAAAAAATAAGACCATGAGACAAAATACCTGAAAGATCCTGTCACAGCAAGTCCAATGGCTGCTCCATCTAATAGCAAAGTGTTTGGCTGCAGCAATCATGTCAGTAATTATAGACATCATCACTGCTGAATTGGTGGTGGATTAATCAGGTTAACAATGTGTTTTATTACATTTTTCTCTTTTGTCCTCATTTAAAAAATGTCAGAAAAGTTCTTCAAATGTTAGGCCGGCTTCACATCGCAGTGTGATCCAATCCGGGGCTATCAGGGGTGAACCTGACAGCCCTGGACCAGATCTGGACACAGAACCGGAGTGCTAAATGTGCCTTCCTGTCCGGTGCGCAGCCGGATGCCTCAGTTGCAGCTGCAGCTGCTGATAATTCAAGATCGCGGCTAGCAGGGAGCTAGCCGTGGTCCTGAAATTACAGCAGCGTGCAGCCGCCGGTGTCCGATTGCCGGATCCTCCTGAATCGGGCAATCCGGCCCCATAGACTCCCAATGTTAGGGAGCTCCAGATTGCCCTGGTTTTGGGAGGATCCGATTTGGGGAGATTTTTCTCCCCGGACACAAAAATACTGCATGCTCCGATGTTGTGTCTGGGAGAAAAATCTGATTCCTCACGGATTCTCCCGGACACATGGAAACTGAGCACATCCAGCTTCATCCGGCCCCATAGGATACTATGGGGCCAAAATCCGGTCAGGGGCTGTTTGTTTTACCCCGGACAGCCCTGGATTGGATTTCACCGTGGTGTGAAGCCGGTTTTAGCCCACATAGACTTTTTTTTTTCTTTAAACTATTGTAATGGTCTGAATAGCCTCAACCCTACTGCATTTAACAATCTCTTATATAAGTCATGGATATGATAGGCCAAGAAATACATCAGTTTCCGTTATATTGAATGAAGTAGTAGAACAATGCAGACGCTTTTCTACTTACTCTCTTCTTCCACTACACCCACACCTGCCATCGGTAATGTCTGTAATGACCCAATAAAATCTCATAGTCTGCCAGTGTTTGGGCTAAAATGGACCAAATCAATGAGAAATGTAAGCAACATGCAGACGTAATAGAGTGTAAATAAGAGTTTTACAGATTAGGTTGAAAGACATATCCATATCCTCTCTCTGAGTTATTAGTTTTCAGCTTTATCTCAGAGTTTCATATTTCTTATAAATAATTTAGGAAGAAAACTTCAAGAGGAAAAAAGGGCGAGGGAAGTGCATGCTGGGAGGTGAGAGGAAGACGGCATTCAGGTCATGTCGGATTTGAAATTTAAAGCTGAAAACGATCCATCGACCAAGGGTGCGCACAATTATTTAAAAGGCAGAAAAGAGAACCTCAAACATGTTATTTTTCATACAAATAACACAAATAGAGCATCATATAAAAATCAATTACACTCATAACTCTGTTGTGCTTCCTATGCTGACTTGTCTTTGAACAATGATACTGGATGTATCAGATAACTGGATTTATGAGGCATATCAATGTAATATGCGGCTAGTGACTGTAACCCATGGATCGCTGTCACTGGATGCATAGTATGAGGCGCACAGCTACCACATTATCAGGCTTCTATAGATGAAGAAGGTTACCCAGAGCAGCATGTAAAAGTATTTCCCTTTTCCAAAATCCTCTAAATATCAAATTCTCATATTTTCTGAACCTCTTAGTAACCAGGCTAAATTGAACTACGGCATTCAAACCAGTGACACTTTATATGGCAAACATTGCAATTTTTCAACATACCCCAGTGATTTTGAGATTGTTTTTTCATGACATATTATATTTTAGGACTATGGTAAATGTATAGCCAATATCTTTTGCATTTATTTAAACAAATATCAGAAATTTCTCAAAGATTAAAAAAATAGTAATCTTCAACCTATGTAATATTATCCCTTTAATGGTGCGTTCACATCTGCAAAAACAAAACCACCTAGTTTCTCAGCCAGAAAAAGTAGGAGCGTATCATGCTTTCTTTTTCTCATCTATCATCCGTATGTCATGTGTATGTCATCTGTATGTCATCCATATGTCATGTGTATGTCATTTGTATGTCATGTGTATGTCATCCATATGGCATTTGCATGTCATCCATAATATAAAGTGAGTAAGCATTTTTTTCTTGTCTACCATTTGTACAGTGCCTTGTGAAAGTATTTGTCCCCCTTGAACTTTTCAACCTTTTGCCACATTTCAGGCTTCAAACATAAAGATTTAAATTCTAACTTTTTTGTGAAGAATCAACAAGTGGGACACAATCGAGAAGTGGAACGAAATTTATTGGGTATTTTAAACTTTTTTAACAAATAAAAAACTGAAAAGTGGAACGTGCAATATTATTCGGCCCCCTTGAGTTAATACTTTGTAGCGCTGCGATTACAGCTGCAAGTCGCTTTGGGATGTCTCTATCAGTTTTGCACATTGAGAGACTGAAATTCTTGCCCATTCTTCCTTGCAAAACAGCTGGAGCTCAGTGAGGTTGGATGGAGAGCGTTTGTGAACAGCAGTTTTCAGCTCTTTCCATAGATTCTCGATTGGATTCAGGTCTGGACTTTGACTTGGCTATTCTAACACCTGGATAGGTTTATTTTTGAACCATCCCTTTGTAGATTTTGCTTTATGTTTGGGATCATTGTCTTGTTAGAAGATAAATCTCTGTCCCAGTCTCAGGTCTTTTGAAGATTCCAACAGGTTTTCTTCCAGAATGGTCCTGTATTTGGCTATGTCCATCTTCCCATCAATTTTAACCATCTTCGCTGTCCCTGCTGAAGAAAACCAGGCCAAAACCATGATGCTGCCACCACCATGTATGACAGTGGGGATGGTGTTTTGAGACTGATGAGCCATGTTGCTTTTGCACCAAACATATCATTTTGCATTGTGGCCAAAAAGTTCGATTTTGGTTTAATCTGACCAGAGCACCTTATTCCACATGTTTGGTGTGTTTCCCAGGTGGCTTGTGGCAAACTTCAAACGAGACTTTTTATGGATATATTTGAGAAATGGCTTTCTTCTTGCCACTCTTCCATAAAGGCCAGATTTGTGCAATGTACGACTGATTGTCCATAGGACAACAGACACTCCTTCCTCAGCTATAGATCTCTGCAGTTCATCCAGAGTGATAATGGGCCTTTTGGCTGCATCTCTGATCAGTCTTCCCCTTGTTCGAGATGCAAGTTTAGAGGGACGGCCGGGTCTTGGTAGATTTGCAGTGGTCTGATAATTCTTCCATTTCAATATGATCACTTGCACAGTGCTCCTTGAGATGTTTAAAACTTGGGAAATCTTTTTGTATACAAATCTTTCTTTAAACTTCGCCACAACAGTATCTTGTGACGTGCGAGTACACATCGGAGTTGGATGTTTACACGCAACGATCCCAGTCCAACAGGCATCCGATATCGGGCGGTTGAATAGCACGCTCATTCGACCCCCGATATCGGATTACCATCGTTCCTGCATCATATTGTACCTTCAAACAGTACAATGCAGGAACGATATCGGGTCCAACTCACGAACCACGTGACTTTTGGTCGGAGTTGGACGCCGATATCGCGGCGTGTAAACCCACCATGAGACTATCACAGAGCAGGTGCATTTATACGGAGACTTGATTACACACAGGTGGATTCTATTTATCATTACAAGTCATTTAGGACAACAATGGATCATTCAGAGATCCTCACTGAACTTCTGGAGTGAGTTTGCTGCACTGAAAGTAAAGGGGCCGAATAATATTGCACGCCCCACTTTTCAGTTTTTTATTTGTTAAAAAAAATGTAAAATATCCAAGAAATTTTTTTCCACTTCAGGATTGTGTTGTTGTTGATTGTTCACAAAAATATTAGAATTTATATCTTTATGTTTGAAGCCTGAAATGTGACAAAAGGTTGAAAAGTTCAAGGGGGCCAAATACTTTCACAACGCACTGTACATCATCCATATGTCATTTGTATGTCATATATAATGTGAGTACGCATTTTTTTCTCATGTAGCATTTCTATGCATGCAAGTCGTACTTTATTTCTATGCAAGAAAAAAAATGCAACTTGCACAGCACTCTCATGACATACAGATGCTAAGAGAGAAAAAAAACACACACTCACGTGACATACGGATGACATACACATGACATACACATGACACACAGATGCTAGGCGAGAACAAAACGTGCACTTACATCATAAATGAAACACATACTCATGACTTATGGATGATATACAAATGACAAACTGATGACATACACATGACGTATGGATGACATATACATGACATACAGATGCTAGGTGAGAAAAAATGTGCACTCACATGATATATGGATGACATACACATGACATATGGATGACATGAAAATGACATACAGATGACATACACATGACAAAGATTGTAGGTGAGAAAAACGTGCACTCACATGATATGTGGATGACAAACACATGACATACGGATGACATACAGATGACAAACGGATGACATACACATGACATACAAATGCAAGATGAGAAAAACGTGCGCTCACATGATATATGGATGACATACACATGACATACAGATGTTAGATGAGGAAAAAAAATGCATTACACTGTCTTACTGGCTGAGAATCTATGCCATGTTATATCTGCAGATGTTAACGCACCCTGATCCAGATAGTTACACCACACAAAAAAGTTGTTGAATAACATTCCTTCATCTCTGCTTCACATCAGCATCATTCTATTCTTTTGTTTAGGATGTTAGAAGTTTTAAAATTGTAGTAGTAGATTTTAATTTTATTCAAGGAAATTTTCAAAACTCATTTTCTTGGCAACCAGTTTTGGAGTGGCTTTGGAGGATCTGTATATTGGAAAACCACCAAAAGATGAAAACTGCTGTCAAGTAGTTTATTAACCCTTCAGCTGCTTTTCAGAAATTAATACAGAATGACATGCCATATAAGAATAATGTTATTTTTAATCAAACTCAGGATACTGATAGGGTTAAAAAGTGGGCCCTCACAATCTGTTAACCATCTAAATGCTGTAGTCACTATTGACAGCAGCATCTAAGAGGTTAATTGGCCACAGTTGTTGTCAACACCTATCATGACCAGTGAAACAGAGTGTCAGCTAACACTGTACGGCTGATCAGGGCCGGCTCCAGGTTTCTGTGGGCCCCGGGCGAAAAGGTCTCAGTGGGCCCCCTTTAAGTACATATCGCGGACTATATATATATATATATATATATATATATATATATGTATATATATATATTGCCGCACACTTACCGCAAGCCCCATAGACAATGCATGGGGCTTGCCGCAAACGTGCAGCAAGTGCAGCCGCTAGACGGAAAATGCGGCAGATGCAGGTTTTTTTTACCGCAACTGCCACATTTTAAAAAAAACTCCTATGTGAAGGCAGCCTTACAGGAACAGTGACTGCTGAATCCAGCAAGAGCTGTTTCTGACAGTGAGTATATTACACATTGTTAGGAGCGGGCTAAAATGCGATTGCGTTTCCTTGTGCCTTTTAAAAATACCCTTCAAATGCAAAATGTTGCATTTTTGTGCGTCTGAGGATGCTTGGTATATACACAAATAATGCAAGCAGCTCAATGGAGCCGCACTGCCATATGGTGGCACCGCAGCCAAGCGGAGTGTCTGGGCGTCCAGATCTCTCTTCTCCTCACCTTTCTTCTCGCTGCTCCGGTCTCCTCCGGTCGCTCTGCATATATCAGCACAGTGATGACATCGTGCCCCTCCATGCTGAGCTGCAGAATGCAGACAGCGGCAGAAGAGACTATGGAGAAGAATGCTGCTGGCAAAGGTGGCTGAGACTATAGGAGCGGAATCCGCGGGGGGCTACCACTGGTACACATACTTCGTACACACGCGGCTCTGCTCCGTACACTTCGTACACACGCGGCTCTGCTACGCACACCTCATACACACGCGGCTCTGCTCCGTACACCTCGTACACACTCGGCTCCGCTCCTTACACCTCGTACACACACGGCTCTGCTCCATACACCTCGTGCACACACGGCTCTGCTCCGTACACCTCGTGCACACACGGCTCTGCTCCGTACACCTCGTACACACACGGCTCTGCTCCATACACCTCGTACACACTCGGCTCTGCTCCGTACGCCTCGTACACACACGGCTCTGCTCCGTACCCCTCGTACACACACGGCTCTGCTCCGTACACCTCGTACACACAAGGCTCTGCTCCGTACACCTCGTACACACACGGCTCTGCTCCGTACACCTCGTGCACACACGGCTCTGCTCCGTACACCTCGTACACACACGGCTCTGCTCCGTACACCTCGTACACACACGGCTCTGCTCCGTACACCTCGTGCACACACGGCTCTGCTCCGTACACCTCGTACACACACGGCTCTGCTCCGTACACCTCGTACACACAAGGCTCTGCTCCGTACACCTCGTACACACACGGCTCTGCTCCGTACACCTCGTGCACACACGGCTCTGCTCCGTACACCTCGTACACACACGGCTCTGCTCCGTACACCTCGTACACACATGGCTCTGCTCCATACACACCTCGTACGCACGCGGCTCTGCTCCGTACACCTCGTACACACACGGCTCTGCTCCGTACACCTCGTACACACACGGCTCTGCTCCGTACACCTCGTACACACACGGCTCTGCTCCGTACACCTCGTACACACACGGCTCTGCTCCGTACACCTTGTACACACACGGCTCTGCTCCGTACACCTCGTACACACACGGCTCTGCTCCGTACACCTCGTACACACACGGCTCTGCTCCGTACACCTCGTACACACACGGCTCTGCTCCATACACCTAGTACACACTCGCCTCTGCTACATTCACACTGTAAATCCCTCCTGACCCCACACATAACCTTCACCTAAGTGCCATACACCTAGTACACACTCACCTCTGCTACATTCACACTGTAAATGCCTCCTGACCACACACAAACTTCACCTTATTTGAGCATCATTGATGGCCAGCAGAGTCCTGGATACACTGAGGAGCTGATCATGAGACCCCTGACTCCTCCCCTCCATGTGACATCATCGCAGGTCCTGTAAGCACAGAGTGTGTGCAGCTCTGTCGGCTCCCGTGGAGGGGGGAGGAGGGAGACCTCCGGTGCTGCAGCCTGCAGGAGCCTGAAAATGACCCCCCAGCTCCCCCCTGGATATGGCTCTGGCTGTGGGGGCAGTGCTCAGGGGCCCCTGAGGCTAGGGTCACACTTGCATTGTGACCCTAGCCTTATGCAAGTATACTATGTTGCAACGCTGCTATGCGCTGGAGGCAGCCCATAGAAACCCGACGTTTACCGTGACAACCATTTGGTTGTCAATGTAAACTGCGGGTTTCTATGGGCTCAGTTGCTGGCAGCGCATAGCGTTAAACGCTCTGCGCTGCAGCAGACAATACTTGCGTCAGGCTAGGGTCACAACACAAGTGTGACCCTAGCCCTCAGGGGCCCAGTGGGCCCCCTCCAAGCCGTCGGGCCCCGGCACTTGCCCGGGTACGCCGGGTGCTGACGCCGGCCCTGCGGCTGATAGCTGCTGCACATTCACCCGTCCGTGAATGTTATTTAAGTCAGTTTTAAATCGTTTTGGTAGTCACCAAGGGGTTAATATCAAAATCTTTTAATACTGACTGCCTTCCAGATACTGGTCATTACAATGTCAACTTGTTTTCCAAAGATGGTAATTTTCATATATACCGTATATACTCGCGTATAAGCCGACCTTTTCAGCACAAAAAATGTGCTGAAAAGTCCCCCCCTCGGCTTATACGCGAGTCATATACTGGCTGAGTGGGGAGGGACAGTAACCGGGGGCTGGAGGTGGCTGGGGGAGGCTGGAATAGGAGCGGGAGGTCATGTGACGCCGCTCATTAAATATGCACGGCTCCCCATGTCAATCAGTGAAAGGGGGAGCCGTGCATAATACAGTGCGCCCCCCCACCCCGCTGTCGCTGCAGGAGCAGCAGAGATCTCACCCTCCGCCGTCCTCTGGAGCCACCGGGTGTCCTGGGTACTCGGTCCTAGTCTGTCCTCCTTCCTCCAGCCTCATCCTCGGTCCTCCGTGCTCTGTTCTCCCTGTATGCACGCTTCCCGTGCTGTGGGCGTCGCGGCAGCATGACGTCATCGCCGCTGCGTCCAACCCGCCCACAGCATTAGAAGCGTGCATACAGGAAGAACAGAGCACGGAGGACCGAGGATGAGGCTGGAGGAAGGAGGACAGACTAGGACCGATGACCCAGGACCCGGTGGCTCCAGAGGATGGCGGAAGGTGAGATTTCTGATGCTCCTGCAGCAAGGGGTGTCTAAAGCGATGGAGGGGTCTGCATAACCCCTACTGGGGGGCCTGTATAGCCTCTGCTAGGGGCCTGTATACTTGTGCTGGGGGTTGTATACCACTGGGGCTGTTTATACCTCTGGGGCTGCTGTATACTACCACTGGGGCTGCTGTATACTACCTCTGGGGCTGCTGTATACTACCACTGGGGCTGTATATACCTCTGGGGCTGCTGTATACTACCACTGGGGCTGCTGTATACTACCACTGGGGCTGTATATACCACCGGGGCTGCTGTATACTACCACTGGGGCTGTATATACCTCTGGGGCTGCTGTATACTACCACTGGGGCTGCTGTATACTACCACTGGGGCTGCTGTATACTACCTCTGGGGCTGCTGTATACTACCACTGGGGCTGTATATACCTCTGGGGTTGCTGTATACTACCACTGGGGATGCTGTATACTACCACTGGGGCTGCTGTATACTACCTCTGGGGCTGCTGTATACTACCACTGGGGCTGTATATACCTCTGGGGCTGCTGTATACTACCACTGGGGCTGCTGTATACTACCACTGGGGCTGCAAAATACTACCACTGGGGCTGTTTATACCACTGGGGCTGCTGTATACTACCACTGGGGCTGCTGTATACTACCACTGGGGCTGCTGTATACTACCACTGGGGCTGCTGTATATACCACTGGGGCTGCTGTATACTACCACTGGGGCTGCTGTATACTACCACTGGGGCTGCTGTATATACCACTGGGGCTGCTGTATACTACCACTGGGGCTGCTGTATACTACCACTGGGGCTGCTGTATACTACCACTGGGGCTGCTGTATACTACCTCTGGGGCTGCTGTATACTACCACTGGGGCTGTTTATACCTCTGGGGCTGCTGTATACTACCACTGGGGCTGCTGTATACTACCACTGGGGCTGTTTATACCTCTGTGGCTGCTGTATACTACCACTGGGGCTGCTGCTGTATATACCACTGGGGAGGCTGCTGTTACACTGCTGGGGCCTGTATATACCACTGGGGTGACTGCTGTATACCACACTGCTGGGGGCTGTATACCTGTGCTGGGGTCCACCCTCGGCTTATACACGAGTCAATAGGTTTTCCCAGATTTTGGGGGCAAAAGTAGGGGGGTCGGCTTATACACGGGTCGGCTTATACATGAGTATATACGGTATCTGTATTATTTACTAGCATGACTGTGCCTTAACCTGAGGTGTAACGATTGCATTCACAAGATTCGCAATCGTGACCAGGCCCAGGGGCATGGGGGCCCATCAACGCTAGCTCCTGCTTCACATTGCTGTGTATCTTCCGAGGACACACATCCATGTCACTGAGCGGCAGACCACACGGCCACTATGGGGCCTGTGAGTCTCCATCCTTTCCCTTCACCTATGGCCTCCTGTGCACCCCATGCAATGAAGAAAGAGGAAACATTTCACTGTTTGGCATTCCCCGTTCTCCACCTCTGCCTGTGCTCTGATATCTCAGCGCAGCGGGGTTATGTCACTACTGCACTATGCTGAGTGCAGGATGCGTTCAGGGAGACCGGAACTGGGGGGAAAACGAGGACAGGTGAATACTGATTATTTTAATCAGGTGGTGGCCTTAGAACTATGGCAGAGGGGGCTTGGGGTGCATTTTACTATTTGGAGGAATATCAAGCAACACAATATACAATAACAAGGGATATGGCACTGCAATTTACTATATTAAGTGATATTAGTCTATACATTATACTCTATGAAGGGTTATGACATTGCACTTTACAACATGGAGTGATATGTGGCTGTATTTTACTATATTGAAGTATAATGTGAGTGTATTATGATAATTGGAGGACTTTGGTGGCTACAATATACATGAAGGACCGCAAGATGCATAGAGGACTAAGTAGGTACATTATAATATATGAAGGAATATTGGGGTGCATTATAATAATTTGAAGACTATGGTGGCAGGAGGAGGAGGATCATATATACCAGGAAAGGACCATATATAGGAGGATGGAGACCATATATAGCAGGATGGGGGATAAGAATACATCACAAAGGAGGAAAGGAATCAATTTGTAAGTCTTTATAGAACTGAAAATGCAAATGCAACACAGGATTAATACCACTGACCAATGTGGGTGGGGGTGCAGCAACATGCACATAGGGGGAGCTAGTGCATAGGACTCCTACAGTATTTACTGCGGTAGGTCAGCCACTAAACAGCAATGTATGTAGGCCCTGTTTATTTACCAAATAAAAATAACTTAATAAAATGATGCCCTTGCACAGCTCCATCAATAGGAAAACAAAACAAAGTTTTCTAAAAAAATATTGACACGAATAAAATGTTTTCCTTGTATAAAATTCATATTTTTTTTACCATTTAAAGAACTTAAAAAATGGCCAATTTTGAAATTGATGTAATGTTATTATCCCGGAGAATGAGGTTACCAGGTTATTTCTACCTCAAAATGGCAGAATTATTTTCTTTTTGCAATTTCATGCCACACTTCCAGTATATTGTATGGTAACATGAATTATATAATTAGAAACTACAACTTGTCCAGTAAAAAAAAGACCTTTCAATGGTTATGCCTCTTAAACAAGATATCTACTGTATAAAAACGAAGAGGTAAAAACATAAAATTCCCTGTTTATTAAGGGTTTAATCTGCCAATTGCTGTCTAAGTTTTTACAGTAAATTCTTCAAACCAAACCAAAAAATATCAAATACTGTAATTTAGTAACATTATGACAATTTCTCTGAATTTGATAGCCAATAACCATGTCCACTTCTCTGTTCTGCTATGGTAACAAACAAAATCTGCTGTGCTGACATATCTCCTGATGGACAACAACTGACAGACACCACTGCCTATAATCGGGTCCCAGGGCCGGAACTTTAATGGTCTAGCTGTTACAGTACCCGATACTGCAGGGAGTCTGCACTAGTCTCACACAACTTTCCCCATACTGATTAGTGCAGAAGTAGAAGTTGAAAGGGACTTGCATAGGTCCTAAATAGTTATAGGACCTTATATGATGGTATGGGATCAGGTTCATGCCAAAGATCAGACATATGTTGTAAGTAATTTTAAAGAGTAAGGTGATACAACTGAAGAATGATTTTATACCAGGTACTTTTGTATATGTATAGCAGTATTCTGTGAGTATGTGTGTAAATATGCAGCAGAGCTGTGTGTGGACCAGAGCTGTATGTGTATATGTACTGTTTGTGCAGCAGAGCTGAGTGTATTTGTACTGTTTGTGTAGAAGAGCTTTGTGTATATGTACTGTTTGTGTAACAGAGCTGTACGTATATGTACTGTTTGTATTGCAGAGCTGTGTCTACATGTACTGTTTGTGCAGCAGAGCTGTATGCATATATACGGTTTGTGTAGCAGATCTGTGTGTATATGTACTGTTTGTGTAGTAAAGCTGTGTATATACTGTTTGTGGAGCTGAACTCTGTGTATTTATACTGTATGTGTAGAAGAGCTGTGTGTATATGTACTGTTTGTGTAGCAGAGCTGTGTGGATATGTGCTGTTTGTGCTGTAGTGCTCTGTGTATATGTACTGTTTGTGCTGAAGAGTTCTGTATATATATGGTTTGTGCAGCAAAGCTGTGTGTATATGTACTGTTTGTGCAGCAAAGCTGTGTGCATATATACTGTTTGTGCAGCAGAGCTGTGTGTATATGTACTGTTTGTGTAGCTGAGCTGTGTGCATATGTATTGTTTGTGCAGCAGAGCTGTGTGTATATGTACTGTTTGTGTAGCAGAGCTGTGTGCATATGCACTGTTTGTGTAGCAGAGTTGTAAGTATATGTACTGTTTATGCAGCACAGCTGTGTGAATATGTACTGTTTGTGCAGCAGAACTGTGTATAAATGTAATATTTGTTCAGCACAGCTGTGTGTATATATAGTGTTTATGCAGCACAGCTGTGTGTATATGTACTGTATGTGCAGCACAACTGTGTATATATGTACTGTTTTTGCAGCAGAACTGTGTATATATGTACTGTTTGTGCAGCAGAGCTGTGTGTATATGTACTGTTTGTGCAGCAGAACTGTGTATATATGTACTGTGTGTGCAGCTGTGTATATATGTACTGTTTCTGCAGCAGAACTGCATATATGTACAGTTTGTGCAGCACAGCTGTGTGTATATGTACTGTTTGCGCAGCACAGCTGTGTGTATATGTACTGTTTATGCAGCAGCTGTATTTTACTAGAAAAGAGCTGTGTGCATACAGAAGTGTTGTGTGTGCATTGGTAACCTGTTTGTGTTCACATCTTGGATAAGTTTACATAATTTGGATGCTGCAGGACTGAATATGTAGAATGTCAATGCTGCATAGATACAATAGGAGCTCATTATTAATTATTACCTCCACTTTCTACCCTACAGTATGAAAATTAGTAGCATTCACTCTCTACTTATTTACACCATCAAAGAAGTTTTAGTAGGTAGGAAACTTATAGGAAAATGTTGATCCTTTTTTCTGATCTAAACCCATGGTGCATCTTAAAGTAAGGTTCTCTAATCTGATAAATAAGGCATATATATGGACTGCTGTATGCTACATTTGAACAGTGACATAGTATGTGAGATGCCAGTCAGATACTAGCATGAATCTCGCATGACTAGCCAGCAATGGTGCTGCCCTCTCTGGACGGGAGCGTGAAGCTGCATAGAAGTACAAGTAGGTGACGCGCTCCTCTCCAGCGAGGCGGCAGCCATTCCAAGTGAGTTATGAAGATTCATGCGAGTATCTCACATTCATCGCATAGTGTGTCTCTGCCCTTAGACAGAGTCTGAATAGGACATCACGTAGAGTGCCCATTCGGAAGTTTGCTATGGGGCCCTTGGTAAACCAAGTCTTACTAAGTTATGCTCTACTTGATTTAAGAGTCTTCTTATTTTTTAGCACTTTCACATATTTTTTTCTCTCTTCTTATGTTGGGATAAGGGTTATATGTCATGAAAAAAATGTATTATACTTTATATGAACAGCCTGTGCATTAGGGACTTTACGATGATATTTCTTGTTTTTTCACAGGATTCGTGACTGAGCTAAAAAATTATTTACTCCATTAATCTGATATTATTAGCACAGAACCCTATTTGGAAGAAAAGAGCACATTCCAAACCTCGAGAACTGCCCCATAAGACAGAATTATTGGCCAGGGAAGTTCATTCTTTCCTTTGGACAAAGGTTGGAATTACAACTAGTGCACACAATAATTGTTCACAGAAAATAAATATCCAGTCTGCTATTCTTTTATCTAGCAGAGATCTGTGATAATAGGTCAGGGCACAGAGCTCGGCAGTTGTTGTGAGTGTACTAGACCGATATTCTGCCTTTACAGCTTTTCTGGTAGTGTATGATTAATGTTTTGAGCAAGGATGTAGCTCACACTGCGATCCAAGGAGCTATAAAAAGTAAAGGCATGATGCATCCTTGTTTGGGAATAGCTGACACTTATCGATAGCCGGGCTTGTTAATAATTCATACAAAACCATTTGACTGTACAGTAGGGGCTCGACTGAATTCACGGCTCTTTTCAAATCTTGCTGGATTCTTAATTACAGGAAACACAGCGTTCTTCTGAGAATTCATTATTTCAAACACTAGGGTAGAATTTAAAATCCTGTAGGATCTAAAGAAAACGACAAGCCTCAATTTTACTAGGCAGTCTCTGAGGAATGTTACTTGTTAGCTAATAAAAATATGACAAAATACAATAGTGACCTATTAGTCACACGTTCCTCAGCCAAAACAAATTCTGAGATAAGTGAGATGTTTAGTATTAGTGTTAGTCTGTCATTACCTCCCCCATAATACAGGATGCCCGGCATCAAACACTTCATAGTGCAATATCTATGAGAATGAATAACTCATTTATGGATTATTTATTACCATTATTTTCTGCAGACTTTTTGTTTGTTGGAGCATATTGCAGACATGGAATTCTATTGTGCATCAATTACAATGAAAACAGCACCTTGATCCAAAGTCACTAAAAGCACATATTCATTGCACATTTCTAATGCTGCCTTTAGAAATGCCATAATTGTAGAATGAGCATTCCTGAACACACATGTTCCTAACTATCAGACCATCTAAATAGGCCAGCAAACGCCTAACAAACGAGCAAAGTGCTTGTAACTGAGTCCTCACGGGCAGGATCCTCTCTCCTCCCCCGCTGTATTCTCACACATCTTTTGTAGCTGTGAGCCCTGGCAGCCATGATCCTGTCTCCTCCCCACTGTATGTTAGCACATCTTTTGTAGCTGTGAGCTCTTGGAGGCAGGATCCTCTCTCCTCAACCACTGTATCCTCACTCATCCCTTGTAACTGTGAGCCCTCGTGGGCAGGATCCTGTCTCCTCCCCCACTGAATGTTCGCACATCTTTTGTAGCTGTGAGCTCTTGCAAGCAGGATCCTCTCTCCTCAACCACTGTATCCTCACTCATCCCTTGTAACTGAGTCCTCGTGGGCCGGATCCTCTCTCGTCCCCCGCTGTATTCTCACACATCCTTTGTAGTTGTGAGCCCTAGCAGCCATGATCCTGTCTCCTCCCCCACTGTATGTTCGCACATCTTTTGTAGCTGTGAGTCCTCGCAGGCAGGATCCTCTCTCCTCCCATCCCTTTTAGACTGTGAACTCTCACATCAGGGTTATTTCTCCTCCCCTGCTGTATCTTTACCCATCTTTCTCTTTAACCATGAGCCCTTGCGGGCAGGATCCTCTTTCCTCCCCACTGTATCCTCCCACATCTTTTGTAGCTGTGAGCCCTCATGGGCAGGGTCATCTCTACTCCCCAGCTGAATCCTCACCCATCCATTGTAACTGTGAGTCCTCGCAGGCAGGATCCTCTCTCCTCCCCCACTGTATCCTCCCACATCTTTTGTAGCTGTGAGCCCTCATGGGCAGGGTCATCTACTCCCCAGCTGAATCCTCACCCATCCATTGTAACTGTGAGCTGTCGTGGGCAGGATCCGCTCTCCTTTCCCTCTGTATCCTCGCACATCTTTTTTAGCTGTTAACCCTCGTTGCCAGGGTTCTTTCTCCTCCTGTATCTGTCTGTGCATTGTAATGTTCATGATTATTGTACTTGTCTCTAAAATGTATATATCCCTTTTCACATGTAAAGCACCATGGAATAAATGTTGCTATAATAATAAATAATAATAAATCAGGTTCAATAATTTTTTTGTAAACAGGACATGTGTGCTCCATAAAATGAAGCTCTATGGGCACAGAATTGTCCTAAACAGACCATTAAAAAATTGCTGTTGCAGGTAATTGGCTGTTTAACGGGTGCGGTCAACACATGTTAACACAGCATAACTTTGCCTCTACTAATACGATAAAGCTTATTATGTTTTGTTTTCTTCTTATTTTTACATCTTGGAACATTCTTCAATTGCCCCATTCATCTAACAATTAGTTGTAGTATATAATAATATAATATCCTGCTGAAGGATCTGCCTCTGAGTACATGATATATTGTATATAATTGCATCTAATTTCATTTTTAAATGGTTCTAAACCATTAATACTGGATAACTGCTGATCTGTAATATATTCTATTAGTAAGCTCCAAAGAATAATGAATGTACTACATCAGAGGTCCCCATTCCCCAACCTTTCTGACTTTGAGAGCCACATTCAGTTCTGAAAGAGGGTCACGAGCCAGATTCAGGTTTGATAGTCATGAGCCACATGCAACTTCTGCTTCCTAACAGTAATGACACCCAGAGAACCCAAAACCAGTATAATGATAGCCGATTTCTCACAGAACTCATATTGAGGCAGTATGCTAAGATCCAGGGGCACCTACCTTACCCCCCATTCAGATCTTCTCTTCTATGCTTCTAGGTGCTCACAGAAGTCATTATCTGGAGAACTGCTCTACATAGCTGTTTGCTAGTCCTGGTGCCAATGCAGCAAGCTGGAAGTTGTGAGCCACACATCACAGGCCCATGAGCCATATGTGGTTCCCGAGCTACAGGTTGTGAACCCCTGAACTACATCATAATATGGAGCCAAACTGATGGGACCAACTATAGGAGGCCACATTTGCCCCATATCACTGTCTTAGGAGATGCTGCTATAGAATAACATGCCAGATATGCATGATGAGAACCTTTAATAAATAGTCCAGGCTGCCATGTTCTTTTTGATAACTGTTAGGGAGGGGGAATTCAGTCATTGGACAGCATGTGTACCCTTTAATTACATAACGTCTTTTATTTATAGTTTCATAGTTTTAAAGTTGAAGGTAGACTTTCAGTCCATCTAGTTCAACCCATAGTCTAACATGTTGATCCAGAGGAAGGTAAAAAAAAAAACCCATGTGGCAACACTAAGCTCCACATTAGGAATAATAATTCCATCCTGACTCCAGATATGGCAATCAAACTACAGCAGGGAAGTCTACATTTTCTGCACTGTATTCATATGAAGTGTTTACTCTTCGGAAATGATAGACCTATATAAACTTTGTTTCAGGGTTGCAGCTAAAGTTTCTACAGGTTTGGGATCTGTATATTAAAAACTTATATTGGGTCAAAGTATTTTTCTTGGTTCCTAAAAAAAATAAATTTCCTGCCAAACAGAGTAAAAACATCTTTTTTTACCATATTTTTCGGACTATAAAACGCACCGGACTACGGACTACAAAACGCACCCAAATTTTAGAGGAGGAAAATAGAGAAAAAAAATTAAGCAAAAAACGTGGTTATAATGCACTGTTATGTTAGGGGGGAATGTGCTCCTGACACTTAAGGGGGTAATGTCCCCATCCTAGTTCCCTTCCAGGTAAAATATGCCCCCCCCCTTCCCCCCGATCATGGTATATAATCCCCATCCTGGATATGGCCCCAAATCCTGGTATATAGCCCTTCATCCTGGGATATAGACTCCCATCCTGGTATACAGCTCCCCATCCTGGTATACAGCCCCCCATCCGCCTCATCCTGGATATGGCCTCCTATCTTGGATATTGCCCCCCATTCTGGATATGGTTCCCCATTCTGTGATATAGCCCCCATCTTGGATATAGCCATCCCATCCTGGATATGGTCCCCCATCCCCCATCCTGGTATAAAGCCCCCCCATCCTAGATATGGCTCCTCATCCTGGGATATAGCCCCCCATCCTGGATATGGCTCCCCATCCTGGATTTAGCCCCCCATCCTGGATATGACTCCGCATCCTGGTATACAGCCCACCATCCTGGATATGGCTCCCCATATTGGGATATAGACCCCCAGTCTGGGTTATAGCCCCCTAATCCTGGGATATAGCCCCCATCATCTTGGTACATTACCCCCATCCTGGATATGTCCCCCCATTGTGGTAGATGGCCCTCTCATTTAGAATATGCCTTCCCTCATCCTGGATATGGCCCCGCCATTGTGGTGTATGGCCCTCTCATTTTGAATATGCCCCACTCATCCTGGATATGGCACCCCATGTTGCCGCACACAAGAAAAAAACAATGTAAAACTCTTCCTCAGACGCTTGCCTCCATATCGCACTGCTTGCAGCACTCATGATCATAGTCCTCCGGCATTCTCGAGGCAACCGGTCATGTGACCAGCACACCATAGTAACATCATCACAGCGCACCCCGATCACATGACTGGCTGCCTCAGAGACATAAGAATATGCAAATAAAGCCTGTGGAGCCTCATTTAGGAGTCTCAACACATGACTAGCCAGATATCCCTCCAGGGAAGGACCTAGCAATGGGGTGGCTCTTTGAGGAGACCACCATAACCACCATATTAAGTGGCCCTTTGAGTCAATATCCAGCTCTTTACGAGAGCTTAAAGGTATGACAAAGGAATACCAAGGCCAGGTATCCATCCACAGACAGCTGTTTCGGGGTGTTGCCCCTCATCATTGTGGAGTAGGATTCTGGCTAGGTGGGAGTAATACCTAGTAGACCAACAACAAGAAGCAATCACTGATCTCAACTTTAATTTAAAGCCAGATACTCAGGGCACTAAGCGGTGCTGAAAGTCAGGTCCGGGAGAACTTCCCGTTAAGGCGGATCCACTACCGGTGGTGCGCAGCCAAAGCACAAATCAAGATAGCCAGGTATAAGAAGAAGCGGCACTCACCGAGGTAGTATAGATGGTCCTTTATTCCACAATTCTAGAAACGGACAGGGTGCAGGGAGGAGGCCACGGGGGGCCAACGGACGACGACGCCGTTTCGCGACAGCGGATCTCAACTTTATTTGCATATTTGTAATTCCCAGCGGGGAATGCGCCTAGGAATTCACTGTGTTGAGCGCTTTAGCCGGCTGCCCGCAGTGTTTTCAGAGACATAGGAGGACTCAGATCGTGAGTGCTGCAAGCAGGGAGAGACGGAGGCAAACACCAGAGGGTGGGTTTTACATTTTTTTGTTACTTTCTTCTGTGTGGCAGCATGGGGGTCCATATCCAGGATAAGGGGGAACATATTCAAAATGAGAGGGCCATGTACTACAATGAGGGGGCCACATCCAGTGATGAGGAGGTGTACATTTCCTCTAATTTAATATGCCCTACATCCTTTTGCCCATTTCTCAGCTAGATTTCAGTACTGAGAAGTGGACAGCAGCAGGTGCAGTGCATATTAAATGAGCATAATGAGCGGTAGCATGAGACCTCATACTGACTCAGCAGCCCCCCGCAGCCTCCTCCCAGCCTGCACCAGAGCTGCAGATCCCCCCAGCACAGTCCCACAGTCACATAGTCCGTATATTCAGACTATAAGACACCCCCCCCCACTTTGCACCACAATTTTGGAATAAAAAGTGCGTCTTATAGTCCGAAAGATACGATAACTTTTTTATTCTAATAATTTTACTGGTTCTTTCTTCTTTGATACTGTTTATTTTTGTCTAATTTGCTGGGTTTCAAAAGATGCAGTGACTCTGCTGATTACTGGGAGTTAGAGTTATTTTCTGATAATAGGCCTGTCAAAATAAGCTACCAACCACCCTACGAATGAGCACAATGCTTGTTTCATCTGACATTTGTTTGTCAGGTGGACTAATTTTTAAACTCGACGAAAACTCATGGAGAATAGTGCGTGTAAACAAGATATGTGCTGCCAAGAACAATAATATTATATATCCAAGTAAAAATCATACTAACAATTGTTCTGTCTGCATGGAAACATTCCTGGCACTCACCTGTTCTGATTCTGTGAGTGCCAGGACCTTATTTTGATTCTTTGAATGCTGGAATTTTCTTTTGATTCTACAGTGAGTGCTGGGGCTTTATTTTGATGTTACATAGTGAGTGCTGGGACTTTCTTTTGATAGATTCCTTTGAGTGCCGAGACAATCTTTTGAAGCTACAGTGAGTGTCAGAAATCTCTTTTGATTCTACAGTGAGTGTCGGGACTTTCTTTTGATTCTGTGAATGACGGAACTTTCTTTTGATGCTACATAGTGAGTACTGGGACTTTTCATTGAAAGCCAGAACTTTCTTTTGATGTTACATAGTGAGTGCTGGGACTTTCTTTTGATAGATTCCTTTGAGTGCCGAGACAATCTTTTGAAGCTACAGTGAGTGTCAGAAATCTCTTTTGATTCTACAGTGAGGGCCAGGGCTTTCTTTTGATTCTTTGAATGCGGGACTTTCTTTTGATTCTTTGAATGCCAGGACTTTCTTTTGACGCTTTATAGTGAAAGCTGGGACTTTCTTTTGGTTTTTTGAGTGCCGAGACTTTCTTTTGATTCTTTGAGTGCTGGAACTTTGTTTTGAAGCTACATAGTGAGTGCCGGGACTTTCTTATGATTCTACAGTAAGTGCCAGGACTTTCTTTTGATTCTACAGTGAGAGACGAGACTTTCTTTTAATTCTTTTTAGTGTCGGGACATTCTTTTGATTCTAGATTGCTATTTAAATGTGCACCATGATAATGAGGGTGGAGTGCTGATCTGTATCAAACATTGGCCTGTGACTGACAGGTCTCTCCACACATGCAGGGAGAGATCATCACTCAAGAGGAGCGGGTGGGGAGCAGTTGCTAGAGACCTGCCTGTCTGACTTATCCTGTGAGACATGGTCCCTAATGAATTTTAAAATATATTTTTCTCTGAAACACATCTCAGAGTCCAATATACCTGGCAGAAATCATGCAGCCAGTGCCTGATACATGCTGCTTGTGGATCAAGCAGCATGTACCAGCTGTCAGGTTCCCTCTACCATAATTTACTGTTGTGTCATGAAAACCTCTATAAAGTACAATGAACTTTGTTCATATAATGTTCAAATTTCTTAATTAAAATGTACATGGCAACATACTGTATAACATATTTCCTTCCGAATTACTCAAATTAGGCATACAAATGACTGTTCTTGTACCACAATAAGAGTAAATAAGATAAATAGGGGAAGGAGCGTGAAACATATTCCCTGATGTAATTTATTTTTCCATATGCTTGAAAACCCCCAAAGACATTAAGCTATTCACATTATAGTGACAAATCTTTGAGAATTATAAGGAAAGGCTGAATTTACATACTTTCACTAACATAAATCTATACAGCATGCCACATAAGTTATATTTGGTCATTACAGGGATGGAATTATATGTTAAAAGTACAAGGAAATGGTACATTTGGTCAGTAAGTTGTAAGGATACAAAAAAACTAATCTATATTACTGTACACCTATTTGTCTTAAATACAGAAAAAGAAGCTAAGCTACTGTACACGTTAAAGCTGAATGTATGCACAAATTGCAGTCTTTTGAAAATGCTGTGAAAGGGTTAAAGAACTAATCATACCCAAAGACCACAATTAGAGACAAGATAACAAATCTTTACTAGGGATGGGCGAATCTACTCATTACTACTCGATACTCGCCGAGTAGTAAGGGATTCGCCCAACTCGTTACTCTGTGAGTAATCGCAGGGATTACTCGCACAGTAACGAGTCTGCCCCCCCCCCCCTCCTTCCCAGTCCTAAGTTAGGACTGGGCTGGGGGGAGTGAGCAGGGAGCGAAGGAAGGGAGGGGGGAGAAATGCTCCTTACCTCTCTTCCGGCTCTCTGCTGTCTGCTCTGTGCAGGGCTCCGGGTCCTGCGGGCTGCGGCTGCTCCGGGGTCCTAGAGCCCGCCTGCTCTCCCTGTGTACAGACATACATGTCTGTGCACAGAGATGTAGCAGTGCTGAGATTGTTCTCAAGCCTGCTATCCCTGTGTACAGACATGTATATCTATGAACAGGAATGTAGCTGAGTGGACATCGCGTTTTGGACTACGTTGGATGGAAGAGGATTTTTTTAAATTAAAGATGGAGTCCGTAATGGCTTTTTTTTTTTTTATTTCTAATAAAAAAAAATTTCTCTGTGTTGTGTTTTTTTTTTTAAATTTAATAGAAATTCATGGCGGTCATGTCTAATATTGGCGTGACCGCCATAAATTTCGGGCTTAGAACCAGCTGATAATACAAAGCTGGCCCTAACCCCTTTATTACCAAGTGAGCCACCCGCCACCAGGGCCACTGGAAGAGCGGGGTTCAGCGCCAGAAGATCTGGGGTGGCTGCGGGCTGCATTTTGCAGCAGGGGGGTAATAAAGGGGTTAGGGCCAGCTTTGTATTATCAGCTGGTCCTAAGCCCGAAATTTATGGCGGTCACGCCAATATTAGACATGACTGCCATGAATTTTCAGTAATCAATAGAAAAAAAAAAACACAACACAGAGAAAAATAATTTTATTAGAAATAAAACAGAAGACAATTATGGACTCCATCTTTATTTAAAAAGTCCTCTTCCGTCCGACGTAGTCCAAAACGCAATCTCAGCTCTGCTACATCCCTGTCTGTGCATAGATACACAGGGATATAGCAGAGCTGAGAACTGACTAAACAGTCAGGGTTCAGCTCAGGTCATTATGACCTGAGCTGAACCCTGCTGTCAGCCAGATTCGCTCTGCTGCCAGAGATTCCCGATCGGTGACGGAAGTTATTTTATTCACTGCTTCTGTCAGCATTCGGGAATCTCCGGAAAGAGCAGCAGAGAGACTCGGGGAGCGAGTCTGCGGCTGGCGCCGATGGAGGCAGCGGTAAGTAGGCGGCTGGGCCAGTGCACCCCCACCCTCTCCACCCTCCCTCTCCTCCCCGCCCCTCCCCCCAGTTCAATCCTTTATTTTTTTTATACTATTCTTTAAAAGCCAGCGGCTTTTTGCCGCTGGCTTTAAAAGAATATCATGGGGATTTGCAGGTTTTTCCTCTGCTGCCAGACTCCTTATAGAGTCCGGCAGCAGAGGAATCGCTGCAATACTCGTTCCCCAGTCATTAACATTGGAATCGCTAGACTCGCAGCGAGTAGCGAGTCCTGGACTCAGACTCGTCGGTCCGAGTAGTTTCGGATTCGCCCATCTCTAAACTTTACAGTTCAGTGTTTGTATCAGAGACTTTAAAAACATTTTAGTGTTCGGGTTCAGAATTTAGGTGCTTTACTTATGCAAGTGACTAGAGCAAGCATTACTGTGCTTGGGTACACTGTGTGCTCAGCCCAGTGCAAGTCACTTGCAATGTTTGATCGTCTCGTATTGGGGTTAAAATCAGAGTTATTGGATATACTGGGCACAAAATAAAAAATATGACAAAACTCTGCCCTCTATCCCCCTGAAGACTTTTGCTTATGGCTGGCTGTATGTGGGCGGAGAGCAGTACTGCCCAATCAGTGACTTCCAATGAGGTTCGGGTCAAGTGTGAACAGAACTTTATAAAAAAATCCAGCTGAAATTCCAGAACCCGAACTTCCATTAATTTAAACCAACCTCTTAATTCTAAAATCACAATGCATTTTGGCGGCAACCCACCTTCATAATTTGATCACCTGATGAAGGTGGGTTGATGCCAAAATGCAGTGTGATTTTAGAATAAAGAGATTTGTTTAAACTAATTTAACCACTACTCTCTTGCTGTACCTAGCACCCCAACCTGACTGCATACATTTTCCTACATTTCGCCCATTACATTTCTCTCTGAGGGGAGGGAAAGGCAGCAGAAGCTACAGAGTGGAGTCCATATTTGGGGACCTGGCACAGGATCTGTGGTGACACCACATAACTGCTAATCCCAGCAACCAGCCCAGCAAATCGCGGGGTGTGCGCTACACAGCAGAGGCTGTCATCGGGGTTGTGTAAGAGTGCACAATCCAATCAGAGTAGTCCACGTCTAAGCACTAAAATTTCCACTGGACTACCAGGTATTACCCAAAAGCGTCCCCTCTTCTCTTTTTATCTCTTACATATCCTTTGCAGATTTACCCTAAGGGAAGTAAGCTAAGCTCAATCACTAATACAAATATCACCGTTGATTCTGATCATTTTGTTTTGAGATGCCATATACATATGTGGATTGCCCTGATTTTAACATATAGGATGGAGCTAAATGTTCAGAGTGAAGGCAGACACTCTAGCTCTATTAATCAAGTTCTACCTTCCTAAAAATTAGTCATTTAGTGATGACTCATTAGCTACTGTTTTTCTGCCTATGGTGCTAAGGTATCCTTGTGCCACATTTAGACATTCATTCTACTGCCATTTTGACTAGGTGGAAATAATATGTACAAGCCCTAATATTGATTAATTCTCCGGTTCATGAAATATAACTATTTCCTAGGCCCATAGATCTAACTACATATTTCTAGTAAGAGTTACAGAAGTTTAATTTATTAGAAATTGCAAAAGGCAGAGAGCATATAAACTCTATAACACCAAAATCATAGCAGAGACCACTGCAAATAATCTTCCTGCAATATTTTCTGCTTGGTAGCTTAGTAGTTTTTCATTTTAAAAATTAAATTGACTGGTTTGTGCAATAAAGTAATCTCTTTCAATTAAGTTGAAAAAATCAAAATGCTTCCCCACATTTTAAAATAAAGACACATCTGAAATAAAAAGGGAGTTAATTGATGATTGGAATTTAACTCAACATGCTTTCTATCCATGAAGGATTAAGGGATGAAGAGAAATGAAGGAAGAAATCAAGCTTTTATGAGTATGCATCTTCATTTAATTGAACAAGGTTTCATATTCTGGAAAAAAAAGAGGGCGCTAACATTTATGATAAATTAATTTTAGTTTATCTTTACATTTGGTATTCTTGAGAGCTTTCAAAAATGGAAGTGATGTATAATGAGATTTATGTTGCTAAGAAAAGGCATAACTTATATGGGAGCCTGTGGCACCCCTTTTAAAATGAAGGAAACTGCAAAAAAAAAGGAATGAAAAAAAAAAAAAAGAAAACTTGAAAAGGGTATGATCAAAGGCATTAAGTTATAATCCTTCTGGACATCTAAGGTTCTATATTAAATACGGCTGCAGCAGTAACTTAACATTTCAAAGACTTGCTCGTTTTCATAGGTCAGATATTTTTTTTACATCGTACAATGTCACAATGCCCGTGGCTGGTTATATTGGATGCAGGTTTAGCTAAGGTAACAATTTTGTGCTCTGATAAGTGGAACCTGTTTTTAACATTATAATCAAGGTGAGCAAATTTGTGTCATTTGTTAGTCAATTGTTTAATTTGTTTTCGTCAATTTTCTCAGGGGCTATTTCTTCAAATATCTCCTATAAGAAGAAGGCAGGATAGGGAGTTACTGCTTGATACAGGTAACCAGTAAATTATTGATAAGAAGAAGTTTGCATGGCAACCATTGAGCAAGTCGGCTGCCATTCTATTATTGTAATTATTGTTTATTATCATTATAGCACCATTTATTCCATGGCACTTTACATGTAAAAAGGGTATACATAGACAAGTACAATGTCCACACAGGTACAGGAGGAGGGAGGACCTGCCTGCGAGGGCTCACAATCTACAGAGGATAGGTGAGGATACTATGGAAGAAGGTTAGAGCTGGTCCTGCAGCAGTTTGGTGGACTGAGGCTCACTGCAGGTTATAGGCTTGTTGGAAGAGGTGGTTCTTCAGGTTCCTTTGGAAGGTTTCCATGGTAGTCAAGAGTCTGATGTGTTGGGACAGAGTTCTTGAGCATTGGGGATGCAGAAGTCTTGTATGTGGTTGGGGGATGAAGAGATAAGAGGGGAGTAGAGAAAGAGATCTTGTGAGGATCGCAGGTTGCGTGTAGGTGAGTTCCGGGAGACCATATTACAGAAGTACAGAGGAAACATGTTATGGATGGCTGTTTATGTCATGGTCAGGATTTTGAACTGGGGCCTCTGAGAAATGGGGAGCCATTGAAGGGCTTGACAGAGAGAAGAAACCAGGGAATAATTAGGAGATGGGTGAGTTAGTTGGGCAGCAGAGTTTAGGATCAATTGAAGGCGTGCAAGGGGGAGGAGAGAACAGGAGTTTGCAGTAGTCAAGGCGGGAGATGATGAGGGCCTATGCGAGTGTTTTTGCAGTTCTATAAACCTCTATGGGATTTATTATACATGAACATTTGATCTTTCTCATTCAGCTGGGACCATGACTCCTGTGAAGTTGTATGCAGTTGCTTGGCACTTTGTTGATCCTCTCCCTCAATAGAGGTCAGGAAGAGAGGAACCATATAAAGTAGTGGATAAAATTCATGCTGCTGTTGATAGAAGTGGTCCAGAACAAATAAAACAAAGAAATAGTGCTTTCTTCTATGTGTTTCAAAGCATGTCTCCACTTGTTCATCAGGAAACAGCAGCATGGATTGGTTTAGCTCTCATATGGTTTTATATTGGTTGTGTCTCTTGTCACAACCTCATGAGGTGAGCGACTAGCTCTGTTTTTCACACACAATCTTGTTGGGAAAGACCATATTGCACTTTTTTATTCACAGCTTTCTTTAATATAGATCTATAGAAGCTTATAAAAGGCTTACCATAGAATCATATAACATAGAAAGGGCTGAGTGCTGAAGCAACTAAGAGAAACTAATAGTGGAGAGTGGAGAGGCATACAGGCGTTTCCTCTACAATAAAACAAAAATCATACCCAAAAAGTTTAAATTAACTAAAGTGAACCAGTGATGACCTAAAATGCAATTAACCTGCAGATTTAGGGTTGACATATAGTTTTATAACGTTACAATACTGCTCTGCCACCTTACTGAAAGTGCAGCTAACAGGAGAAAATGAAGTTTATAACTCATCCCTACCATAGACTTACAACTTTGACTGACACCTAGAGCGAGCTGTCAGTCAAAGTAACAGGGAGTGCTTACAGCTGCTGCTCACAGCATAGTGGGCGATGATTGTAGTCGCTCTAGGCACTACTCTATGATTGAAAGCCACTAGCTTCCAGAAGAAATAAAGATAATTTTCTCTAAGTAGGTGCTGTAGGGCAGTTGGACAGCATTGACCTTCAGATTACTCAGTGTTTGAGAAAATGATAGGTTCCCTTTAAATACGAATATGTACATTACTATTATTGGGCTGAGGTGATGTTTTAGGTAATAGGTCTGTTCAAAGTGATTGCATTACAATGAGAAGAGGTTTAAATTATTATTCCAAACCAAACAAAAAGAGCAAAAGAAAGAAAGGAAAAATGTTAAAAATGTGATGTTTACTAGATAGTAATGAGGAAACCTACAATGATTCTCCAGTATTCAGTAAAGCCACATTTTGTACTCTACTTTGTTGTTTTCCTTTTCCTTAGCTTCTGCAATTATGAGTTTTTCCAAGTGGTTTCAGCCTTCTTTCTTTCATGTGTTTTTGTTTTTTGGCTACAGAAATTCCCTTGGATTTGTGCACATTTAGCTTTTATTGATTTCCTGTGATTTCTCATGAAATGTTTATGAAATGCTGTGTTACTAGAAATGTCATGGTTTGGGACATTAGTTCGAATGCCACGGCTTCATGTGGCTTGTGTTCTTAATTTAACGGCACCCTATAAACAACACATAAGCAACAGATTATTTTAGACACAATGCTGCCACCGGGATGGAGAACAGCAGCGTATGCCATATTCAGTTCCTTCTCACCCCTTGTGGTATCTTTAGTCCTGCTTCTGCTGTTCATAAAAGATGATAATCTGTTTCTAAAATCCAGACACAGTTCTCAGTGAAAAGCACAATGTGGCAGCTACGCAATTGTCAGTTATTAGGCTTTCTCTTGGTAGAGTTAGCAAAGAAATGTGGCATAGGCTTAAGTCTTACATAAATAGAAACCCCTCAAGTTTTACACCATTAAAGATTTAAACCTCACATACAAAGAAAAGGAACAAGTTCAAAGACATGTGCAGATTATATGTTGCCAAACAATTCCGAACTGAATTTATGGATTACTTGGAAGAAAAACATGAAAAAGCTATTTAGTGGCTCAAAGTATGGTCAAATATAAACTAGTAAATGTCAGACTAGTCGTAAGCAGAGTTAGTCGATCATGCTCTAACAATAGACCTCAGAACTTGAGACAGTAGATCTTGGTTTTAGGCCACTATGCTGGTATCTAGTGCCACTGTTGTGGTGGCATTAGACATCTAAAAATAAGGCAATGAAGTATTCTTTATTTTAACCAATATCTGGTCCCAAACCCCTGGTAGATTTCCTAACTTAAGCCTGCCATACACATTAGAATGCTACTGGCTATGTATTTACATGGTAATTATCTCACGCAATTCTCCCTTTCTTAGGGGCACTGGCTCTGCTAAGTACTCTGTTGTCCTGTATCAAAGAGCCAAACATGTCTATTAGTGGCTTATCTCAGAAAGAGCAAAGGGATCATCATTTGTAAATTGTGCAAACCAGATGCTTAAATTGCTCAACAATCAATTATCCGAGGCTCCTATACATATTAGACTAGTCAATATCTGCAAGTTCAGCCAACAGTTATCTAATGTGTATGGGGGGCTTTTGGCTATGCAAAAACAACCTATGGTGCCATATTGAAAAGCCTTGCTACTTTTATGGTAAACATTATTATTCTTAAACTTGACATACATTTAAAGTACAGCAGGTAAAATGAACATTGAACATACCACATATTTTCTCATTTAAAAAATTTGAAAAGTGCTATTAGTATGAATTTCTCATCAGATGTTGATAACAAGTTACCCAATCCACACAGAACAAGAAATCAAACCCAGATTTCTATAAATTAGCATATTTTTTGGACTAGAAGATGCACTTTTGATCCCCAGCATTTGGGGGCAAAGTGGGGGTGCGTCTTATAGTCCGAATTTATGGACTATGTGACTGTGAGGCTGTGCTGGGGGAGCTGCAGCTCTGGAGCGGGCTGGGAGGAGGCTGCAGGGAGCTGCTGAGGCAGCAGGAGGTCATGTGCTCCCACTCATTATGCTCATTTAATATGCACTGCACCCACCGCTGCCCACCTTCCAGTGCTGAAACTGCACTGAGAGATAGGCAAACGGATGCAGGGCATATGAATGGTAAAATTCCTAGGAAGAAAACTTCCTGAGAGCAGATAAACATATATAAAGACTAGATAGCAACCCACAGCTCAGAATGAAACAAAACATAAGCAGATCCTTAAGCACACAAACATGTACCACAAAATATCAATAAAACATTCACTTATCTTGCAAAGATCTCCACAGAGCAGAAAAAACCAGAAAGATGTGAACTCCTCCAGGAACAAAAGACAACTGGCAATGATTGATCCACTTCCAACCATTATATGCTCCAAGAACCAGATTGCCAATCATCACCATCAACTGTGAAGCCCACACAGTCAGCTACATCACCAGCAACAACCACCGGAGGGAGCTCCAATGAATTCACAACAGAGAACCTCTACCAGAGATGTAGCTGAGCTGTGCAGCCATGGGAAAGTTCATGTGAGTTCATGCTGCATGAACTCACATGAACCTTTCCCTGACAGCACTGCGCGACTTCTCCAAATGAACAGCTGATCTGCATCAGCTGATCATTTGAAATAACTGGCGGCAAAGCCAGTGGTGAGACTTCACCGCCGGCTTTTCTGCTGTGTGCTGTGCTTCCTGCTCCCCCTCAACGCTCCCCCTGCCGCCTCCCCGTCTGATCCTGAGTTAGGACCAGGCGAGGGGGCATCAAGGAGTATGGAGCGCAGCACAGAGCAGGAAAACCGGCAGTGAAGTCTTCTCACCGCCGCCAGCTTCCCCACTCTGGTCCTTCGCTCCCCACTCCCTGGTGCTGCGCTCCCCACCCTGTCCTAACTTAGGATCGGGATGGGAGGCGGCAGGGGGAGCAGAGGATCGAGATGAGAGGCTGTGGGGGACAGTGGATCAGACTGAAAACTATTTAAAAGCCGCCGGCTTTTTACCGCCGGCTTTTAAACAATCATGTCCCCATTTCAGCCTTTTCCTCTGCCCCTAGACAACTTTATTGGGTCCTTTTGGTGAATGAACTGTTATCGAACATAATCTCGAACTGCCGAATTTGAAGCGAATTGTTCGCATTCGAACACCGACCAAAACAGCTCGAATATGAGATTGGCGAACATTTTGAATCGAACAACGCTCATCTCTACTCATTGGCTAAACTGCTGGGCACTCCACTAACTGCGTACAAGAGATTGGGGATGGTAGAATCGGCTACTGGGCACGTAAGTCCATTGTCACTGTTCTGAGAGGAAATTAAAAACATTATTGAAGCCACAACAAGATAACAACAAATCTAGACACAGGAGCATTTTCTATGAAGATTCCAATAAAAAACGGGTATGTTTTGCAAAAAAATTATATTCAATTGTGGGACAACTTCCACTAGAACTCAATGTGTTTTAAAGAATCAGTAAGATGTTCATGGAAAGTGTCCACATGGGCAGGGTCTTTTCTCTTCCTGTACCAGTCTGTGCCTTGTATTGTTCATGATTGTTGTGCTTGTTTCTATTATATAGTATATACCCCTTTTCACATGTAAAGTGCCATGAAATAAATGGTGCTAAAATAATAAATAATTATGATATTGACATTACATTATCCATTCACCACTAGCAATGAATAAAGGGAAGGCAATTCTACACTGTGTGCAGAATTATTAGGCAAGTTGTATTGTAGAGGATTATTTTTATTATTGATCAACAACTATGTTCTCAATCAACCCAAAAGTCTCAAATATCAAAGCTTAATATTTTTGGAAGTTAGTGTTTATTTTTATAGATTTGGCTATCTTAGGAGGATATCTGTTTGTGCAGGTAACTATTACTGTGCATTATTAAGCATCTTAATAAAAACCAAATATATTCCGATCTCACTTGTTTATTTTCACCAGGTGAACCAATATAACTGCACAAAATGTAGAAATAAACATTTCTGACATGCAAAAACAAAACCCAAAAAAATTAGTGACCAATTTAGCCACCTTTCTTTATGATGACACTAAGCAGCCTTCCATCCATAGAATCTGTCAGTTTCTTGATCTGTTTACGATCAACATTGCGTGCAGCAGCCACCACAGCCACCCAGACACTGTCCAGAGAGGTGTACTGTTTTACCTCCCTGTAAATCTCACAATTTAGTAGGGACCACAGGTTCTCTACGAGGTTCAGATCAGGTGAACAATGGGGCCATGACATTATTTTTTCTTCTTGTAGACCTTTACTGGCCAGCCACGCTGTGGAGTAGTTGAATGCATGTGATGGAGCATTGTCCTGCATGAAAATCATGTTTTTCTTGAACGATACCAACTTCTTACTGTACCACTGCTTGAAGAATTTGTCTTCCAGAAACTGGCAATAGGTCTGGAAGTTTAGCTTCACTCCATCCTCAACCCGAAAAGGTCCCACAAGTTCATCTTTGATGATACCAGCCCATACCAGTACCCCACCTCCACCTTGCTGGCGTCTGAGTCAGAGTGGAGCTCTCTGCCCTTTACTAATCCAGCCTCTGGCCCATCCATCTGGCCCCTCAAGAGGTCACTCTCATTTCATTAGTCCATAAAACCTTTAAAAAATCAGTCTTAAGATAAAACGTCAAGACTAGGCCAAGAAATATCTTATGTTTCTTGTTCAAAGGTGGTCATTTTTCAACCTTTCTTACGTTGGCCATGTCCCTGAGTATGGCACACCTTGTGCTTTTTGATACTCCAGTAACGTTGCAGCTCTGAAATATTGCAAAACTGGTGGCAAATGGCATCTTGGCAGCTTCACGCTTGATTTTCCTCAATTCATGGGCAGTTTTTTTGCTTGCACCTTTTGTGCCCAAGACGCTTCTTGCGACCCTGTTGGCTATTTGCCATGAAACACTTGATTATTCGGTGATCACGCTTCAAAAGTTTGGCAATTTCAAGACTGCTGCATCCCTCTGCAAGACATCTCACAATTTTGGACTTTTCAGAGCCCGTCAAATCTCTCTTTTGACCCATTTTGCCAAAGGAAAAGAAGTTGCCTAATAATTAAGCACACCTTATATCGGGTGTTGATGTCATTGCACCACACCCCTCCTCATTACAGAGATGCACATCACCTGATTTACTTAATTGGTACTTGGCTCTCAAGCCTATACAACGTGGAGTAGGACAACATGTTATAAAAAGTATCATGTGATCAAAATACTCATTTATCTAATAATTCTGCACACAGTGTAAGTGTACAGCTCCCAACACAGTATATAGGTGTAGAGGTTTATGTTTGGATATGTCACATATTGAATATACATTTCTGTATATTGAGATAGATTGTGCTTACTTCTGTTTCTAGGTCCTATAAATTGTGAATAAAATTACTAGAATGTTTCTGTGGCAATGCTTTCCGAAAAAGTGACGTGTAAAAATTACACTACACCTAGCAGTTTCCTTGTGGTGTTAATACATTTCTACATTTATAGGCTCCTTAAAGTGATTTATGCATCTATCTATCCTTTCTGAAGAGTGGTCTAATTGTATTTGTGCACTTGTTTTCACAAATAAGAACCTCTACTGGTGAGTTATAATGGACGTCTGACTTAACCCCATTCACTCGTAGAAGAGCAGGCCATCTGGCGCTGAATCGGGTTAATAGATGACAGCGGTTTGAGAAACCAACAGCATTCACACTTTTCTTTCTGCCTTAAAATATTTAGTTGCTTCAAAGGATAAAAGCTTCGAACAACAGTAACACAGCAGTTTTGAATTCATTCCCAGTGCTAAGAGAAAATATTGCAGCCAAAAGCACAGAATTGACATTTCCTTTTCATAATGGTCTGATCCCTGATGTGATTTGGACGGCGGCAACCATTAGTTAACCCCTTCCTAACCATTCACATAAAAATGCTTTTACCACCACCGCCTACGCTCCTTCACAGATTAAAATAAAGAGATGTCTTACTTATTGACCCAATGACATAGTGAATACCAGCCATCGAGTCCCATCACTTTTGTAACACATTGTGGCAATCATTTATGATTATTGCACGTGTTTGAAATAAATAACGTTTAAAAAAAATTATTTATGTAAAAAAAAAAGCAAATATGACATGCAAAGTTTATTTATACAAGTGTTCCCCAATTCTAGTCCCAAAGAGCCACCAACAGATAATGTTTTCAGGATTTCTTTAACATTGCACAGGGGATGATATTATTATCTGTGCAATAGTAAGGAAATCCTTACAAATATGATCTGTTGGTTGGAATTGAGGACCTTGGCATTGGGGACCACAGATCTACACTAAGCCAATAAATGTTATTCAGACATACATGGTGTCCATCTTACCTACTTCATGCTATATAATAATGATGGTAACGACTTCTGTTTTATGAATCTATCTCAAATATGGGGTCCTGGGTTAAATTTCCATCAAAGACAACATCTTCAAGGAATTTGTAAGGTCTCTCAATGTTTGCGTGGGTTTCCTCCGGGCACTCTGGTTTCCTCCCACATTTCAAAGACATACTGATAGGAGGTTTAGATTGTGAGCCCCAATGGGGACAGTGCTGCAAATGTATGTAAAGTGCTATGGAGTTAATAGAGCTATATAAATGAATAAACTGATGTAAATCTTTATCAGACATCATTATATATGTTGTGATTACTCAAGAGGGTGTTCTGTGCCTGTACTATATGTACAAAGGTCAACATAAGACTCTTGTGCTAAAGGGATTGGAGTTAGGTTTCAGTTTACTATCGATAGATCTTATAACTTATCACCTGTAAAAACTATATTAAACTGCACGTATATGGTTAGTCTGCAGAACATTAGGGTTTGAATCCTGCCTGGCGCCTGCACATTGTACTCCATTGCTAGAAGGAAAAGAACTTTAATCCTTCTTCTATGTTTCAATTTCAGTCACCGGGGCAGAACTGGCATTGGTCAAGTCAAATGTCACATGGCTGTTAGTGCAGGGGACACAGTTAGGCTACCTTCACATTTGCGTTCCCCTCCGCAGCGTTCTGCGGAGGGGATCCGCAATGTGACCGCAACACCGCAAGCCCCTATCTTTATAATGGGAGAGCACGGTGCTGCGCATGACCGTGCGCACCCATTCACTGCCATATGTGATCTGTGTGCAGGCGGATGCCTGCGCACAAATCACCCAGTCTCGTCCGCACCAGGGACGCGACATGTTGCATTTCTGGTGCGGACGAGATTGGGTGATTTGTGCACAGGCATCTGCCTGCGCACAGATCACATATGGCAGTGAATGGATGCACACGGTCAAGCGCAGCACCGTGCCCTCCCATTATAAAGATAGGGGCTTGCGGTGCTGCGGTCACATTGCGGATCCCCTCCGCAGAATGCTGCGGAGGGGAACGCAAATGTGAAGGTAGCCTTACAGCGGCCACTTTCCCTACACAAAGCGGTGACTGAACCTGCTCCACTGCCTACCCCATGGCTGAAACGGTAACCTGTGCAAGCGTCAGGCAGGATTCAAATGTTAATAACCTGCAGATTAACCCTATATCTGCAAATTAATAGCATTTTTACATGTGGCAGGTTTCCTTTAACCTCCCAGCAAACACCAACAAAAGAAGACCAAGTTGGCAGCTACTACATCTGTAGATCCTTATAAATGAGTCTCATTTGAATCAAGATACATTAGCTTTTTTTTTTTATTTTGCTGAAAATAACTGAAAGTAAAGTGGGGATTTACACAGAAATGTTGCACAAGAAAGAGCCCCAAACAATTCACCTGCATTTGCAGTTGTTTTTCTCCAGTATAATACACCAGGATGAACATTTTCATCACAACTTTCCTAACAATTCTGAAGAAAAAATATTGCAGTATAGTTTATAGTAATGATTTTTTTATATGCACTTCAAATGTTGGATTGACTTTTTTTATGATGGTCTTTTCACCAGCAAAGAATATATGTGCATTGCGAGACCTGAGAAAACTAACCCTGTAGCACAAAGCTGGTGCAGGTATTTAGACCACACAGCATATCTAAAATATTACAGATGATTGCAAGTCATCTGGAGTCAAGGAAACATCATCACAGATGAAGCACCTTGTTTTCATTTCTTTAGGGAATAGCACAAGGAAGCTCTGTAGTGTCTTGCCATCATCTATTCTGTTCCTGCATAACAGCAAGTTTAGAAGACACTTTTTGGTTTAGTGTACAGGTCTCTGGAGAGTCAAGGGGACAAGGCAAACGTGTTTTCATTGCACTTTATTTTCTGCTTCCTACATGACCTACCATGACATTATTAAGTACAAACAGTTAGATTTTGTACGGAAGTGCAGAAACACGCCTTAAGTGTGGCTAGGGAAAATTTTGAGGAAGAATTCTTTTCTCAGATCCCTCTACACAAGATTTTAAAGTACTGGAACTTGACAAGTGAAACTATAGCGCTCATGTAGCATTTTACCCTACGGTCACCGGCTCCATTGGGTATTGCATCTGAAGTCCTTGAAAACAGGATTTGGACATTTGTGCCGATGGGTTCACTGACTGTAATGATGCAAATATATTCTCAGTATGCTCTGTTGGACATAATTTTCTTCCAAACTTGCCTATTTGAGGCAGATTCCAAGACACAATCCTCTTGGAGCCCGCCTCAAATAGGTATATATTCTCAAAAATGTCCAGCAGCACGCATTGACTCCTTCTGCATCATTACAGTCAACAGCCCCATCAGAGCAATTCACAAATCCCTTTTTCCAGGACTTCAGACATTAGCCCCAAGTATGATACAACGATCATCTACTGCATGCCACCTTATCAAATGGAGTGTAGGGCATTATTAGAGACTGGAGTCCATTTATGCTGTCATTTACACAAATTTTATGACATAAATTATGATAGATTTGCTGTCTGCACTCAGCAATCCCCTATTCAGATCAAGCTCAGTTCACTTTTGAAAAGTTGCTGAAGCTGACTGAGACTGGAATAAAATAATGCTGAACGTCACCTAAACATTAACATTTTACAAACATTTGTTTTACAACAAACATCTGTTTTATCCCAAAATTCTAGTGAACATTATTTGATACATTTGGACCTGAGTGTTTAGTCATTCTTAAACCTCCGCAGTATTAACTTCACCAAATCTTAATTTACATTCTACATGGTATCATATAATTGTTATGAACTAGGTTATGTTACAAAGCACATGCACATCCAAGAGCAGAATCTCCTACAGTATATACAGGGTGGGCCATTTATATGGATGCACCTAAATAAAATGGGAATGGTTGGTGATAACAACTTCCTGTTTGTGGCACATTAGTATATGGGAGAGGGAAGACATTTCCAGATGGGTGGTGACCATGGTGACCATTTTCAAGTCGGCCATTTTGGATCCAACTTTATTTTTTTTCAATGGGAAGTGGGTCACGAGACACATCAAACATATTGAGAATTTCATAAGAAAAATGGTGTGTTTGCTTTTAACGTATCTTTATTCTTTCATGAGTTATTTACAGGTTTATGACCACTTATAAAATGTGTTCAAAGTGCTGCCCATTGTGTTGGATTGTCAATGCAACCCTCTTCTCCCACTCTTGACACATTGATGGCAACACCGCAGACGAAATGCTAGCACAGGCATCCATTGTTTCAGATGTTGCACATCTCGTATCTTCACAGCATAGACAATTGTCTTTAGATGAGTGATGAGGCAAACTGTTTTGTGAATGGTGAAATTAACAAACAAAACAATCGCTATTGGTCTGACTCTAACCCACAGTGGATAGATCCCTCCAAAGACTATTGGAACACAAAAATAGATGGTATAGTGTGGTTTATGGGGTACAAAGATAGTGGAGCCATTCTTCATCAATGGCAACCTCAATGCCACTTAATATGTGAATCATTTCTCAATTTCAGATATACAGTGGAATTTAGGTTTCCATTGATGAAAAATAGCACAACTATCTTTGTAGCCCATATACCATCAATGTTTGTGTTCCAACACTCTTTGAGGGATCTATCCACTGTGGGTTAGTGTCAGGCCAATAACGGTGGTTTTGTTTGTTAACTTCACCATTAGCAAAAGCGTTTGTCTCATCACTCATCTGAAGGCAATTGTCTATGCTGTGAAACTACAATATGTGCAGCATCTGAAACAACGGATACTGGAAGCCTGTGCTAGCATTTCTTCTGTGGTGTTGCTATCAGTGTGTCAAGAGTGGGAGAAGAGGGTTGCATTGACAATCCAACACAATGGGAAGAACTTTGAACACATTTTATAAGTGGTCATAAACTTGTAAATAACTCATGAAAGAGTAAAGTTATGTTAAAGGGAACCAACCACCCCAAATGACCCCCCCGGACTGTTAATATGTGTCCCTACACCCAGCACACACATTTGGGGCAATCGTTTTTGCTAAAAAAACTGTTTAGTAGAAGCTAAGATATAGCTTTATGAAGTTTAATCAATTCTGACGAATGGGTGTTACCTAGCTTTGTCCTCGTGCATGGGGCAGGGCTAGATCGCGTCATTCCAGAGCCCCGCCCCTTTCATGATGCGATTTAGCCCCGCCCCTTTCATGACGCGGCCAGGCTCTTAGAGGGTGAGAGGGGCGTGCATAATTTATCAGGCAGCAGCAGACAGGCGGGGCATTTTCGGCTTGCACAGAAGGGCTTCACTGAAGGGAGGGGGGAAGAGGAGGCTGACAGGCACGGAGCAGCAGCACGGACACTGAGGCACTTTGTCCAAGATTCTGCAGTTAAACATGGTAGAGGTTCCTTGCAAGATTGGAGATGCAGTTAAGCAAATGGAGATGGGGATTTGAAAGCTCAGCCAATTAAGAAGCTTTTTGGCTGTGGGCACTTATGCAGCCATTAAAACCATGACAACTATTGCCATTGCTATGATTGTGCACCACGTAACCCTGCCTTTATAACCGCCGGTTCATGGGTTGCACTGCCAATGTGCTCTGACTAGCGTAGGGACAGAACACTATTTGAGCGAGGGACAGTGTTAGGTTACTCCTCTTACTCCTCTCTCTGCATACTCATAAAACAGTCTATGTGTGGAAACTCTGCATCAGCTTATGTGTGGGAAGTCTTAAAAAGGCTCTGTGTGCCTATTCTGCATCAGGCTTTTTTGGGTAATCTTAAAAAAGGCTCTCTGGCAGCATTCTTAAAAAAGTCTCTTGGGGCAATCTTAAAAAGGGCTCTGTAGAAGTTCTCTTAAAAAGGCTCTGTAGGGGGACTCTGAAACAGGATCTGTGGAGGGCAATCTCAAAAGAGGTTCTGTAGGGGTATGGTTAAAAAGGATCTGTGGGAGTTATCTGAAAAAAAAAGGTTTTGCGTGGACACTCAGCACCATGTTCCATAGGGTTACTGTTAAAATGGCTCTCTGGGGGTACTCTTAAAAAAGGCTTTTGGTGATGCTCTGGGGAAGGCTCTGTGTGGTCACTCTAAAAATAGGCTTTGTGGCGGCTCTTAAAATTTGGACTCTGTTGGAGAACTCTGGAAAAAAGGCTCTGTGCCACTACTTTAAAAAAAAAAAGGCTCTTTGGGGTCACTCTAAACCAGGCTCTGTGGGTTAGTAGAAGGATCACAGCAGGATCTTACAGGCCACCATATCCCAGTGTCATGACTCCACAGTACCATGGCAAAGATCGAAACCCACAATTATCATCATGGAGGGGCGATTCTGCAAAAGGGGGTATTTTAACCCCATTTTATCCACTTAGATACTGCTATTGTGATTTACAGCTGTATTTGAGGGGTTAATCAGTCCCAGGTCCAAAACTGTTCAGGACTGATACCTACATGGGGCACCTGAAATGTACACATGTCACAAGTGAGATTTTTGTCCTTAGCGGGGGGGGCTATTCACTTATTCCTGATCTTAATTTTAAAATGGTGATTAGGGAATAAGTACCCTTAACCACCGCAATATTTTTGTGCATCGGCAGTCGTAAAGGGGTTAAACAAAAAAACAGAGTCCTGGAAATGGTCATATGGCCTCCATATCAAAAAGTCTGCCTGGTATTACATGGGGAGGCAGAAGGATTTGCACAAGCCAACTTCTATAAAAGATCTGTGGTCAGTTTTCCAAGATGTTTGATTAACTACCTTGCCGAGTTCCTGCAAAAACTCTGTGTAAGTGTACCTAGAAGAATTGATGCTTGATGATCAGAAGTCAAAGAGTGATCTCACCAAATGTTGAGTTAATTTAAATTTGTTCACTTTACATTATGTTGCTTGAAAAAAATAAAATATTAGGGTGTGTGTGCACGTTGAGCATTTAGTGGCAGAAATTTCTTCACCAAATCTGCATCTACTGGCAGAAAAAACACACTTTTTAATGCATTTTGCAGAGTTTTCATGCATTTATTTTTGCACCAAATCTGCAAAGGAAAACAAAAGCAACATGCGCACAAAATGTCAGGATTCTCATTGACTTTGTTGGTATAAGGATTTGCTTGCAGTCTTATGTCAGAACTGCCTCAAAAGTGCATTCAAAAATGTAATAAAAACGCACATGGCCTTAACACTTCTATTTTGGAAAGCCTTTTTACTTTGCAATGTTTCTTCTCAATTGCCTACAACATTTTCAAAGTTTTACACCTATGGCTTTCTCCATATTAAATCAGTTTCCTCCCAGCCACACTCTGTGCCTTCCTTGCCAGCCACATGACCCTTGGCATAATGTAGAAATGGAGGCACAAAATGGGAAGTTGCAATATAACCTTTAGGGTACCTTTACACACGGCTACATTTGTAGCTTGTCACCAGGTAACTTACTGGTTGCAGTGAAATCATGGATACATGATTCCATTTGTACACAGCAACAAGATAGAACCATGTATCCATGATTTCACTGCAACCAGTAAGTTACCTGGTGACAAGCTACAAATGTAGCCGTGTGTAAAGGTACCCTTAGTTTTACAGTTTTGTACCTGAAGTTGCTGTGATTTTTATGTAGGAAAATAAATGAAATATCCAAAGTGAAATATTTTTTTTTCTATTTGCATTATTACTATGATTTTTGGTTGATGCTTGAGTTATATAAATTTATATATTATTCGCTCGCACGTTGCTCCTTCAACAACAATGAAGCTAGTTCTCCTTGTCCCCAAAGTGTTTTCACATCCCAATCTAGGAGGGAAGCCTCCTCGCTATTGTCAGTTGACTGAGCTTCACTGCCTTGGCTTGTATAATTCTGAATATACAAGGGGATTAGCACAAATGCAATAATCCATGACATTGATTGGCAGTTTTTCAAAATTATAGCTTCCTACTTACAAAAGTTGGTAAACCCAAAGCCTTTTAATATGCACACCATAATAAAAGAAGAGAAGAGTGGTATGTTTAGGAGGGGGAAGACTTGCCATTAAACAAACAATGCTGGAGAAAGGCAGCCTAAGTCTCTCAATCAAACATCTGGGATTCAGAGAATGCTTTCTAGTAACCAATGAGACCGCACAACAGGATTCACTATAATCCCACTTGTAAAATGTGGTCCACGCTTCGTAGAACAAACAGATTGCAAAAGGGAGTAATAAAAACAATTTTAAGTTTATTAGACTAAGTTAGGGGGCAATTCAGTTGGATAATATGTCTTCACACATGGCAGGTTTTGCAAAAAGAACTTTAACTTGGGAAAAGAGAAACTAAATTACAAATTCATATGCAATTAATGTGACCATTAAGGGACTTTTACTACTAGCTGCAAGCTTAAAAGTCTCTAAGTTATAGTGTTTGATTCTTCAACACCTTACTTGTAATAAAACATCCCGCATTGATGGTAGGATTGAGAACAAAATGCTGTCTCTGGACTATGACGGTGTTTTGGTGCATTCTATAAGTCAAAATTCAAGTTTTTGGGCACCATTCTGGAATAGCCTAACATGCCTGCGTTATCAGAACAGATGGACAGCCATTTTAACTTACAAGGCAGACTATCAATTTGCAGAGATCCCCTAAAGGTGTTATTCACAGACTTGTGACAACAGTCTATAGCAGAGGTCCCCAATATTTCTAATCTTGAGAGGCACATTCATCTCTGAAAGAGGGCCGTGAGTCACATTCAGCTCCCACCCTCTTCATAGTAGTGGCAGGCAGAGCCCCTGTGACTGGTATAATGACAGCATAAACCTTCTCACAGAAATCACACTGAGGCAGTATACCAAGATCTAGGGGTTCCTATCTTATCCCCTTTTATATCTGCTCTTCTTTGTGGGGCTACTCACAAAAGTCACCATTTGGGGAACTGTTCTCCATACTTGTTTTGTAGACCTGATGCTAATGCACCAAGCTGGAAGACAGTTGCGAGCCACACCACATCATGGGCTCGCAAGCCACCTATGGCTCCCAAGCCACAGGTTGGGAACCCTGAAGCCACTCTATGTTAATGCAGAGTGCTGAATCGTGACAACATGTGGTTTGTATTCCTGGTGCTTGCAGGCGGTCACGTGAATTGCACACTTGCAGTCATTAACTGACTAGACATGTTTGTCTTTTCTGAACAGACGTAAATTGAAAGTAGACGGATGAGTCTAGTTAGTGTGACAACACGCCTGTGGTTCACCTTTGCTGGGATCAAAGGGCACGTTGATTTGGTATCATTTAGTCCAAACACAGCAATGTGGATGCAACTGGCACTGGGCCAGGTTTATTGTGGTGAAAGCCAACAAAAGAAAACAAAACAGCAAAACCAAAATCCTCGCCTGTCCGGCTCTAACTAAACAGAATGTACCCTCACTACAGGCTGAAGGGCTTCTCCCTTCCGCCTAAACATATAACCAAACAGCAATGGCTTCACTCACGTGCTTCTCCTCACACAGACAGGCTGCCTGTGCTCCCAGGCAGAGAGAGAGCCCCGCCCGTCTCCCAGACTCCTTTTACAGACGCAAACCGCCTCCCCTTACTTCATTAGCAGCCAGGTGATACAACCCAGGTTAGGTTGCATAGGACAGATACCTGGGTGAGATATACCTGCCCTCCTCCACTAACCCCACCTGAGTCCCACATATCCCCCCCTCTGCTCAGACCACTCCGGCTGAGCAGCGGTACCCACACAACAGTGCACCCTAGACAGGGCATCAGCGTTACCCATCCGCGCCCCCGGGCGATGTTCCACCGTGAAATTGTAGGCCTGCAAGGCCAGGAACCACCGAGTCACCCGGCTGTTCCGCTCCCTATTCAAGTGCATCCACTTGAGAGGGGCATGGTCCGTAATCAGCCGGAACTTCCGGCCCCCCAAGTAATATTTGAGGGACTCGAGAGCCCACTTAATGGCCAGGCATTCTTTTTCCACGATGGCATACCGTTGCTCATGCTTGTTTAGCTTACGACTAAGATAAAGGACCGGATGTTCCTCCCCGTCCCTCAGTTGCGACAACACCGCCCTGACACCAGTGTCGGAAGCATCCGTTTGGACCACGAACTCGCATTGGAAGTCAGGAGTCACAAGCACCGGTTGAGAACAGAGGGCCCGCTTTAGGTTGCGGAAGGCCTCCTCCGCTGCCGGGGTCCATCGGACCATGACAGAGTCGTTCCCTTTTGTAAGATCCGTCAGGGGAACAACGATGGCTGCAAAATTGGGAATGAACCGTCGATAATAGCCAGCAATCCCAAAAAAACCCTCACCTGCTTCTTATTGATTGGGTGCGGCCAGTTCTGGATGGCCTGTATCTTGTCAGTCTGGGGCTTAACGGTCCCTCTCCCAATCACGTAACCCAAATACCGGGCTTCTTCCAGCCCGATATGACATTTTTTTGGGTTGGCCGTTAGCCCTGCCTCCCGCAGGTCCTCGATCACAGCCTGTACTTTCCTGAGGTGGGTTTCCCACTCCGGGCTGTATATGACAATGTCGTCCAAATAGGCCGAAGCATACTGCCTATGTGGCCTCAGGATTCGGTCCATTAGTCTCTGAAATGTCGCAGGTGCCCCATGCAGCCCAAACGGCATATGCACATATTGGTACAAACCGTCCGGTGTAGAAAGCGCAGTTTTCTCTTTGGCTGCCTCCGTCAGGGGTATCTGCCAATACCCCTTCGTCAAGTCTAAGGTTGTGATATACCGGGCCTTTCCCAGCCGGTCTATCAGTTCGTCAACTTGTGGCATAGGGTAGGCATCGAACTTAGAGACTGCATTCAGCTTCCTAAAATCGTTGCAGAATCGAATGGTGCCGTCGGGTTTAGGGATTAACACAATCGGGCTCGACCAGGCACTATGCGATTCCTCAATCACCCCTAACTCCAACATCGACGCCACTTCTCGGGAGACGGCGTCACGCCGAGCTTCGGGGATTCTGTAGGGTTTCACCTGTACGGTGACGCCGGGCTCTGTTACAATATCGTGTTTGATGAGCGTGGTCTGCCCAGGTTTCTCGGAAAAAAACTTTTGGTTGTTTACGAGAAACCGCTTGACGTCTGTCTTCTGCCGCTCTGACAGAGTCTCCGCGATCTGGACTTCCGGTATGGTCCGCGTGCGGATCGGAAGGGCCAGACCCGCGGATAGAGCCGGACGGTCCTTCCAGGGTTTTATCAGATTCACATGATAAATCTGCTCCGGTTTCCTTTTACCCGCCTGATGCACTTTATAGTTTACCTCACCTACCCGTTCCATGATTTCAAAGGGGCCTTGCCACCTTGCCAGGAACTTGCTTTCCACGGTGGGGACCAGGATTAACACCCTATCCCTCAGGGCAAAAGTGCGAACCTTGGCTCCCCTGTCATAGGTCCTTTTCTGGGCCCCTTGAGCCTGCATCATGTGCTCTTTCACAATGGGCATAACGGCCGCAATACGGTCCTGCATTTGGGTTACATGGTCTATCACACTTTTGAAGGGGGTAACCTGTCCCTCCCAGGTTTCTTTCGCGATGTCCAACAGACCCCGGGGACGTCGGGCATACAGAAGCTCGAAAGGAGAGAACCCGGTGGAAGACTGGGGTACCTCCCGGATGGCAAAAAGCAAATACGGGAGTAGGTAGTCCCAGTTCGTCCCATCTTTCTCTATCACCCTTCGGAGCATCTGTTTCAAGGTTATGTTGAACCTCTCAACGAGCCCGTCTGTTTGGGGGTGATACACAGAGGTGCGTAACGGTGTTATCCGTAACAGCCGGCAGAGCTCTTTCATTACCCTCGACATAAAAGGGGTCCCCTGGTCTGTGAGTATTTGTTTCGGGATACCAACCCGGCAAAACACATGGACCAGCTCCTTGGCAATGGTCTTGGTGGCCGTGTTACGCAAAGGGATGGCCTCGGGGTAACGAGTGGCATAGTCCAAGATGACCAGGATGTGCTGGTGTCCACGTGCAGACCTGGGGAGGGGCCCAACCAAATCCATCCCGATCCTCTCAAACGGGATCTCAATGATAGGTAGGGGTACCAAGGGGCTACATAGATGAGGCCTGGGCGCCGAGATTTGGCATTCCGGACATGACTCGCAATACATGCGAATATCGTGATGCATGCTGGGCCAAACAAAACAATGCAATATCCGTTCAGTGGTTTTTTTTGGACCCCCAGGTGACCCCCCATCACGTGTGTGTGTGCCAGGTCCAGCACTTTTCGCCTGTAGGATTGCGGCACGACCAATCGTTGTACCGTGTCGTCCCCCTTTTTCTCTATCTGATAGAGAAAGTCGTTCTCCAGGGCCATGTGAGGGTAAGCCAGCCTAGTATCAGCCTCCACCTGTACCCCATTTATCATCTTTACATTTTTCCTAGCCTGCAACAGGGTTGGATCCCTTAGTTGCTCGCTTTGGAAGTCATCTTTCAGGACTTCCAAATCCAGCAAACCGGAAGTTGGAAGACTGTCCACCCCCGCTCCGGCCCTGGGTTCCTCGGAATCGCCAGCCATGACCGAAAATGGGAACTGCAGGACTTCTTCCAGGGATCCCCCCCCAGCTTCCTCCTGGGGATCATCCTCCAGGGGCTCCGGCCCCCCTTGAGGCATCGGAATTGGGTCACCGGGGCCTCCAGCCCGGGGTACCAACTGGTTTTCCCACAACTGCCAGAAGTGGGGAAAATCTCTTCCTAGAATAACATCATGCAGTAAGGCTGGGTCTAGTCCCACCTTATGGTGCACAGTCCCATAAAGAGTAGTAATGCAGGAGATGGTCGTGAGGTACGAGCATGTGTCTCCATGCACACACGTCACCGAAAATTTATCTGACGGACCAGTCGGGACTGACACCAGACTGGCCCTGATTAGAGTTACCACACTCCCTGAGTCCAACAGCGCCACAACATTCTTGCCATCAACAGTCAGGTCACACAGGTGTTTTTCGATATCGCCTGAACCAGCAGCAGCACACACTACCCTAGCAACCATAGACACACGTTTTCCAAAGTCCATGACCTCGCACTGCATGGGTTCAGTGGTTAACGGACAGTTCGCAGCAATGTGACCCGCTTCCTGGCAGCGAAAACACCTTACGGGCCCCTTGCTTAGTCCATAGTTCGGCCCCTTCGGCCTCACGACCCCATAAGCTCCGTTCTCCTCCGCCACTGTTTTAGAATACCGTCCCCCTCCCCTAGTCCCGGATACAGTCTTACCCGACCCCCGGGGAGAGGGGGAAGAGGGAGGAGGTGCCGCATCATCCAGGAGACCTTCCGCCACAGAATAACGTTCCACGAGATCCACCAGTTGATCGGCGGTCGTAGGATTTCCATGACTTACCCACTTCCTCAGGGCTGGCGGGAGAGCTCTTAGGTATTTGTCCAGGACAACCCTTTGGATGATCTCTGGCGCCGACAGCACCTAGGGTTGTAGCCATTTTTTTGTCAGGTGAACCAGGTCGAACATCTGGGACCGTGGAGGCTTATCGGGATGATAAGTCCATTGATGCACTCTCTGTGCTCGTACCGCCGTTGTCACTCCCAGCCGGGCCAGGATCTCCGCTTTTAGTCTATCAAAATCCTGCGCGGCCTCTGGCTCCAGGTCAAAGTACGCCTTTTGGGCCTCCCCTGCCAGAAACGGAGCAAGCAAGCCGGCCCACCGTGCCTTCGGCCACTTCTCCCGCTCGGCTGTCCGCTCGAACCTAGTCAGGTAGGCTTCCACGTCTTCGTCCGCAGTCAGTTTCTGCCAGTACCGACTCACATGAATCACCCTCTGCTCAGCTTCCGGATTCAGCTCCGGTGCGGTTGCCAGGCGCTGCGCCACCTCCTGCAGCAATTGGCGGTCTCTGGTTGTCGTTTCCACCAGTTCCCTCAGCTGTGCTGACATTAGGCGGTTAGCTTCTTGCTGCACCGCAGTGGATTGCACCAGCGCTTTCACCACGTCATCCATTTTGACACTGTAACGTGGTCCTCACATGGGGCACCAAATGTGACAACACGCCTGTGGTTCGCCTTTGCTGGGATCAAAGGGCACGTTGATTTGGTGTCATTTAGTCCAAACACAGCAATGTGGATGCAACTGGCACTGGGCCAGGTTTATTGTGGTGAAAGCCAACAAAAGAAAACAAAACAGCAAAACCAAAATCCTCGCCTGTCCGGCTCTAACTAAACAGAATGTACCCTCACTACAGGCTGAAGGGCTTCTCCCTTCCGCCTAAACATATAACCAAACAGCAATGGCTTCACTCACGTGCTTCTCCTCACACAGACAGGCTGCCTGTGCTCCCAGGCAGAGAGAGAGCCCCACCCGTCTCCCAGACTCCTTTTACAGACCCAAACCGCCTCCCCTTACTTCATTAGCAGCCAGGTGATACAACCCAGGTTAGGTTGCATAGGACAGATACCTGGGTGAGATATACCTGCCCTCCTCCACTAACCCCACCTGAGTCTCACATTAGGTAATGATAGCAAGTGAGCAAACCACATAAATGCGGTCAAGTGCCTGCCTACTCATGCTGGGAATACCAAGGAATCCTGACATTGCACAAGCGTATAGAGTGATTTTCGATTTTTGCCCCAAGCTTGGGCAACCCCTTTAAATTCTGAAGACAAGCAATAAAATGCTGCAGTGATGTTACGTGTCACATTTTCTTATATGTCAATAAGCTCTTCAGTAAATCTTGAAATGGCAAGTTTTGACAGTCAACCTTTACTATAATGCTAGAAGACATTAATAGTTACTGTAAGTGGTGCAACGCATATATTAACAATCTTCTGATATTTTTCCATCACATTAATGCTTCAACTTGCAAATCCTACCATTAACCCCGTATCTTGTTAGATCAAAAAAATGCAGAATATTCTGATGCGCTTTTCTTTGATCATTTTTCATTATTCACTTTACAAAGCCTGAAGTTATCAAGAGGAGATGTATAAAATAATAATTAGATTTTGTCAGAAGTAAATTTCTCAGTGTTAAGGTAAATTTAGAGCTTTACACATACCAACCAATTATCCACAATCCACCTTTTTACCACCGTTTTTGTTTAATGACAAATTTTTCTTAAAAAATATTGTATATTGCAACATTACTCGTTAGGTTTAACCATTATGGAATGGAATATTAGGCACTAACAATGTGAAAAAAGCAACGCTTGACTATTTTTTTCTTACTTATTCTTCGAATGGTGACTCTGTGCACATGCCATAGGCTATGCTCACACACTGTGTTTTTACTGAGTTTTTGCTGCATTTTTATGTTGCATTTTTACCTTGGTTTTATGGTCATCTATAATTTAAACCTGCATTTTTGTTTCCCAGCAAAACCTATGTGATCCAGGGAAGAGCTGTCCACACACATTATGCTCGGTGCGCATGCCCAGAAGGCCCGAGACATCAGGTAGGCTTCTGGGCATGCACACTGAGCATAATGAAGCCGCTCAGGGCACCCAGGAAGTCTTTACACTGTACAGATACAGAAATGACACCAGATCACCATCATACACACACAGGGGGGAAATTTGAATCACAGAGTCGGGAACGCACCAGGGAAATCAATTATCACGCCTAGCGGGGCATGATAAGAGCAGTGAGGGGTGGAAACAGAGCACTGGAGACAGCCCATGTCAGTCTACAGACATAGATTTGCATGAAAATATGTAAGTTACTATTTTAGTTTTTACAGACATTATCTTGCAGTTTTAGCTTAGAGAGGGATGGTTAGGGAAGTGCTAGTAATGTGCAGGGACAGATATTGGTAGGTTAGTGGGCTAAAATGAGCTGACAGGTTCAGTTTAATCAGTATCCCGTGGGCAGAGGTAGCTCACAGCTCATGAATATGCCTGACTGCAAGTATATAGTGCCTGCAGATCCCTCTGCAATAAAATTGTGTCACAAATCCTCCTTGCAATGTGTCTAGGATGCATTAGGACAGAGGTCCCAAACTCCAGTCCTCAAGACCCACCAACAGTGCAGGTTTTCAGGATTACCTTAGTATTGCACAGGAGTCAGAATTATCACCAGTGCAGGTGATTAAATTACCACTTGTGCAATACTAAGGAAATCCTGAAAACATGAACTGTTGATGGACCTTGAGGACTGGAGTTGGAGACCTTTGTAATAGGAAATATTGTGATGTTGGGTATCTGCTGTGCTGAGTAGAGATGAGTGGACCCTTGGAAGTTTGGGCTTTGGTGGTGCAGCCAGACTTTTTTTGCATTCTGTTTGAGACCAAAACTTGATCCAAACTTCATTGGAAGTCACTGATTGGGCAGTTCGACTCTCTGACCATATATAGACTACAGCCAGCCATAATTAAACCACTTCCAGGGGTGGGAGGGTGGGTACTTGTAGTTTTTTTGTTGTTTGTTTTACAACACACTGCACCTATTAACTCTGATTTTTCACCCAGTGCAAGCCAATCAAACACTGCAAGCAGCTCATACTGCTCATACTGGGCTGAGCACCAAGCATACCTGAGCATAGCACTGTATGATTGAATGGATATGTAAAGCATCCGAACTCAGGATACAAACAAGTTCCACATCTTTAGTGCTGAGCTGTCAGTAGTTGATTGAAAGTACAGACTTCTATTTTGGTTGTGGGAGGTGCTGGACGATTCAGGTGTTCCATCTTCCTTGTGATTGCTCTGCTACTTTACTGAGCTACGTCTCCAAGAATCTTGCCAGTCATATATTCTATTGTGGTGCTCTTGGCCTACATTGCTGTGGCTGTCCAGTTTTTTACAAAAAACGTATTAACTAAGTACCCTGTTTTTGATACAGTTCTTTACTAAGCACTTGCTTTTTATTATTATCTTTTTATAGCAGTGTACTTCCACATGTTTGTTATACTGTTTTTTTCTGTGGTCTAGATATGTGATGGTGTGAACGCAGTCCTACAGACCCGTTCACATTGTGCCCTGGCTCAGTTGCAGTTTTTCATTAATTCTCTTCTTTAGCAAGACAAGGAGTGCTCCACCCCTCCTTTTCTGAGTCAGGCACATAAAGTGCTGTCTGCTGCACTGTGTCCATATTGATTTCTGGATCATCTTCACCCTGCATCCATGAGGTATATTTATACAGGATCAGGTTTTAAATTAGTTAGATAGGACCATTCTGATAAGGGTCACCGTGGCGAGGTGGAACGGCTTACGTACATTTTTTGCAAAAAACGTATTAACTAAGTACCCTGTTTTGATAGTTTTTTTTACTAAGCACTTGCTTTTTATTATTACTTTTTTATAGCAGTGTACTTCCAGACGTTTGTTATACTGTTTTTTTCTGTGGTCTAAACCTCATTGAAAGTCACTGATTGGGCAGTTCGAGACTCTGACCATATACAGCCTACAGCCAGCCATAATTAAACCACTTCCAGGGTTGGGAGGGTGGGTATTTGTAGTTTTTTTGTTGTTGTTTGTTTTACAACACACTGCACCCAATAACTCTGATTTTTCACTCAGTGCAAGCCAATCAAATACTGCAAGCAGCTCATACTGCTCATACTGGGCTGAGCACCAAGAATACCTGAGCACAGCACTGTATGATCGAATGGATATGTAAAGCAAGCGAACTCAGGACACAAACAAGTTCCACATATCTATTGCTGAGCTGTCAGTAGTTGATTGAAAGTACAGACTTCTATTTTGGTTGTGGGAGGTTCTGGGCGATTCAGGTGTTCCATCTTCCTTGTGATTGCTCTGCTACTTTACTGAGCTACGTCTCCAAGAATCTTGCCAGTCATATATTCTATTTGTGTGGTGCTGTTGGCCTACATTGCTGTGGCTGTCCAGTTTTGATCATTGTTATCTGACCCTGGACTGCTGCCTGATTACTCTTCTGTCTGCTCACTGTACTTGAAGGGATCTCATGGTATTTTGACCCTGGACCATGTCCTGAGTATGTCTCAGTTGAGTCCCTGAATTTTATTTGTGCTCCCCTGAAAACCTGACCACTTACCATTTCCTAACAAGAGAATAAAGTGATAATACCTCCGTAATAAACCCAGTAAACAGTCGCATACAACAATGGCTATGCTAGTGCAAAAGTTTAATAACAAGGCCAGTTGTAGTACAAAAAACTGGGAACGTACAGATTGGATAGTACATGACACCAGAGGAGACCGACACAGAGGTCACAAACAATAATACATGGAAGGTATAAAGTGCAGAGTGCAGTACAATGAGGTAGAAGTTAGTATCACATCCAAGGACTATTGCACAGTAATGGGATAAACAAGTGTAGTAATCACAAGTGATACTAACTTCTACCTCATTGTACTGCACTCTGCATTTTATTCCTTCCATGTATTATTGTTTGTGACCTCTGTGTCGGTCTCCTCTGGTGTCATGTACCATCCAATCTGTACGTTCCCAGTATTTTGTGCTGCAACTGGTTTTGTTATTAAACTTTTGCACTAGCATAGCCATTGTTGTATGCGACTGTTTACTGGGTTTATTACATACAGTTAGGGCCAGAAATATTTGGACAGTGACACAATTTTCGCGAGTTGGGCTCTGCATGCCACCACATTGGATTTGAAATGAAACCTCTACAACAGAATTCAAGTGCAGATTGTAACGTTTAATTTGAAGGGTTGAACAAAAATATCTGATAGAAAATTTAGGAATTGTACACATTTCTTTACAAACACTCCACATTTTAGGAGGTCAAAAGTAATTGGACAAATAAACATAACCCAAACAAAATATTTTTATTTTCAATATTTTGTTGCGAATCCTTTGGAGGCAATCACTGCCTTAAGTCTGGAACCCATGGACATCATCAAACGCTGGGTTTCCTCCTTCTTAATGCTTTGCCAGGCCTTTACAGCCGCAGCCTTCAGGTCTTGCTTGTTTGTCGATCTTTCCGTCTTAAGTCTGGATTTGAGCAAGTGAAATGCATGCTCAATTGGGTTAAGATCTGGTGATTGACTTGGCCATTGCAGAATGTTCCATTTTTTTGCACTCATGAACTCCTGGGTAGCTTTGGCTGTATGTTTGGGGTCATTATCCATCTGTACTATGAAGCGCCGTCCAATCAACTTTGCAGCATTTGGCTGAATCTGGGCTGAAAGTATATCCCGGTACACTTCAGAATTCATCCGGCTATTCTTATCTGCTGTTATGTCATCAATAAACACAAGTGACCCAGTGCCATTGAAAGCCATGCATGCCCAAGCCATCACGTTGCCTCCACCATGTTTTACAGAGGATGTGGTGTGCCTTGGATCATGTGCCGTTCCCTTTCTTCTCCAAACTTTTTTCTTCCCATCATTCTGGTACAGGTTGATCTTTGTCTCATCTGTCCATAGAATACTTTTCCAGAACTGAGCTGGCTTCTTGAGGTGTTTTTCAGCAAATTTAACTCTGGCCTGTCTATTTTTGGAATTGATGAATGGTTTGCATCTAGATGTGAACCCTTTGTATTTACTGTCATGGAGTCTTCTCTTTACTGTTGACTTAGAGACAGATACACCTACTTCACTGAGAGTGTTCTGGACTTCAGTTGATGTTGTGAACGGGTTCTTCTTCACCAAATAAAGTATGCGGCGATCATCCACCACTGTTGTCATCCGTGGACGCCCAGGCCTTTTACAGTTCCTAAGCTCACCAGTCAATTCCTTTTTTCTCAGAATGTACCCAACTGTTGATTTTGCTACTCCAAGCATGTCTGCTATCTCTCTGATGGATTTTTTCTTTTTTTTCAGCATTAGGATGTTCTGCTTCACCTCAATTGAGAGTTCCTTTGACCGCATGTTGTCTGGTCACAGCAACAGCTTCCAAATGCAAAACCACACACCTGGAATCCACCCCTGACCTTTTAACTACTTCATTGATTACAGGTTAACGAGGGAGACGCCTTCAGAGTTAATTGCAGCCCTTAGAGTCCATTGTCCAATTACTTTTGGTCCCTTGAAAAAGAGGAGGCTATGCATTACAGAGCTATAATTCCTAAACCCTTTCTCCGATTTGGATGTGGAAACTCTCATATTGCAGCTGGGAGTGTGCACTTTCAGCCCATATTATATATATAATTGTATTTCTGAACATGTTTTTGTAAACAGCTAAAATAACAAAACTTGTGTCACTGTCCAAATATTTCTGGCCCTAACTGTAGGTATTATCACTTTATTCTCTTGTTAAAAAATTGGTTAAGTGTACCTTATGTTTACGTCCATGATCCCCTGGATTTTTTGTTAAAACACTTACCATTTCCTGACTACACCTCTATCTACTCCCTGAATATACTACAAGCTCTCCTGGATCCCGGATAAACTGATTTCCCTGCTGTGTGTGCTACCTGTAAGTAGTGACTTGTGTCACAATATGTAAGTTTAAGTTTAGCCAAATTACAGCATCAGTGTGTCCACCCATAGATTTTTACTTTCTCTTGTTAAGAGTCATCTACTCAGTAAACAAATTCAACACATTTGCTATAGTATGGTAGAGAAACCCTGACGGACTATAACTCAAAACCACTGGGTGGCCACACACAGAAATATATATCAGAAACATCCCTGAACATAACAACACAAAATCAACTCACACTAGTGTGTTGGGACGTGTCAAGTATAAAGAAATGGACAGAAGAATGCATCTGTTTTTCTGCAAACAACAATATTCTTCTCGATACAATATGCTAGGGCAGCAGGAAGCAGGTGAATTTTTTTTTGTTTTTTTTATAAATAAAAGGAAATACAATTGACCTAAAAATGTTATTATTTGCGATTTTAATGAAAATGTTTCATTTTAGCTTTGGTGGAATGAACAATAGTATCTCTGGGGGATACTCACATGGCCAGTATATTCTGTTCTAGAACTGACTCATACAGAGTTAAGCAAGTGCAAAGGATTCTGGATGTGTGAATGTAAATGAGCAGAGAAAGTTACTTGTAGGGCAAAGTTATTAATCATGTCTTCGTGTATATATGGCTTCAATTAAGATTGTTGATAAAATTTGAATTATGAAAAGATACCTTAGGATATGTCCTGAAACTGATTATATTCTTACTCAAAGTAGCAAGATTTTTTAAATTAAGCTTGTAACCCCGCTGTTGCTGGAGTGAGCAATTCTGTTGAGAGAAACTATAATAATCTGAAAAACCTTATCTGCCAGGAGAAACAATCTGGTTCTAATGCACTGGGGATGGAATTTGACCTTTTTAGTCACATTTGGTTGTTCAAGCAAACAAAATCTATATTTCCAAGCTATGCATAGGGACAAAAAGAGGAAATTTAAATTAATCTGTAAAGTCAAAACCTACGGTGTTTGCTACTTCTTTCTATAATTTATTTTCTTGGCACTGGAAGCACATAGCCTACTAATTAATCATACAACAAAGAGGTCCTTGATACTGAACACATTCAGATACATCCTTACTATGTTGTGCCCAGCCATAGGCAGCAGCAAATATTCACAATTTAATCCAACATTTTGGTCTCAGTATTGTTCTTCTGATTTTGGAGGAGTTGAAACTTGCATTACTATATACATACTGCTTTAATAAAATGATCAATCAGATCTTATTAGCACTGGGTATCCACAAGATTATTGTACATTACGTACATCAGCATATTGCTCTTGTCCTACTGTTATATGGAAAAAAAGGAAAAAAATTGTATTCAAACCAAAATTTGATTATGTATCCAGTATTGATAGATTTGCTTTCTAATATCTTATAGACACCAGACACGCAATACGTTTGGACAATATTCTATGACCAGAGGCGCAATTGCAATAGGTGCAGGAGTTGCAATTGCAGCGAGACTCTGGAGCCTAGGAGGCCCCAATAGTTCCTTTAGCCTATAAAAAAAGACTATTGCTATTAAAGGGAACCTGACCTCGAACAGTGAGCCCCTGCCTCTTTTAATCTGTCACTGCACCATGGTAATACATTTCTAGGCATCCCTGTGTGTCTCTAAAGTGCTATTGGAAAGTTTATAAAAGTTGCTTTTATACCTTATGATCTGCTGCTTCTCATTATTTGAGAAGCCGCAAAAGGCGTTCCTTTGTGCTTCTCTCCGCCGCCTGCTTGTAAATTATTCACGCCCCGATGGGCATGCTAGAGAGCAGAGAGGCTGTGCGCGTGCTGCAAGGGGCTGTAAAGCCACTATTACACAACTCGCATCATATCCAGCTTTACCACATCAGTACACCAATTAGGGTCTACTGCCGACCTCGCGATGCCGATTGCGCATGTGCTAGGTGTGTTCACAGCATCTTACAGATAAGCTGCCATGAACACACCTCGCGCATGCACAATTGGCATCGGGAGGTTGGCAGTACACCCTAATGGGTGTACTGATGTGGTAAAGCCGGATATGATGCGATTTGTGTAATAGCGGCTTTACCACCCCTTGTAGCACGCACACAGCCTCTCTGTTCTCTAGCATGCTCATCGGGGCGTGAATAATTTACAAGCAAAAAAAAAAATAACAGTAACTGAATTGCTGACTTTTGTTCATTCTGCATCTGAAAAATCTGAATAAAAAGAGATCAAAAAGTGTTATATACCAAAAAATGGAAGCAAAAAAAATATTCAACTCGTAAGGGAAAAAATAAACCCCTGTATTATAAAAGACAATTTGTAATATATGATAAAAAAAAAGCATGAAAAACAATATAAATCTGGTATTGCTGTAATCACACCAGCCCAAAGAATAAATCCATCTAATACCTAATACCACACAGTGAACCGTGCAAAAAATGAATCTCATACTGCTGTCTTTGTTCAGTTTGCCTCCCAAAAATTGGAATAAGGCTCAGTCAACATTTATCCTGTGTTTTCTACTAAACACATACATTGCATTTCTCTTTAAATCCCCAAAACTAGGATTCTGACAAAGTCCACGACAGAACCAATCATTATAATGAAGCAGATGGAGACACTTTGGGCTCTGTCTGGCCTCTGTTCTGGCAGGTGTCTCATCATGTGACCACAGTTCTGTGCATGCCTAAAAAAATGGATAGCACTGGAACAGGTGCTAAACACAGTTTAAAGCGTCCCCCTCTGACTCTGATTTAGCTGAAATCCTCGACAGAACTACTCACTCTCATTTCTTGTGGCATTTCTATGTAAACCACAACATTTTCTATGTTAACCACAACATAACTGCTCAGAATAGAACAAAAGAATGTGATCCCAGCTTTATATTGAAAGCGATCAAAAAATGTTATGTATCTCAAACTGACAAACTGACCTGCAGCATTGCGTCTCACTCTACGTCATGTCAGTTTATTCTTGCAGAGACACAAGTGTCTCAAAAATAAGCTGAATCAGTAATCCTGATTATGAGCCTTAACACCACGTTCTGCTGGAGACAACACATGCGTCTCCACCAGAGGAATTTGCATATGCAAATTGTCACTTCAGTGAGAAAGTAGATAAACTCTAATGCCACCTAATAAAAGTAGCAATCCTAAATATGATTTAGGATTGTGCCAGATGAGAACCACAATCTGCAGATGCTGCGTTTCGGGGTGATTGCCCCTCATCAGTGCAGTGTGTGTGAATTCTGATCTGGCTGCATGAGAGGTTGAGACGAGGTCTGGGGGAACAGCTATTCTCCTTGTGGAGAGTATTCAGCCAGCCAGCCGTGAGTTTAGGGTTCTGATCTGGCAGAAATCCTAAATCATAATAAAAGGCTTGTTAAAGAGTCATTTATGACTTTTAAGCTTCAGTAGGACAAAGTACCTCGTGGTCCGAGCTGCTTTGTTCGTATGATAGAAAAACCATATACAGCGAGCGGTATGCCTGGGTATGGGGGTAGCTAGTTTATTTTCCAACATGTTTCGGAGTCGTATCCCAAACTCCTTCCTCAGGGAACCTGAGGAAGGAGTTTGGGATACGACTCCGAAACGCGTTGGAAAATAAACTAGCTACCCCCATACCCAAGCATACCGCTGTATCTGGTTTTTCTATCATACGAACACAGCAGCTCGGACCACGAGGTACTTTGTCCTACTGAAGCTTATCATGACCACAGTGACCTGTGGAAGTACAGTCTTGGCAGCAGCTGTACTGTTCTGAGCGATCACGCCGGTTGTGTGCTACACAACCCCATCAGGTGAGCAGTTCCTATATTTCACCATAATAATCCTGTCTCCTAAGGATAAGACCCTATTTGCGCATTCTCCCCCCTATTTTAGATTTATGATTTTTAGGATTGCTACCTGTATTAGGTGGCATTAGAGTTTTCACTTCCTCACTGAAGTGACAATTTGCATATGCAATTTCCCAGAGGAGCATTGAAGCTTTAAAGGTACCGTCACACGCAGCGATATGGCTTCCATATCGCCGTAAATTCGTGTATTTCGGCAATGTGGAAGCCAAAGTACTCATACTACTCACAGCTCCTGCAGATGCCTGTAAGGAAAACATCTCTGGGGCTCACCATGGGATCCCTGGGAGGATAAGAAAATGTGTGGGTCACTGTCTGTGTGTCTGTCTATCTGTGTTCCCCAAAATGGGGCAAAAAGGCAAAAAAAATGGATGATGCGTTTGCGATGCTTTTTTGCAAAAAGAGGATTTATTTTTGGTGAGTAAACTGCACCAAGAAATGGATCAACAAAAAGCAGAGCACAAACACTCTGTATGAATGAGGCCTTAGATGTATCCGTCAATGAATTGTATTATACTGAATCATGAATATGATCAGGGAATTGTAAGACAACCTCCTTAAGCACCAAGCATTTTTATGAGTTTGTGTATTTTTTTTTTCCAAATCAAATCTACCCTTTTTGTATTTTGACCAGTGTTATTTTGTAATATTTATTACCGTATATACTCGTGTATAAGCCGACCCGTGTATAAGCCGACCCCCCTACTTTTGCCCCCAAAACCTGGGAAAATCTATTGACTCGTGTATAAGCCGAAGGTGGACCCTAGCACAAGTATACAGCCCCCAGCAGTGTGGTATACACCAGTCCCAGAGGTAGATACAGCAGCCCCAGTGGTAGTATACACGCAGCCCCAGTAGTATATACAGCCCCAGTGGTAGTATATACAGCCCCAGTGGTAGTATACAGGGCCCCAGAGGTATATAGCAGCCCCAGTGGTAGTATACAGGGCCCCAGAGGTATATAGCAGCCCCAGCGGTAGTATACAGGGCCCCAGAGGTATATAGCAGCCCCAGTGGTAGTATACAGGGCCCCAGAGGTATATAGCAGCCCCAGTGGTAGTATACAGGGCCCCAGAGGTATATAGCAGCCCCAGCGGTAGTATACAGGGCCCCAGAGGTATATAGCAGCCCCAGTGGTAGTATACAGTGCCCCAGAGGTATATAGCAGCCCCAGTGGTAGTATACAGGGCCCCAGAGGTATATAGCAGCCCCAGTGGTAGTATACAGTGCCCCAGAGGTATATAGCAGCCCCAGTGGTAGTATACAGGGCCCCAGAGGTATATAGCAGCCCCAGTGGTAGTATACAGTGCCCCAGAGGTATAGCAGCCCCAGTGGTAGTATACAGGGCCCCAGAGGTATATAGCAGCCCCAGTGGTAGTATACAGGGCCCCAGAGGTATATAGCAGCCCCAGTGGTAGTATACAGGGCCCCAGAGGTATATAGCAGCCCCAGTGGTAGTATACAGGCAGCCCCAGTAATGCAGGCCCCCCCCAGGGTCTCTCCGGTCACCTGTAAAGCAAGCAATACTTATCAGTGTCCCGCTCGCACCCGCCGCTGCCGACATCCACGATCCTCCATCTTCATGCGACTCCTCTTCCTGTTTCCTGTGCGCGTCGCCGGGAATGACGTCATTGCCGGCGACGCGCACAGAAACAGGAAGAGGAGTCGCATGAAGATGGAGGATCGTGGATGTCGGCAGCGGCGGGTGCGAGCGGGACACTGATAAGTATAGCTTGCTTTACAGGTGACCGGAGAGACCCTGGGGGGGCCCTGCATTACTGGGGATGCGGGGGCTGCTGTATACCGATGTATACATCGGTATGTACCGATGTATACATCGGTATACAGCACTGACTCGCGTATAAGCCGAGGGGGGTACTTTTCAGCCCAATTTTTGGGCTGAAAAACTCGGCTTATACGCGAGTATATACGGTAATTTTTTTAATGTAAAAGATGTTCATGGATATTTTTTCTTTTTTGAAAACACAAAAGTGTGGAAATTGAGGTCTGAAAAAGATGGCAGGGTTCATACAGACCTTAGCTGAGGCCTTGTTGTATTTCCTTTATTTTCAGAATATATATATAAAATGCTTATTTCTGACAGGTTTGGGCTGATTTATTGTGGATCTGCTGTAAGTTTGCTGTAACTAGCTACTGCTCTTCCAGTAAAATAATATTTTCAAATATTGCTTCTAATCACTGTACCCCCAACTAATAATAAATTGTGCCCATGTTTTTGTGTTCAGTTTCTTAGGCTAGGGTCACACTTCGGCTCACGTTCATGGACCCGCTAATGAAATTGGAGCCGTAGCGCACAGAGTTAATGGCAAGCCCTGCCAGCCAATGCTGCCCCATAGAAACCCTCTGTTTACCTTAGCAGCGGCCACACAGGACGTGCGTTCGCTGTTTGATGTGATGAAGCGCACATCCTGTGTGGCCATTGCTAAAGTAAACAGATGGTTTCTATGGGTCTGTGTTGGCTGGCAGGGATTGCCGTTAACGCCGTGTGCCACGGCTCCAATTTCTAAGTTTTTAGCTGGTTTGTGAACATGGGTGGCAGCCCAAGTGTGACCCTAGGAATTTATCTAGGAATTTTTCACTTTTACACTTTTGATGTTTAAACATAGCTTTGTGTCTGTAATAGGGTCCTTACATTTTTCTTCATCTCTAATATCTGTGGTCACCTAGAGGGTTGAGCAGTGACCGACATGCACACGATTTATTCGTCTGGTGTTGTGAGCTCCATCATTCACCTCTACGTGTCACATTGAAAGCCAATCATGCACAGTTTTGTGGACCTTCCTTGACAAGCAGAGGATATTCCTCTTCACCTCTATAGGGAAGTTTCCAGGAATTAGTGTGTGATGAAAAGATCAATCTTGGCACCCTAGACAAATGGTGCAGAAGTCACCACTGCTGCTGTAGGCCGCAGACAGTGACATCAACCTGTGCTAATGTAGATCAAACAACACAAAGGTTTCTTTACTGAATATGAGCTGTACAATGATTTCTTTTTACTGCCCATTAAAACAGTGACATTGTTTGTTACACAACCCTTTTGGACTCCTCTGATAACTTTCCACCATTTTTCGCAGCTTGTCTTAGTCTAATGTCAAAGTGCTTTTTTTGTCATTACATGTTGCTATTATTGTTAAATGCTATTATATTACATTGGCATTTGCTAAAGAACAGTGGCCAAATCTTTTTTATTTAATTTTACATGCTTAACCCCTTTACCCCCAGGCGATATACAGTTTTTTGTTTCAGTTTTTTTCCTCTCCTTTCAAGAGCCGTAACTTTTTATTTTTTCACCAATATAGTCATATGAGGGCTTGTTTTTGCAGGCTGTGTTGTATTTTTTAATGACACCACTAATTTTACCATATATTATACTGGAAAATGGGTAAAAACTCCAAGTGCAAAAAAAGTGCAATTCCAAAATGTTTTTTGGGGTATTTTTATTTACCATGTGTACTATGTGGTAAAACTGACCTAGCAGTATGATTCCCGAGGTCAGTACGACTACACAGATACCTGTGCTGTTCAAAAGGAGGGCACCATATCAATTCAGGCAAATAATTGCAGCGTTCACCAAAAATACACCTTACTCATACACTATATTTCCTTGTTGTGCAGAGTACACAGATACCAAACATGCAAAAAATGTTATATTTTACGTGGTGAAATAAAATTTAGAATTTAGCAAAAAAATAAAAGAATTGTCCATTTGTCGCCATTTTCCAAGACCCATAGTGTTCTCATTTTTCAGAATCTTGGGCTGTGTAAAGGCTTTTTTTTTGCTTCCTGAGCTGACATTATTAATTATACTATTTTGGTGCATATTCAATGTGTTATTTGCGTTTTATTGCAGTTTTGCATCTACAAAAAGACGCAATTCTTGTGTTTTCATTATTTTTTCCGATACGCAGTTTACCATTCAGATTAATATATTTTAGATTTTTGATAGATTGGACATTTCTGAACGCGGCAATACCTAATATGCATATTTTTTTGTTTTATCTTCAATGGGGCAAAAATGAAGTGATTTAGCATTTGTGTTTTTCATTTTTTCATACTTTTAAAAACTTGTCTTTTTACTAGTCCCCTTAGGGGACTTGAAGCTAACCACTGTCTGATTGCTTGTGCTGCACAGAGCCATGCATCAGCACCACTCTGTACAGCATAAAGGATCACTTCCTATAAACTCTGGCACTCAGCCAACACTTACAGGAAATACATGATCACAGACATGGGGATATCAGCTGACCCCTGGCTCTCATTTCAACCCATCAGCACCCTGCGATCATGTCTTAGCACCACTGATGGGAACAAGAAATGGTGAAATCCCCGCCGATGCGTATTAAGTCGCCTAAAAGTACATCATTGGTTGTAAAGGGGTTAATAGCCTTTGGCCAAAGTTCTGGATTACAAGACATGATCATTGTCAAAAGCTATGTCCCGTTAAGGTTTGCCTCAACTGCTGTAACACAAATTACCTACTATAGAAATAGATAATGACTGAACGTTATAAAACAATATTTACAAGTGGGAAGAAATGTATAAGGTTACAATTGGAAGGATTATTGTAACACAGCTTTTCAATCATTCAGTAATAACATGACTTGTCTCTGAACCATTTATATATTTGTTGTCAAGTTGTATTGTGCAGTTGAAAAATAAAGGCTCCCTTGATGGAACAAAACACATCAGCAATATGTTGTATGAGAATAAAGCAATATGTGCCTCTTTCGATGCCCGTCGTTTGCCTACCAATGGTGCAGTGCTCCCCATTCCAGCCATCTCTGCATTCACATTTTCCATCTTTGCAAGTTCCATGTTCAGTGCAGCGAGGGTGGCAAACACGTTGGTCACATGCCACCCGGTCCACCCTTCTTCACAACGACATGCTCCACCAACACAAACACCATGAGTGCCGCAGTCCACAGAGCATACCTCTGCAACAGACAAGAATAAGAGATAAAAACATACAACTAATGATATAGTCATGACATCTGACTATAAAAAGTCGTCATTAATATAGCACATGTACACTGTGCATACACTACAAAAATTCATATGCTACTTGTATCACATCCAAAATGTCTATCTACTCTATTAAATAAAAGAAATAGTTATTAACAGTGATCATGTAACATATTTAAGCAGAAGCTCCACTATCAGATCTATCGGTCTGTCTAATTATCTACAGTAGGGGTCCCTAACCTGTAGCTCATGAGCCACATGTAACTCAGGGCCTGTGATTTTTGACTCATAGCTGCATTCCAACTTGGTACATAAGCACTATGTCTAGCAAACCTCTATGAATAGCTCTTATCTATATATAATATTGACCCTCTCTAAAGAAGAGTGACGAAACGTGCGTCAGCAGGCTTTTTTCTCCTTGTATGGTCTATATTGGTTATGGTAACTATATTTGTTAATATAATGGCTACCTTTATTATGGACTGGGCTTCATAATATTACCAATTATGCTACTGTCAGGCATTAACTGGGCTATATAACAATTATACCATTTCCAACCTTAATTTTAATTTATCATCATAGCCCTAAAGATCATTGGGATCATGTAGTTTTATACAACCATTATATATATATATTTTTTTTTTTGCATTAACTTCATCTGAAATTTTTGCAAATACTTTAGCTCAGTCATTTATCAGCAGTCTTATCTAAGGCCCCGTTCACACGCTGCGTATTTGTCACGTATTTTTACGTGCACTTGTTCTCCAAAAGCGCATCTGCGTCTGCGTTTCCCGGCAAAGTGAATGGACATTTTACGCAGCACTTTTGGGGTTTCTTCCATAGGCCCCTTTATAAAGAGCTGGAAATACAGATTTGTCTGCTATTCAGACAAAGCGTATTTCAAGTTGTTTTATACGCGCATCAATTAGTGGCAAAAGTAGGAATGGGGCACCAGTGTGAACAACAGTCTCAAGCAATCCCCGCAGACGCAGCTGGTCACAATACACCGCGGTGCCATTCCAAAGATGCAGACAGCACAATTCAGATAGAAAAGACGGCACTCACTGGTCAGCGCTGCACTTTTATTCAAGTTTGCTGGTTACATGTTGCAGGGAGGGGGAAAGACCTGTTACCTCTGTCTTTCCCCCTCCCTGCAACATGTAACCAGCATGAGTGCCGTCTTTTCTATCTGAATTGTTTTACATGCGCATATTTTTACATGCGCTTTTCCCCATTAAAACGAGCGCATAAGAATATGCAACAAAATATGCGACGTGTGTACGCAGCCTAAGAATTGTACTTTCTTGTTGTTAATAATTGCACTTGCACTTTTATAATTGTTTATTATAGCAGTTGAAATGTACAGCATTGCTGATCCAATCCTATATATTTTTGTGTAGCTTAGTTAGTAGCACTTTATTATTTTTTTTGTGTATTGTACACCCATAGCTAACTGACCATTCCCATACTATTTTGTGGTTATCATCCTCCTATATTGTAATGTTTTTTATTGTTCATGCATATTTCTATAAAGTATTTGTTTTGGATAAATTTTGTTCTTATCTGTAGTATTTGCAGCCTCTTTGAGGTGTGTTAAAAGTCACTGGTATTATCTCCGGACACAAATTTAGGTCTTTGAAATCTTATGAGGAGCAGGTCTCCAGATGGTGACTTTTGTGACTAGCTCCACATAGAATAGTAGATCTTAAAGCTTCATCTGTCATTATACAGGTACTGGGGGCTCTGGATGTTGTACCATGAGGGGGTGGCAGCATGACGTGGCTTGCGACCCTGTCTAAGATCTGTGGCTCTCAAGATCAGAAAGGTTAGTAACCTCTGATCTACAGCATTGATCTAATAAAATGTATCTTTATCTACAATATCTATATTTTCTTATCTATTGCATCTATCTACTCTATCTAATATATCTTTATCCACAGCTGTCAATTATATTTAACACTGAAGTATATCTGGTTCAGATAGCTGGTTATTTAGACCATAATCCTATTGTCTCTTTAATACAAGGAAACCAGATAATAATTAAGTCTAAATAAGCACCAAAACCCCTACATTGGTCTCTAAACATGGTGGTGAAATACAATTAAGTGCTCATTGCCTTTTTTCTCATTCACTGGTTCACCTCTTCTGCTGTAAAATGATGATTAAGCTTTGTCTTATGCATCATTCATGGACCATCATACTACACATTTTATATGCTTCCACGTATTCTCAGAATTATGTCCACATTACTCCTTAAAAGTGAGGAAAATGCTGAAAAACTTTAATTTCAGATTGTATTAGTGTGTCATCAGTCAGTTACATCCATATATACATATACAAGTGACATGAACACTTTAACATATATATCATAATGCATAGACTTTTGGGTATTCAGTGCGTGGAAGCAGAAATATTGCATGATGAAACATTTACAGCTAGATTTCCAGAATTACAGCCTTTAGGGAGCATACAAGGATTTAGTTCTATAAGCATATTGCAACGTTGTCCTTCTATCGGCAGGGAAGCTACTTGGTAAGGATTTTTGCAGGTCAGCTTTTCCTATCAGTATCCGCAGTGGGTACTCGATACCCCATTTTGTTAAGGCCCTATTACACGCTGCAATGTCCCAGCGATTCCACCAACCATCGAGATCGCTGGGACATTGCCTGTGTGACTGCTCACCAGCGTTCAGATAGCGGACTCACCAGCGATCAGTGACCAGCGAGAACGCTGGTAACTAGGGTAAACATCGGGTAAATAAGCAGAGCGCTGCGCTTAGTTACCCAATGTTTACCCTGGTTACCAGCATCCCAGTATGTACTGTGTGGCGCTGGGAGGTCGTTGATCGTTGGTCTCCCACTGTCACACACACCGATGCTGGCCGCCTAGCGGGAGACCAACGATCAAAAAATGGTCCTGGCCATTTACCAACGATCAGCGATCCGATCGCTGGTCGTTGGTACATGTCGCACGCAGTGGCGTCGCTATGAGGTCGCTGCAACGTCACAAAACTGGTGATGTTGCAACGATATCATTAGCAATATCGTTGCGTGTAACAAGGCCTTTAGACAGGAGTACATCTAATAGACTAAGAACTAATGTGAAATTTTTCTAAATATCATCATAAAGGAACCTAAAATGTTTATTAATTACCTGATGTACAAATCAATAGGAAATATTAGATACTTTATTGGATGACAAAGATAAGAATTGCTAAAAATTTTAATATTTCAGAAATTCTATACATGAGTCCAAGTGTTGGAGAAAGTGATGTCCCTCTGAAGTGCTATTATATCCTCAAATAGTTGACCCACTAGAAATATTCTACATGTATTGTATTTGGAGGTTCCATTGCTGGAAAGATGTTTTTTATCCCTACTTTGATTCTGAGCATTGTCACTTCTGCTCGATTCAGTTTATTGGACTAAGGCCCCTTTCGCATCAGCGTTTTTTTTGCGCGGCCGCACCTGCCGCAAGTGCCGAAACCGCACTTGCCGCATCTGCCGCACCCTTACCGCAAGCCCCATAAACATTGCATGGGGCTTGCCGCAAGTGTGCCGCAAGTGTCGCGGTTATGCAGTAATCGCGGCAGATGCGGTTTTTTCACCGCATCTGCCGCGATTTGAAAAAAACGCTAGTGTGAAAGCACCCTAACAAAGACATTTACTTGACAATCTCCATCAATCCTGTTGGGCATAAGTCCCCAATATTTCCGACATTGAGAGCCACATCCTCCACCGAAAAATGGACATGAGCCACAAACAGCTCTAAGAGAGGTTCACTAACCACATCCAGCTCATGCCACCTGACAGTAGTGACATCCAAAGCCCCCATTATTAGTATAATGACATACAAAGCTTGTCCATTGAAATCACACCTTACCACTATTCAGATCTGCTATTCTATGTGTGGCTACTCACCAAAGTCCTCATATTTATACCTCCTCTTCATAGCTGTGTGTATGCACCAAGCTGGAAGTCAGCCATAGGCCACACATCAGGCCTGCGAGGCACATGTGGTTCACCGAACCACAGGTTAGGGGCTCCGATGTAGGGTTTGAATAGTAGAAAAATATGAATGATCATTCTCTACTCCATTTAAACAGTGGACCACTGTTCATGTGATTATTGATTGTTTCATTAAATAATGCAGGACGAAGACGTAAAGGGCAAAGCGTCACGCTGCCAGGATAAAGGGAGGCTCCAGAGAATGAAGTATTGTTAAAAGAAAGTGATTTATTGCAATAAATCACTTTCTTTTAATAATACCTCATTCTCTGAAGTCTCCCTCTATTCTGGCAGCGCAACATTTAGCCCTTTCTGTCTCCATCCTATACGATCTGACCACTGGGGAGCTGCGGCAGTCATGGCTCTGTATTACAAGCTTGTATAGTGGTTGTGGCTTAACACAATTCATAAAGGTGAGAACCCCATACTCACAATTTATGGGTAATTGTCGCAGAGAAACCCTATGTGCGCCTTTTGTCTATTTTATCTTTAGTAAAAAATAATCAATAATAATTATAAAGTCAAATCTGTCTCATACAGTGACTCAGTCAGGCAAATTAGCACATTCATTTTTTTAAGGGAATCTGTCAGCAGATTTAACCATTCTAATTAATCATTTACATGGATGTACAGGTCAGAAGGTTGAACAAAGTGATACCTTTATATCTTTCATCCCATGCGTTCTTGCACAGAAATCCTCTTATCTTGCTTTGTAAATAACTAAGAGACAGATGTTGGACAGTAGATGAATCTACCTCCATAGTCAATTTTCATATTTTTCGCTTCCCATAATCCATCCTGACATGAGCCATAGTTGAGGAAATCTTAATCATGCACAGATATCTCTTCTCCTTACTTTTGCATTTTTCTGTCCTTCCATGGGCACAGGCATCAAGTACCGTCTGCACAGGCACAACCCAACCATTCGAAACTTATCCTTACCTGCAGGTTACATCACAGAAACTGAGAGAGGATCATGGGAGGAGCAAAATATGAAAATGATCTGTGGAAGTAGATTTATCTACAGACCGATGTCTTACCCCTAGTTATTTACATAGCAAGTTAAAAGAGGATTTCTCTGCAACAACGTGTCCGATAAAAGACAAAGTATCACACTGTTCACTAATCTAAGACTTGTACGCCCATATAATTGTTTAAAATGGTTAAATCTGCTAGCATTCCCTTTAATAACTTACAATTAACTGTTAATTTACTACATAGGAGTCAAATATCATAAAGTGAGGAAAATGTAAAATCCAGTGTGAAATTTTTTTCTTACCAACAGAGCAATCAGGACCCATCCAGTTAGGATCACAGCTACACAGACCTGTGTCAGTGAGGTAGGTCCCATGTCCACTGCATTGATCTGGACATTGAGTCCGTGGTAATTCACAGTTCTGGCCTCCCCAGCCTGGACTGCAGAGACATTCTTTATTCACACACACCCCATGATTGGAGCACGTTGGGTCAATACAATCCACTAAAAAGACAATAGATTATATTAAAAATACAAAAAAACAATCACACATAATGGTTCTGAAGCTGCCATTATCTTTACATAACCGTACAAATACTTTATTTTGCTCATCTTGTGGCGAATTTGTGTTACATTGTATTTTCTGTGCAATCCATGTCTAATGGCCACTTTACACGTCCCAACGTCGGTCCGATATTGGATCCAACGGCGTGGGAGCGTGCTTTTTCTGTGCAGAATTCAAAGATCACATAGGAGATGTTACACAGCGCGATATCGGCAGGCAACGCCACTACGATGTGTACGCCCCCTTGTACGGCCGACCCAGGAACGACCATTTAACATGGGAGAGGATAGGGGAAGTTGTACTCCACATTGTAGTTGGGCTTTTACACAGCACGATCCAGCCACAACGTCCATCCAATATCGGCCCATTGGAGAGCCTGCTCATTTCTTCCCCGATATCGTTTTGGCATCGTTCGGGCATCGTATTGGACATTTACACCATACAACGCACGAACGATATCGGGGCCAACGCACGAACCACGTGACGTTTGGTCGGAGTTGGATGCCGATATCGGGACCTGTAAAGTGGCCATAAAGATAGCATCACAATTCTGACAATGGAGTGATGCTGAAACACTGACTGCATCAATGAGCAACCAGCAATACTCAGGGTACTTTTACACGTCGCAACATTGCATGCAATTTCAGTTGCAACTTACTGGTTGCAGTGAAATCATGGACACATTGGTCTATCTTGTTGCTGTGTTCAAATGGAACAATGTGTCCATGATTTCACTGCAACCAGTAAGTTGCAACTGAAATTGCATGCAATGTTGCAACGTGTAAACGTACCCTTATGAATATATTTCTATAGTTTCTTGTGTGTATATAACAAGCTTCTGACATGGTGACATTCACATTTCGTTCATGAAGATTTCATTTCATATAATAAGATCGACAGTCTAACTGGCTATCAAGATGTTTTTTTCTTTTGTATCACGTCTACATTATATGTCTTTTCTTCCAAGTGTCTGAATTGTTGAATATCAGTATTTGGGCAGAAATGGCATTTCCCAAGATCGTCCTTCTACATATGATGAGAGGGAATTTTTTTCACAGTATCATAGTCCATTCTTAATTCTGGCCACTGACCTGTTCGCCAGCTATCTTCATAAGCTCGGTTTGCTTTTTTACGACAGAATGTAAATTTTATACCTTGAACTATTAAAAATCATGGCAGAACAGGATGGTCACAGGAGGCTCTTCAAATTTTATGTCACTGTCACCACAACGTGAAGCCATAAAATTAAAATGCTTAAATGGTACATTGGAAGAATTAAGTGAAAATCAGAATTATTACTGTAAGAACTGCATAGCCTTCAGCAGGGATAAAGTGCAGCTATTAATAGATATTTAAGGGGTTTCTGAACTTCTTTATATATCAAGGTATGGAATTTCTGCCCAATGGCTACAGAAATCACATCATAGGTATACAGGACAGCTGTGAGAGCAGTACACATTGTACGACGCCACTGAACCGTGAATCATATTTATGATGTTAAATGTCATTGAAAAACGACTCAGCCACAAGACTGGCAAATACGACACTGCTAAGTTAACCTAATTTGTCAATTTCAGTTAGGTCCCTGCCGCAACTGAGTGCAAAATCTGACAAATGTTCCATTTCATTTTCCATTGCAAATTTGTTAATAGAGCAACAGTGTTTATGCGGCAGAATATATGGATCCTATTGATTTCCATGCCACTTTCATTTCAGGTGAATTGTTTGGACGACATAGTATGATGAATATCCCAACTAAAAAGCTTAAGTTGAATAAAAAATCCAGCTGACTCAGTTCTCGCCTCCATTCTGTACTTTGATAAGGGCACGCGAATGACACGGCTTCATTAGTTTTTGAGCAGCAATCAATACTATAAACTGCATAATATTATAGTAACCAGTAAAACTGTGTTTAGACCAACAATAGGATTGTTGTCGTAAGTAGGTGTGAAAGGTGGAGTGAACATTGACTTGACTGTCACTATTGTGTATGTAGAACGATGACTGTGTATACAATATTGTGGCAGAGGATTTGTGGCCTGGATCCAGGTTTTTACTTAATACAGGACACTTCATAAGAAGTAATTCATCATCCTATACTATAATCATGTGGAGGATCTTTGGCAGCAGGTTCCTCATGCATTTAAATGACTGATGCCTCTGCATGCCTTGTACTCCATCTCTTATTGATATGTAATGTATTTAAATGCACTGCGAAACATAAGGTTATTTTACCATTTACCATATGTCTCACATAAAAAAGCTATGAATATTTGTCTGTTCCTTACATGGTATACTATTAACAGGATCTTGAGCACAGAGTCTTTGCCTATATTAGCAGACTAGTTGGAAGGGATGTTTTCACCAGGATGACTACACAAATGATCACTTTAAGCATTTTCAAAGCATTTGAGTAATATAAGATGTACCTTCTTCACAATTGTCTCCTTTGAATCCTGCAGAGCATACACAGTTTCCTTCTATACAAGAGCCATGGGTGCTACAGGATGGGTCTATGCACTGACTGCTGGGCACATCACATTCTGCTCCTTTCCAGCCGCTGTAGCAGATACAGGTACCCTTGGAGTACTGCCCATTGCCACTGCACAAAACTGGACATGCAGCTGAAAATACATGGGAGAAAGAGAAAGCAAATATTAATTTTTTTGCATGTGCATACAGTATTTGCAATATAAGTTAATCAAGCAATACACTTGTGGTTTCAGATAGGCTATGTATTGATTCATCTCAATGCGCTCTGACCTATTTATTAATATATTTAATTTGTGTAATATAAAATCCAATACTGTTTGATTTTGGCAACGATACCCAGGCTATGTATTGAATAGATGCTGTAAGGCTGCATGAATGACAATCACCAGCACACGCTGCGCCTACGATAGCTTGTGTACAACGTGATGCTTTATCTCCAAAGGAAAATGAGAAAGAGATAAAATTCTCCTCGCCGATAAGGAAAAACAAAGTTTTATTACAGTACAGAAGGGGCAATACGAAATTTAAACTAATATCAAAACAAGGACTGTGTACCTGGATCTAAAAGGACAATCGTGATAAACCAGTGCGAAATCTTGTCGGCTGTGCTCTGCTCTGTTTGTATACATGTACTAATATATATTGTGAGGAGGTGCTCACCTAGGGGCTCGCTTGGCAACGGACAATGACACCAAAACCATTGTTTTTAACTGTAAAACACTACATAGCAGTTTATCAAATGTCTATAAACTGCTCACATCACATAAATACATAGTACACTCACATATGAACATTAATAGACACGACATTACAACTAATAATACACTATTTTGCACATATACCGCTTTTAAGGCTTATGTACCTGGGAGCATGGATTACAGCTCCTTCGAACCCAAAGAGCACCAATCATGGCTCCCTATGGCGATTATGGCTGCCTAGCCTTATTGCACACATAATATATCACATAACATCTTAGTACATGGTTATCAACGGGACCTTTAGAACCTTATAAACAGCCCCAAGGGTGGTAACGTCCACCCAACACTCTATCTACAGATCCTTCTTTCACACATTAACTTGATCATAGAGCCCACCATAGTTACAGGGCTCATTAGGTGCAGACAGCCTACACACAGTCATCCAAGGTCAACGGAACCATAACATGACCTATGGTCAATCCCAATAGGCGGCTACCACTGCCTGGCCCTAGAGCCGTACTTGGTCTCTCATACCTTATGGCATAGTACAGGCTGCAACCTGGCCGGGAACTTACATACTGCATGTGATCCACCATACTTCATCCATGGATCCCATACATACTGTTCCACACTTACACAGCCCATCATACAATATCCTTGGTGCTGTTGCCCTTTTCAGGCCCAGTACAGGGATTGGCCAACCTGAGTTTCCGGGAAAACCAGGCATCCCCAAGGCCTCCTCACCACGTGTCCTGGCCACCACCAAACCTCCATACTCAGGCAGGTTTCCAGGTCGTCGACTGTGCCCCATTCCTGAGTCGAGTGCCCTCCAGGATCAGCCATGGTTCCCAACTCTAGGAACCCTACAAACCCTTGCATGCGGCCACAGGGTGTCATGCATCTACTTTATCCTACAGGGTAATGTTACATATGCCCTGGTGATACACTCATTCATTCAGAGGGACAGGTGCCTCCCACATGGAGAAGGACAGGCCTCCCTCTCGTCCCAAAAGGGACATAATGCCTCTGACTATACATCTTCTCAGGCTGGATGTTTCTCACACAGACTGAACTCTCTTACCGGGCACCGAACTGGGTTTAGCAACCTGAGTTACCGGGTACACCAGGCGTTCCCCATGGTCTCCTCCAGCACGTGTTTTGCCCCATGCCTGAGAAAGTATCCTCCAGAGTTGGCCACGGTTCCCCAACTCCAGGTGCCATCACAAACCGTTCCTGTCCATCGGCTCACACACAAGTAACAGAGGGATAGCTTCCTCTGCCACGACCTCACAGCTCAGAGGTCTGGACTGCTCTGATTCCCATCGTTCTCTCTGCACTCAGCTCCAGGTAGCTTCTTAACATGACTGCCACACCCATACCTGGGAACTGTCAGCAATTAGCACACACTGCTCTCTCAGCTCTGCTCATTAGACACTTCAAACCCTTTAACCCACTGTGTACTGGTCAGGTATAACAGAACTCACACAGTGTAAAACAGGCTGATGTGAACATGCTCTTGTGCTGTATGCCGGTAAGGAGCTACCCTGCCAGACTATACCCTCACAAAGCCCATGTGATGCACCCCGGCCATGGGAACCATGCTGGCCATGCCTCACAATATTATATATATTATATATATATATATATATATATATATACACATACACATACACATATATATATATATATATATATATATATATATATATATATATATATAATGTGTGTGTATATATGTGTGTATATATATATATATATATATATATATATATATACACATACACATATATATATATATATATATATATATATATATATATATGTGTATCTGGAGACTCAGTCGACACAAAGCTTACAATAGTTTTCATCAAAGAACAAGGCAGAATGCTACGGCACAGTTATGGTCTATTTCTATAAACGCTATATATATTTCCAGAAACACTGAAGCAGCAAGTTTTGTAAAAACCAAAGTGTCCCAGTCTTACAACATTTCTATATATAAGAACGGTGGAGAACATAAAGTATTTGATATACTGCTGATTTAGCAAGTTTTCCCCCCTACAAAGTATGGAGAGGTCTGTACTTTTTATCATAGGTACACTTCAACTGTGAGGGATAGAACCTAAACGAAAAGCCCAGAAATCATATTGTATGATTTTGAAATAACTATATTGCATAAAAAAATATTTGCTCACCTACGAACACAAAATTCTGGCTCACACAGACCTGTTAGTTAGTCTTTATGAAGCCCTCCTATCCAGCACTCATTGCTTGTATTAAATGCACCTGTTTAGCTCACTATCTGTATACAAGTCACCTGTCCACACACTCAATCACACTCGAACCTCTCCTCCATGGCCAAGACCAAAGAGCTGTCTAAGGACACCAGAGCCAAATTATAGACCTGCATAAGGCTGAGATGGGCTACAGGACAATATGCAAGCAGCTTGGTGAGAAGGCAACAACTGGTGGCACAATTATTAGAAATTGGTAGGAACACAAGATGACTGTCAATCTTTATCAGTCATCAGGAACCATGCAATCTTGCCTCGTGTCATAGAATGATTCTGAGAAAGGCCAAGAATCAGGGCAGAACTACATGGAAGGACTTGATTAATGACTTAAAGAGAGCTGGGACCACAGTCTCAAATTTTACCATTAGTAACACACTACGCCATCATGGATTAAAATCCTGCAGGGCTTGGAAAGTTCCTCTGCTCATGCAAGCACATGTCTAGGGCCATTTGAAGTTCACCATGACCATCCGAATGATGCAGAGGAGGCAAGGAAAAAGGTAATGTGATCAGAATTCTACTTGCCGTTTTCGGAGAAAGAAAAAGGACAAGTAGAACCCCAAGAACGGAATCCCAATTGTGAAGTATGGAGTGGAAACATCATACTATGGGGGTGATTTTCTGCAGGATAGGACGACTGCACTGTATTGAAGGAAGGATGGATGGGGTCATTTATAGCAAAATTTTGTCCAGCAACCTCCTTAACTCAGTTAGAACTTTGAAGATGGGTTGTGGCTGTGTGCCCTCAACTCCTGTTTGCCTGCGAACGCTCTTTGCAGGATCCGATGCTCCTCCTCTCTCCACAGCTGCCGACTCTGTGCCCCGCTGTGTGCAGGAGATACAGAGGAGGACCAGCTCACATGCACACTGCACAGAGCATTCCCAGGCAAACATGAGCTGAAGGCACACAGGATTGCACACAGCCCTCAGCTCCTACACTGACCCAGTGTGCTGAATCTGCAGCTCACAGAGCAGTGCACAGAGTTGCAGATTCAGTACCTTGTGCCATAGGAGGAGGTAACCCACTGTGTGTACAGGGGGTGTAGGTGGTCATGCTTGGGACTGGGGCGGGCTGTAGCTGTCTGGGAGTGGCCGGGCATACTGTAGACTGGGGGAGGGGGCATGTCTGTTTTAGTCTGGAAGTAAATGACCAGTTCTTCATTTACATGCTGCTCCAGCAGAAACATCATTCTCTAAATGATGCAAATAGGTGATATCTAGGAAACACTGCAAAATGTTCACAGGATGTATATTACAAACTGTCAACATTTTGCAGCCTAGATTCACATGTAAGTTATAGAAAAAGCCCGGATAACCCCTTTAAATATATTTTTTTTTTACATGTTTCACTGATCAACCCAAGCAGTACTTCCAATGCAAAGTGACTCCCAACAAATGTCCAAAATTACCTTTACTACATGAAGACATATCCCTTTCATTTTTTGCACTATTAGAAGAACTAAAGCCGACCAACAGCTAACGTCATTCCTATCGAAGGAATCAGTTGCTTTCTCAAAAGGCATGATGATGAGATATAAATTAGGATAAGGGGAAATAATGCGGTAGTTTCCACATATATAAATTATAATTCTTAAATTACTCTTTTATCTATTATTGTTTGTTTTCTATTATATAGTTCTTTAAATTTCTATGAATTGTTTGCTACAAATAACTTTAGTCTTTCTATTTTCTTTTTAAGAAAAGATTCGCCTTAGGTTATAACTTTTATTTGGATCAACAGGAGAGCACAGTACTGATAATAGTATCGTTTACATTTTGGAAACACTCAGACCTAATCGTCATGGCTAATCAATCTCCATGGTTTTTGAAGGTTTGAAATAAACACAGTTGGATGTAAATACTGGCATTAAATTGATTCTAATTGAATTTCACAACACACCCACTGAACACATACAGTTTTAAAGCGCTCACTTAATAAGCTTTAAAAAGATACTTATTTCAAGATATCTTATTGATCCTAAGAACAAGTAATGGCCACCTCACACGCTTCAATTTAATGAATGATATTGTTAGCGATCATATGCATGCGTGATCGCTAACAACATCGTTCAGATCGCTGGTGAGCCGTCACACAGGCAGACTCACCAGCGGTTAGGACCAACGAGAACGCTGGTAGCCAAGGTACACATTGGGTTACTAAGCGCCACGTAGTGCTTAGTAACCTGATGTGCACCATGGCTACCATCTCCAAGAATAGGCTGTGCCGCTGGGAGATCGTTCATCGCTGTGGCACACAGCACGATCCTGCAGATTGAAGGATCGTTCATCGCCAAATTTGAGAACGTGTTCACAAATCTGGGTTGAACGATCCATTAAAGGATCATTCAATTTGGCTGGTGACATTGCGGTGTTACATGCTACGATGTCATTCCTACATCGCTAGTGAGTCACCAAACACGTGACTTTTGAACGATGTCGTGAACGATATTGAAGCGTGTGACGTGGCCTTTAGTCAAACAATGGCTTAACAGTCTTCTGATGAACATCTCAGGCTGGCTTCACACCACGGCAAGATCCAATCCGGGGCTGTCCGGTGTAAACCAGACAGCCCCGGACTGGATTTTGGCCTCACAGTATCCTATGGGCCCGGATGGAGTTTCCATCTCTCTGGAAGAATCCGGGAGAATTCTGATTTTTTTCACATGTTGCTTGCCACATTTTTGTGTTCGGGCAGAAAAATCTCACCAGATTGGCGTCTCTAGGATCCTCCTGGATTCCCACGGATCCTCCCAGATCCAGGGCAATCTGGCACTCCCTAACATGGGAGCTTATGGTGCCGGATTGCCCCGATCCGGGGGGATCCGGGAACTGGATACCGGCGGCTGCACAACGCTATTATTTCAGGACCATGTCTAGCTCCCTGCGAGCCGCGGTCCTGAATCATCAACAGTGGCATCTGCGTCTGGCTGCACACCGGACCAGAGGGCATATTAGCCCTCCGGTTCTGTGTGCTGATCCGGTCCGGGGCTGTCAGGTTCAGCCCCGGATCGGACGCTGCCGTGGTGTGAAGCCAGCCTCAGTACATGTAAAGACACATTTCTACTTGTCATATTAACATGTAGACAAACATTTTCAACCATTTAGCAACCCATTACAACCTAAAACCATTTCATATTCTATCAACTTCTGTGAAATGTTGTCATATAAGGGAATTTAAAGAAAGTCATAAACTTTGAGGTGCGACAAAAAGACTTTTATCCCTCTAAAGTCATTAAAATAGAAAAAAAATATTTAAAAGGCATCTGTCAGTAGGATCAATGCTCCAAAGCTATCCACATAGATAGGTCAAAGAAAATTTAAAAAAATAATACCTTGACATCTGCAATCCAATGTCTTATTCCATATTTTTTTTTTAAATATGTAAATCACCAATTCCGAACAATGGGCCGGACACATGAGAATCTGCCTGCAGCTTTAATTTTATATGAAAGGATCCGTTATCCATCCGTTATCCATGTGAGACATGTAATAACAGACAGTCTGCTCTCATGATTTACATATCTCATTCTGGTAATGCCCCCTTTCATTTAAAATAAACTCTGGATACAGATTTACATGCAGTTCGGGGTCCGACCCAGAATTATTAACGCGCTTGTTTACATATTAAGAAAAATATGTATTTCTCTGGAATAACACATTGGATTGCAGATGTCAAGATCTAATTTAATTCTACATTCTATGACATACATGCCTATATAAAAATCTCAAGAAGATTGATCTTACTAACAAATTTCCTTTAAATATTTATTAAAGTATATCAAATATTAAACTATGCAGTGGTTATGGAAAGTATTCAGACCTCTTTAAATTTTTCACTCTTTACTTCATTGTAGCAATTTGGTAAATTCAAAAACATTCATTATTTTCTCATTAATGTACACTCTGCACCCCATTTTGACTGAACAACCAGAAATGTAGATTTTTAATAAATTTGCACAAATAAGAAAAACTGAAATATCACATAGTCATAAGTATTCAGCCCCTTTGCTCAGACACTCATATTTAAGTCACTTGCTGTCCATATCTTTGTGATCTTCCTTAAGATGGTTCTACTCCTTCATTGGAGTCCAGTTGTGTTTAACTAAAATGATAGGACTTGATTTGGAAAGGTACACACCTGTCTATATACGACCTCACAGTGCATGTCAGACCAAATGAGAATCATGAGGTCAAAGGAACTGCCCAAGGAGCCCAGAGACAATTGTGGCAAGGCACAGATCAGGCCAAGGTTACTAAAGAATTTCTGCAGTACTCAAGGTTCTTAAGAGCACAGTGGCCTCCATAATTCTTAGATGGAAGAAGTTTGGGATCACAAGAACTCCTCCTAGACCTGGCCATCCAGCCAAACTGAGCAATCATGGGAGAAGAGCCTTGGTGAGAGAGGTAAAGAAGAACCCCAAGATCATTGTGGCTGAGCTCTAGAGATGCAGTAGGGAGATGGGGTAGATGTCATCCTTTCACCATTTAATGTTAATTTAGAGAGACAATGCTGATGGGAAATTACGATTAACCAACCAACATTGTATGTTATCATATATTATTTATTGACTTCCAGAAGATTTGTAGTTATAGTTTGCTCTGCTCTTTATTTTATTTATGTTTCTTTTCTTTTTTTTCTTTATGTAACAATGTATGAGTTCTGCCATTTGCTATTTATCTGCATGTATACTTATTTAAAGTGCCTTGTGAAAGTATTCGCCCCCTTGAACTTTTCAACCTTTTGCCACATTTCAGGCTTCAAACAAAGATTTAAATTCAAATTTTTTTGTGAAGAATCAACAACAAGACGGTCACAATCGTGAAGTGGAACGAAATGTATTGGATATTTTAAACTTTTTTAACAAATAGAAAACTGATAAGTGGGGCGTGCAATATTATTCGGCCCCCTTGAGTTAATATTTACAAGCACCACCTTTTGCTGCGATTACAGCTGCAAGTCTCTTGGGGTATGTCTCTATCAGTTTTGCACACCGAGAGACTGAAATTCTTGCCCATTCTTCTATGCAAAACAGCTGGAGCTCAGTGAGGTTGGATGGAGAGCATTTGTGAACAGCAGTTTTCAGCTCTTTCCACAGATTCTCGATTGGATTCAGGTCTGGACTTTGACTTGGCCATTCTAACGCCTGGATATGTTTATTTCTGAACCATTCCATTGTAGATTTTGCTTTATGTTTGGGATCATTGTCTTGTTGGAAGATAAACCTCTGTCCCAGTCTCAGGTCTTTTGCAGACTCCAACTGGTTTTCTTCCAGTATGGTCCTGTATTTGGCTCTGTCCATCTTCCTATCAATTTTAACCATCATCCCTATCCCTGCAGAAGAAAAGCAGGCTCAAACCATGATGCTGCCACCACCATGTTTGACAGCAGGTATGGTGTTTTGAGGGTGATGACCTGTGTTGCTTTTACGCCAAACATATCTTTTTGCATTGTGGCCAAAAAGTTCGGTTTTGGTTTCATCTGACCAGAGCACTTTATTCCACATGTTTGGTGTCTCCCAGGTGGCTTGTGGCACACTTCAAAGAAGACTTTTTATGGATATCTTTGAGATATGGCATTCTTCTTGCCACTCTTCCATAAAGGTCAGATTTATGCAATGTATGACTGATTGTTGTCCTATGGACAGACTCTCCCACCTTAGCTGTAGATCTCTGCAGTTCATCCAGAATGATCATGGGCCTTTTGGCTGCTTCTCTGATCAGTCTTCTCCTTGTTCGAGATGAAAGTTTAGAGGGACGGTCTTGGTAGATTTGCAGTGGTCTGATACTCCTTCCATTTCAATATGATTGCTTGCACAGTGCTCCTTGAGATGTTTAAAACTTGGGAAATCTTTTTGTATCCAAATCCGGCTTTAAACTTCGCCACAACAGTATTTTGGACCTGCCTGGTCTGTTCCTTGGTCTTCATGATGCTCTCAGCACTTGAAACAGAACCCTGAGACTATCACAGAGCAGGTGCATTTATACGGAGACTTGATTACACACCGGTGGATTCTATTTATCATTACCATTCATTTAGGACAACATTGGATCATTCAGAGTTTGCTGCACTGAAAGTAAAGGGGCCAAATAATATAGCACGTCCCAGTTTTCAGTTTTTTTATTTGTTAAAAAAGTTTAAAATATGCAATAAATTTCGTTCCACTTCACAATTGTGTCCCACTTGTTTATTCACAAAAAATTAGAATTGATATCTTTATGTTTGAAGCCTGAAAAGTGGCAAAAGGTTGAAAAGTTCAATGGGGCTGAATACTTTCACAAGGCACTGTATATACTTTCTTCAGTGCAAGATATATGAAAGAGTTAACAAAAAAATACATGAAGGACTCTCAGACTATGAGAAATAAGATTCTCTGGTTTGATGAGGCGAAGATAGAACTTATTGGTGATAATTCTAAGCGGTATGTATGTAGAAAACCAGGCACTGCACATCTCCTACCCAATATAATCCCAACAGTGAAACATGGTGCTGGCAGCATTATGCTAAGGGAGGGTTTTTCAGCTGCAGGGACAGGACGACTGGTTGCAACTAAAGGAAACATGAATGCGGCCAAGTAAAGAGATATCCTGGATGAAAACCTCTTCCAGAGTGCTCCGGACCTCAGGGTCAGTGTCTTGTTGAAAGGTGAACCTTTGGCCAAGTCTAAGCACACAGCTAAAATAACAAAGGAGTGGCTTCAGAACAACTCTGTGACCATTCTTGACCAGCCCAGCCAGAACCTTGACCCAAACCCAATTGAGCATCTCTGGAGAGACCTGAAAATGGCTGTCCACCAACGCTCACCATCCAACCTGACGGAACTGGAGAGGATCTGCAAGGAAGAATGGCAGAGGATCCCCAAATCCAGGTGTGAAAAATTTGTTGCATATTTCCAAGAAGGGTGCCTCTATTCAATACTGCGCAAAGGGTCTGAATGCTTATGACCATTGTGATATTTCTGTTTTCATTTTTTAATAAAACAAAACATAAATGTAGACATTTTTGCAAATTTAAGTTAAGATGGGGTGCAGAGTGTACATTAATGAGAAAAAAATGAAGTTTTTTTAATTTACCAAATTGCTGCAATGAAACAAAGAGTGAAAAATTTAAGGGGGTCTGAATACATATACACTGTATATATCTATGCTCAAATGAGCTAGGTGTAAGTTAATGAATCCCTGGGACATTTTTTTACATATCCACAAGCATGTTTGGCAATTATTCACAAGTGAATATAGAAAGTCAAGCATGCATTCTTGAAATAGGTGAAGGTCCTGGAGGTTGGACCAATATGTACAAGACAAACGCATACAGCACATCCTAAGGATTTGCCATAAATGTCTGAGATGGTATCACGTCTTAAAAAGAAATAGTTTTGGAACTGGATTTTGGCAAAGACTATTATTCATATTCCACATAATACCCCATAGTGCACATTTAGAGACCTTATCATAATACTTTATCAATATGAATGTTAGGATCCCTATAACTACATTTCCTAGAATTATAAATATTGATCAGCTTAAATACATTTTCCTTAACTGAAAAATGCATTGAGGATGACTTAATGCTGAATTATACAAATATTTCAATGTAAAAAATATGTTTGATAGTAGAACCAATCTGTGTGTGCCGATACGGACGGCAATCGTGTTGGAGTTGTTGCACTGGCAACATATTAACATGGCTGTCCTTCTAAAGTGTTGTCTAACCATGGTGTAGTGCAGGTTTCTGTAATTTTAACTGGAATGTAAGTATACATCTGACAAGATTTTCTATTATATTTACATAAAATAGGACCCTTGACTGAAATAGATGGCTTTTTTTGCCATATTTTAGGAGCACAGTTTTAAAACCTTTTTCTTCTCAGTTTCAATATTTCTGATTGTTGTTTTTAGCTTTCAACTAGACGAATATATATTGGTTTTACGTAGAGGCTCCACAATTTGCTGCTATTTCTTTATTTGATAAAATACTACAAGTAAAACCTTTAGCGGTGCTTTATATTTGTTTAACACGGGAAATGTTTCAAGGGTAATTTAGCAGGTCTGCTGAAAGACTCACTTTATTTATCAAGAGTTTGCTGATGCTGTTGTACTAGACTTTGTATTGTGCCTGGAAGTGAAATGCTCCTTATTTGTCAAATCTGGGGATGTTTTTACAGCCTGAACATAATACAGGTTCACACATAAAAAAGTAGACGAGATTTGGAAGAGTACGTTATGAATGAAGGAAAGGTCTCCATTTGAGGACTTTTCCTTCAAAAACTCAGACAAAATGTAAATTAGTTTGTTGCCTTAAACAACAGGAAGTTGGAGACTAAAAATTTACAATTTTTTAATTATAATACACATTGTAATATGTAAAATAATATTAAGAATTTATAAAAAATACATTTAATGCAAAAATCTGATTTAAACAAAAGATTACTTCTGATTCCCAGATTCTCCAGATGAATTCATATTTTAATAGTAGGAGAGACTCGGACAACTGAGCATGCAAAGTGTTAGAACGTGCAGACTTGTTTATTTGTACACTAGCTGTAGAACCTGATGTTTGCCCACTCTAATAGGAGGGGACACAGCCATATTCATCCTTGAAGGGGGTGTGACTAATTGGAGGGGGTGGAGCTATATTCTCCCATGAAGGAGGTGGGGCTAGCCAAAGGGTAGATCTATATTTATCATGAAGGGGCGGGGCTATCCAGAGGGGGAGCTATATTCATCCATGAAGGCGGCGGGGCTAACCAGAGGGCAATGGAGCCATATTTATTCATGAAAGAGTGGGGCTATGAAAGGGGGAAGGGCCATGTGTGGACATACATACATACATACACATATACATTCATACCCTCAGCTTTATATATTAGATTAGGTGATTGTCTACCTGTTTACACTAGGACCCCTTCTTCATGATAACAGTATAAAATCGAACAAAAGGGGCCATCCAGTCCTGAGTAGATTTTCTGCATGCCCTGCAGCTTCTGAATCCTTGATGTGTGTAATGTAGACACCATTAGGATATGAATCCACTTGCTGGTTACAGCTGTCATCATGTGACCGCAAGTATGTGATTCAGAGTATTCAATTTGCATTATGGCATTCACACACCATCTAGAGCAGTGTTTCCCAAACTCCAATCCTCATGGCCCCAAACAGGACATGTTTTAATGATTTCCTTAGTATTGCACAGGTGATGCCTTGATAATGATTCCATTACCTGTCCAATCCTAAGGAAATTCTGAAAACATGACCTTTTGGGGGCCGTGAGGACTGGAGTTTGGGAAACACTGATCTAGAGTCTCAGCAGCTTCATTCAAAAAAACATTGACAGAAGCAGCTGAGACTCTAAGCAGCATATGGCAACAATGCAAACCGTATACTTGTGGTCATGATATGATTACTGAAGCCAGCAAGTGGATTAAAATCTCAATGGTATGCACATTGCACACTCTGACAAAAACATTTTCTTTAATGAAAATATAAGTCAAATAGTTAAGACATAAGTCTGCTACGAGGAAGAAGACAACAAAGAAAAATGTCTAATATGTATAGGAAGAACGCCTAGATAATATAGCCTATAATTAAAATGTCAATTCTTTTAAGTTTATGGAAAAATAAAACTTTGTGAAAAATATGTTAGTTGCAAACAAGAAATATACATAAACAGTCATGGCTGAAAGTGTTGACATCCTTGAAATTGTTTCAGGGTACCTTTACACGTCACAACCAGCGGAGACATTTTTGGCGGCGATATTTTTCTCTGGAATTATCGCCGCCAAATTGCCTCCTTAATGCGGCGTTTATTTCAGGAATTTGGCGGCGATAATACCAATGCCGCCTAGTTTCAATTTTGGAGCACTTGACACCTTGAATTTCTTTGGAACTTGATTCGGTGTCATTATCACCATCCCAACTATGTTGCATTCCAAACTTTCATACATTTTAGTCTGCCGTCTATGGCCAGGGAGATTAGCTACAGTGTGATGAATTGTAAACATCTTGATTATGATGCACACCATGGTCAAAGGAACATCAAGATTTCTGGAGATGGGCTTCTAAACTTCAGATCATTTACCTTTTTAAACAATTTTGCATCTCGTCTTCAGACAGTTCTCTTTTTCTCTTTCTGTTATCTATGCTTAGTATGGCGCACACATGCACACACTGCAAAAATTGAGTCAACCTCTCCCCTTTATATCTGGTTTCATGTGTAAGTCTTATATTGCTCACACATGTTTGTTCCCTGAGAGTTTGAATGAGCTTCACATGCTAGACAGAATTTTGGAAAGGTGCCAACAATTTTGTCTGTACCCTTTTTGGGATCTTGTGGAAAATGATGTCCTATTTAACTTTCTTCTACAGTTTTTGGTGTTAATCCAATACACACAAAGAAATAAACAAGTATAACTGCAATGATTACAAAGCAAAACGAGTAACTGCAATGATTTCCTGTGAGAAATACTTTCACAGCCTTCCACATAGCACTCGTACATCCTGAATTATTTTAATATATACATAGCTACTCTGATGAAGGTCTGTTTGACCGAAACATCTGCGCCTGTTTTCTAATAAAAGCTTTTAAAACTTCACAAGAGTGCCAAGTTATCTACTTACTTTTACAGGAGTATAACAACAAGCATGTTCTGCATGGTCAAGCATAGTGGAGGGACTGTCATGGTTTGGGCTGCATGAGTGCTGATGTCTGTGGGGAGCTACAGTTTATTTAGAGGGAACACAAAATTTTCACTCTTATACAAGCTGTACACAAACTACTTTACATGGTATCAAAGTGTCATATCCTCAGTGGACACCAAAGCTTTCAATGTTCGCTGATGTCTATTGAAGCAGCCCTGTACCATACCATTGCACACTGAGAAAGGTCCATTTAATGGACAGAAATGTCTGTGGGGGTTTGGTCACTTGAAAAAAACTACAGTAACATCATGCAGAAACCTTTTAAGTGCCAAGTCTTACTTTTTTATTTATATCCTCACTGTTGCCCCATGAAAAGATATATAATTTTTTTTTTACAGAAATGCGAGGAGTGTATTTACTTTTGTATACTGTATACAGTGTTGGCCAAAAGTATTGACACCCCTGCAATTCTGTCAGATAATACTTAGTTTCTTCCTGAAAATGCTTGCAATCACAAATTCTTTGCTATTATTATCTTCATTTAATTTGTCTTCAATGAAAAAACACAAAAGAGAATGAAGCAAAAAGCAAAACATTGATCATTTCAGACAAAACTCCAAAAATGGGCCAGACAAAAGTATTGGCACCCTCAGCCTAATACTTGGTTGCACAACCTTTAGCCAAAATAATTGTGATCAACAGCCTCCGGAAACCATCAATGAGTTTCTTACAATGCCAAGGAAGAATGGTCTAAAATTCCAGCAGAGCAAACTGCTCCAGGCCCCTGATATTTGAAGGGTGACTTCTCCAAACTGCCATTTTTAGATCTCTCCACAGGTGTTCTATGGGATTCAGGTCTGGACTCTTTGCTGGCCACCTTAGAAGTCTCCAGTGCTTTTTCTCAAACCATTTTCTAGTGCTTTTTGAAGTGTGTTTTGGGTCATTATCCTGCTGGAAGACCCATGACCTCTGAGGGAGACCCAGCTTTCTCACACTGGGCCCTACATTATGCTGAAAATTTGTTGGTAGTCTTCAGACTTCATAATGCTATGCACACGGTCAAGCAGTCCAGTGCCAGAGGCAGCAAAGCAACCCCAAAGCATCAGGGAACCTCCGTCATGTTTGACTGTAGGGACCGTGTTCTTTTCTTTGAATGCCTCTTTTCTTCTCCTGTAAACTCTATGTTGATGCCTTTGCCCAAAAAGCTCTACTTTTGTCTCATTTGACCAGAGAACATTCTTCGAAAATGTTTTAGGCTTTCTCAGGTAAGTTTTGGCAAACTCCAGCATGGCTTTTTTATGTCTCGGGGTAAGAAGTGGGGTCTTCCAGGGTCTCCTACCATACAGTCCCTTTTCATTCAGACGCCGACGGATAGTACGGGTTGACACTGTTGTACCCTCGGACTGCAGGGCAGCTTGAACTTGTTTGAATGTTAGTCGAGGTTCTTTATCCACCATCTGCACAATCTTGCATTGAAATCTCTTGTCAATTTTTCTTTTCCGTCCACATCTAGGGAGGTTAGCCACAGTGCCATGGACTTTAAACTTCTTGATGACACTGCGCACGGTAGACACAGGAACATTCAGGTCTTTGGAGATGGACTTGTAGCCTTGAGATTGCTCATGCTTCCTCACAATTTGGTTTCTCAAGTCCTCAGACAGTTCTTTGGTCTTCTTTCTTTTCTCCATGCTCAATGTGGTGCACACAAGGACACAGGACAGAGGTTGAGTCAACTTTAATCCATGTCAACTGGCTGCAAGTGTGATTCAGTTATTGCCAACACCTGTTAGGTGCCACAGGTAAGTTACAGGTGCTGTTAATTACACAAATTAGAGAAGAATCACATGATTTTTTTTAAGAGTGCCAATACTTTTGTCCACCCCCTTTTTTATGTTTGGTGTGGAATTATATCCAATTTGGCTTTAGGACAATTCTTTTTGTGTTTTTTCATTGAAGACAAATTAAATGAAGATAATAATACCAAAGAATTTGTGATTGCAATCATTTTCAGGAGGAAACTGAGTATTATCTGACAGAATTGCAGGGGTGTCAATACTTTTGGCCATGACTGTGTATATATATATATATATATATATATATATATATATATATCCTACTATATAATCGTCTTATCGTGTGTCTCTCTGTAACGGAAATCCCGTGTCACTGATTGGTCGCGGCCGGCCGCCAGCACCCACCGGTCTCCAGCATCCACTGCACACGCTGGCCCCCAGGACACGCCGGCTCCTAGCACATGCTGCACCAATCGAACTCCAGCACCTGCTGCGCATGCCAGCTTCCAGGACTTGCCAGCTCACAGTACCTGCTGCACCCACTGGCCCCCAGCACTTGCCAGCTGCCAGCTCCCAGCACGCCCAGGTTCCCATGCTTCCCTCCACTTCCAGCACATCCCCCCCACTTGCTCCCGACATCTGCCAGCTCTCATACTGTACATATACACGCTCGACATACATACACATATCCTCCACATACATACATGCATGCGCACGCTCCACACGCACACACTCGCTCCATACCCACACGCTCGCTCAAGAGGCACACTCCTCATAGATACACACTCACTCCACAGACACGCTCACTCATGAGATGCACACTCCACAGACACGAAAACAGTTTCAGTTTTACTGTAGAGATGTCCTGGAGACTGAAGCCGGTGGAGCTTGTCCCAGGAGAGTGGAAAGCTAGTGAAAGAGAGGAGTCGAGGAGAACCCGGGGAATGGAGCTGTGACCGAGTTCGCCCCAGAGGAAAGCGCTAGAAACTGGATACCAGAGTCCATGGTTGTTCGCGTACTGAAGTCCCAGCAGCTAAATCTGGAGGGCAGAGGATTGCAAGTCCCCCGACCCCACTAAACACCCGAAAAGCAGTATATTAGAGCCCGGCACCGCCACAGAGGAGTGACACCAGTAATAGGCTCGAACTGCCTGCCATACAGGCAAAGACTAAAAACACAGGAAAAGGGTCACAGCAGAGCTTCAGGCAGCTAGGACCAAACAGCATAGTGCAGAAGGAAGGCCTCTAAACTCACCTGGCTAGGTGGATCCCCAATTGGTTCTTGGCTGTCCGGATCTCAACTACCATCTGCTTCCAGTACCCCGGCCTGCAACATTGACCATCTCCTGTGTCCTCCAGTCATTTGTCGTGCCCTCAGTACTGCACCCACCGTTACCTACTACCTATATAAACTGGTTTCAACTGCCCTGGGGCCTCCCGCTCTACCCATGGAGAGCAGAACATCTAGCTGCGTTACCAACAGCCACAGAGGATCTGACTGCAGTGTCAACTATCCATCCCCAATTGCCAAAACCCACAGGTGGCGTCATGTTAAATCCCATATAAAAATATCCCCTATTTTTATGATGCAGCCAGGACCATGGAGCCAGGTCACAGCCCCGTGACCTTCCTAGACAATGGCCCGAATTGATTCTGAGTACCCCACGGCCCTGGTGGGTGTGTCACTGTTCCTGAATGTTTTTTTCCCTTGAACTAGGTGACAAAAATTGTGATATTGTGCTTTGATGATATTGTTGGTGCTATAATAAGTAGGAGTAGTACAGAAGAGCAGCCAAATATTACAGCATCAGTGATCTTACAGCACAGTTGGATATAATATGCCCATTGTACTGTTAGTTACAAAAACAATATATAGTATACGATTATCTTTTTCAGTAATATAAGCCATATTGTGCAAGTCTGTGGGTCCATTTTAGGGATGTGGGGGGCAGGTACAAGCATTTTGTGGACGGCATGTTGCTGGCACACTGTTTGAGCACACTGTTGGCATTTTATGAAGGGCACACTGCTGCCACTAAATACTCATACAATTTCATGGTGTGTTGCAAATTAAGTTGGTGTACTAAATTCTCATTTAACAGCCACAATACCTCAGGAGCTCTAAACTATACATTTTTTGATTAGGTCTCTCTGTGATGTAATATCACTATCAGTACTACAGAGATGCCTATATGATTCATCAGCAGCACAGACCAAGGCCTCTACTCATTGCCTTTCATTACTTTTGCTGCTATTGATGAATAGTCTCCACAGATCTCATTGTAGCACGGTGACTAATAAATCTTTGATTATGCAATTAGACCCTTCAGAGGGGAAGAAAACTCTAGTGCCCCCTATTGGAGGCAGCAATTCTAAAAGTCTACCACTTAAGAGGGCTTGCCACAAGTAAGCCAAACCAGAAACTCCATTAGCAGATGTGTTTTGTGTTCTTTACCCCCTATCAGTGCAAAGCAAGAGATATGTTTTGGCTGGGTTCCTGTACTATTTCTTTCTGAAGATGTTTTTTCCATATTTCAATTACCTGGGGACCATTGCATGTCTTATACTGGTGCACTGCACAAGAAGAAGTTTTACCGTTTAAACCCTAAATCTTTGACAGCACAGAAACCTGTTTAAAATAATTGCTATAGGGTCTTTAAAGAGGACCTGTCACCAAACCAGGCATGGTGATCTAATTACAGCACTGGATGCAGCATGTCTGCAGCATCCAGACAAGGGGTCACCCAGCCCTTGAGCAGCCCTGTACCCCGAGATAATACAGTTAGAAAACTTACATGCTCCAGCCATTAAGGAGGTGGCTAGGGGCTGCAGCCAAGGGCAGATTCACACCCCCTGCCTGTGTAATCTGCCCACCACTGCCAATCATTCTCTCCCTGTCTGTAGCATTTAAACAGAGTTTTTTTTTTTCTCTCACAGAAAGTCCGTTTGGCCCCGCCCCCTGAGGGGCGGGGCCGAATATCCCACACACTACAGTGATGAGGGGCAGATACCCCGAAACGCAGCATCTGTAGTTTGGGGTTCTGATCTGGCACAAATCCCTTAGTTGTATTAAAAGCTTGTTGGAAAGCGATTATGACTTTGAGGAAGCTGCTTAAATGTGGCACGGGAGTTTCTGTACTTCCTTAGTGAAGTGCAAATTTGCATATTTGATTATGAAAATAAGAAGCAAGACAACTGAGTTAATGGACTCGATCCATTTCTATTGTGGTCATCCATACCAGAGTCAATATGCAGCACAGCAAATCTTCACTGGTCAGTAGATGTTCCATAGTTCTACCTAATAGAGAAAAATGACAGCATGCTCTTAACACATGTCAAATATACTAAGATTATACATGAAGTTGTGGTAATTAGTATCTATATAGGTAAGGTATGGGTCCCTTAACGACTACAAGTGGATATTACAGACCCATGTAGTATAGATCTATTTTCAGTGAGCTTGAAGCCTTCAGTGTACATATAAATCCCATGTTCTACACTTGAGTTTTTAAAGAACAAAACATTGAAGGTCTATCCCTAGGTTTGGCTTCCCACCAATGCCCTATGGGGGTGGTTAGCCTCTCAACTCTCTGCCGGTCAGCTGTTTGAAGGGACAGCAATGATTGCTGCATCCTATTCTACCCTGTATCACAGCACACCAGCTACATAATAGTAGCTGAGCTGGAAATCTCAGCTTTGCTTTACTACTTGACAGGGTCCCTGCCCCTCCTGTACCTGTACGTCCTGATCGCCTAGATTTAGTGTACTTGTTCTTGTCTCCCTTATCCTCATGTAAAGCGCCATGGAACCTAATGGCGCTATACAAATAAATAAATAATAATAATAATAATTATATTTGGAATCAAAAGTTGCTGCAATACCCAAAAGGCTATTACTAAGTAGATGTACTGCAGGTCCAAAGAACAAAACCAAATCCCCTTAAATCAGCTGTATGGCAGGGGTGACAAATAGCAGAACCCCACTGGTTGGATATTGATAACATAACCTGATGTAAGGCTATCTTTCATAACCTCTTTAACCTTTTTGTTAACAATAGTACATGTATTTTATCATTAGTCATTTTCCTTATGCTACACAGATCAGCTAGTCATGCATGTATCTGAACATCAGGCCACTCGGCAGTGTTCAGGATTATGAAATCCACATTCATTCGCTAAACAAACTTACAAAAGCAGCATTTCCCGAGCATCCCATTCCAATGAAAGTAAGAGATTCATCCAAGAATTTCAGAGGACAAAAACCTCATCAGGTGTGTCAAATCCCTGACATTCACAAACCATGAGGGGAAAGCCACACACGCTGACTTAAGCACTAAAGTATGGATGCTTTAATTAATCCGGGGTGAATTTAATTGCTTCAGTTAAGTGGAAATCGGGTTAAAAATGATGCAGTGCATGCTGAGGTGTGTTAAAAACATGACATATGAGTTGAGGAAATCGATAAATTAAAAGTGCACAGATGTTTTAATTAAACCCGGGGAAGTTAAACAAGATCACTTGAGACTTTTAAGCTTATGATTAATTCAATTAATTTAAAATACCTGTAGTGAGAAGATGCCTCTGTTTGAGACTTAAAGCTTTTATTATTATTATTATTATTAGTAGTAGTAGTAGTAGTGGTAGTAGTAGTAGTAGTAGTAGTAGTACTATTAGTAATACCGTAGTAGTACAAGTACTAGTATTTGTAGTGGAAGAGGAAAAGGTTGAAGTATTTGGTTGAAAAGATAGTTTAAAAAAAAGTTAGGTTTTAGATGTAATTAAAAATGAACAATCATGAAATCATCCCTATTGCTTCATAAAAATCCATCCAAGAGACTTGCTACTGACTTTCTTACTATTCCTTTGGTTAATAGCCTGAAGCTGGTAGATTGTTTCTACTACAGAAATAGATAACGGCTGCCTATTCAGTAATAATGAAGTCAAGATATACACTACTAGACATACACTGCAAGATATACACTGCAAGATATACACTGTAAGATATACTCTGCAAGATATACACTGCTAGATACACACTACTAGATATACACAGCAAGTTATACCCTACTAAATATACACTGTGTAAGATTTACACTACTAGATATACACTGTAAGATATACACTGCAAGAAATATATACACTGTGTGCAGAATTATTAGGCAAATGAGTATATTGATCACATGATACTTTTTATACATGTTGTCTTACTCCAAGCTGTATAGGCTTGAAAGCCAACTACCAATTAAAGGGAACCTAACCCCAAAAACTGACCCCACTGTATCTTTAGACCTGTCCCTGCACCCCCTTTTATCATTTCTAGCCATCCCTTTTGCAGAAAAAAATCGATTTTGTAAAGTAGAGAAAAGTTTATATTCACCTCCGTCCTGTGTGAGTTCTCTGTTTCTGAATTAGTCTCAATGGTCTGCCAGTCTGCTGCTCCCTTGTAATTATGCATGCCCCTCTCTGGTTACTAAGAGCCTGGCCGCGTCATGAAAGAGGGTGGGGCTAATGGCATGACGCGATTTAGCCCCGCCCCTTTCATGACGCGGCCAGGGTCTATGCGAGGCAGCAAGCAGAGAGGGGCGTGCATAATTACAAGGGAGCAGCAGACAGGCAGACCATTGAGACTAATTCAGTAACAGAGAATCCACACAGGACGGAGGTAAATGAAACTTCTTTTCTACTTAACTAAATCGACTTTTTCTGCAAAAGGGATGGCTAGAAATGATAAGAGGGGGTGCAGGGACAGGTCTACAGATGCGGAGGGGTCAGTTTGTGGGGTTAGGTTCCCTTTAAGTAAATCAGGTGATGTAGATCTCTGTAATGAGGAGGGGTGTGGTGTAATGACATCACACCCTTTATAAGGTGTGCTTAATTATTAGGCAAATGCATTTCTTTTGGAAAAATGGGTCAGAAGAGAGATTTGACGGGTTCTCAAAAGTCCAAAATTGTGATATGACTTGCAAAGGGATGCAGCAGTCTTGAAATTGCTAAACATTTGAAGCGTGATCACCGAACAATCAAGTGTTTCATGGCAAATAGCCAACAGGGTTGCAAGAAGCGCATTGGGCAAAAAAGGCGCAAAAAAAGGCCCATGAATTGAGGAAAATCGAGCATGAAGCCATTTGCCACCAGTTTTGCCATATTTCAGGGCAGCAATGTTACTGGAGTATCAAAAAGCACAAGGTGTGCTATACTCAGGGACATGGCCAAGGTAAGGAAGGCTGAAAAACCACCACCTTTGAACAAGAAACATAAGATAAAACGTCAAGACTGGGCCAAGAAATTTCTTAAGACTGATTTTTCAAAGGTTTTATGGACTGATGAAATGAGAGTGACTCTTGATGGGCCAGATGGATGGGCCAGAGGCTGGATCAGTAAAGGGCAGAGAGCTCCACTCCGACTCAGACGCCAGCAAGGTAGAGATGGGGTACTGGTATGGGCTGGTATCATCAAAGAAGAACTTGTGGGACATTTTCAGGTTGAGGATGGAGTGAAGCTCAACTCCCTACTGCCAGTTTCTGGAAGACAACTTCTTCAAGCAGTGGTACAGGAAGAAGTCAGAATAGTTCAAGAAAAACATGATTTTCATGCAGGACAATGCTCCATCACATGCATCCAACTACTCCACAGCATGGCTGGCCAGTAAAGGTCTAAAAGAAGAAAAAATAATGACATTGCCTCCTTGTTCACCTGATCTGAACCCCATAGTGAACCTGTGGTCCCTCCTAAAATGTGAGATCTACCAGAAGGGAAAACAGTACACTTCTCGGAACAGTGTCTGGGAGGCTGTGGTGGCTGCTGCATGCAATGTTGATTGTAAACAGATCAAGCAATATATACACTACTAGATATACACTGCAATATATACACGGTAAGATATACACTACTAGATATACACCATAAGATATACATTGCATGATATATACTACAAGATATACACTAGGTATACACTGCAAGATATACACTACAAGATGCAAATTAAAAGATATACATTACTAGTTATACACTGTAAGATACTGTATACACTGCAAGATACAATCTACAAGGTGTACACTATTAGATATACACTGTAAGATACAGGTATAGACTGCAAGATATTACATGACAAGATATGCACATCAAAGATATACACTGCAAGATGTACACAGTAAGATATACATTACAAGATATACAGTGTAAAACGTACACTACAAGATATATACTGCAAAATATGCACTGCAAGATATATACAATATATACACTGTAAGATATACACCAAAAAATGTAGACTGGAAGATATATATTATATGATGTACATTCCAAGATGTGCATTAGGCCCGGTTTCACACTTGCTTCTGGTTCGCAGAATCTTCAAGCACAGCCAAATGCATGTGTACCATGTCCCGACGCATGGTACCTATGTTTGGTTGCGTTTGCATGTGTTGCGTTCAGATGCGCATATTTTTGGCGCCCTCCAAACTCAATATATTGCATTCTTTCTGTGTATCAGGAGGCTTGGTGTCTACGCAAGCGTCCTCATGCGCAGAAACAATGCATGGCAGTGAATGGAGACGCACTGCTCTCTGCAGACAAACGCAGCAAACAGAGCATTTGTGGTTTGTTTTTTTTACAAATGATTAAATGCAGCTCCTCCCTTACCATTTCCCGCTCTGGATAGTGAACTGAACCAATATACTGGTTTCCTATGGCCGGACAAGTAACTAATGATTTCCTATGGTGTTTTCAGTTTGAAGGCATGCAGACATAAAAACAAAAATGCACGTTTGACTGCAGAGGTGTAACTAGGTTTTCTGGCACCCGGGGCAAGGATTTACTTTGGCGCCCCCTCCCCCCCCCCCCCGCCAATTTTTATTTGATGCGTAGCACTATTGAAACGCTCACTTACTAAGTAACCGCGTTTTTTTTCGCGGCCACAGCTGCCACAAGTGCCGAAACCGCACTTGCCGCACACTTACCACAGGCCCCATAGACATTGCATGGGGCTTGCCGCAACTGTGCCGCAAGTGCAGCGGATATGCGTTAATCGCGGCAGATGCGTTTTTTTCACCGCATCTGCCGCGATCGGCAAAAACCGCTGATGTGAAAGTACCCTAACATATACACAGTATATACCTCATAGTGTGTGCCTGCCTGGTGTATACATATACACCTCATAGTGTGTGCCTGCCTGATGTATACATATATATACCTCAGGTATACAGGCACTGCTGTATATAAAGCACTCACAGGCTGCACACACAGCACAGCTGTATATAGATGGCAGTCATCTATATACAGCTGTGCTCGGTGTGTGCAGTCTGTCCTCTATATACAGCTGTGCTCTGTGTATTATGTGTTTCACTGCCTGATGTATACATATATACACCTCATAGTGTGCCTGCCTGATGTATACATCAGGCAGGCACACTATGAGGTGTATACATGTATACATCACCAGGCAGGCACACATTACCTCATAGTGTGTGCCTGCGCCTGATATATATATACACCTCACCCGGGACAGCCCAGGACAGGGGACCCCCCCCTTAGGTTACCTTATTACGTCATTACTTTATTAGGAGTAGATTTGCAGCCTTGTAGGCGTAGCCAGGACGGACCGGACCCGGACGTCTCAGTCTGAGTCAGGAGGAGGCAGCCGGCCACACAGCAGCTCCTCAGCTCTGTTCTAATTCTCCTCTCTGTCCCAGACTGTGCGGCGCGCCGGGTGACGTCAGCCGCAGCGCGACGTGCCTGGGGGTGGGGGGGACTGCCAGGGGCGGACCAGCAGCAGGGGGGTTGTGCATGCACAGCTCCGCGGCCGCCCTGCACAATATGCGGCGAAGTCGGAGGAGATTAGTTCCAGCGGCGGCGCTGCAGTGCCACCGCCGGACTGGGCACCTGATGATGGCACCGGCGCCCCCCCACTGAGTGGCGCCCGGTGCAAAAGGTCCGGCTGCACCCCCTAGATACGCCCCTGTTTGACTGCATGCACATGCAGCTTTTATTTTAACCGCCTAAAAGATACACACAAGATATACACTACAAGATATACAGTGGAAGATATATGCAACAAGATATATACTGCAAAATGTATATTGCAAGATTTACACTACAAAAAATACAGAGCAAAATAGCTCCCTTGGTAGGCTAAATGCTCCAGAAGTTCCTGAACTCAGTGAAGGGAGCCCTTGGAGTCAGCACTTTGATCCCAGTCTGCTAAACTGGGTGTTTGTGCATATTTCTTGTGGTGAAAAGTGGGGAGTGTTTATACATAATCATATCCTATCCTCTCCTTTCCTATCCCTTGAGTGAAGTACTGTTTGACCAATCGATTTCTGCCTCCATTTCCATTTGTGGATGGCTGAATCCTCATGAATCCCTTGGTTCTCACAGATATACACAGCAATATATACACTGCAAAGTATATACAGCAATATATAGTGTTAGAAATATACAGCACTATATACACTACAAGATATGCATTAACAGATCTAAACTACAAGATATACACTGCAAGATATAAACTACAATATATAAACAGCAAAATATACACCTCAAATTTAAACTACAAGATATACACTGCAAGATATATACTGCAAGATATGTCGAGGATGACAAGGACCTTGACTAGGATTGTGTGCTTTTTATATGCTGCTATACTCGACAAGCTCATGGATAGGTGCTACCTATAGTGCTCTATGTATTATGGCCACTTTACACGCGGCAACAGGAAGATAGAAAACGGCAGGTGTCGGAGACAATTGTACCTTTTACCTTCAAAACACCTTGCAGATACCTGAATTACACGCACCCACTTCAAGGTGTTTTGAAGGTAAAAGGTACAATTGTCTCCGACACCTGCCGTTTTCGATCTTCCTGTTGCCGCGTGTAAAGTGGCCATTACAGTTTCGGAGATATGATGGAGATAGAAATGATGTAAATTGTGATATTGATGAACTAGAAGCCTAGAGATTCTGGAGGGACACAGATGAAATAATCTTTTATATTCATAGATATTTGTGTATTTTAATTGAAGTAGAAGCCTTTTCCTTTGTAATTACTTTACCCAGGCTAAGTCCTTTCACACTAAGTGCACTCTTTATAAAGTTACCTGTGCCTATGACATTCTTCCAGGGTTGGCAATAGATTATTTTCTTTGAGTTTTGTCCCTACATCAATCTATTTACAGATGTTATTTTTATGTAAAAAACAAGACTTGGCATTGCTCATTTTATGTTCTCTGCTTATGATTTTTATTGCTTACAAAAGTCAGATATTCTTGCACAAGGCTGCAAAACCCAGCTTGTTTACCAATTAATAGTCACTCTTTTTCTACTTCCCATCATGTTAGATTTTGTTATGAGGGAAAATTGCATCAAACTCAATAGGGAGTGAAAGTGGCAAAATCATAAGAAATCAAGCCCCCACCAAGCTACTGTTGTGAGAAAAGCCTGCTCTCAGCATCACTGTTTGCTCCTGAACCCTCCAGCCTTTAGGTACACAAAGCCGCCAATGGCTTCTGAAAGAAAACCACGCCACATACCAAACAATGTGTGTGTAAAACAAATTCTAAATCACTTTCCTGCCCAGAAGATTTAGGAATGTGTTCCCACTCCACCAAGCAATTCTTGGTCAATGTCTTCATATCAGGACAGAAAATAACAGGATATAACAAATGAACCAATTGCTTAGATTAGATTTTAGCATCAGTATACATTTTGAAGGAGGATGACACAATTAAAGGGGATCTGTCACCAGATTTTTTCTGCCTAATCTGATTATAGCACAATGTTGAGAAAGAGACCCTGATTCCAGTGATGTATATCTTAGTTTACTAGACACAGCAGATATGACATAATCAGCATTTTTATTTGCAGCGCTCAGAAAGCTAACCTCACCCACATCAGTTTTCTGTGTACATTGTCTATTGAGAGCAAGCTGCTAATCAGTGCTGGGGACATGGTTTAAACAGGTGGGATGCACAATCATTGCACTGAAACAACAGCACTCAGTCTAATAAGTGACACCCAGGGGAGTAACTACCACAGGTGCAGGGGTTGCAATCGCACCCGGGCTCTGCAGCCTAGGGGGGCCCCAAAAGTCACTTTGGCCTATAGAAAAAGACTAATACTATTAAAGATTTGCAATAATTGGGGGTCCCATTGGAGCTTTCGCATCGGGGCCCCTTGGCCTGAAGTTACGCCACTGTTGACACCTCACTGAAATCTGTATCCCTACCTCAGACTACATAGCAAAAGCTTGCTGACAAATTCCACTTAAGGTCAGCAATGTCATTGTGGATTGCTTTTTTTTCTACCTGTTAGGGATAGTAATTTATTAGCTGAATGTTTCTATAAAAAGTTCTGCCATGGTCCCGACAACATAAGGGAATGCTGTACAAACCTAATAAAGCATTGTAAAATTGAATTTATTGTAGAACAATTCACATATACTTAAAATAAAGCATAAATTAATGAATTAATAAAATCTCTTGTTTTGTTGTTATTGTCATTTACTGAAGATCTCCTTGATGAAAAATATGCAACATGTTAACCCCAATTGAACACTATAACAGATTTTATCATCTATAGTTAATCTGTCAGCAGGTTTTGCTAATTCATCTTAAAGTAGCATGATGTAGGCAAAGAGACCCTGAATCCAACAATGTATGACTTAATTTACTAGGTGCAGCAGTTCTGTCACAATAACAGTTTTTAGATACAGCAATACAGCAGTGCTCAAAAAAGAATATGCCCCCACCCACACCACTACTTTCTGTGTACATTGTACATAGATAGTAGGCTGCTAATTACAGCAGGGGGTGTGTCAGGCTATCAGGTGTAATGCAATATAGTCCAAGCAATGACAATCTCCTGCCACTAAAACAAATACTGCAGGCAAACAACAGCACACACTTTGATAAGAGAAGCATTGCTGTAATCGATATTTCAACCCCTACATCATGCTGTCTTCATATTTAATAGAAAAAAAACTGCTGATAGATTCCCTTTAAGGATCTACTAAAAACTGCACTAACTCTCAGTTTCAAGCATTAAAAAAGCATATTTGTGGAAATGTTCATATATTTATGAATAATAGTGATGTGATGTGAAGTTTCAAAAGTAACATACAATCTTTCTCTTTTTAGGAGACAAACTTTGACATGGCTGTAAACAAAAGCATCAAAATGTAGTAAATTTGCAACTGTCCTCAAAAACTGTGCAGTACACTGGAGCATCTAGACAGATGACTACTGCATGCACTAACACAATGTGCCACATTAAGTATTTGCTGTAGACTTTTCAACATCAAAAATTGGTCTCTAGTCAGACAAAAAAAACTACACAAAATTTGTGTCAAGTTTTTTTGAAGTTTTTTTTTCTCATTCATTAAGATGGGTGAAAAATGCTGCAAAAATACTGGAAGTTTTGACATCCTGCAGATTTGATATTGCTTTATATAATATTAATCCTGCATATTACAGTAGTAGCTGTGACAGCTGGTGGATGTGGACCCAGTGCACCATAGGCTGTGCTCACTCTAAAGGGTCATGGCTACATGACTAAATGGTATTCACTAGTCTCAGAATGGTGAGCATAGGATGGGCAGCAGGTAGTCGCCAGGTACTATTTTCAGGGCAATCCCCAAGTCTGCAGCAACTCGGTCATGCAGGAGTGTGAAGTACACAGTTATAGTTGAGTATTCCAAAATTGGTTCAGGCAGCAAAGGCACAGGATCCAGAGCCAAGGTCAAGAGTGGAGACATAAAATGAAAATAATAGAACAAGCCATGTCAAAAATTAGACAAACGATACAAACAAAAACTTAGATGGACCACTAATAGACTAGAAGTAACTAGGAATCAAAATAATGCAATAAATGTTGAGAATGGCTGCTTGATAAATTCCCTGCTGCTTGGGGATAGGACAGGGAAGGAAAACCCTGCATTCCACAGCAAGGATAAATTCCTGCAGGATCTGACCATGCCTCCCAATAGCCAGGTGGAGACAGCAGGGGAACGCAGCAGAACTACGAGTGCTGTAAACAGGGTTTTCAACATGCAGACCTGAGGCTGAGAAAAGCAGCATGGTGAGTAGACCAATGCTGGGAACATGTGCCTGATACCTGCGTGACAGTATCATTTTAAATGAGATTTTAACTGCAGTTTGTTAATTTATGCTGCAGATTTTAACCAGGGATTTTATTTGTAGTACATGCTCAGCATTTACAAAGCTAAAGCCTCAGCAAAATATGCCCAATTTGGGGCAAATATTGCTATTGAATTTTGTAGTAGAATCAAATCTTGTCAAATTCACTTAGGAAATCAGCCATTAATGATTTTGACCTCGTGAATTCAAAGAGAATTTTTAGTTGTCTCTTGTTTCTATGATGTCAAAAAGTTTTCCTTTCACTGCTACGTATAATTAATGCATAAACTTTCAGTACATTGAAACATTATTTTTACAAATATAAACATCTAGAGTATTTTATTATGCCAGATTTCTGATATTTATTTGCAGGAAACTTTGGAACAATTCAAATATCTCAAACATATATAAACACTATTGTCAATTGTAAACAGATACACTACAAACTTTGGTCCTCATTTAGTGACAACTCTTTCTTGCATGTCTCTTGTACTCCTGCAAAATCGTTCAACAGTAATCTGCAAGTATTGATAACATTTTCCTTGATATCTTTTCTCCATAATCACAATATTTTGGTAAAATGTCTCGCTGAGATAATCGCTCACTGCTCCGCAGTTGGGAGGAGTAGAGTCTAGATGCGAAAGTAAGAAATTAGTCCTTAAGGGCATGTTACAGCCAAGATCATAACATGTTTTGAGATTTTCTGCTAACTCTTTACAGTTATCTGCTTTGGAGTTTCCAAACAAATTAGTTATCACATATGTGAACGCTGCCCATGAGGACTTTTTCTTGCCCTAAAACGAACGGACAAACTACTCATATTGAAGACACTTACGAATCTGAGGTCCAACAAAGACTCTGTCTTTTTTTTTTATCTTTGCTTCACTCAACCTTAGAAATTTATCAATGAGATACCATATTTTTCAGATTTTAAGACGCACTTTTGTTTCCCCCAAACTGGGGGGAAACGGGGGTGCGTCTTAAAATGCGAATGTAAAAAAAAAATATATGAAAAATTAAATATTACCAGGGTTGGGGGGGGAGGGGGGGAGTGCCTGCCGAGCGGAGGGTGAGGGGCACGGGTGCTGTACCGGAGATACGCGGGATGAGCGGCGGCAGCTAGCGGTGGGCGCCGCCATGTTCTTTGTGCACGGATGCATCCACTGCATTCACTAGCAGTGTGCAGCCGGCCTGTAGAGATAGAGACTCCATTATGGCCGTGGCCATTTTGTTAAACTCTCTACCAACTGGCTGCACAGTTAGTGAATGCAGCCAGGCCACAAAAAACATGGCTGTGCCCACCGCTCGCTGCCGACGCTCATCTCCCACAGCTCCAATCCTGCACCCATGTCCCTCACCCTCTGGGGATGGGGGCATATACACAGGATGGGGCATATATACAGGATGGGGGCATATATACAGAATTTGGGACATATATACAGGTTGGCGGCATATATACAGGATGGGGGGCATATATATACAGAATGGGGGACGTATATACAGCTTGGGGGCATATATACATTATGGGGGACATATATACAGGATGAGGAACATATACATAAGATGGGGGAATGTATTAGCCAGGATGGGGATATATATACAGGATGGGGGCCATATTTACAGGGTGGGGACATATATACAGGATGGGGATATATATACCAGGATGAGGGACATGTATACCAGGATGAATGATATTTATACCAGGATGAGGGCATATATACAGGATGGGGACATGTATGCCAGGATGAGGGACATATATGCCAGGATGAGGGATATATATATAACAAAATGAAGGGGACATATATATACCAGGATAGGGAGTTTATTTACCAGGATGAGGGATAAATATACTGATTGTAAGATGGACACTGGCATTATAAAATGGACCCCATTTTCCTTCACCAAATTTGGGGGGTGTCTTATAATCAGGTGCGTCTTATAAAGAGAAAAATATGGTACTTGAATGCTTTACACTTTTATCAATTGCCTTTCCAAAGTCCTTAATTAGGCACAACTTTATGCAATGTTGGTCAACAAGTGCTGGATGCACAACTATTTTACTCCCTGGCTGAAGTGAATGTAGGAGAGGTCAGTCTCCCCAATTGTAGTGATATTCTCTTGTATGACTATCCAACTCATACAGAAAGTAGCAGTGCTTTGTGTCTCCACCCTGAATACCATATAAGAGGACAGCCACATTTAAGTCACCACAAAAGGGTCACAAATGATGGTCATAGTTCCGGCATCTCAACAGCTGTTTCATGTTGTTATAGATTCCTTTCATGTGAACTGCATAGCCAACTGGAATTAAAGGTAGGGCATTGCCATTAAGCAAGAAGATGGTTTTTAGGTTTGTTTTGGATGAATTCCAGTTCCTCTGGAATATGACTTATGTTCAGAGCATATATTAAATTGTTGATGTTGCTTCATGTCACAAGATTTCCCTCTGTAAAAAGCAATAGGGCAGCATAGTGGCTCGGTGGTCAGGCCTGTTGTTTAGCAGCTCTGGGGTCCTGGATACAAATCCCACCAAGGACAACATCTGCAAGGAATGTTGTATATTTTTCCTGTGTTTGTGTGGGTTTCCCATGAGTACTCCGGTTTCTTCCTATACTCTAAAGACATATTAATAAATAATTTACCGTAAATTGTGAGCCCCAATGGGGACAGTGATCATGATATCTGTAAAGTGATATGGAATATAACGGCACTATATAAGCACCCATAATAAATGAATAAAGAAATAAATATGTTTTGGACAAGATTTTTATGAAAGTTGCGGAACAAAGAAATCTGAACACTGCTGTAGCCTAGAATCTAAGATCTTGACAGAAGGCCGGGTTGTGAGAGGAAGATGTTTCATGACACAACACTCTTCTCTCACTTGACTGAAAATGTTTCTCGTGCTTTTGGAACTGGCAGTTCTTCAGTCTGTGCTACTGGGTATATTGCAGATGGAATGTTTTGATACTGTAAAGTCCACTTCTTCCTTGAAACTCCTTTCCATATGGTGGGCACCATGCAAAAATAGTAATTGATAGTGCGATCAGTTGTCTCTCTCCAGATCATTAGAACTACTGAAGGCATAGATTGCCTCTTCCCATGCAACCACTGGTTAAGATGAAATGCACATCTATTGCAGCATGTATTAAACCCAACTCACATATTGATCTATTCTGCAGCCAAATACAGGTCATAGGCTTTCCTTATTATGGCAGTTAAATTTCACCTTTGTAATGCAAAAGTGACTTCTCTGCATATGTAGCAAAAACTATCCTCTTAGTTAATGCAAAAGCCAGGCATATGAGAAAAACATAGAAGCATGTCAATATGATAAAAACTAATCTAAAAAATCCAAAAAATGGTACTTTACACAGAGTATTTTTGAAAGTATGTGATGCATCTCTATTTAGGATTATATTGTCGGAGCTAAAATGACATTATTTGATTGGTGACCCTAAGATGATGGAATACTGAAGGCTCAATAGATTAAATAGAGGATATAGTAGACTAGCTACTAACAATGCAATAATGATGATGATGAAATAATAAAGATGAATTTTTCTATAAGCCTATATGAAGGGTGTCATAAGTAATTACAAGTCTCCTGTGTATCTGGAAAATGAAAGCCAATCAGCAAATTTAAAATTATGTTTCTTTTTAACACCAAATAAATAGTTGATTACAACTGTTTTCATCTGTGAACCAAAAAATGTAATTCTTGTATGTATGTATCCTAAGACCTCATTCAGATGTCGGTTTTGCTATACAATAAAAATGGGCCAAGTTTCATTATTGATTTTCATTAGTGTTTCCCTCAATTTTCATTAGATTGTCATCATTGTGGAATTTTTGTGCTTACTGTGTTGAACCACCCACCATGTCAACAACGGAGAATCCGAGAAACTGAAGCAATTCCAGGTCGGAAGCCAAAGTAACCATGATAATAAATAGAGTTATAGCTGGGATTCTCTGGATTCTCGTCTTCAGAGTTTCACCAGAGTTTGGTCAGAGTTTCATTAGTGTTCACTGATGGAGAATAAAATGTTTCTGCACCTTTTCCGATCTACCAGTCAGTGAAAAAACGAAGAGCACACGGATGGTTTCCAGCACGGATGGTCTCCATCACGGATGGTCTCCAAGGGCTGTCTGATTTTTTTCATGGTCTATGCACTTTTATTACCGACTTTGATCTGACACATCAATAAGAAACATGACTCTGCATTTTTTTCAAGGATCCCTTGGTTGGCGAAAAATCACGGACATGGGAACAGCCCCAAAGACTGTCATAATTATGAGTGCTGCCTGTGAAAAAAAAGGATAGCACTTGTACATAAAAATGACATGTGAATGAGCTTATGTCAAGAAATAGGAAATAAAGATTTATACAACTAACATTTACACAACTATGTGAGAATCCAGCTGAACGTGGATTTCAGCACAGTTATTGCACTATAATTTTACTGAAGACTAGAAATCTATTATTTCCATTCAATTTCCTTCAGAAAACCAATGACAAATTATCATGAAGGATATGCCCAACTCCAATTATCTATAATAAATGCTAAACATACATGTAGAACACTGTATTAGAAAATAGCCATTAATTGAAATTACTGCTTAAAATTTCAGTATTGATCTCTTCATTAGTATTTATATTCAGAACAGAATTTTCTAGACGTTTTTGGGTGAATCCATTGACACTGAAAGCTGACGGTCTTCTCTGCCTGATGTTACATATTGGATTTTTGCTCTTCTAATGAGCACTATGTTATTATTCTCTTTAAATTGCCCATACATTTCTTCTTTAATGGTATGACATTGATACATTGTTCAACCCAACTATAATTCATATGGTGATATCCATCATTGTCGGCTTGGGGTGCAATTATTGTGTGTCTCAAACATTTAGACAAGAAGGATATGTGTGATCTATTGTACACATTACTTTAAGATTTGCAAGACATTGAATACTTTCGTCTCATCTTCCCCTATTTTGATATTTACTTTTTGCACTATTATTAATGACTTCTCAAGTCTCTGCCCTTGTCTGCTCGTATTGTGCTCTGCTGCTTTATCTTCTAGAATTTAGAAGTTGGTAAGCTAAATGCTTGTATATTGTGAGCCTAGGGCACACACTTCTACTTTCATGGTACATTATACAAGTAAATGTGTCTGGCGAAGGGGACACACAACACAAAATGAATATTAATTGTTTGTCCTTGTCCGAATTCTTTCATTAAATGCCTCTATTACTTCAGAAATAGAAACAGAAAGTTCACTGCTAAATGTTGAGGCCAAAAACAAATGAACACATTCTCCGAGGAATGGTGACACTTTTCTTTTTTTCTTTGAGATTTTTGCTCTGTATTATGTCTTTGTAGAAACTTCAAATATCAGGTTTCTAATAAGGTGAAAATAAACTTTTATTGTGTCCTACTTTTACTAACATTTTATACTAAGCAATACAGAGACTTTGTATTCAAATTCTGTATTAATTGGTCATGAATAAATGTTCAAAGATATTCCATCAGGTGGGATACTGAAGTATGCTTTCTTTGTGAAAGGTATTATTGTATTTAATTATTGTTGTTTTTGAAGGACAACCCACAAGAAAATTCACAACTATTCAGTTCAGTTGTGGACATCTCTAGTTTACTCACTGGAACAACAAAACAGTAACCATTCTGTGACATACTCTAATAAGGTCTGGGGAAACAGCTATTCTCCTTGTGAAGAGTATTCTACCAGCCGGCAGATGAGGAGACTTAAAGCCACAATGCTCCTCTGCGAAATTGCATATGCAGATTGTCACTTCAGTGAGGAAGTAGACAAACAAATGCCACACACTGCACTGATGAGGGGTAATCACCCTAAATACAGCATCTGCAGTTTGGGATTCTGATCTGGCACAAATCCTAACTCATATTTAAAGGCTTGTTATAGAGTCAATTATAACTTTTAGGATTGCTACACTTATTGGGTGGCATTAGAGATTTTTTACTTCCTGACTGAAGTGACAATTTGCATATGCATATTCTAATAAAAGACAATGATGTGACACAGATTTTAACATAAGGCTATGTGCCCACTGGATGTTTGTGCTGTTTTTTTTTGTGTGCTGCATTTATGCTGCGTTTGTCAGCTGCAATAAAAGCAGCTGTGTAAAAAATACAGCACAAACCTAATGTGTTTGTGCTGCCTTTGTGCACATTATAAACGTAGCACAAATAAGGGAACACACACAGACACACTTTCTCACCCACCCCGGTTATCCCACGGTGAGGTCCAGTGATGTCTTCCTCCCAGGCATCAGCAGGACCTGTGGGAAGTCGGGTACAGTACTTCCAGGACCTTTGCCACATGTGACAGCCTAAGTCATATGAGTAGGTCCTGGTAGTCACCTTGTGCAGCTCCTGCCAGTGCATGAATGGAAGAAATCACTGGGGCTCACCATGAGCTCGCCAGGGAGGGACAGTATTAGAGGGCTTTGCTGTGGAAATCACAGTTAAAAAGGATCACAAATGGGGTGTGTGAATACCAATCCATTTGTTATGCTTTTTTGGGGTCATTAGAATCGGTTCAATGGAGAAATGCAGCCCAAAATCGGGCATGTTAATTGACATGCTAGTTTTTGAGTGCATCCCATTTATGCAGCAAAAACAGATCACCCACAAACATACAAGTGGGCGCAGCATTTTTAAAATCACTTAGACTTTAATGATAAAGCTTTGGATGCTATGTTTTTGCTGCAAAAATGGATCACCAAAAAACCCAGTACAAACATCCAGTGGGCACATAACCTAAATTTCCACTTAATTTCAACTTTCATGTAGATATTTCTCTTAAGCATGTGGATACGTTTTACTGAGTCCACAGCATTTTTGCTCCAATGGAGTTTGGAGGATTTTTGTTTCAATACGTTCCATAGGCAATACCTTAAAGGGAACCTGACCCCTCCAAATCATCCCCAACCCTATTAATACCTGTCCCTGCATCCTGAAAGATCATTAGCAGCTTTTCTGTAAAAAATGCGTTCTGTAACATTGTGAAAAACACCATTATACACCATTATAGCCGCGCATGGTGAGGTCGGCTTACACCTAAAGGGTGTACCAACATCACCAGGACCGGATGTGACGCAAATAGTGTCACACCGGCTATTACGTCCATACAGCAGGGTGAGGAGGACTAGGAATGTTTATCACGCCCATTGGGGCGTGATAATCCACTGCTCAGGAGGGTTTAGAGTCTCACAGGGAACGCCCTGTGAGACTTATTCAAGGTGAAGAAGTCGCAGATATGTAAGTGTATAATGGTGTTTTTCACAATGTTACAGAACGCATTTTTTACAGAAAAGGACCGCTGCTAATGATCTTTCAGGATGCAGGGACAGGTATTCATAGGGTTGGGGGTGATTTGGAGGGGTCAGGTTCCCTTTAATTTTTCTTTATTGATAATGGCTTCATGGATAATGGATGGATTATGGATAAATGATGAGTTGTATTTTTCTGGCATTATTTTGGGGTAAGTATAATTTTTTTAAATCTTAATTTAATTGCTGGTGAGAATTCACCAATTCTGACATTGGATTTAGCTTAAACTTATTCTGAAAGGCATAACTTTCCTATTTTTGATCATAGGGCTGTATGAGCATCTTTATTATGGGACACGCTAATGGTACTAATTTAGGGTACAAAAGGAGGTTTTTAGATGTCGGAATAATCAAAAAAAATGCTAATCAATTGCTTTTATTGTGTTTACTGTGGCATAAAAATGCATTTGTTTCATACTACATTTCAGTACAGTTATGGCAATACCAATTATGTCTATGTGCTTTTTACATGAAACATTCTGCATTGGGGGAAAAAAGATTCATGTTTTGTTTTTTTACCCAATCTTTAATTACATTTTATTATTTTTTTTTTCTACCGTATATACTCGCATATAAGCTGAGTTTTTCAGCCCAAAATTTGGGCTGAAAAGTCCCCCCTCGGCTTATACGCGAGTATACAGTATAAGTATACACAGCAGCAGCCCCAGAGGTATACAGGCCCCCCCATCATGATCCAGGGCCCCCCCCCCTTGCGCGGCAAACCTGTAAAGTAAAATCATACTTATCACTGTCCTGTCGCTCCGTCCCGCCGCTTGCCGACATCACGATCCCGGGCTTCATTCTGCGTCTACCGCCTTCCTGTGGTCGCGGGCAATGACGTCATTGCCCGCGACCACAGGAACCGGAAGCCGGAAGACGCGGAATGAAGCCCGGGATCGTGATGTCGGCAAGCGGCGGGACGGAGCGACAGGACAGTGATAAGTATGATTTTACTTTACAGGTTTGCCGCGCAAGGGGGGGGCCCTGGATCATGATGGGGGGGCCTGTATACCTCCGGGGGCTGCTGCTGTATACAGCCCTGGGGCTGCTAATGTATACACCCCTGGGGCTGCTGCTGTATACACCCCTGGGGCTGCTGCTGTATACAGCCCTGGGGCTGCTGCTGTATACACCCCTGGGGCTGCTGCTGTATTCACCCATGGGGCTGCTGCTGTATACAGCCCTGGGGCTGCTGCTGTATACACCCCTGGGGCTGCTGCTGTATACACCACTGGGGCTGCTGTATACTACCTAAGGGCTGCTGTATATACCTCTTGGGCTGCTGTATACACCACTAGGGCTGCTGTATATACCTCTGGGGCTGTATATACCTCTGGGGCTGCTGTATACTACCTCTGGGGCTGCTGTATACTACCACTGGGGCTGCTGTATACTACCACTGGGGCTGCTGTATACTATCACTGGGGCTGCTGTATAGTACCACTGGGGCTGTATATACCTCTGGGGCTGCTGTATGCTACCACTGGGGCTGTATATACCTCTGGGGCTGCTGTATACTACCACTGGGGCTGCTGTATACACCTCTGGGGCTGCTGTATACTAACCACTGGGGCTGCTGCTGTATATACCACTGGGGCTGCTGTATATACCTCTGGGGCTGCTGTATACCACACTGCTGGGAGCTGTATACCTGTGCTGGGGTCCACCCTCGGCTTATACATGAGTCAATAGGTTTTCCCAGGTTTTGGGGGCAAAAGTAGGGGGGTCGGCTTATACACGGGTCGGCTTATACACGAGTATATATGGTATTTTTTCTATTTCTAGTAGTGAATTTATAGTGAATTATGCCTCCCAGGCGGACTATTAATCCTTGATCGATCCTGAGGATAATAGGCATTCACAGATGACAGAACTAGAGGAATTTGTAGGGCTCAGGCTGCAGTGGAAACCAATCGGCACCATGCGTTCAAGTCTTACAGGTCCTATTGGAGTGACTCAGGGAGGTCTTTCTCTCTTTCTAGCTGCATGCAGAAATGTTGCCAAGGCAGGAAAAAAATAAAGCCAATGCTGTGAATAGTGGCAGTGTATCATTAGTAATAAATATGTGACATTCTATAAAGATGATGTAGCCACTTACCTTTGGATATGTTTCTAGATGGACTGCATCAATTAATGAGAAAACTAACTGCATCCTTGAATTCTGTGGTTTTAGATAGTCATAAACGTAGGTCAATAGAAACTCAGACAAATGAGACATGACAAATCATACCATGCAATTAGTAAAACAAAACTAAACCAAAATGCAGAAGCAATATTTGAAAAAATAAGTAAACCCTTACTGCTTCCATAGGATCTAAGCAGTAGTAGCCAGGGGCCACTAATTTAATGTCCTTTATCAATTGTTCATCAGCAGTACATGAACTTCTATAAAGGTGGCATTTTGCATTGAAATGTTGTGATTGCGTTGCCTTTCTGCTTTTAGCCACAATTTTCAAAAAACACAGCAAAAGTGTTGTGGAGCATCAACATGGCTGCTACATCTAGAAGCAGCTGAAAAGCAGAGTTTTTAGTAATTTTCAGATTTGGAGCATTCAGACCTGTACTAGTTTGAAGGAGCTGCACCAAAATTGACAAAGTTGGGAGGTAGCTGGGAATAGGTGCTGTCATTACGTACTCCAGAAATGTTACTCCATTTCTTGAATGGAGTACCATTTTTGATGAGGGACACAAAGGTGCGTGCCACTGAGATGTGCTGACATCATTAAATGGAGTGTGTCTTGTAATTAATTTGGCACATTGTACTGTAGAAATCCCTTTATTAAAACTGATGTACGCAATACCAGTTTAAACCGCAATATGGACAGATAGGTATGGTCCACGCTGCTGAATACAAAATTGACAAGACTTCCAAGTTAAGGTGATCGGTGTCTTTATTCCTTCACCTTAACTTGGACATCTTGTCAATTTTGTTTTCAGCAGCGCGAACCATAAATATCTGTCCATATTGCGGTTTATGTCGCCACCTCAAGTGGGGTCCTGCAGCAGCTGATACCACTTGTGGGTCTCACAACTGGAAAATGTGAGCAGTTTAATTATCAACCATTTCAATTTTATCTGGGAGATTCGACCCATTGTGCCCTTGTCTACCCCATTTTAGGTTCTTTGTCAATACCAGTTTAGTCTTAATGAATCAGTCCCAATGTGTTGCAATGGCCTAGTCAAAGTCTAGACCTCAATGCAAGTAAAATGCTCTGGGGCGAACTTTAGAGGGAACCTGTCACCTCCTAAAAGCCACCTAACCTATCAATACATAACCCTGCACCTTCCTATTAGCATTATAACTATCCATCTCTGTGCTTACTCATTAGGATGATAATGAAATAGGGGCTGTATGCAATAGCCGTCTGGGCGTGTTATTTTGCAGGTTCCAGGATCCAGCCTCTCTCTCTGTGCTGCTTTTCTTGTGTAGGCTTTGCCCTCCCCATCTCTGTCACTCACAGAATGCAAATCATTTGTCCTGCCTTCAGCTCCACATCACAGCAGAAACAACACAGGGAGGCTGGATCCTGGAGCCTGCAAAACAACATGCCCAGAGGGCAATTGCATATAGCCTCTACTTCATTATCATCCTAATAAGTAAGTATCAAATTGTTTATTTCAACTTTCAGAGGAAGTATTTAGCACAGAGAGCGAAGGTTATAATGATAATAGGAAGGTGCAGGGACATGTTTTGATAGGTTAGGTGGCTTTTAGGAGGTGACAGGTTTCCTTTAAGAGAGCTGTGTTTAAGGAATGCCCACAAATCTCATTGAACTTTGGTAACATTGTAATTAACAGTTGGTCACAATTCCTCCAGAAAAATGTGAGACAGATAAAGTTATACAGATAATGATTACTTCACATTATTTATAGGTATACAAGCTATTAATGTATGGGTGCACATAATTTTTCACATAGTGTATCTGCATTTTGGTCTATTTTTTGTTAAATAAATAATGACATTGTGTAATTTGTCACGTGTTGTTTTTTGTCTGAAATTGCAAAGACCCTTTAAAGACCAGGTATTTCTTCTATTTTGTCCTTACATGTAAAAACATAGAATTCAAGGAGGGTGTACTTAATTTTTCTCTTGGCTATATAATGGACCAATACAGTTTTTATTCCAAAGGTGGAAATAAAAAAATGCATATACGTGTGAAGCCCAGAGTTGTCTTCCAAGTTTATGAGAACTATTTAATTTGTAAATGTTTGTTTAGTCAGAATGAAGGTTTGTAAATCTCTATACAGTCGTCTATATAACTGTCACTGTGCACTGCGGTACAGTATATCATGAGGAAAGTCTTTTCCTGCATCATTAATCATCTTTTATAAACACCAACATTCGTCACAACACCTATAAAAGGGCTGCAAGTTCCCATTATAAAATTATAAGTGTGATCCTTGATTGCATTGGATTGATAGTAATAAAACATTGCCAGGTCTGCAATAAAAAAAACAACTAATGACACAAAAATAACAAAACTAGCAAAGCTAAAGTACTTGAATAATGACAGTTATTATATGAGGTCAAAAAGCTGCTTCTGATAGAACTAGCAAATTACTCCAAGGGAAAAAAGAGGCAATTTTAGTGTGAGGTATTAACCCAAACAGATTGCTTATTATAATGCATAATCAATAAAACTTAACTGCTAAGTGCTACTCCAGACACAACTACCAGGATGCTTCTGTATCATTTCTTCCTTGTATTTCTAGATGAACTGTTGCATAATGTAACAATCTAGTTCACAGGAAGCAGTATTTCATACAGGTCAGTCGCATAAAATGATATGCCATAGTGTGGACAGACAAAAGACCCTGTTAGCCTGATGGTCAATCAGTTATTTTAGTAATGCCAGCTCTATATAACAAAAGAATATCTAAATACGCTGTTCAGTGGTTGGCGCCTTAAGCAATTAAGACTTTGCTGTCCTGAAGAGACAAATTACACTTGATGTAAGCACTTCACTACTAAAGTGCCAGATGCTGATTAACTTGGTCATGACTTAGGAAAAGATGGAGTGCTTAAAAGGGGAACGCAAATTAAAAAAATGTCTGTTACATATCTCCTGAGAACAGCATCCCCTTTTTGTGCCATTATTGGGAATCCCAAAGATCAGGTTGTTATCATAAAAATAAGCCACTAATATGGTTAGCTTGTATGACTTTAGTCTTTATTTCCTGCCACTCAATATGGATGTACAGAAGCGGAGCAGAATTTACAATGATGAAAGCACTGTACAATCACTGAATTCTGCTGACAGTAACAGGCAACTTGAACTTTCCTTCAGAGCCATTTACTACTACCCAGATAGTTTCTACTTTACACTGTGTACATAATTATTACACAATTTAGGCTACTTTCACATTACAATTTTGTTAAATCCGATGCTGTCCGATTAAATTCGGACATCATCGGATGCTCAAAATCAGATGCCATCCAATTCGATTTTTTATCGGATCCGACTTAAATGGCTGGGGGAGGGCTGTGGGAGGTTTTGGGAGTGGTCTAGGGTATTGAGCATGCTCAATAAAGAAAATCGGATCCGATATCGGATCTGATTTTCCATCCGATCCGATCCCCCATAGACTCCCATATTATTTTAATCGGATCGCATCGGATCACCTGAAAAAAATAGGACAGAATCGGATCGGATGCAAATCGGCTGCCATTAAGTGCACATCCGATCCGATCCGATCCCCATTGGAGAACATGGGGGCTAAATCGGATGCGATGCTGTCCGATTTTTATCGGACAGCATCGGATTTAACAAAATCGTAGTGTGAAACCAGCCTTACATTTTTGATGATTCCACCAAATTGGCCAATCTAAAATCTGAATATTTTAAAAAGATAAAGTGAGGTTTTGTCTCCGCTCCTACCACAGCTATTAGAGGCCGATGATGGGTGAATAATTCAGCCATCATCTGTTGGCAAAGTTGTGGACTCGAGTTGCAAGCCTGCATCAAAGTTGGGTCCCAGTATGTCATATGTCTATTTAGAGTTTATCATTTATATGTATAGTTTTCTTTTTTACTTTGTTGCCTCTACCACATCTCCTTGGATGGCTCCTCTATTAAATGCTCTCTTTCTGACACCATTTTATGGTGCCTTTCCTGGGTCTAATCCCATTTCCCGAGGACATAAATATACCTATTCAAATGTTAAAGTTTCCATCTTTTTAAAAAATAAATAAATTAATAAACTTTATTCATTTTTGAACTACCAGTTGATCTTCCTTCTCCTTCTTTAGTTTACTATCACTCTAAACATCCCTGTGGGTGTTCCCATAATAAAATGTCATCCATTTTGAGCTTTTAAAACCTTTCTGTTGTCATGCTTTGCACATTTGTTTTTTTCTCACTTGATAAAGGGGCCAGTATGGACTTGAAATGTATTGTTAATAAAAAAAATCTTATTACTTTAATTGTTAAAAAATCCATTTACTACAGCAGAGCAGCCAAGCTAGTGTGTTTTGATCCATCTGGATCCAATGTTTCCTGGAGGACTCGTCCATCAGCCCTGGGGTATCAGCTGTTTTTGTTCATTCTTACATTTTAGTTCTGGCAGTTTGAATGTTGGTGGGCGTTGTGGCAGGTCTCCAGTGGTCAGGGGTATTAATCCTTCTCATACTTCTACATTTAAATGAGTTCCTCATAATTCTGGGCGTACTCTAGCTCTCCATAAAGTCACCCATCACCACTCATTGGCCTTGAGGGGTAGGGTGTTGACTCTGAAGGGCAGAGCTAGTGTAGGTGCTTGCTCAGACCGTGTATTAAGCTCTGTGCAACAGGATCCCAACGACCACCGTGGTCGTTATACGGGTCACCGTATCGTTGCTGCGTCATTGAGTAGATCTGATGGTTTGACATCTCACCAGCGACCGTGTAGCGACGTTACAGCAATCCTTACCAGGTCATATCGTTGTCGGGATTGCTGGAATGTCGTCAAGTGTAATGGAACCCTTAGATCCCAGTCACCTTCATAAAGCCGATTGTTTTCAAAACAACAGTTAGCTACTTATCCTTATTTTTAATTGATAATGAATGATAATATTGGATTTATACCTATGACCTGCATATAATATGATAAATTTAAATGCTATGTTACTTGGGTCTTGTACATTAATTTGTATTAAAATGTATAACATTTTTCTCATTAAAAATAGATTTGATAAATGAGGGTTGATAAATCAAATACTGTGTTATATTTTTATTCATAAAGAAAACTCAGCATTGCAAACCAGCATGTCAGCACTCCGAAAAGTCACTAAAAAAGATCAAAAACTAATATACAAGGCCTAAGTCAATTGCAGTATGCATACTTTGTAATTGTATTACTTTCTGTACAAGCTTCTCATATAAAGAAAAGGGAACTTCCAAATTGTACTCTTGGCACCTGTTGTATCATCAGTAATGCAGGAGTGCAGATAATACTGGTGAATACTGATGAGCGAGAAGCGAAATATTTACACTCACTATCCTAATAATGAGTAGTTTTTAATACTTGCAAACTCATGCAAATAGCGAGTACAATGGTAGTCACTTAGGCTGCGCCCACACACATCCAGCTATAAAATGAGTCTTTCTGGGGCAGGGCTTTTTCCATTTTAACTGCATAAACACCTTGCTGTGACCCCCAGAGTGACTCTAACATTCAATCTGCTGTCACTGAAGTACCAGCTCACTTTGTGTACTGAAAGGAGCTGTCAATTTGTGTCAGATCGTTCACAATCGACAAATCTCTCATGAGCACTAGCGATACTCGTCGATAGTGATGGGCGAGTCCTAAATTACTCGGAATCGCTTGAGTCTAACGAGTCCGAGCCCGGGACTCGCTACTCGTTGCGAGTCTAGCGAGTCCAATGTTAAGGAATGGGGAAGCGAGTAATGTGCAATTTACAAATCGCAGATGTGTCTCGGAAAGAGCTCGCATTGCCGTTTTGGCAGGTTAAGTGTGTGCTAACACTTGGCAGTGAAGCCAGCACACTAGTCCCTGCAAAAATTATTAAGTGCGCACAAGTAGTCGCACAAGCAGGTGGCGTACGTGCTATTTGCAGGTAGGAGAGCAGCAACGCTCTGGTCTGCCCCAGAGAAAATAAAGCTGAAGGGGTTATTATGACCCAAAATCTATCAGGTGCAAAAAAATAAGAAATAGTACCTCAGCTAAGCCTCTGACTTCAGCTATTAGGAAAGCTGTGTGAGTAAGCTAAGCTATGAGGTCGGTCCTGTGTGCACTGTAATAGTGGGTTTACACGTCACGATATCGCTCCGATATCGTATACAATGGCGCGGGAGCGCGCATTTCGTGCCCGGTTTTCCCTGAATCGCATCGGCGGTTTACACACTGCGATATCGGGATACAACGTCCCTACGATGTGTACGCCCCCCGACCCAGGAACGACCATTTAACATGGGAGTGAATTGGTGACGTTGCAGTACACATCGGAGTTGGGCTGTCACACGGGACGATCCGGCTCCAACCGGCATCCGATATCGGGCGGTTGAATAGCACGCTCATTCGACCCCCAATATCGGTTTACCATCGTTCCTGCATCATATCGGATGTTCACACCGTACAACGCAGGAACGATATCGGGTCCAACGCACGAACCATGTGACTTTTGGTCGGAGTTGGACGCCGATATCGCAACGTGTAAACCCACCATGAAGGCTGCTCCTCCCTGCCTGCCTGCCTGCCTACAGTCCTCTACACAGTACTCCTCTGTCCTCCTGGTAGCTCTCAGAAGAGCTGTTTGGGCTAAATATAAGGAATCTTGAAGTTTCGCTACACTGACTGACACTCCCTATGATCTGCTCCAGCATCCACCTCACCCTGCACTAACTCAGATCGTCACAGGAATGTGGAGGAAATGGCGGTGGCAAGGCTTATATACAGCCTCGCCTCTCATACATGATATGGGCATCACGACGGACAGAAGCTAATCATAGTCCTGCCACAACCAACATGGCTGTGGCATTACTGAATATGATTGGCTAACTGTTAGCCATGCTTGTCCATCTTCACAAGTTTTCTGACCTAACACGCTAGGCTGTCTCGGAAGCTTTGTCGGAATATAACAGATTCTGTATTCGCGAGTCCCGAATACAGTATACAGGACTCGGATTCGTAGACTCGCTCAGACTCGCTGCTGACAGCGGGTATCTGTGAAGCGGTGCGATTGTTTAAAGGATTTGGGGAGATTCAAGCTACATAGCGATGTGATGTAGCGAGTCTAGCGAGTGAGAAAAAGTAAACTCTGACAAAACTAGGATTGCCATTGACTTGCATAGGACTCGTTACTGTGCGAGTAATCGCTGGGAAACTCGCCGAGTACAGAGTCCTGCGAGTCCCTTACTACTCGCCGAGTAACGAGTCCTAGCGAGTAGAGTCGCCCATCCCTACTCGTTGATTAATGAGTATCGTGAATACCGTACTATCCATGCGAGTAGTGAATAGCAATGATTGCACTACTGGTGAAGCTTTCTAATAAAAGATTTAGGCCAGCTTCACACCACAGTTTTCAGCTGTCAGATTCTGTCCAGTTTGAACTGGACAGAACCTGATCAGGTTTTGCCCCCATATGGTGCTGGACTGGTCCTATTTGGCCATCCGGTTTGCTGTGTTTTGTCCTTGATCCGATTTTGTCCTTTTTTTTTACCAGGCACAAAATTGAAGTCTGCATCATTTTTTGGCTCTGGTAGAAAAATCAGACAAAATCGGACAGTCCCGGATCTAGGGCGATCCGGCACCCATAACATGGGAGTCTATGGGCGCCGGATCCAGCAAAAAATTAGATCATTTCCGGATCAGATTTGTTTTACAGTGCAGGCTCTGATCTGTCAGCCTGCGTGTGCAGTGCTGCTGTTCATGGTGCTTAATGAGCACGGCAGCATTTCAGAGACATGGCTGTGAGTTGAACACCATGGACAGCAGCACCGATCAGCACTGTGGACAGCAGCAGAAACCGAATCCTGCAAAAAAAAGGATCAGAGGGCATATTTCCCCACACTTTCTGCTCATCCTGTGCTGTCAGGTTCTGTCTGATGAATCCTGCAAAACACCGGACAGAACCTGACAACTGAAAACCGTGAAGTGAAGCTGGCCTTAGTTGGGTATTCAGAGGTTTGGAGGTTATCCCCTATCAATCAGGTGAGGGATAGTTTCCCGTTTCCCAATTGCTAGAGGTCTGACCGCTTTAACCCCAGGGAGTCCAAGAGCTGGGGCACTGAAGATTGCCACGTGAATGGAGCAGAGGTCGACTGTACTGCTGCTTGATTCATTCTTATGGAATTGGTGAAAACCACCTTATCACAGTGCTCAGCTATCTCTGGTGGTCCATGCACCGTTCTGGTTTTGGGGTGGGGTTCCAGAGGTTGGACTTTTAGCAATTGAAATTAAATTCCCTATCTAATAAATAGGGGAACGCTAAACTAAAAAATGCCTGTTTTAATATATCAAGGATAAGGTGGTGCATATACAGAGATAAACTGTACTTTACAATGTTCTAGTGATCTGTGTCAGAAACATAACAGGGCATTTTACTTTGTATTATTTGCCGTCATGAAATTACCGCAGACTCCTTTGACAACACGCCTCTGGAAAAATAAGGAGAAGGATAATGCCGGTGGAAGAGGACAACGTGATGCATGGCAGCAGGAGTATTCAATAACAATGTGGCTAAAAATATCCCATGATTGTTGTTGATTCTGTCCTTCCCATATCTATTACCATTGAGATTCCATTACAATGTATGATATCCCTATTAAGCTAACATACTTCTAGTGTCCTTGATCCAAGGTAACGGGGTAAGAAGGGTTTTATGGCTAATTGAACATTGTTGCCTTAAGGTGTGGATCTGTCTAAGCTAATAATCTCCTTACTAAATGTATAGAAAGTACAAGCTGGAACCATAAAGAAGGAACTATGGTCAACATAAGCTATGACTAGAATTGCATACATTTGAATCTGTTCATAACATTTAAACATGGCGATTCCCTTAGACAATTCTGTATTTACAGTGCTATACATTTCATTTTGCTGCAAGTGAATAGACAAATCTACTTTTTAAAGTATCCCTGTTCTCAAAGCGAGAACATATCAAAAATGCATATTGTTCGTCTCTGTGGTTCCAACACTGTCACAATGAATTCATATTTAATAAGCATCTTACACTGGTCTGTATGATACTAGAACATGTAACGCTACACCACAGAATAACAATGTTTTCATGATAGATTCTCTTTAATGTTTTGCAGCTATGAAGCATCTCATGGAAACTACTCAAAATGATTGAGGGATGTCTGTAGAAATGATAGAGAGATGCATCTGCTGCCATTGTGCGCAGACAATAAACCACGAGCCCACAACAGATTTTCAGTAATGCAGGGACAGTAGAGCCTTTAAGGAGACGCACTTATAGCCTTGTGCTTTTATGCAGGATCTGGATGTACAGTTCGTGAGTGAATATTTAAGATGTCTCCTCCATTTATTCTCTGAAATCCATGGTACACTGACTCGAAAGCTTTACAGATCTTCTTCCATCTCCAGTCAGGAAACCTTCCGAATATTAGATTCATTTTACATATTTCCTCTACAAAATGACCTCTTGTTGAAATCAGTTTTTTGCCTTAAATGTATGTTTAAATGTTTATTTTTTTATTATTTCCAGCCATTGCTTTTCCTATATCACAATATTTGTTAAAAATGAAAAACACTCTCTATGGCTTAGGCTACATTCATACTGTGCATTTTTGCTGGGTTTTTTGCAGATCCATTTTTGCAGTGACTCTGGGCTTCCCAGCAAAATCAACACATTTCAACACTTGACATCCAGAAACAACCTTTTGTGAGGATCCATTTTTTAGCTCAAAAACGGATCCTCATGAAGAATGAGCATGTCAATTTTTTAGGCTTTTTTGTAATCTGCTTTTCCTATGGGGAACCATTGTAGATGGAGAAAAGAATGCAGCATCTCAAAAACGGATCAAAACGCACAGTGTGAATAGGTGATCCATTCTTTTGGAAAAGCTGATTCTCAAAAAAACGCAGCAACAACCCTGTGTGTGAATGTAGCATAAGGGCTCAAACAGCCAGAAACATGTCAGGGGAATGACTAGATTTTAAAACTCTGTATATCTATTAATGGGTTTTCTACTACAATAAAGAATGATTTCTTATGAAAGTGCTGATTCTCTTTCAAGTCTTCCTTCATTATCTGTACCAGGGTCAATACGATTGGGTCCCTGCACCCAGCAAGTGACAGCAATACTGGATGCAATATATATATATAGTGTGAGACAGTGTGGGGGATCATATGCGGGGGGCGCTATGTCTCCCCCAGAATGTGCACTGTCACATATTGAGCCCGGTATAGGGTGTGAGAGAGAGGGACGGTCCACTCACTCCGCTCCGGGTCTTGCAGGATCCCTGGAAGGAGACACAGGGTTAAAAGCCTGGTTAGGAGACAGGGCGGGGTTCCCTCTGGAGAGTTTTGGTTTTCTAAGCTGAAGGAGCAGCAGAGACAGACAGGAGAGGTCAAGAGCTCCAGGGGCCGTGTGCTATAATAACACGGTCTGGGCCAGGAGGCATGGGAGCTCGGGGCGACCTATATCGGAAAGCGCATAACCTGAATGAACCGGGTTACTTTATGTGTGGACTGTATCCTGTGTACCCGGCTGCGACCCGGATTCCGGCAGCTTGTGCCATCGCTGTATTTATCAGCAATAAAACTGGGTGCTGTTTGAACTGTTACCGGGCTCCACGTATTTCTGACTTGCAACCCCAGCGCTGCCCCACATATGGTGGAGAATGCGGGCAGCCTGAACCACAAACTGCATGTCCGTACTGAAGCCGGCCACGCTACAGTTCAGGCCTGCCGCTGATATGGAGGAAATCCTAAGGCAGCTGGTACTTACCCAGCAGCGGCAGCAAGAGCAGCAGGAGCAACAGCAGAAAACAAATGAACTGCTCCTGCAGCAAATTATGGCCCTCCGAGACCTGCCAGCGGCGCCTCTTCTGGAACGGCGTGAGGCCCGGGACCGGGTCCGATCGGCACTGAGGAAGCTGAGTCTGGAGGACGACGTAGAAACCTTCCTCACAGTCTACGAGCGCACCGCAGAGCGAGAAGGCCTCCCTGCCGTTCAGTGGGCTTAAGTGGTGGCGCCATTCCTGATGGGCGATGCCCAGAAGGCCTACACAGACCTCAGTTGGGAGGATGTCCAGGACTACAGGAAACTCAAAGGTGAAATCCTTGCGAGACTGGGGGTCAATTCTTATGTCCGAGCCCAACGGGTGTTTTCCTGGTCCTATGTGGAGTCCAAGCCGGTTCGCTCCCAGGCGTATGACTTATTGCAGTTGGTGAAACGGTGGCTCGAGCCTGAGAGCTTGACTCCAGGACAGATGGTGGAAAGGGTGGTGGTTGACGGGCTGGTACGGACTCTGCAGGTTGCGATACAGCAATCGGTGGGGCAAGGGGACCCGCGTACCTTGGACCAGGTGGTTAGCTTGATAGAGCGATATACAGCCACCCAGGAGTTCACACGGGACTCTGCCCCTCTGCGGCAGTTACGCCGGCCTCCGGAGCCGGGTAAAGGTGTACGTCCATCCACAGGGGACTCTCCTAAAAACGTACCCGCTGAGAGGATGCCCTAGAACGGGGCTGGCAGGAGACCAGGCTCCCCAAGATGGAGCTTCCGGCCCGGCGCTGCCACTGCTACGTGGTGCTGGCAGTGCAAAGGACCGGGACATGTGGCTGCCTATTGCCCCCTAACGATGGAACCCATGGACTGCGGGTTCACACGCCGGCTCTCGATTTATGCCAGCCCCGTGTTCACCGCAGATGTGGTGGTTCCCCCAACGGAACTACATCTATGCCCGGTGCTCAATAATGGACACAGAGCAGAAGCTCTCTTGGACTCCGGCAGTTTGGTGATGCTGGTTTGTGCTTCCTTAATCCCCAGGTTGCAACTCACTGGGGATTGATCAGGGTCCGGTGCATATACGGGGACCTACGCGAGTATCCGACCACGGAGGTGACTCTGTCCACTCCATGTGGAGAGGTGACCCACGTGGTCGGAGTGGTAAAATCTCTACCCTATGGGACGGTGCTGGGAAGAGACTTACCATTGTTTTGGTCCTTATTGGGAAGGAGGAGTAACCCTCCCCTGATGCCAGGGAATCAGGGTGCTGAACCCGACGACCCCAAGACCGGGACACCTGCCGTAGGGGTCGCCAACATAGGGCTAGAGTGTCACCCCGATAGGTTCCCGCTAGACGTATTGGCAGGAGGGGTCGAGGAGACCCCACCGATTCCAGAGTTGGAAGTATCCCGGGGAGCGTTTGGGACAGTCCAGCTACAGGATCCCACAATGACCCGGGCCCGAGAAAGGGTAACCAAAGTAAACGGGGTAGCTCAGCATCCGGGGGCAGAGAATGTATTTCCACACATGGTGATTAACTGGGAGTTACTCTATAGGGTAGACAAAATCCAGGATGAGGTCGTGGACCAACTGGTAGTACCACAGCCACAACGCCGGGCGGTCCTAGAGATGGCCCACTCCCACCTGCTAGGGCTTGGGGCTAAAAAACGCAAGAACGCATGTTGCGGAGGTTCTTCTGGCCGGCCGTGTATGCGGATGTCCAGAGGTACTGTGACTCCTGCCCGGAATGTCAGCTGACTACACCCATTGCCACCTTCCGTAGTCCATTGGTACCTCTACCAGTTATAGAGGAACCTTTTGAACGGATCGCAATGGATTTGGTGAGGCCTATAGTGAAGTCAGCACGAAGCCACCAACACATACTCGTGGTTGTTGACTACGCCACCCGGTACCCAGAGGCAATTCCGTTATGCCACCCCTCAGCGAAACTGATTGCCCGGGAGCTGTTTGCTATGTTCTGTCGCCTAGGACTACCTAAGGAGATCCTCACAGATCAGGGGACTCCTTTTATGTCCAAGGTGACCCGGGAACTGTGTAAACTGCTCAACATAAAACAGCTGCGCACCTCGGTGTATCATCCCCAGACCGACGGGTTAGTTGAGCGGTTTAATAAAACCCTGAAGTCCATGCTAAGAAAAGTGGTAGCGAAGGATGGAAAGGATTGGGACATGTTACTGCCCTATTTAATGTTCGCCATCCGGGAGGTACCGCAGTCATCTACGGGTTTTTCTCCCTTTGAGCTGTTGTACGGCCGGCATCCTAGAGGGCTATTGGATGTCGCCAAAGAGCAAAGAGACGTGGGAACAGGGACCAACTCCCTATAGAAGCATTATTGACCACATGTTGAAAATGCAGGACCGGATCACAGCGGTCCGGCCTATTGTAAAAGAGCACCTAATGGATGCCCAAGGAGCTCAAAGCCACAGGTATAATACACGGGCCACCGTTAGGACCTTTGAGGTGGGGGACCGGGTATTGGTCTCAGTGCCCACTATGGAAAGCAAATTATTGGCCAAATGGCAAGGGCCCTATGAAATCCGGGAAAAAGTAGGGGAGGTAAATTACAGGGTATACCAGCCAAGGAAAAGGAAACCCGTGCAGCTATACCACGTTAATTTGCTTAAAGCATGGAAAGATAGGGAGTGTCTGATCATGGAGGCTTCTGATGCACCCGGAGACCCTTCCCCCTCGGCCACGAGGAAGACCGAAGGGGTACAAATCAGCGACACCCTCACTAAGGCCCAACGACGGGAGGCTCGAAAATTGGTACAGCAGAATCCTGATGTGTTCTCTGACCTGCCCGGGCGCACTTCCGTCATTCAACATGACATTGTCACTGAGCCCTGGGTAACAGTGCGAGTGAAACCGTACCGGGTACCCGGGGCCAGACGGCAAGCCATCGCGGCCGAAGTTAAGCACATGCTCAAGTTAGGGGTGATAGAAGAATCCCGGAGCCAATGGGCTAGTCTCATCGTGCTCATTCTGAAGCTGGACGGATCGCTGCGGTTCTGCAACGATTTCCGGAAGCTGAACGACATGTCTAAGTTCGGTTTAAATCCCATGACCCGGGTGGACGAGCTGATTGAAAGACTGGGGCAAGCCCAGTACTTCACAACACTCGATCTGACCAAAGGTTACTGGCAGGTGCCGCTAACAGAGTCGGCCATGGAAAAAAACGCCTTTGTTACTCCGGAAGGCCTCTATCACTACATTGTGTTGCCTTTTGGGTTGCATGGAGCCCCGGCCACATTCCAGCGGCTCATGGCCAGTGTTAGAACCTCACCGGAAGTACGCGTCCGCCTACCTAGATGACATTATCATCTTTAGTCCAGATTGGCATACCCACTTATCCCAGGTTCAGGCCATGGTGGATTCGCTCAGGGCAGCAGGCCTAACGGCAAATCCAAAAAAATGTGCCATGGGGCTCGAGGAGGCCCGTTACCTGGGGTATGTGATTGGGCAAGGGGTTATCAAACCCCAAATAAACAAAATCGATGCCATACAAAATTGGCCCCGACCGGTGTCTACCAAACAGATGAGGGCGTTCCTCAGCATAGTTGGGTACTATCGACGCTTCATACCCAACTTTGCTGGGCGAACGGCAGCCCCTAAAAGGGAAGAAATCTGCTTTGGTGCGTTGGAATCCCCAAGCAGAGGCAGCCTTTCAGTCCATGAAGTTGGCCTTGTGCGGACAGCCTGTCCTCATCAGTCCTAATTTCAACCACCCCTTCGTTGTGCAGACAGACACCTCGGAGGTGGGACTGGGGGCTGTACTATCGCAAGAAGTGGGCAGAGAAGAACATCCGGTCACTTACCTGAGCCGGAAATTGTCCCCGGCGGAAAAGAATTATAGCGTAGTGGAGGAGTGCTTGGCTGTTAAATGGGCCTTGGAGTCCCTACGCTATTATTTGCTCGGGCGACGGTTCCGGTTGGTTACGGATAACGCTCCCCTGGTCTGGATGAGAAACGCCAAGGAACGGAATGCTCGGGTCACCCGGTGGTTCCTGTCCCTCCAAAACTTCAATTTTACGGTGGACCATCGGGCTGGCAAGTTGCAGGGTAATGCGGATGCCCTGTCCCGGGCACCCTGTTTGGTGGCTGGGGTTCAACCCCACAAGTTTGAACCGAGGGGGCGTGTGAGACAGTGCGGGGGATCATATGCGAGGGGTGCTATGTCTCCCCCAGAATGCGCACTGTCACATATTGAACCCGGTATAGGGTGTGAGAGAGAGGGACGGTCCACTCACTCCGCTCTGGGTCTTGCAGGATCCCTGGAAGGAGACACAAGGTTAAAAGCCTGGTTAGGAGACAGGGCGGGGTCTTCCCTCTGGAGAGTTTTTGTTTTCTAAGCTGAAGGAGCAGCAAAAACAGACAGGAGAGGTCAAGAGCTCCAGGGGCCGTGTGCTATAATAACACGGTCTAGCCCAGGAGGCCTGGGAGCTCGGGGCGACCTATATCGGAAAGCGCATAACCTGAGGGAACCGGGTTACTTTATGTGTGGACTGTATCCTGTGTACCCGGCTGCGACCCGAATTCCGGCAGCTTGTGCCATCGCTGTATTTATCAGCAATAAAACCGGGTGCTGTTTGAACCGTTATCGGGCTCCACGTATTTCTGATCTGCAATCCCAGTGCTGCCCCACAATATATATATACAGTAATGTGTATATATATATATATATATATATATAGTACAGACCAAAAGTTTGGACACACCTCATTTAAAGAGTTTTCTGTATTTTCATGACTATGAAAATTGTAGATTCACACTGAAGGCATCAAAACTATGAATTACCACATATGGAATTATATACTTAACAAAAAACTGTGAAACAACAGAAAATATGTCTTATATTCTAGGTTCTTCAAAGTAACCACCTTTTGCCTTGATTACTGCTTTGCACACTCTTGGCATTCTCTTGATTAGCTTCAAGAGGTAGTCACCGGAAATGGTTTTCACTTCACAGGTGTGCCCTGTCAGGCACACCAATGGGGTTGGGACCATCAATTGTGTTGTGCAGAAGTCTGGTGGATACACAGCTGATAGTCCTACTGAATAGACTGTTAGAATTTGTATTATGACAATTTAAAAGCAGCTAAGTAAAGAAATATTAGTGGTCATCATTACTTGATGAAATGAAGGTCAGTCAGTCCGAACAATTGGGAAAACTTTGAAAGTGTCCCCAAGTGCAGTTGCAAAAACCATCCAGCGCTACAAAGAAACTGGCTCACATGAGGACCCTCCAAGGAAAGGAAGACCAAGAGTCACCTCTGCTGCGGAGGATAAGTCACCAGCCTCAGAAATCGCAGGTTAACAGCAGCTCAGTTTAGAGACCAGGTCAATGCCACACAGAGTTCTAGCAGCAGACACATCTTTACAACAACTGTTAAGAGGAGACTTTGTGCAGCAGGCCTTCATGGAAAAATTGTGATGGGGTGCTACGCCAGATGACCTGGCTTCCACAGTCACCAGACCTGAACCCAATCGAGATGGTTTGGGGTGAGCTGGACCGCAGAGTGAAGGCAATAAGGCCAACAAGTTTTAAGCATTTCTGGGAACTCATTCAAGACTGTTGGAAGACTATTTCCGGTGACTACCTCTTGAAGCTCATCAAGAGAATGCCAAGAGTATGCAAAGCAGTAATCAAAGCAAAAGGTGACTACTTTGAAGAACCTAGAATATAAGACATATTTTCAGTTGTTTCACACTTTTTTGTCAATTATATACCGTATATACTCGTGTATAAGCCGACCCGTGTATAAGCCGACCCCCCTACTTTTGCCCCCAAAAACTGGGAAAACTTATTGACTCGCGTATAAGCCGAGGGTGGACTCCAGCACAGTGTATACAGGCTCCCCCCAGCGCCGCAGGGGTTACACAGGCTGCCCCCAGCAGCGCAGGGGTTACACAGGCTGCCCCCAGCAGCGCAGGGGTTACACAGGCTGCCCCCAGCAGCGCAGGGGTTACACAGGCTGCCCCCAGCAGCGCAGGGGTTACACAGGCTGCCCCCAGCAGCGCAGGGGTTACACAGGCAGCCCCCAGCAGCGCAGGGGTTACACAGGCAGCCCCCAGCAGCGCAGGGGTTACACAGGCTGCCCCCAGCAGCGCAGGGGTTACACAGGCTGCCCCCAGCAGCGCAGGGGTTACACAGGCTGCCCCCAGCAGCGCAGGGGTTACACAGGCTGCCCCAGGCAGCGCAGGGGTTACACAGGCTGCTCCCAGCAGCGCAGGGGTTACACAGGCTGCTCCCAGCAGCATAGAGGTTACACAGGCTGCTCCCAGCAGCGCAGGGGTTACACAGGCTGCCCCCAGCAGCACAGGGGTTACACAGGCTGCTCCCAGCAGCACAGGGGTTACACAGGCTGCCCCCAGCAGCACAGGGGTTACACAGGCTGCCCCCAGCAGCGCAGGGGTTACACAGGCTGCTCCCAGCAGCGCAGGGGTTACACAGGCTGCTCCCAGCAGCACAGAGGTTACACAGGCTGCCCCCAGCAGCACAGGGGTTACACAGGCTGCCCCCAGCAGCACAGAGGTTACACAGGCTGCTCCCAGCAGCACAGGGGTTACACAGGCTGCTCCCAGCAGCACAGGGGTTACACAGGCTGCCCCCAGCAGCATAGAGGTTACACAGGCTGCTCCTAGCAGCACAGGGGTTACACAGGCTGCCCCCAGCAGCGCAGGGGTTACACAGGCTGCTCCCAGCAGCGCAGGGGTTACACAGGCTGCTCCCAGCAGCATAGAGGTTACACAGGCTGCTCCCAGCAGCTCAGAGGTTACACAGGCTGCCACCAGCAGCATAGAGGTTACACAGGCTGCTCCCAGCAGCACAGGGGTTACACAGGCTGCCGCCCCCCTCCTCCTCCTCCTCCTCCTCCTCACAGTAAGGGCTCCCCATGCTGCCACTGCTCACTGTAAAATAAATAGTGTTATTAGCTCTTACCCTCGGTCCTGGCTGTGCATCTTCCCTCCTTCCTGCTTGTCCTGTGACCGGGGCTCACCGTGATGATGTCACCGGCCGGTCACATGACACGCAGGGAGGAGGGAGGAGGGAGAATGCACTGAGCCCTGAGAGAGGGTAAGAGCTAATAACACTATTTATTGTACACTGAGCAGCGGCAGAATGGGGAGGCTTTACTGTGGTGGGGGCGCCATATTGTTATGGGGAGCCTGTAATGGGATATGCACTGTTCCCCCCGCAGATGGGCGGGGGATGCAGTGCATATCATGAATAAGTTATGAGCGGCTCCACGTCAGGAGCCGCTCATATTATAGCCTTCCCCCACCTCCTCCAGCCTCCTCCTGCTCCCGGACACAGCCCCCACCTTGCACAAAAGTATATGACTCGTGTATAAGCCGAGGGGGGGACTTTTCAGCCCAATTTTTGGGCTGAAAAAGTCGGCTTATACACGAGTATATACGGTAATTCCACATGTGTTAATTCATAGTTTTGATGCCTTCAGTGTGAATCTACAATTTTCATAGTCATGAAAATACAGAAAACTCTTTGAATGAGAAGGTGTGTCCAAACTTTTGGTCTGTACTGTATATATGTATATTATATATACATATATATTTATAAGAAATATACAGCACGGTGAGCTGATTTTTTGTTTCTTTTTTGCTGTCTGCATTGAATTCTTCACTGCAGCATTTTTGTACGCAATTCTGCAGCCCTTTTATTATACGAGATTAACATGCAAATTAAAGGTCGCAAAGGATCCTCTTTAAAGGAAACCTGTCACATGAGAAAATGCTATGATGTTGCAGATATGGTGCCAGTGTGCAGGATAATAGCGTGTGAAACCTGCCCAGTATCTGCACTTTGAATCTCGCTCCCAGAAGAAAATTAACTTCTCAACAATAAACACAGTAAGATGAGATTCTGTTCCATATTTCTCTTTTTTACACAACCGTCATCAGCAGCAGTATTGAGGACATTCTACAGTAGAAATGAGCACTGTAGCTGTGAATCAAACACTGGATCTGAAGAAAACATTTCTTATGGTGGGTTTACATGCTAGGATATCCTGAACGATATCCTTGAAACGTCACAGATATGTGATTGTTGAAAAGATACCGTTTGGGCATTGTTGCGTGTAAATGAACGATATACGATAAAAAGATCGTTGGATCGTCCATCCTAGATTTGAGATCCTGACCTCAAATCTATAATTCGTCGTCCAATTAACACTGCTTCAGGAAGCAGCATCATTCAGTGTGACAGCTTTATGAACATATCGTTCAGAAAGCTCCTATTCCTGCCGCTTTATAACATCGCTCACTCCTTCCTCTTCTATTTTACAGTTGCGCTGCCGCATAGGATATCATAAACAATATCCTTGTGGGTGACAGCGCACTAACGATGTCAGAACAATCACGGTCACGTGATCGTTCCAAGGATATCGTTTATGATATCCTAGTGTGTAAACCCACCATTAGAGCCATTAGTTGCAGTACTATCTACAGTGCTGTGAAAAATGTGAAATGGAAAGCAGACTTCATATTTCCATTTACCACAGCAAGTCTTCCAGGTCTTGAAGCAGCATAAAAGCCACAGACCATAACACTATCACCACTCTATTTTACTGTTAGCATGATGCTCCTTTTCTGAAATGCTGTACTACTTCTACTCCAGATGTAATGGGGCATACACCTTCCAAAAAGTTCAATTTGAGTCTCATCAGAGTATTCTTCCAAAAGGGGATCAACACTATGTTTTCTGGAAAAATTGAGACAAGGCTTTATGATCTTTTTGCTGAATAGTGGAGGACATTTGTGCCCAGTCTCTTTCTTATGGTAAAGTTATCAACACTGATCTTTCCTATAGCAAGTGAGGCCTGAAAACCTTTAGTTGTTGTTGTGGGTTTTTTGTGACCTCTTGGATGAATTGTGCCTGTACTCTTGGTGTAATTTTGGTTGGCCAACCACTCCTGGGAAAGTTCACTTCTGTTCCATGTTTTCCTTATTTGTGGATACTGGCACTTACTGTGGTTTGCTGGAGTTCCAAAGCTTTAGAAATAGCCATATAACATTTTCAAGGCTGACAGATCTCAATTACCTTGTTTCTCACTTATTCATGAGTTTCTTTGGATCCCAGCATGATGTCTAGCTGCTGAGGGTCTTTTGATCTACTTTACTTTGTCAGGCAGGTTCTACTTAAGTGATTTCTTGATTAAGAAAATGTGTGGCAGTAATCAGGCTTTGGTTTGGCTAGGGAAAATAAAACTCTGTTTCCATAAATGTTATAAACCACAGTTAATTTATGTTTTAAAGGGGGTGATCACTTTTTTACACAAGGCCCTGTAGGTTTCTGTTTTGTTTTCCCTTAAAGAGAATCTGTCAGGTCAAAAAGTCATATGTAACGGTTATCATTTTCTAATTCCTGTGGTGAAGCTCTTTATATTCATATATTTCTTTTACTTATCCTCTCCCATATACTCTGTAAACGGCAAAAAAGAAATTCATTCCATCTGTCAATAACAGTGAGTGATCACAAAAAGTCTCAATTAAATGTCACCTGCTTAACCCAAGAGGAAGTACGGCATCGTCTAAAAATCACTAAAATTGACAAATCCCCGGGCCCGGATGGGATACACCCCAGAGTGCTGCAGGAATTAAGTACTGTCATAGATAGACCATTATTTTTAATATTTAAAGATTCCATAATAACAGGGTCTGTACCACAGGACTGGCGTATAGCAAATGTGGTGCCAATATTCAAAAAGGGGACAAAAACTGAACTTGGAAATTATAGGCCAGTAAGCTTAACCTCTACTGTGGGTAAAATCCTAGAGGGTTTTCTAAGAGATGCTATACTGGAGTATCTGAAGAAAAATAACCTCATGACCCATTATCAACATGGTTTTACGAGGGACCGTTCCTGTCAAACTAATCTGATAAGCTTCTATGAAGAAGTAAGTTCTGGACTGGACCAAAGAAATGCAGTGGATGTGGTGTTTATGGACTTTTCAAAAGCTTTTGATACGGTGCCACACAAAAGGTTGATACATAAAATGAGGGCAATGGGGATAGGGGAAAATATGTGTAAGTGGGTTAAGAACTGGCTTAGGGATAGGAAACAAAGGGTGGTTATTAATGGAACACACTCAGAATGGGTCACAGTTAACAGTGGGGTACCACAGGGGTCAGTGTTGGGCCCGCTTCTATTTAATATATTTATTAATGACCTTGTAGGGGGCATACAGAGTAGAATCTCAATATTTGCAGATGACACTAAACTCTGCAGGGTAATCAATACAGAGGAGGACAATTTTATATTACAGGAGGATTTATGTAAACTAGAAGCTTGGGCTGCTAAATGGCAAATGCGCTTTAATGGGGATAAATGTAAAGTCATGCACTTGGGCAGAGGAAACAAAAGGTATACTTATGTGCTTAATTGTAAAACACTGGGCAAAACTGTCACTGCAAAACACCTGGGTGTATGGGTAGATGACAAACTCACATTTAGTGGCCAGTGTCAGGCAGCTGCTGCAAAGGCAAATAAAATAATGGGATGCATTAAAAGAGGCATAGATGCTCATGAGGACAACATAATTTTACCTCTATACAAGTCACTAGTGCGACCACACTTAGAATACTGTGTACAATTCTGGTCTCCGATGTATAAGAAAGACATAGCTGAACTAGAGCGGGTCCAGAGAAGAGCGACAAAAGTCATTAGAGGACTAAGGGGTCTGCAATACCAAGACAGGTTATTAAACTTGGGGTTATTTAGCTTGGAAAAACAAAGGCTTAGGGGTGATCTTATAATAATGTATAAATATATGAGGGGACAGTACACAGACTTTTCTAATGATCTCTTTACTCTTAGGCCTGAGACGGGGACAAGGGGGCATCCTCTACGTCTGGAGGAAAGAAGGTTTAATCATAAACACAGACGCGGATTCTTTACTGTAAGAGCAGTGAGACTATGGAACTCTCTGTCACATGATGTTGTAATGAGTGAGTCACTACTAACATTTAAGAGGGGCCTGGATGCCTTTCTTGAAAACTATAATATTACCAGTTATACATACTAGATCTTTTGATAGGGCGTTGATCCAGGGAATTAGTCTGATTGCCATATCTGGAGTCAGGAAGGAAATGTTTCCCCAATGTGGAGCTAGTGTTGCCACATGGTTTTTTTTTGCCTTCCTCTGGATCAACATGTTAGGCTATGGGTTGAACTAGATGGACTTAAAGTCTTCCTTCAACCTTAAAAACTATGTTACTATGTTACTATGTTACTATGTTACTTAATTCTCTGCTACCCACTCCCCAGGGATGAATATTTATATAGTGACATCACTGCCTGCTCTGCACTGCCCTCTTCGACAAGCAAAGTTCAGTGGAAATCTCCCACATGGGGAGCTGTATCCTCCTGTATCTGCTCTCCCTTGTATGCAGGAAAACAAATAAAAACACACAGAATCTCTCACAGAAAGGACGGCTTGTGCTACATGAGAAGATAGCTTAGATATGTGCCTGCCATCTCTCCCTCATCCCCTCAGAAGCAGGACAGGCAGAAATGAAATTGAAAGCTACACTACACTATACTAGCAGGAGAAATAGAGCACAGAGGGGAGGGACAGAATAACAGCTTCTGTGGGTGTGCACATTTAAATAACATTTACATACTGCAGACTATTCGGCTGTGAAAGTAATAGCCGGACTAGTGCACCAGCTAACAGCAGGATGTGCAGATGCTTATAGCAAGAAAACTACAAAGGGGACAGTAATGGTTTTTAAATGTTTTTAATGGTCTGCCCAGGCACTATTCAAGGGTCTTATTAGTATCATACTGAAAAATGACCTGGCAGAGTCCCTTTAATAAAGACCTTCATTTAAAAATGCCATTTTTGCTCACTTGAGTTATCTGTCAAACATTTAAATTTGCTGATCTGAAATATTTAAGTTTGACAAATATGCAAAAGAATAAGAAATTAGAAAGGGGGCATACACTTTTTCACACCACTGTATATACGTCTCATTTCAATTATATTCTCCTCATCTACCCTCTCTATAGACTTTTGTGGGCAACATGCAACTTGATTTCTCAAAGAGGAGACAGTGTGTTTAGACTCTCAAGACTGATTTTTTAAGTATTACAGAATGAATTTATGAGTTTATGAAGCAGGGGATAAGAGAAGAATTGGCTTATAAGTGGAGAAAGAGGGTTTTTTTTCTAATAAGATACATCACAAAGCTTTTAATACTTTCTTGTACTCATGATTTGCTGAAACAATAGTGACTAAGATATATAAGAAAAGCCTACAGATCCATATATCCTGATCTGCCTGATGCAATGAACAGAATGCTAGAAATTCATTGACACATCGGCTGCTCTCTAAGACAATAATCTTACAGATTTAAATGCTAATCAGATAGTGGGTCAAAACATAAGTCATTTGCATTTGACACTCAGTACCTATTACTTGAAGAAGGACGAGAAATGACTTAATATGATATTAACTACGCATAAAATATGTTTTGCAGTTCAAAATATGTTTTGTTTTAGGGGAATTTGGTAATTTATTAGAATTGACTGTTTGCATCATATTAGCACACTAATGCTGGGATTTGTGAAAATGAATCCCTAACCTTCAGCAATGGAGGAAATACATGAATTTCCAAAGAAATCATTAACATTTATAATCACAGCTTGTCTCATGCTGCAGGTGAGGCCAATTCCACCAAGTAAAGCTACATGTATTTATTAATTGATCCCACTATCAGCAACTTCACAAAGCCTAATCACATTTCCACTGTATTGTTACTTAAATACGTCCGTGTATCTGCGGGATGTATTTGAGGAAGCTTCGCTGTGTAATGCTAATTTCTCGTGCTCTGGAAAAAAAGAAAAAGAAACTGGATTCTGCTCATTAAGTGCCTATAGCGGCATCATAAAGTCACAATGTGTGTGATCTGACTTAATGCAGCACTCGAAAGGCAAGAAACAGAAGATCAGAAATGAATTAGTGCTGTATGATGGAATGGCTCGGTGTCTCCCCCTTTTGATTCTAAATGACAGAATGACAGACACACAACACAGCAACCTACTGCAGAGAGAAGCACAGTGTAATCCTTATCAGTTCTAAACATTGTCTCCACTAAAGGGAATATATCAATCAAATGCTTCCCGAGACACAAAGCGTATCCTTTAAAGTATATCATTATGGAAATGTTTAAACTGTGTTGTTCTCTCATTTTAAAGCACTCAAGGATGCCTCATGGTGTGATGAACAGTACATAAATATAATTTGTTCCTGCTCAATGCTTTTACACAGGGGACTCTTCTGCACTTGAAGGACATTAGAATGTATTCACAGTAGTAAGAGTGGTTTTACATATATGTCTTAGCAACAAAGCTACAAACTTTGTGTCAACCATGCAAATAATGTGTAATCATTGTGATATGAACACATTCAGAGGACAAACATCTGCAGATTTTTTTTTAGAGGTGAATGGGACACAATCTTGCTTAGAAGATATTGAGACATCAAGCATTAGGAATGCTTTTGATAGCTATCCTGGGGCAAAGGCTTTACTGACTTTTTAGCACTGAGAAACAAAGTCTCTAGCTTCTGGAGGAATCAATGTGGGTGAGGAAAATGTCAAGTCATTATTTCCACATGGATACACGAATAAGGCCCATCACTGAAATGCGTAGGATTGCTTTATCCCCTGCTTCTGTTGATCTGTTGTCATGTGTTGTTCCGCTCTGCCCTCATTTGGTATTTTGCCTTCTTCTGACTCTGTTCACACTGTGGTGTCTGATTAGCAATCCTGCTCATCCTGGGTTTGGGCATCAACTGTTTTGTGCTCACTGGTCATCAGTCTTTCAGGAGTTAACTTCCTGATGGCTGATAATGTGCTGCAGGAGTTTCAGGTTGCTTCTGTCCTATTATAGCCATCTCCACCCTTTAAATATGGTGGAGCCCAGTCTCCTTTGCAGATTAAAGCTTCAGCTTGCTCCAGTGATACTGGTCTTTGATGTGGTGTTCCAGTTTCTGAGAAACAGTTGTAACTTGTTTGGTGTATGGTAAAAGCTTCCTTGTTGTATCTTTATCTCCTCCTTGTATTTGTTTTCTCCCAAAAAAACATTGTATTCTTCCTGTGTGTGATTGCTGAGAGCTTGTGTTTTGGTTACCATGTCTGTCTTTATCTGTGGATTTCATTACTTCCCTGCTCAGGCAAGGAGGAGTGATAATCAGCTCAAGGCTGAGCAGGGCTAGGGTGGAGACTCAGGCCTCTCCACCATCAGGAGTACCCTGAGATAGGATGAGTTCAGGGCTCCCTAACTCGAGGGGCAGATCAGGCACCCCGTTTCCCCTTTTACCCTAAGTCATCTTGACATCTGTCTATGGCATAGTTATGCTGGTAACTATGATAAACAGCGGGTATCCAGACAGCATGCGCTGCCTAGATACCCAGTGTTTACCATGGTTACCAGCATCCTCCCTGCTTAGCACTGCCTGTAAGCAGGGAGATCGCTGGTAACTATGATAAACAGCAGGTAACTAGGCAGCGCGCGCTGCCTGGATACCCAGTGTTTACCATAGTTATCAGCGTTCTCCCGGCTAACAGGCAGTTCTAAGCAGGAAGAACGCTGGTAACCATGGTAAACACCGGGTATCCAGGCAGCACGCGCTGCCTGGATACCCGGTGTTTATCATAGTTACCAGCATTCTCCCTGCTTACAGGCAGCTCTAAGCAGGGAGTACGCTGGTATTTATGATAAATACCGGGTATCCAGGCAGTGTGCGCTGCCTGGATACCCACTGTTTATCATAGTTACCAGTGTTCTCCCTGCTTAGCGCTGCCTGTAAGCAAAGGGAGGATAGAGCTGCTGAGAGGGAGTGCATAATTACATGACAATTTATATAGCACAGGACTATTCCGGTTTGCTTATAATGGAGAGGACTGGACCAGGAGCTCCCTCCAGGGTCTGACAATGCTGATAACATGGAAACTACAAACGGTACAATAATGATTTTACATGTTTTTAAAAGGTCTGCTCAGGCCCTATTCAAGGGTAATATTAGTATCATACTGAAAAATGACCTGACAGTGTCCCTTTAAGTAACTTCTGAGGAGTCCTGTGTGTGTACATAAGGAAAAGCACAATATCTGTTTTTTTAAATGACTTGTATCCTGCATTTTCAAACTGTTTTTCTATCCCAAACTAATGCTATTTGTGCAAAATACCAGTATGGGAAATCATAGTAACACCTTTGTTGTAGAAAAGCCAGTTCTAGTATTTTAGAAATCTCTTGTCCAATTTTTGTGTTAATGAGCTGCAATGCAGCAACACTGGCGCTGCACTTACAGCTCTCTCATCTCACTGCCTATTGTCAACCACCAGTCACTGCCAGTGACTGACAAGTAAATCTTGAATAAGATTGCTAATATTTGGTGTCTGCTAGACATTTTCAGTCATCTTCATTCACGCTGCTTGTTCCCATGCCATTCGTCATAGCAAAAAAAATATTGGCTACCAACTATGCACATCATGCCAGACACTGCCTATCTTCTTTATCAAGACCTTACTGTGCAGGCACTGACCAAAGGAGTTACAGGGCTTGTAGAAGACTGGGGTCAGGAATTGAGACAAGAGTGAGTACTTTGTCATTGTCAGGAAGTGGGCAGCAGGTGGGTAAGTAGAGAGTGAGCCCAGAGAGATGTGAGAGCAATGCCAGCCCTGCTGCACTTGCGGCTTATTATCATAAAGACTGTGCTCAGGATTTCTAGAAAATGGGAAATAACTTTTCATAACAACAGTATTAATTTAATCTTTTTTACAGTGATTTTGATTAAGTATGGTAGATTGGAGTAGAAAAACCTGCTTTTCTTTACTTTTCAATCCACTAGGATTTTGGGGGAAAAAAAAAGCAACTCCGATGGCTCTCATACACAGCAGACAGGGAAGGAACCTTGCTCGCATTTTGTTTTTAGTGCAGAGAGACAATCAACAAAAAGAAGAAATTGTAGAGCAGTACTGAGCTGCCGGGAGGTGAATTAGCTTGGGAGTGAGGTAAAATACTTATTAGTCTCTATCATTACCTTTGCTGGTTTCCTCTCCCTTCTCCTCACTCCTTATCCCGCTCCCCTCTACATAAAGTACAAAAGTTATGTTGTATGACAATACTGTGAGCCTGTAGCACATCTTTTGTGACCAAGATAGATTTGGGCTGGTATTTGGATGACAAGATTAGGAGACAAGGGAAGGGGGAGAAGTGGGGAAAAAAAATTATGTATCTGATAAAATACAGTACAAGCACTTTCTACCTAATGTGTCCCCCCTATTTTCATATAGATTGGAAGCTTGTGAACAGGGCTCTTATTTCCCCTGTAACTGTTAAGCTATGTGTTACTTTGTATTGACTGTACATGTTCCCGCTTAATTGTAAAGCGCTGTGGAATATGTAGTATTATTATTATTATTATTGTTATTACAGTACTCTGGAAAGGTTTTAGGCAGGTGTGAAAAAAGGCATTAAATTAGGAATACTTAAAAACAATTAAATTATTTTTTGTATCAATTAAAAAAATTGCAAAATGAATGAGAAAAGATAAATCAAAATCAAAGCAATATTTGGTGTGACTGCAAAACAACATCAAAGCAGCAATTCTCATAATTATATTTGCATTTAATTTTTTATGGGACTCGACAGGGAGGTTGTTCAAATCTTTCTTTTGACTCATTATATAATCTCACACAGACAAAGATGTTGGGATCATGGCTGTGTGGGACCATATACCGGTAATCACTACCTTGACATTTTGTTCTTCTTTATGCTGGAGATAGTTCTTAATGACATTGGATGTATTGCTTTGGGTTGTTGTTTTGATGCAGAATAAATTTGGAGCCACTAAGATGACTGTCTCATGATACAGCATGATGGATAATTATCTAATTACAAGTTTATAATGCATGGGGTCTCTCTAGTAAATCATAGTATATTTATAAAACACCCAAGAATTTTTGATAAAATCTTTTAAAACTTTATTGAGCATACAAAAACTTGATAAACACATACAAAAAGGCAATCAAGTATACAAAAAAATTAAAACATTCCGAATAGCTACACCAAAGAAGCAAGATGACAGAAGCCTTCTAACCTAGATAATCCTGTCAATAAATTCTTCCTGACAACGGAGAATTCATCCTAATTTTTAATAATGCACACTGGTGGCTGACCCTTTTGTATCCCTAAGTGGATCCCTATCAGATTAAACTATAGGGAAATTATTCTTATCAATGTTTTACATTAAGTCCATCCCCAGAATCACCAAAATTTGTCAGTCCTTCACTTGTAGGTGCACCTTAGACTTTTCCAGAACTATCAGCCTGGTTTTTGCAGCAGTTATCTGCCCTGAATTTCGGAGGATCCCAGAGTTTTTGTACCTATTATGGGACTGGAACTGTTCCGGTCATCAAAGGCAACTTATCCAGACTTGATGAATGTATATACAGGTCCACTTATACCACAGAATCATCCTTGCTTCCTGATGAACTGAAGCTGGCAAAATGCGTAGAGGCGCTTAAAAGAAAGGGGAATATTAAGTGGAACAAAGGAATCTATATCCTGAAAAAACACCCCGCCAGCTGAGCATTAATCTCATCATAGAACTGGTAACGTAGGAGTGTGTTACACTAGATTCCTTGATAATTTAGCTATAATATGGTATAATATCTATTTACCTGTTTGTTAAGATGAAGTGTTTTTGCTTTTAATTAATCTTGGATTGGCTACCTATGTTCCTTGACCCAAGGGAAGGACTGACAAATTTTGACGATCCTGTGGATGGACTTAATGTCAAACATTGATTAGAATAATTTCCTTATAGCTTAATCTGATAGGGATTCGCTTAGGGATACGTAAGGGTCAGCCACCGGTATGCGGGGGCATCATTAAAAATTATCTAGGTTAGGGGGCTTCTGTCATCTTATTCCCTGGTGTAGCTATTTGGGAAATTTTTTGTTTTTCTATATTCGTGTGTATTTTTGTATGTGTTTACCCAGTTTTTGTATGGTCAATAAAGTTTTAAAAAAATTATCAAAAACTCTTAGGTGTTTTATAAATATACTATGATTTACTAGATAAATATCTAACTGTAATTCTCAGCATTTAAAATTCCAATAAATTGTCAATATTGGTGAATGTAGATGAAAAGGTGAACTAAGGCTTAGCGCAGCAAATGGAAATCAGAACCGGCTTACTGTCCTTGGAAATTAGATGTCCAGCAGTGCCATCTGAATCGGCAGCAAAAATGGGACCCAACTACACTCATATATTGTTAGAAAAAGTCTAGCCAAAAGTGGTCTTCATTGAAAACTTGTGGTCAAACACCGTACATTCATCACGGAAATAAAGCCAAGAGATTCAACTATGCATAGGGACAGTGAAGCATGGTTGAGATTATTTGATAGTTTGGAGCTGTATTTCAGCTCTGAAAAAAATCAGATCACTTATTAATCACACTAAGATCAGATTCTGATCAGAGTTTATTTAGAGTGTGATCAGTCCGCAAGACCCATAGACAGTGCTGGGGCTTGCCGAATCCAGGCTGCAAGTGCGGTTGCTAGGCGGCAGATTGAACAGATGCGAAAAATCTGCCAGATCTGCCGCACATCAGCGAAAAACACTGATGTGAAAGGGGCCCAACTGATCTTCCTGATTTGAAAAAAAGCAAGTGTAAAAGGGCCTTACCCAGTCAAGCATACATACAAGGATTCCTACTTTCCATCCATCCACTTTTTGGCATGCAGAGAAAAGCAAAAGCATGGAGGAAATTATACAGCAGTGCTGAACTGTCTTGATCTGAATCAAGCTCTGGAGTGAGGTAAAAGACTTGTTAGAGATCTATGAACAATATTTATGCCTTCTTTTGCTTGGTTCCTTTCTTTTTCCCCCTCATTCTACCTCTCCCGTCTCTACTTCATAGAATACAATAGACGGTGTTGCATGACACACGCAGTTTATCTTGTTTCAGCAAGAGATAGTTAAGCTTCTTTTTCATAATGGATGAGGGAAAGGAAAAAGTGGTTGATATGTGGATAAGGAAGCTTATTTCTCTTATAAGATATATTACAAAGTTTCTTATATCAACCTCTAATATTGATTTATACAAACTTTGTTGAAAATATACTTCCTTTTTTTTAAGGCATCAGCGTGTGATTAATAGCAAAGCCAACTGTGAATGGTTCTGCAGAGTTGGCTTATTTTATATAAATTACAATTCATGCTTAAATCAGCACCACAACATCAAATGTACAAACATGAAAATATCTACTCAATGTTAAGAAACAATAACAATATTTGTCCTTATGCAGATCTTCTACCAAACTTCTTCTCCTTAATAATTCAACATTTTCTATAATTGAATGTACAATAATGGTCATGTCAACTGTCTATACACGAGTAAAAAAGATATTAACTCAAAGGCCCATATCTATAATATTTATAGTTTCTTAGCCAATCGCTTGACGTTAAGCATGGTCTCTTGGTATGTGATAAAAAGAACACAATACAAATAGAATGAAGAGTACATTTACATTCGTGGTGAGATTGATATTTATGCTCTTATTGCCAAATAATTAATCATTATAACTAACTGAACAAGTGTGTAACACTTTCTAAAACAAGTCTAGTAATACCTCTACATGGCCATTCCATTCCTCCATTACTGATAAATAAGTGTTTGAATTGATATGCAACTATTGGTAGACCTGAAACCTCAGTCACTCCAGCTCTATTCCCTAACCCATCGAGTGCTACCTCCTCCTGCTTCACTGATGGTTCTTTTGCCTGATGTCACACAGCATAAGGTCTGTCAGTCAAGCAGGAAGAGGCAGCAGTGAATATGGAATAGAGCTTGTTTGACGGAGGTTTTAGACCTACAATAGATCTTCAGCCTCAACTCAATATTTTAGGAATTGACTAGTCAAGTAAAGTTATTGCTGGACTTTACTTTGAAAGAGCTACATGCACCTGCACTGTCAGGAAAAAGGGTAACAATATTTTGAACTTTGGACTTTCAGGCTCCATATCTCACCATCCACTACAGTTTTGAGCATTAGACAATCATCCTAGCTATTTCATGTATAAATTAAAATTGCAACTTTATATAATATGATTAGGTATGCAGATTCTTGGCATGCCATTGCATTGTTACTGTTTTGCTCCTCCTGTTGTTTGAAAAATCTTTTTCTTCCTGTATACTACACATTACAACCTATTTTTACAGTCCCTCATAGCTCAGTATGTTATTAGGCTGATTCCCAAGTGAAGGTAACTGGTTTGAATTGAGGAGCAGCATGAAGTAGATTTGTCAAGAAAATCAAGCTCAGTAGTCCCTCGGCCAAGAAAATGGCCAAACTGCATCTTGGGATCTGGAAGAACACAAAACCAAGTTCATCCAACCATCAAACAGCCAAGAAGAGAATGTCCAGGCAAAATATTAGATTCAAGTCAGCCCATCACAAAGTCTGTCAGTTCTGGAGTAACAAACACGGTAGTGGAGGTGGTTCATATGTTTCTTAATAGTGAAATCACAGATGTCCATGAAAGCACTGTGCAATGCACATTACACAAGTATGGAATGGTGGCCCAAAAAATGGTGAAGAAGCTTCAACCTCATCATATAAAGCATCAGCTCAAGTTTGAAAAAAGTATGAAATGTGGACAGTAGAAGATTGGAAATGGATGAGCTGGAGCGATGAGATGAAAGTCAAGATACTAGGATCTTATTGGTGCAAATGGGTCTGGAATAAAAAAAGGGAAAAAGGGCCAAGAGATCGATAAATTTTAAAATAGGAAGCCGGATAATATAGGCTGCTTCACAGCTAAAGATGTTGGATATTTGATCAGGATCGATGGTGGTCTCAATGCTGAGCGATTTATGAGTATCCCACAAGACATTCATACATACAAGTATTAGTTGGGTTTGAAAAGGATGATAGTGTTTCTAGCAGGGCAATGTCCCAAATCATATGTCAAGATTGATGAAGAAATGTTTAATGACAGTGAAGTAGAGGTGCTGAAATGGTCCCCACAGTCCTCTGACTTGGTAGAGTTGGAACAAATCTGTATACTTTCCCAAGTGAATGGACCAGTGTGCACCAACATTGGGAACGTGCAGAAGAGACCTGGGATCAGATATCGATTGGGACATGCTTGAATCTGACTGACAGCCTGCCCAGAAAGATTCGGATAATGTTGAAAACCAAAGGTGGACTTTTAAAATACTACCAAATTATTGAAAATGTAAATTGAGATTTTTAGGAACAATGCAGTGACATGACAAGAATCTGCATAACTAATCATATGCTAAATAGTTGCAAGTTAAATATATGTATAAGATAGCAAAGATGATTGTCTATAAAATGAAGGTAGTCTCACACTCAAAGCACTAGTGTATGGTGAAATATGGAGTCTGAAGGTCAAAAGCTCAAAACATTGTTACCCTTATGCTTGTCAGTGTATATACAATTTGAGGTGTAAAAACCTGGTGACAGATTTATTTTAAAGCAGTTTAATTACACCTATTATAAATTTGGTGGAGATTTTAAGCATGTGGACATGATTTGGTTCAGTACTGTCTTCTAAACGATGGTTACATGCTGTCAGCGCTCAAGGATGGAGAGCTGTCTAATACCATCTAAGGGCAGAAGAAGTAAGATTTTCAGATTTACGATAGAGATCAGTTCAAGATTTTTTTTGCAACTATTTAACAATTACCGTATACACTCGTGTATAAGCCGACCCCCCTACTTTTGCCCCCAAAACCTGGGAAAACGTATTGACTCGCGTATAAGCCGAGGGTGGACCCCAGCACAGGTATACAGCCCCTGGCAGTGTGGTATACAGCAGGTCCCCAGCATAGTATACAGCCCAGCAGTGTTGGTATACAGGTCCCCAGCATAGTATACAGGTCCCCAGCATAGTATACAGCCCAGCAGTGATGGTATACAGGTCCCCACCATAGTATACAGCCCAGCAGTGATGGTATACAGGTCCCCCTCACAGTATACAGCCCCCCTCACAGGATGGCGGAGGAGGCTGGAGAGGCTGACAATTATACAGGTCCCACTCACAGTATACAGCCCCCCCCTCACAGGATGGCAGAGGAGGCTGACAATTATACAGGTCCCCCTCACAGTATACAGCCCCCCCCTCACAGGATGGCGGAGGAGGCTGGGGAGGCTGACAATTATACAGGTCCCCCTCACAGTATACAGCCCCCCTCACAGGATGGCGGAGGAGGCTGGGGTGGCTGACAATTATACAGGTCCCCCTCTCAGTATACAGCCGGGGCTCATCGCGATGACGTCATCGCGACCCCGGCAGGTCACGTGACAAGCAGGAAGACACAGAGGAAGATGCAGCCCGGAGCCAGGAGCAGCGAAACGCCACCGGAGGGCGACAGCTGATAGCCAGGTAATGTATGTGCATAGTGCTACACGCGGGGGCCATCCTGTGAGGGGGGGCACCATACTTTGAGGGGGACCTGTATAATTGTCAGCCTCTCCAGCCTCCTCCAGTCCCCTCCAGCACTGACTCGCGTATAAGCCGAGGGGGGGACTTATACACGAGTATATACGGTAACCAAAGTCTGCACATAAATTGTAGCAAATAAGTGGAAGCCTAGTCAATTATTAATTTTATTTTTCTGACCACTGAGGTCCGTAAATAACGGTCACCTACAGTATAATGGTAAAGTAGCTTTTTGGCAACCTTAGTTTTTTCAGGAGAGTAGAGGTAAATGATAAAAGTAAAAATATTCACATAACGTGTTCTCTAATTCCGGTGCTTCTTCAGACCCATGCCAGTCCCTATGTTATTTTTTCCATGTGGACAGATATGTGGCCACTGCAGCCAAGCACTGGCTATAACAGTAATCAGTTAGGGCCCTTTCACATCTGCGTTTTTCGTAATTCGCGGCAGATGCGGTGAAAAAACCGCATCTGCCGCGTTTACCGCATAACCGTTCCACTTGCGGCGCGGTTGCGGTTTTTTCTATGCAAAGTATAGGCATACTTGCGGCAGGTGCGGCAAGTGCGGTTTTGCACTTGCGGCAGGTGCGGCCGCGAAAAAAACCGCAGTAAGCCGCGTTTTTTTTCGCGGCCGCACCTGCCGCAAGTGCAAAACCGCACTTGCCGCACCTGCCTCAAGTACGCCTATACTTTGCATAGAAAAAACCGCAACGCGCCGCAAGTGGAACGGTTATGCGGCAATCGCGGCAGATGCGTTTTTTTCACCGCGTCTGCCGCGAATTACGAAAAACGCTGATGTGAAAGCACCCTTAGTCACTTGTGTGACAGTCACATTTCCGTCCTTTTTTCTCTATCTGGATAGACAACAGAAAAATTTCTGCCAGTAAGTAATGGATCGCTTCACATTCTTCTAGATGGAGCAGTAAGTACTAAGACAATCAGGGGAGCAGGAAAAAATTGGAATGGGAACATCAAGGGATCAGTAAACTAAATATATCTTCTCTTTTTATTTTCCACCATTATGACATTAAGGACACACAGTATTTATAGTTCAAAAGTTTACATACATATTTTTAGAGAATATGAAAGATAACACAAAAACTTTTTCCCACTCATGGTTAGTGGTTTGGTGAAGCCATTTATTGTCAAACTACTGAGTTATCTGTTTTTAAATCATAATGACAACCAGAAACATCCAAATGACCGATATCAAAAGTTCACATCCCTCAGTTCTTAATACCATTTATTGCCCCCTCTTAAGGTACCGCCACACGCCGCAATATCGCCTGGCGATCTGAAAGGCGATGTGTCGCCCGAGCGAAATCGCCGTGAAATTGCCTCATGGTGGCGGCGTGTGATTGGGCGATTTCGCAGTGATAAATCGCCCTTCGCCATCACCCGATTGCTGAACAGTGCTCAGTAATCAGGCGATATCGCCAAGGCGATTTTCTTGTGTTTTGGCATGTGACAGGGCGATAGTGATGGGAAGAGCAATTTCTGTGATTTCCCGTAGGCGTGCCTCAGCGTGCTGTAGTCCGCGCCCGTCTGAGATGATTGCTGTGGGCTACTGTGTTCCCATTGGCTGGCAGTTGACACGCGCCATATTTGAAGAGCTGTCCGTTCTGCACCACACACATCTTCTGCTACACAACCGTCCACAAACAGTGCAATTACGCGCGCCATTGAATAGCGCAAGCTATGTTGTCCGCATGTATTAAGTTGCACTGTGTGGAGTATAGTGCCACACATGACAGCTCAGATGTTGGGCTACACATCGTAGATGCGTGCCATGGGCCAGTGTGTGTGTTGCAGGAGCCACAATTGATGACACGAGCGTGTATTTGTGACAAACTCCGATAGACAATTGCGTCATGTATTAGCCAGCCTTCCAGAGCAGGCTGACCAATCGTAATGTAGTTGTGTTGTCCAATGAGCGTGTATGGGACACGGTGTAAATCACTGTGGCATACCTATTTCCTCACCGCACTGAACATGTATGTCCACACTCTCTTTGCAATTGCGGCGTGTGATGCAGCGATGGAATGAGGCAAGATTGCCTCCGCTGTAGGTGAGGCGATTTCCGGAGCGACACAACGCCTTAGCTTCAGGGCGATATTGCGGCGTGTGACGCCGCCATCGGCGATCTGAGGCGGGCACGAAAAGCGTGAGCACGCATGTCATTTCGACACACATCGCCTGGCGAGATTGCAGCGTGTGACGGTACCTTAAAATCAATAACAGCTTGAAGTCGTTAGTGGTAGTTTTGGGTGAGGTTCTTTATTTTCTCAGGTGGTAAATCTGCCCATTCTTCTTGGGAAAAAACCTCAAGTTCTTGTTTATTCCTGGGCTTTCTTGTATGAACTGCGCACTTGAGTTCTCTTCAGAGTAGCCATGGCCACACCAGAACCTTCACTTTGTTCTGCTGTACCCAATAACAGGTCAAGTTGGCCTTGTGTTTTGGATAATTGTCATGTTGGAACATCCAAGTACGTCTCATGCGCAGCTTCCAGGCTGATGAGTGTCTCGATCCCAGAAACTCACTCAGCTTTTATGTATACCCACTGATTACAAGCAAACAGGTCACAGGTGAGGATGTTACATTTATTAGCCATTCAAACCAATTTGTGTCAACTTCCAGGGTGAACTTTTGATCAAGGTCATTTGGATGTTTTTGGTTGTACTTATGATTTAAAAAGAGAAAACACAGTAGTTTGACAATGACTAAACATGAGTGGAAAAAAAAAGTTGTTTTGTTATCATTCATATTTTCAGAAAAAAGGCCAAGAAAGCTAAACATCTGATGGGGTATGTAAACTTTTGAGCACATCTGTATGGAATAAAGCTAAATATTAGAACTGTCGATATTATCCCACAAATCTAAGTAGCCAGCACAAAGAACCAAATTGTTAATAATGTAAATTCACTTTCAATAACTGAATGTACACTTTTTCATCCCATGTATAACATAGTATACCAATGCATGCGGTAATATAATTGAAATACATCTAAGAAGAAAGTAGAAATATTGGTCTAGGGAATGTTTTAAATGATATATTCAAACCAGTATAAAAGTTACTTTATTTCAAAACTATTTTAGCCATAAAAGACAGCAAAGTTTAGAGTAGAGATGTTTGTCCTCCTGTAATGTTTAAAATTAGCATAATGTAGAGATAGATAGCCTGATTCCAGCAATGTGTTACTTACTGATCTGCTAAGTGTAGTTTTTAAAAGATCTTTGTTTTATCAGCAGATTATCTCGAAATGACTAGACACCTTCCTCTATTTTGTATAACCATGCCTCAACTACTGATTTACAGATTTCTACCTATGATTAGTACATAGAGACACCTGCCAATCGGGGTTGTGGGAGAGGCTATACATATCTGAGCATTCAGAGCACTGGTAGACATGCAAAAGATATAATAGGGATTTTATCAATAAGGGCTTGGACACACTCTCCGAGTTACATGTGAGTCTCTCGGACGAGACTCGGAACAGGCTGTAGCAGTGACCCTTAATGGCCTCTTCCTCTCTGGACAGGGAATGTGATGCTGCATAGAAACACAAGCAGCTGTCATTCCCCATTCAGAGAGAGAGAAGCCGTTCAGGGTCACTGCTCCAGCCTGTTCCGAGTCTCGTCCGAGATACTCGCATGTAACTCGGAGAGTGTGTCCGAGCCCTTACACAACACCCAGTCCAGTAAGTAATATTGCTGAACCAGGGTCTCTGCCTTTGCATAATGCTGCTCTCAGATGTGTCAGTAAAAGCCTAGTGAACAAAATCCCTTTAAAGGGAACCTGCCACCTGAATCTAAGGCCCTACACTATCTCTACCTGTCCCTACACCTTCCTAGTTGCTCCCTATCTATCCCTTTCTCATCTAAAGTGTCCCTATTAAACATCAGAAAAATAAGCTTTAACTTACAGAAGTCCCTGAGGCTGGGGAACTGGAAAGGCAGGCCCACGCTCCATTCAGCACTCGGTGCATTATGGGGTCGGTCACGTGATCGGCCCTAGTGCATTATGGGGCTGATCACATGATCGGGCCGGCTCCGCGCATGCGCAATGCACTTATTGAAGCCAGGCCGATCACGTGATCGGCCTCATAATGCACTAGGTCCGATCACGTGACCGGCCCCATAATGCACCACGCCGGATGTGACGTCGCGTCTGGTGCATACTATGTCACAGAGGGCGGGAGATTCCAAATGGTGGGGGCGGCGAGGAATAAAGAATAATGCCGCCCAGCGGGGCGTGTGCTACACAATCGAGGAGTGCTGAATGGAGTGTGGGCCCGCCTTTCCAGTCCCCCAGCCTCAGGGACTTCTGTAAGTTAAAAGTTATTTTTCTGATGTTTAATAGGGCCACTTTAGATGAGAAAGGGATAGATAGGGAGCAGCTAGGAAGGTGTAGGGACAGGTAGTGATAGTGTGGGGCCTTAGATTCAGATGACAGGTTCCCTTTAAGTCGGAGAAAATACTGTTCTCTAACAGAAGTTCCCTGATATGCAATTTTAAAAATCTAAGACTTTTCCATTTTTATTAATTTTTGATAAAAAGAAAAATATGCATATAGTACCTTTTGCACAGTCTGCTCCATGGAATCCTGGAAAGCAATGGCAGACACCTGAAACACATTCACCATTTCCATCACAGTTTCTGGGGCAATCCTGTACGGAATCTAAAATGAAAAGCACATGATAATTTAATATGGGTATACAATAGCTAAGGTTAGTAAGTTTTCTTTTTTTATAGAAGTTGAAACAAAAAATATAAATTATAAGTACAGGTGCATCTCAATGAATTAGAATATCATCCAAAAGTTAATTTATTTCAGTAAATCAATACAGAAAATGAAACATATACAGTGCCTTGTGAAAGTATTTGACCCCCTTGAACTTTTCAAAGTTTTGCACATTTCAGGCTTCAAGGATAAAGATATAAATTCTAATTTTTTTTGTGAAGAATCAACAACAAGTGGGACACAATTGTGAAGTGGAACGAAATTAAATTTATTGCATATTTTAAACTTTTTTAACAAATAATAAACTAAAAAGTGGGGCGTGCAAATATTATTCGGCCCCTTTACTTTCAGTGAAGCAAACTCACTCCAGAAGTTCAGTGTGGATCTCTGAATGATCCAATGTTGTCCTAAATGACTGGTAATGATAAACAGAATCCACCTGTGTGTAATCAAATCTCCATATAAATGCATGTGCTCTGTGACAGTCTCAGGGTTCTGTTTCAAGTGCAGAGAGCATCATGAAGACCAAGGAACACACCAGGCAGGTCCGAGATACTGTTATGGTGAAGTTTAAAGCCGGATTTGGATACAAAAATTCCCAAGTTTTAAACATCTTAAGGAGCACTGTGCAAGCAATCATATTGAAATGGAAGGAGTATCAGACTACTGCAAATCTACCAAGACCCAGCAGTCCCTCTGAATTTTCATCTCGAACAAGGAGATAATTGATTCGAGATGCAGCTAAAAGGCCCATGATCATTCTGGATGAACTGCAGAGATCTACAGCTGAGGTGGGAGAGTCTGTCCATAAGACAACAATCAGTCGTACATTGCACAAATCTGGCCATTATGGAAGAGTGGTAACAAGAAAGCCATTTTTCAAAGATATCCAAAAAAATTCTTGTTTAAAGATAGACGGAGCCAAATACAGGACCATTCTGGATGAAAACCTGTTGGAGTCTGCAAAAGACCTGAGACTGGGACGGAGATTTATCTTCCAACAAGACAAACATAAAGCAAAATCTACAATGGAATGGTTAAAAAAAAAACGTATTTGTCACGCTTCCGGGGGAAGGCATCCTAAAGTGCACCCACTGGGCCATGGTACCGAACTCCCCTGAGTGAGCTGGTCCTAGTTTAACCAATCCCTATACTGGGATTGTCAAAGGCAAGCCCAGGGGTCTAAATACCACAGCTGCTAGTATCAGGGGGGCGGCTCATAGGGTTAGCCTATACTACAGTGAGGCCAAACAGGGAAGGAGGCACCAGAGCCCGGGGTCAGGAGAGCTGGAACAGGTTCTACCAGAAGAGAGCTCAAGGTGGGCCTGACTACCAGTCAGAGAAGCAGAAACATACTAACACAATAATCAGGCACCTCCGAGCAGTGGAAGTGGCCTGATATACCAGAAGATGGACAGCTATTGGTCAAGGGGAGTGTCAAGGTTGAGCCGTGCCAGCCCCTAGATTCACAGGGGAGGAGCGTGGCCATGCCTAGTGCACCGCTGATTAGATTCATGACTGTGCTGATGTGTGAGCCCGATGGTCAGCAGACAGGAAGGGGACCCGGCTATGGCTCCGAGACACAGCACGCCTGGACGCCAGATGCCCAATCGGTAGAGAAGCAGCAGATGCAGGCCCAAGAGAGGTGAGCTGGGGGAGCGGTTCCAGGGGACCTAACAGTATCCAGGTGTTAGAATGGCCAAGTCAAAGTCCAGACCTGAATCCAATGGAGAATCTGTGGAAAGAGCTGAAAACTGCTGTTCACAAATGTTCTCCATCCATCCTCACTGAGCTCGAGATGTTTTGCAAGGAAGAATGGGCAAGAATTTCAGTCTCTCGATGTGCAAGACTGATAGAGACATACCTCAAGCGACTTGCAGCTGTAATCACAGCAAAAGGTGGCACTACAAAGTATTAACTCAAGGGGGCCGAATAATATTGCACGCCCCACTTTTCAGTTTTTTATTTGTTAAAAAAGTTTAAAATATGCAATTAACTTTGTTCCACTTCACGATTGTGTCCCACTGGTTGATTCTTCACAAAAAAAATAGAATTTACATCTTTATGTTTGAAGACTGAAATGTGGCAAAAGGTTGAAAAGTTCAAGGGGGCCAAATACTTTCACAAGGCACTGTATATTATATACAGTCATTACAAGCAGAGTGATCTATTTCAAGTGTTTATTCCTGTTAATATTGATGATTATGGCTTACAGCCAATGAAAACCTAAAGGTCTCAGAAAATTAAAGTAGGTAGGATGAAGGGTCTGAGAGATAAAATATTACCTAAATAGGTATCAGAGGCTTCACCTTGTGTGGTTGTGAGAGTCAAAACTACTATAAAAGCATATCATGGCTACTGCATTCCCCAGTGTGGAGCATATAGTAGGGAGGATGAAGGGTTAAAAACCATGCTGCTATATTCCACAAGGCATCAAAGGGTGAATATAATATTGATTTATTAGTCAACGTGTTTTCAGGGCTCCCTGGCCACTTCCTCAGGATAAATCAATATAATATTGCCATGTTTCAGGGCATTTCAGGGCGCTCTGAAACACGTTGACTAATATATCAATATTAGATTCACCTTTGATGAGGCTACGTGGGAGCAATTATAAATTTCGAAGGGCTTGGTGGAGGCAACTATACTATTTGGAGGGTCATGTGGAGGCCAATATACTATTTGGAGGGCTATGTGGGATTCATTTTAATATTTGATGATATATGAGGGTGCCTTTATACTTTAAGGAGGGCTATTTGAGGGCCATTATACTATATGATAGCAATTATACAGTATGATGGTTTGTGTGGAATCCATCATGCTGTGCAGACAGCCATTATACTATTTGGAGGGCTATTGAGGCCCATTATACACTGTGAAAAGGTGTGGGGGCCATTATACAGAGTGAAGAGGTGTAGGGGCCATAATACTGTATGTAGACCCATTATACTGCATGCAGGGCTGTGTGAGGGTCACAGTTGGGGGTCACACTGTGTGGGGGTCACCATTGTTTGGCAGGGTAGTTGAAGGAGAATACAGTAGGGTAATTATAGTTTGCCTATTGAAGATACACTGGAGAAAATCAGTGAGAAGGTATCATACAGTTTTTGTGGGGCACTTTTGTTGGCATCATACCTTATGGGTGGAATGAAATAATGAAATATGGGTGTAATCTCGGGGCTTCAATAGGATAAATTACTAGTAAGTGCTGCAAAGTTGTGAGATATGCCCTTATGTTACCCAGTTATGGTACATATTAATTTTTTTATTTTTATTTTTCCAGGGGGATTAGAAATATTGCTATGGTGCCCCACGATTTCTAATTATACCTCTGATTACTAGTCAAAAGTTTGGAAATGCCTGTTTATGTAATGGTTTACCTTATTCTTATTAGAATTTACACATTGTAGTTTAAGACTCCAGATTAGAAAAGCCAAATAGAAACACATATGGAAATAAGGAGCAAAGAAACATGTGGAAAATCAAAACGAACTATATGTTAAACCTTAGATTTCTCAATGTACCCCACTTTTACTCTGTTGACTGTTGCTTCATCAGCATGGCTTCCAAAAAACTAGTATGCCTAGTACTTCATTTGTGGAATCACCAGCCTACAGAAAGTGCTTGTGACCAGAAAGTGGGTTTCGCAGAGGCGGTGTTGGTGCACAGTTCTATGCAGTTGTTGGCTCTAATCCACAATTGTTCCAAGTCAGAATATAGCAAGGACAACTCAACTAAGTTAAAGACAGATGAAAATCCATCTTTTTTTTAAGATTTGAAGGCCATTCAATCCTAAAAATTACTATGAAGGTATCCTCAAGTGCAGTCATGAAAATCATTCATTGTTATGATGAAATTTGCTCTCATGATGGCTGCCAAAGGGAAGGAAGATTAAGAATTACCTCTGCTGCAGAGGACAAATTCATCAGAGTTACCAACCTCAAAAACGGCTAATTGACAGCACCTCAGATAATAGCCATCATAAATGATGTACAGTCATCAACTAGAGGACATATCTACATCAACAATCCAAAGGAGACTGCAAGAAGCAGCCGCTATTGAGTACCGCAAACAAGAAGAGACTTGTTTGGGTCAAGGAACACAAGGACTAGACATTTTATCAGTGAAAATCTGTCTGATGAGTCATAATTCAAACCCATCACCATGTATTTGTGAGATGCACAAGAGACAAGCATATGGTTTATCCATTTGTGGAGCCCTTTGTAAAGCATGGATGGGGAGGTTAGATGATGGAGTCCTTTGTTGGTGACACTGTTGGTCATTTATTTCAACTTCTAGGCACTCTAATTTAGCAAGACTACCACATAATTCTGGAATGACGTGCAATCTGATCTGGTTTGGAAGGAGAGAGATGGAGTTTACTTTTGAGTCTGGCTTATCATCCACATTTCTTTACACCTTGTTTCCATATGTGTTCATTTGTGTTTTTTCTGCCTGCAGTCTTAATTTACAAAATGTCCATTAAAATAAAAACAAGGAAAACCCCTGCATTAATAGGTGTGTCCAACTTTTAACTGGTAAGAATGGCATTTAGTGGCTTATTCTAGCAGAATAAAATCCATTACAAGTAGAAATGAGAAAATATATTTGAGTAGAATTGTACTCAAATATTACAAAACCCGTATTTACAGTCACAGTAGAAATGTAAGGCTATGTGAGTTTTTTATGCGTTTTTTGTCACCTTTTGTCACAAACCTGAATGTGTATCCTTCCCCCAGCAAAGCCTATGAAAATTCTTTGTAATGTGCCAATTATGCTTTTTTTTCCACGTAGTTTTGGTGTAGTTTGTGGTCAGGACAAAAGGACAAGCCTGTCAATTGTTTAGTGCATTTTTCAGGTCTCCCAGGGTAACCTTGAGGAAGGTGCAAGGATTAGCACCGAAACATGTTGGTGTAAGGAGGAATAAAGCAGCAGCAGATACAAGTGTTGGCTCCCTGTGTATCTTTCATCGGGCAGCAGTGCGGACTGGAGACACCACTCCTATCTTGGCTGATTCTGGATTTTCCCACGGTGCACATGGTGGTGTGGGTCCTGCAGCAGCTGTCAGCTCAGGCGTGCAAGACGGTTGTGGGTGAACACAACCGAACCAGGTGAGCAAGGTTCATCTGGGGTTATCTTTCGGAGGTAACAAGTGATAAGGCACAATCTGCGCTTCTTTGTCTTCCTTGTTTTTTAGACAAGTGAATCTGGGACACTCCACGTTGAGACCTTGCTTACTCTTGTAAAGAACCTTCCTGGGCCTCATTATAGTCAGAAGTCCCAAAAGAATGTAAAGCGGACCATGGATTAAGTACTTGTGGTGGTGAGAAAAAGATTCAACAAGGAAAGAATAGGTGACAATGAGAAGTGGAGAGGCCGGAGAGGTGAGCAGTATGGTGACTTTAGGCTCTTTTCTTTTAAATCTTTTATATATTGGATTTATTAAGCTCTGAAATCCGGAGAAACCCCAGAATATAATAAGGGACAATAAATTCACAGAGAACAACTTTCGACTTTCCATAGAAAATCAGCGCGGGCGGACAAATTCAAATCTCGCTCATCTCTAATAATAAGGCATTTAGCAATATTCATTAAAATAGACTCTGCCTATGATGCATACGAACCATGTATAATGAAAGTAAAATAAAAATCTGGAAACTTCTTTTCAATCCATGTCACACTATTTGCACATGGTGATTTTTTTTCTAAGCGAACTCTCTGCTCCTTTGCTTGAAAGCACAAGAAGGCAGTTTTTCTATATCCAAAGGTGTATTTAGTGTGATCTCAGGTTGACATATGTCTGCGGCGCCCTCTCTTATTGCTGATCACAGAGTGCAGAGGCTTTCAGCTTTTTCCATTGCCCTTGATAGGAAAAAAATTCTGATAATAGGCATATGTGCAGGAGCCTCTGAACTGAATGAAATGCTGTTTCTTTCTCTTGATATGTGTCCAATTACTGTCATTGCTTTTTTAAGATGCTTTCCTGGCTATTAGACGGGTTACCTCTGACTTCTCAGTTGTGGTTTCCTCAATCCAATTTTCGGAATATATATATATATGTGTATATATATATATATATATATATATATATACTGTATATATTCACAGCAAACACAATCTATCCTAACCCCTATGGGTTAAGGTTTATGTGCTGTGCCTTAAAATTACATTATTAAACTGTGAAAATGCTCTAAATCCCAATAAATTAGTATAACTTGTGAATGGCAGTGCTGTTTTTTTTTTTTGGATTGTTCAGAAAAAAAGAGAACTGATATAATCTCAATAAAAATGTTTTAAATGATCACCAATAAAGTGAGATGAGAAACAACAATAAGGGTAACAATAAGGTCTACAAGAGATAGGGTATGTGAACACAATGTCTTTTTTGGCGGATTCTGCCTGTAAAAGTACTACGAAATCAAAAAAGAATGTGGACAGCAATTTCAAAAATGACTTGCTGCACATATATTTGGTCTTATGTAACTTTTTTTTAACTGTTTTAGGCTTTGAAAGCTGTAAAGTAGCTAAAAGAAGTGACCAGTCCATCCTTTTGTCGACTTCTGCTTGGAAGCTGCCACTGTGTTATATATGGAATTAAAAGCTAAAATACGTCTAAAAAGATATTTCAGGTATACCAATGCCAATGTTTTCCTAAAGAGTCTTAACTTTAAAAGATGCAGATATACCAGTGTCTGGCGTGTGAGCATATGCATACTCTAAACATACCTACAGTATATATGTGATATGTCAGACTAGGTTTTTAGTTATTTAAAATGCGACTTTTAGTATTTGGGTCATTAAAAGAGAACCCTAATGTAATTACACCATAAAGTAATAATGTCGTAAAGAGGACCTGTCACCCCCTCCTGGAATTCAATCTAATAGCAACACTGAATGCAGCATGTATGCTGCATTCAGGCAAGGGATCCCCCATGTGTCTGTGAGGTTTGTACCCCTAAATATAGCCTTTTGAAAACTCACAGTAAAAGTCAAGAGGGCATTACCAGTGGCAGCAGTTAGCTCGCTTTCTGGGGGCCATTCCCACCCCCTGCATCTCCGTTTTGCCTTCATCCCTGTCCTCGCTGCCTCCTGATGGTTTGTCATCCATTCTCGCCTGCCCCTCCTTGTGTTACTTCACGCAGGCGCAGAGCAAGGTCTTGTTAGTGTCGGTCCCGTGCTCCTGTTCCATCTCCCGCCCTGACATCAGCGCTTGTGCCCACCCTGCTCCGTGCTAACATGCTTGCACCTCTCCAATCTGTCCTCAACTCTGCTGCTTGCCTAATCCACCTCTCTCCTCACTACTCACCTATTTCTCCCCTTTGAAAATCTCTTCACTGGCTCCCAATTCTCCAACAAATCCAGTTCAAACTACTAACACTGACCTACAAAGCAATCCATAACCTGTGCCCTCTCTGAACAAATCTCCCACTATCTTCCCTCACATAATCTCCGGTCCTTCCAAGACCTACTCCTCTCCTCCACACTTAATATTTCCTCACCCAATTGCCTCCAAGACTTCTCCTGAATATCACCAACCCTCTGGAATTCTGTGCCCCAACACGTCTGATTATCCACCACCTTTGGATCCTTCAGATAGACCACCCCCCTCCCCCCTGCCCCCCAAGTTCCCTAATAACCTTGTTCGCTCTTCTCTGGACTCATTCTAGTTCAGCTATGTCTTTCGTATACACAATAAACCAGGATTGTACACAGTATTCTAAATGTGGTTGAAGTAGTGACTTGCATAGAGATAAAACTATGTTCTTGTCATGAGCATGTATGTCTCTTTTAATGCATCCCATTACTTTATTAGCTTTGCAGCAGCTGCCTGACACTGGGCAATAAATGTGTGTTTGCCATTCATCCATACACCCAGGTCTTTTTACCGTTCCTCTCCATCCTGTGTAGCATCCGGACAAGACTGCACTGATCAGTCTTACAGAGGCAATCAGCGGCAGCTACTGTACCTCTCTAAATTTTCCACTTCTTATCTGTTAATGTCAAAAAAATGTAGGCTACTTTTTTGGATCTCTAGACACAAGCTGTCAAAATTTGGTTTTTCACTAGGTGAAGGTATATACACACAAGATGGCAAGCTATAGATTTTCTGGGTGGATTTTTGCATAAAAGATCTTCAGTGGATATCAGAAGCAGCCAATAGATTAAATCTGAGCAAATAACATTTTCAAATTTACAATTTACAATTTGTCAGTTTATGTTAGAAAGGAATTAAATATACCTAAGTAAGGGCCCTTTCACATCAGCGTTTTTTTCAAATCGCGGCAGATGCGGTGAAAAAAACGCATCTGCCGCGATTACCGCATACCGGCTGCACTTGCGGCACGGTTGCGGCGCGGTTGCGGTAAATGCCATACAAGGTATAGGCGGACTTGCGGCAGGTGCGGCAAGTGCGGTTTTGGCACTTGCGGCAGGTGCGGCCGCGAAAAAAAACGCAGCTGACAGCATTTTTTTTTGCGGCCGCACGTGCGGCAAGTGCCAAAACCGCACTTCGCGCACCTGCCGCAAGCCCGCATATACATTGTATGGGGCTTGCCGCAAGTGTGTCGCAAGTGCAGCCGTTATGCGGTAATCGCGGCAGTTGCGTTTTTTTCACCGCAACTGCCGCGATTTAAAAAAAACGCTGATGCGAAAGTACCCTTAGGGCCCTTTCACATCAACGTTTTTTGAAATTCGCGGCAGATGCGGTGAAAAAAACGCATCTGCCGCGATTACCGCATACCGGCTGCACTTGCGGCGCGGTTGCGGTAAACGCCATGCAAAGTATAGGCGTACTTGCGGCAGGTGCGGCCGCGAAAAAAAACGTGGCTGACCGCCATAAATTGCAACTTCAATCTGGATTTAGAGAAGCGAATAGGATTGTAAGAAAGGGACTGTTTTTTTTTTGTAGAAAAAAGCTCTAGTCCTGTCCATTACCTGAGCCTGCTGTAAAATCTCAGACTCTTTTACATTAGTGATGACTATCTGCGATATCAGGCAAAGCCTAGACAAGAGTAGCACTGTTTTTTTGGGGGGAAAAGCATCTGTAGTAAGCATTAACGCAGGTGAGTATCAAATTGCAATCTTGTAGCAATCTAAATTACACGTACAACATGTATAACAAAGGAGTATGCTTACCTAGCACAACTGTGTTGAATGATACAATTTCCTTGTCCTTCCCATCATTATAAAATGCTAAGTGCCAAATTCCAACATCCAAGTACTGGACAAAGACGGCCTCATTTTGCACCAATGTCTGAATGCTGCGACGCTCTCTTGGGGCTTCAATCACACTCCACTTCTCCTTGCCATCCAAACGCTCCATGAAGTCATACTGTAAATGAAATAATGTTAGAGCTTAATTGAGATGTTGGGTGAGGACAGAATGTATGCTATGCTAATAGTAATACTAAATTAGTCTAATTCCAACACGATGTTCAGATTTGAGGCTTGTGCCATTTCCAGCTTTGCCACATAGGATGGTTACAATATGGAAGCAATTTACAGATTTATTTGGCAAAAAACATGAATGAGTCTAAAGTACAAGATATTAGACCACTGATACCTTGATTTATTGTTTCCATTTTTTTGGAATCACTCTCCTATTTTGTCAAGTAGTATTAGTTGCAGCTTTAGCACCAAATTCTTTAATACGGCGCACACGATTCATGAATTTGGTACGTCAAAATTGGTCTTTTTTCTGTCGGTATTCAAATAAACTTTTGTTTTTATTGTTATAATTAAATGCTATTAGGAAAATTAAGTAAGGTTGGGGAAACAAAGGTAAAAAGGGAAGGTTAAGTGGGAAGGTGAGACATGAGATGGCAGTTTACATAACAGATCACTCAACTATCTAACTGCCTTAATGAAAATAGAATAAAATGGGGATGTCACACGCGTCAATGTCGCCAGCGATCTCATCGCTGGTGACATTGAAGGCTGATCGCTGGTGAGCTGTCACACAGGCAGACTCACCAGCGATCAGGAGCTGGTAACCATGTAAACAAGCGGGTAACTAAGCGCCGTGCGGCGCTTAGTTACCCGCTGTTTATCATGGATACCAGCTCCCAGCGCTTACTGAGGCGCACTGGAAGCTGGCTTCTCGCTCGTCTCCCGGTGTCACACGCAGCGATGCTACGTGTCCACTGGGCGACCATCGCCAGGTTTTAGAGCAGGTTCTAAAACCTGGCGACCATCAACCAGCGACTTATCGCTGGTTGATGCGTCCTGTCACACACGTCAATATCACTGCAACATCATGTGCAGCAGCGATATTGCACGCGATATTGACACGTGTGACGTCCCCATAAGGCGGGCCGTCACACGCTATGATCTCGCTAGCGATATTGTAAGCGATCACGTGCACGCGCGATCGCTTACAATATCGCTCACATCGCTGGTGAGATGTCACACAGACAGACTCACCAGCGATGTGGACCAGCGAGATCGCTGGTAACTATGGTACACATCGGGTTACTATGTGCCGCGCATCGCTTAGTAACCCGACGTGTACCATAGTTACCATCTCCTAGCATAGGCTCTGCCGCTGGGAGATCGTTCATCGTGGTGTCATACACCACGATGAAGCAGATCGTTAAATCGTTCATCGCAAGATGTGAGGTCCGGAGCTCAGATCTCGATCTTGCGATTTGAACACTTCTCGCTCGTCGTATCTTGCCGTCACACGCACAGACATCGTTCACGCGATGTTTAATCTGGCGCGTTCAAGCGATATCTTTTAAGATATCGTAGCGTGTGACGGCCGCCTAAGAAACACCTCAATACCTGATATACATCTACATAATAATGTTTTAATACAATGCAATAACTATACACTTCATATTAAGCAGCTTATGAAAGGTTATGAATTGTTAACTGTTTGTCTGAGTTTTAGTGCAAATGGTCACAGGCTTCATAAAATGGCATAAAAATTGCACCAAATGCTGGTTTACTCAAAAATACATCAGGAAAGACTGGAGTTGAATAACATCAATGTTTGCAACTTTTTAAATAGTCGCAATTGATAAATTAGTATACAGCATCTCAAATAGTTACATTGTCTATTAAAGTGAAAAAAAAAAACAGACGAGCAAATACAAAATAGATATCAGGAAAGGTGAAAACTGGATAATGAAACTCACAAGCCGACAAAAAAAGGCGTCAAACAAAAAACTAGACAAAAACAAGATGCAAATGCAATAATGATGAATTGGGGACAATGGTTTGATGATTAAACATAAAAACATAAAAATGTGTTTCTGTTTAATCCTCCGTATCTGAATACATAACCTTGTAAACTTTAGTAATATGCATGTAAAGAAGGAGAAAAACACAGTTTTGGTTTTTGCTCTGTTCAATCTCAGCCAGATCTGTATTTTTGATAGATGTAATATTAATGGTTTGGGATGAAAGAACAAAAGATTCTTGGGGATCTCACTGAATTTCCATATTTTATAGTAAAATAATGTAGAATACAACTATTATTATAGGTCACTGCATACACCTGTCCTTCTACTTGACCCAATGCTGCCTGCTTCCCCATAGCTGCACATGTACAAACTCTACTTTAGAATAAAAAGACATACCGTACTTGTGTCAGCGAATTCCAAAAAACAATGAAATCATGTGTCGGTAACAAGAGTAGATTAATATGAGCACTAGGTCAACTCATTAATATCACTATTTTATCCTGCTTAAAACTTCCATATCTTGCCTGACCAACAAGGTTATTTGAATCTTGCTCATTTGTTAAAGTGTTTGTTCTTTTGCTATTTTGGGATTTGGCATGAGCTGTTTTTTCCATTCTAATTTTGGAATACAACTTGTGTGACAAAGAGTTTTGGCCAAAAGTGTTGGCACCCTTGATATTGTTCCAGAAAATGGAGTATTTCTTCCAGAAAATTATTGCAATTACACATGTTTTGTGATACACATGTTGATTTCCTCTATGAGTATTGGAACAACACAAAAAATACTCAGAAAAGGGCAAATTGGACATAATTTCACATATAACTCCAAAAATGGGCAGTATAAAATTGTTGGCTCTCTCATCAGAGATGTAGCTAGGGGTTCAGCTCAGGATGGGTGAAGGATAAACCCCATGCAGATAATCATGGTAACAACTACGGTGGTGCACCCTCATCATGGGTACAGGCAATCCTCAGCAAATTACCACGCTCTTACTGGAAATAAATCTCTATACAAAGACCAACATTGATACTATTATACTATTGCTATGTGGTGACTATATAGTAGTAAATATCAGTCGTGCAGAACATACAAGAGGTTATAGCACAGTTATATATATATTGACTTATCACTGTCGTTCTTTCTTATGAAGTTGTCCACTTTTCCCCGCTTTTCTATTTAGCCCAGACCGACATGACAAATTTCTTCCAGCCATGACCCGTCAACGGAGATTACCTCAAAGATACATTTGACTTCTCACATTTCCAGCCCCATCCCCATCTATTCTCAACCTGCACAATCGTCTTATCCTGCTGATACCCCAATATTGAGCCGCTCCTGCTGTATGTGTTCCTAATACTGCACATGCTGTAGAAAAACTGAGTTCTTTTAGAGGCCCACATAATAATACCCACCACTGTGCTCTTTACATGGTAATAATACCTCATTAGTGCCCTTAGATGGCAAAATTGCCCACTAGGGAATACTGACCCCTACACAACAAATGACATACATGTATGAACATCATTGGTCATGTCCCCCAGATTAATGCAAGCTCACTTGAAAAGATCAGCCATGCCTGCTAACTAGTTCATCTCGCTGTCAATCTCTAATAGCAGGTTTTAACACAAGTCATTGGGAAGCATGTCATTCCCTGCTCCCATTGGCTTCCTTGTGACATGATTGTAAAACACCAATGGAATTTCAAACGGAAAAGCGTAGGGATTAAAGGCAATATTGCTTTTACCTCGTGGAGTTCTGTCTTGCTTTGTTATCGGCAGTGTGCGCAGGACAATAAGCACTGTCCATTTGGGATCATTACTACAGCCACAGCAATTGTGTGGAGCGTGGGTACAGCAATTGCAACACTTGCATATACCTGTTGTGGGTCTCAAAACCTTACAAGGTGAGCAGCGATATTAGTTTTCCTTGCTCACTATACTAAATGGATAAGACACTATTTGTGCTTTTATTCTCCTTTTTTGTTTAGTTTTTATTCCTGTGAATGCTGGATGAGCACTGGCATTCACAATAGATGATCATTTGTGCTGTACAGAGCAGTGTGGAAGCTCTGCATAGCACACGTGATCAGTGGTAGCTTCAGGGACTTGTAAAAACAATTAAAAGTGGGGAAAAAGGTTTTAGAAATATGAAAAAAAACGTTCAAATCAGCCCCCCTTTAGCCCCACATATTTGGTATTGGTGCATTCAGCAATGCCCAATCTATCAAAATATAAAATAAATCAATCCGATCAGTAAATAGTGAAATGTAAAAAAAATTAAAACCGCTAGAACATTGCAAAAATATGTGATAAGAAGATGTCAAAACATCGACCATACGCTTAAATGGTATAGTTAAAATGTCAGCTCAAGACACAAAAAATTAGAACGTTACATATCTCGGAAAATTGCGCCCCATCCTTGGACCATCCGGGTATATATATTATGAATCCCATCCTGGTATATGTGTCCCAAATCCTGGAATATGCAGTATGTCACCATCTTGGTGTATATGGTCCCCATCTTGGGCTCCATTCTGGTATATATTTACTCCTTCTAGGTATATATGTCCCCCATCATGGACCCATCCTGTTATATACTGTCCCCCGATCCAGGGGTAATCCTGGTATATATGTTCCCACCCTGGTATATATGTCTCCCTTCCTGTATATACAGTAAAAAATGGGAAAGGAAACGGTGTTCACCAGTCCGCGCTGCCAGGATCCACTTATTCCAGGGAAGAAACTCCCTGAGGAAGACGGCAGGAAAGGCGTTGAAACGCGTTGGATGCAATAAAAAGTTTTGATCACATCACATCTGATCGTGATTTTCTTCCCTGGAATAAGTGGATCCTGGCAGTGCGGACTGGTGAACACCGTTTCCTTTCCCATTTTTTACTGTGTGATTCCACGTGCAAGTGGTCGGTGGGAGTCCAGCAGCAGCCATCCGGATAAAACACTACATGTCTGCATACCAGTTGTGGGTCGCACAACTGAAATAGGTGAGTGGTTCCTTTATACCACCGGATTGTCAGTGTCTAAGTGATAAGGCACTATTGCGCCTCTTGTTCCCCTTCCCCCTTTTTCTTTCCTTCCTGTATATATACTCACATCCTGGTATACATGGTCAGCAATCCCCTTATGTATCAATCCCACTGAAAACAAAATATACATATCATAGAATTATCTGACTAAAAGATAAAAAATCACTAAAGTAATAAACTTTGTGAAAAACAACATTTGTGTCTGTCTCAAAATATTTGGCCTTAATTACTCTTTGCTTGGTTTACTTTATGCTGCCGGTTATACTCCCGTATGTCAGAGCTTATTAATTTCATACTCACTATTGTGCATTACTACTAGTCCACGTTATTTGTGGATCAGTTTGGGTTTATGTTGCAATATATGGTTAGTATTTACCCTTTTATACTGCATTCTATGCTCATTAGTTATTCAGTATATACTTTTTTGCCCTTCATATTGTCCTGTTTTTAATGTATGCTGCTCAAAAAAATAAAGGGAACACTAAAGGCCAAGTCACACCTGGCGACGGGGCTGGAGGTGCCGGCGGCGACTGGCGGGTGTGCGCACGTTTTTAGCACCCCGCCAGCGTCGCCGTCCCCCATTTACATGGGGCGACATCTCCAGCCCCACGCCGGCAATCTGACAGGCGGCATCGCCGCCGGGGTGTCTGAAAACCCTAGCGACGATGCAGGACAATGGGAGTCTATGGCTCCCATCGCCTGACAGGTCGATGGCGGCCGGTTATATGGGGCGACGTGTGCACATCGCCCCAGATCGGCCGCCTGATTTCAGAGCACTGCTCTGAAACCAGGCGACCTCCCGGCAGCGCTGACATCGCCCCTTTACATGAAGCGACGTAGGGGTGATATCGCTGCCGACAGGCCACGCCCCTATGTCGCCAATGTAATTGGCGGCGATGTCGCCCCGTGTGACGGGGCCTTAAAATTCCACATTCTAGATCTCAATTAATGAAATATTCCAGTTGCAAATCTATATTCATTACATAGTGTAATGCATTGAGAACAATAAAACATAAAAATGAACAATGTAAATCAAAATAAATATCCCATTGAGGTCTGGATTTGGAATGATACTCAAAATCACAGTGGAAAATCAAATTACAGGTGGTTCCAACCTCAGTGGAAATACCCCATACAAGGAAATGATGCGGCTCAGTAATGTGTGTGGACTCCACATGCCTGTATGACTTCTAGTGATGAGCGAGTAGTAAGATATTCAGGCTTTGGATAGCTCTAACCGAATACTTTGAACTGCTTCAGTATTCAGATCCAAATGAGTTTCCCATTGACTTTCATTGGATTCTTTACTTATTCAAAACATTTGGTTAGAGCTATCCGAACGATATTATTTTCATATATTACTATTATATTACTACTAGCTTATCACTAATGACCTCCCTACAATATCATGCTCCTGATAAGGCGGTGGATGTTCTTCTGAGGTATCTCCTCCCAGACCTGGATTAAAGCATCAGTCAACTGCTGTACAATCTGTGATGCAATGTGGTGTTGGTTGATGGAACAAGATGTGATGCGCTTAATTAAATTCAAGTCTTGGGAACAGGCAGGCCAGTCCTAGCATCAATGCATTCATCATGCAGAAACTGCTGACACACTTCAGCCACATGAGGCATGGGCGTACCCAGTGTGGGGCAGGGGGGGCTGGTGCCCCCCCCCAAGAAGGGAGCAGGAAAGCCACCACATGGCTAATTAGTATGCAATGCTCTCTACAGACGCATCGCTTATCTGCTGTCTGTGCTGACACTGCTGAGAGAGGAGAGGAGGGGGGGGGGGCTAGACTGCAGGGGAAGTGGGGGATGGGCTGCTCTGCCTAGACATGTGCCCAGCCACATCACACATAGAAGACAATCCTGCGGTCTCCTGTGAAGTTATACAGCTGCCCTGCACTTTCCTTCCTTCCAGACTCAGAGGATCATCACTGGTAAGGAAAGAACAAAACACTGCTAATATGTGTGTATGTGTGCATATATGTAAGTCTGTGCTTATATGTCTGTGTGTATATATGTGTGTGTGTGCAGTGTGTGTATATGTATATATGTATGTGTGTCTGTTTATGTGTGTGTGTACATTGTGTATGTGTGTATATATATGTGTACAGTGTGTATATGTGTGTATTTATATATGTGTGGGGTGTGTGTGTACAGTGTGTATATAAATGTGTGCCTCTGTGTATATATAGGTGTGTACAGTATGTATACGTGTATATAAATGTGTGTCTGTGTATATATGTATATATATGTGTGTGGGTGTGTGTGTACAGTGTGTATTTGTGTGTATATATATGTGTGGATGTGTACAGTATGTATATGTTTATATAAATGTGTGTGTGTATATATGTGTGTGTGTGTATGTGTGTGTGTGTGTGTGTACAGTGTGTATATATGTGTGTGTGTCTGTGTATATATGTGTGTGCGGGTGTATGTGTACAGTGTGTATATAAATGTGTGTCTGTGTATACATGTGTGGGTGTATGTGTGTGTATATATGTGTGTATATGTGTCTGTGTGTGTGTGCGTGGATTGTGTGTGTGGCTTGTCTCTCTGTGTGTGTGGCATGTGTCTCTGTGTCTGTGGCATGTGTCTCTGTGTCTGTGGCATGCGTCTCTGTGTCTGTGGCATGTGTCTCTGTGTCTGTGGCATGTGTGTCTGTGGCATGTGTCTCTGTGTCTGTGGCATGTATCTCTGTGTCTGTGGCATGTGTCTCTGTGTTTGTGGCATGTGTCTCTGTGTCTGTGGCTTGTGTCTCTGTGTCTGTGGCCTGTGCATGTGTTTGGCATTTATTTGTATGTTGTGTGTGTGCGTGGATTGTGTGTCTGTGGCTTGTGTCTGTGGCTTTTGTCTGTGTTTGTGGCTTGTGTCTCTGTGTGTGTGGCCTGTGTATGTGTCTGTGTGTGGCATTTGTCTGTGTGTTGCTTTTGTGTCTGTGTGTGCTTGGCTTGTGTGTTTTGATTGTGTGTGTGGATTGTGTGTGGCTTGTGTCTATGTGTAGCTTGTGGCTGTGTGTAGCTTGTGGCTGTGTCGCTTGTGTCTCTCTCTCTGTGTGTGGCTTGTGTCTCTGTGTGTGTGGCTTGTGTCTATGTGTGTGTGGCTTGTGTCTATGTGTGTGTGGCTTGTGTCTATGTGTCTGTGGCCTGTGTATGTGTCTGTGTGTGGCATTTGTCTGTGTGTTACTTGTGTGTCTGTGTGTGCGTGGCTTATGTGTGGATTGTGTGTGTGGCTTGTCTCTGTGTGTGTGGCTTGTGTGTGTGGCTTGTGTCTGTGGATTGTGTGTATGTGGCTTGTGTCTGTGTGTGGGGTTGTGCCTGTGTGTGGGCTTGTGTCTGTGTGTGGCGTGTGTGCGGCTTGTGTCTGTGTGTCGGTTTGTGTCTGAGTGTGGCGTGTGTGTGTAGATTGTGTGTATGTGGCTTGTGTCTCTGTGTGTGTTGGCTTGTTTCTGTGTGTGGGCTTGTGTGTGGCTTGTGCCTGTGTGTGGTGTGTGTGTGTGGCTTGTGTCTGTGTGCAGTGTGTGTGCGGCTTGTGTCTGTGTGCGGTGTGTGTGCGGTTTGTGTCTGTGTGTCGGTTTGTGTCTGTGTGTGGTGTGTGTGTGTGGCTTGTGTCTATGTGTGTAGCTTGTGGCTTGCCTGTGTGTGGATTTTGTCTGTCTGTGTGTATATGTGGCTTGTGTCTCTGTTTGTGTTTGGCTTTTGTCTGTGTAAATGTGTGTGGCTTGTGTCTCTGTGTAAAAAACGTGTATGATGTGTATGTAATGAGCACGAGTTGTCCAGTATATGTTCCCTTTAAAGGGCATCAGCGTTCCTTCTGTTGTTTCCACCTCTTTTTGAAACTCCTGTCTCCTGTGGTACTCAGACGTGCCGGCCAGAACGTCATATCCAGTCCTGTGCATTGTGGGGGTTTATGACATATAAGGGCAGCTTCAATATGTGCACTGGGCATGCGCCGGAGCCCGGCCGAACATGTGATCAGCCCCCACAATGCACCGGGCTGGATATGACGTTCGGGCTGGTGTGACAGAGTACCATAGGAGGCGGTAACGACCATGGCTTGCCCCCCCTAGTTTTGATCCTGGGTACGCCCATGACATGAGGTCTAGCATTATAATTTTTCAGAAGGAACCCAGGGCCAACTGCACCTGCATATGGTCTCACAATAAGTTTGTAGATCTCATTCTGGCACATAATGGCAGTCAATGTAGCTCTGGGTAGCACATGAAGGCTATATGGCACTCCAAAGAAATGTCTCCCTGCCAAACTGGTCATGCAGGAGGATGTTGCATGCACAAGAACGTTCTCCACAGTGTCTCCAAACTCTGTCATGTCTGTCACATTGTGCTCAGGGTGAACCTATTCTCATCTGTGAAGAGCACAGGGTGCCAATGTCAAATCTGCCAATTTAAGTGTTCTCTGGCAAATACCAATTACCCTACATGGTGCTGGGCTGTAAGCACATCACCCATTAGTGAACATTGGGCCTCATGCCACCCTCATGGAGCCTGTTTCTGACAGTTTGAGCAGACACATTGACATTATTGGCCTATTTTTTAGGGCTCTGGCACTGCTCCTCCCATTCTTTCTTGCACAAAGGAAGAGGTTTCAATCAAGCTGCTGGTTTGTTGCCCTCCTACATCCTCCTCCATGTTTCAAGGTGTACTAGCCTATCTCCTGGAATCTGCTTCATGCTCTAGACCAGTGTTTCTCAACTCCAGTCCTCAGGACCCACCAACATGTCATGTTTTCAGTATTTCCTTAGTATTGCACAGGGGTTTGAATTATCCGCAGTGCAGGTGATTAAACTGTCATCTGTGCAATACTAAGGAAATCCTGAAAACAAGAACTGTTGGTGGGTCCTGAGGACTGGAGTTGAGAAACACTGCTCTAGACACTGTGATGACAGACTCAGGTAACCTTCCTGCCACAGCTTACATTAATGTGCCATCCTGGATGAACTTGCCTACCTACATGAGCATATTCTGTGAGTTGTAGACACTGCCTTAGTCTAGGGTCAGACTTGCGTCTGCCACTTAGCCTGGCGGATGTGGCAAAAACTTAGAAAATGTCTGCCTCAGAGCATAGCGTTACCAGCAGGTAACTCTATGTGCTACCTCTCTATTGATCTCTATGGCAACCGGGCGCTTACCACAGCCTCTAGCTCCACAGCGTTTCCTGTGCGCTCTGGAAAAGCACATATACTGTGGAGCCGGTGGCTACGGTAAGCATCCAGTTGACATAGAGATCAATAGTCAGGTAGTGCATAGCATTGTAAAGTAGGAACCACCGGTGCTTGACTTCTTAAAATTTTCTTTATTATTTCTTGAAAATTATAAAATCATTCAGCGTGCTAGCTGGGCGCTAGACGCGTTTCGGAAGAACAACTTCCTTAATCCTTAGCAGATACAAAATACAAAAGCTTGTGCATATATAAAAAAGAAACCTCCACCCACAGCTGAACATAGTTTACAATGGTAATAATAAAGACATTAAACGTTTAACCCTTTCACATGTTATGGAGTTGAACCTTGCACAAAAGGAGTAGTGAACTACTTTCTAATACACAACTCATTAACATTCCTAAATATGATACAATATATATTTTTGGTATCTTTATAAATTTCCACCTTTGATGTTTTTATTTTTTTATTTTTTTCCTGGGCAGTTGCCTAAGCTGCCACACCAGGTGCAGGAATCCAGGAGGTTAATGGGCGGTGGAGCGGCCCTTCCCTTTCCCCTTTCCATTTGAATGAGCGCATAGCATTACCTGCTAGTAAGCGGAGGCAGAAATTTTCTAAGCTTCTGCTGGATCCACCAGGCTAGGGGTAGACACAGGTCTGACCCTAGCCTTAGGCTAGGGTCACACTTGGGAGCTTGCATCCATTTGCAGGATGCTTTAAAGGATCCTCTTTTTGCCTTGCTATTTTAATGGCATGTGTGCATACTTGTTGGCTCAACTAACTGATGCGTTAACGCATGGTACATGTATGTACTATGTGTTAACGCATCCATTAGCACATCCGTTAACACATGGTACATACATGTACCATGAGTTAAGGGATGCATTGCCCATAGACTCCCATATTTTAAAAAATGCATGCGTTTTTGCAGAAGCACCAAAAAATGCTGCATACCGCGTTTTTTGGTGCAGTTTCAAAAACGCACAGTGCCAAACACATTGCACTTTCGCAATACGTTTTTTGCATTGGAGTCTATTGGTGCGCTAATGCATGCATTTTTGCAGATTTGCACATGAAAATAGCTCATGCATGATGCAAGTCTGACTCTAGCCTTATGCTACCTCTAAGGGTGAGAGCAATTACAAAATGCAAAAGTGACCAATACAACAGCCAAAAAGTATAAGAAAATGGTCTGTGGTCACAACCTGCAGAACCACTCCTTAATAGGGGGTGTCTTGTTCCTATCATTTCTAACTATTGTCTGTTCCATTTGCACAACAGCAGGTGAAATTGATATAGAAAATATAGAATTTATTTACTAATATAATATTGCTTAATAAATATTATATGGTATGCACAATTTGTATGAGCTAGTGATGAGCGAGCACTAAAATGCTCGGGTGCTCAGTGCTCTGGCCGAGGATCTCAAGATACTCGTGTACTCGGCCAGAGCACCGAGCCCAATGTAAGTCAATGAGTGACAGGCTCCGCCCACAGACTTCCGGTTATAAAACGAGTATTTCTGGGAAAGGGTGGGAGGGGGGGCTTTTTTAAATCGCCGCAACATATAACACCTTGCTGTGGCCCCCAGAGGGATCCTAACAATGAATCTGCTCCCTGTGTGGTACCAGCTCACTGTGTGCACTGAAGGAAGCTGTGTGTGTGTGTCAGATTGCTAATTATTAGCGAGCAGTCCGAGCATCTCGGCAGTACTCGGAGCTCGCTGAGCATCCCGAGTACCGGGATACTCATGCGAGTAACGAGTAGCGCAGAGCATACTCGCTCATCCCTAGTAGGAGCTCATAATTGTGAGAGCTAGGGCAGACAACCATATTTTAGGTCCAAATACGATCAGAAAAAACATCAAATCACATTGAACCAATGTTATTAAATGAGGCAATGCTTGTGTACAATTTTTTCCTGGGACCACCTAGCAGGAACAATTTGCCTCCAAGAATCAGATGGTCTTTCAAGTCTATGGGTCCATTAAAGTGATCCTAAACCCAGAAACTGACCCCCCCGTATCTTTAGACCTGTCCCTGCACCCCCTCTTATCATTTCTAGCCATCCCTTTTGCAGAAAAAATCGCTTTTGTAAAGTAAGAGAAAAAGTTATATTACTTTGTCCTGTGTGAGTTCTCTGTTTCTGAGCAAGCCGCAATGGGCGGGGCCTGTGTGCTGCTGCCTTGTAATTATGCACGCCCCTCTCTGCTTCTAAGAGCCTGGCCGCGTCATGAAAGGGGGCGGGGCTAGAAATGATAAAAGGGGGTGCAGGGACAGGTCTAAAGATATGGGGGGGTCAGTTTCTGGGTTTAGGATCACTTTAAAGAAATCAGACCACACTCAGAAGACATCCGAGTGCAGTTTGATTTTCATGGCTTGACAGAATGGAGAAGATGGAGAAACTTCCATTATATTTTTCTACACACCAAAGAAAAATGGATCCCACTCTGATCAAACCTGGATTAAGAGTCTAATCGCATAGCCAGACTGTTTGTCTTGTATAATTTTAGTCCAACATGTATATTGCACACACTATTACTTAGTAAATTTTTACAAAGCCTCCAATTTACATACATGGGGGGGGTTTCTTACTAATACATTGGAAAGCTAATGGTATGGAAGGTAATTAGAGCATATGACATTAGATGAAATTTACTGGAGACTTTAAACAGATTTTTTCAATTTTGGGTAAAAAATTACAAAACAAATTAATGTAGAGGTAAAAACAAGTAATAATGTAGAATAACCTGTCTCACACTGTATCCACTTATAAAAAACACAAGTTGTTGTTAATAGAAAATTGTCAATCTTTATCGTGCTAATGGCTTTCAAGGAGCAATAATAAGAACCTGCCACTCCTCAACTCAATTACAGGCCACTTTTCTAATATCATTAATGTATTGGGAAACTAATGAGTAACAGCTCTCTATTATTTCAGAGAAGAACACCTGTCCCTCAACAGGTAACCAATCTATTAAGAGGACTTGTCACCCCCCTGGTGCATGGCAATCTAAATGCACCACTGAATGCAGCATGCCTGCTGCATTCAGGGAAGGGGTCTCCCATGGCTCTATATCCCCTGTACCCTGAGAAACAGACTTTATAAATCTTACATATAGTGAGTCCGGAAGGCCTCCCTTCTTATGGAGTCCGCACTGGCATGGAGGTTCTCCCCACCTACAGCCGCTATGCACCGCTTCCTGCTGCTCTGTTCCTCCTCCTAATTGTGTCTGCCTCTTATCGCGTGCGGCAGCATCTAAGCTTCTGTTCTCATGCAGGTGCATAGCGAGACCATGACGTCAGCCGCCGGCTCCCATCCTTGCTGTGCGCCTGCGTGAGAACAGAAGCTTAGATGCCGCCGCAGGCGATGAGGGGCAGACACAATAAGGAGGAGGAACAGAGCAGCAGAAGGCGGCGCAGAGCGGCCGGAGGCAGGGAAAAACCTCTGTGCCAGCGCTGACTCCATAAGAAGGAATGCCCTCCAGACTCACTATATGTAAGATTTATAAAGTCTATTTCTCAGCGCACAGGGGGGGGGCTAGAGCCATGGTGGACCCTTTCCCTGAAAGCAGCAGGCATGCTGCATTCAGTAGTCCATTTAGATTGCCATACACCAAGGGGGTGACAGGTCCTCTTTACAGAATAAAAACCAATCTAATCTGGTTGTATGAAAGTAAATCTGTAATTATATAAAACAGCCCTGCACAGACCATAATAATTCTGCTAAATAAAGTTTTTTAATATTTGCATGGATTTACTTGTACTATTTTGCGTTGTGCTATCTAAAGATTAAATTTCTGCAATATTTCAATTAGGAAGTACTTGGTACAATAACATATAATCGGTTTTCAGTGGTCTTTGCTTGTTGCTATCCAATTTTTGTACAATTTACTTATTTGTGTAAGCTGTTTCACAGGTTTGCAAATTTCATTGTGAAACAGAGCAAAACTGCTTTGAATATTGCTTTTGTATGAGCTGTAATGCAAGAAACCTGTATCACATCGCCATGCCTGAATGATGAATCTATTAGAAAATTCACATTAGTAATATGCCTTGGTTCCTCATTCAGAAGTACTAGGAGGAGGGTAATGTGCTGTTAACAATACATTAGCTTCAATTCAAGTGAATGGAAGTCAATGCATTGCTAACTGTGCATTAGATTTCACAATGAATAAACTCTAAAGTGGATCTGTAAAATATTCTATAACTACTATTTTATTGCAATGATACAGACATTGAAATACCTGTCAATCTCTGGATCATTTCGACAGAATGGTGAAGATGTTAAAATGCTTGGTAGGAAGGTGAACTGGTATTTCTTACATTTTCATTTACATATGTAATATGTTCTGAATATAACACATAATGTATACATCAAATGTAAGAGGATGATGTCCTCTTTAATGACATAGACAAGATAATATTTATTTGTAGTCTCCTGGCTAGTAATTTCTTTTATAGTTTGTCTAATGTAGAAATCTCATTTTCATATAACGTTTTAGAGAATTCTAATTGACAGGGTACATTTATTAAAGGATCTTCATTCCTTGGACAAAGTGAAGAGGGGTCACAAGGAGCACCTCTTGCTCAAAAGGGCCCATAATGTTTTGCATTATACAGGCAAAACAATGTTTAAATAAACATCATCCAATGCTTTATTTTACCTTAGATGATCCTGCAGGGGATTCTGAACATTTACTGAAAGGCTTCCCCACAGCAGATCAATAATGGTCCCAAGGGGATATTAAGAAACTGCTCACTTGTCAAAAGCCCAGGATAACTGTTTACCTAAAGGAAAGGAGTGGTTCCTTCAAAGAACTTTAGACAACATTTATGAAACTATAAGATTTGTCACAAGACAAATCTGTGGTTGTGGTTTAGCTACTGGAACTCCTATTAAAATAAGGTCAGTGCCAAATTAGTCCAGATGACCAGGAAACAGCAGAGAAAAAGCTGTGATCTAAAATCCTCAAAATTTGTTGTATCAAACAGCAGGTCTAGTGTATGAGTGAAAGATGTTTCTGTCCTAACATATTGACCTTCATCAGTTCACTTGCGAAATTCGATTCGAGCATGAAGTGTTTTACTATAGGAACGAAAACGTAGGCTTAAAAGATAACTGCCTAGATGAGTGTTGTGTTTTGTATAAACAGTATCCGCTGCTCCAGAAAGGCACCTTCTACCGAAGTGGATACTGCTTATACAACCCACGCCACTCATCCAGGTAGTTCTCCACCAGCGGTACATGGACTAATGAATACGTCTTTCACCAATACACTGGACCCGCTCTTTGACACAAAAGATTTTGTTTAATCACCTCAACGGGAATGCTCAGTTATATACTACTATCATTACACATTTGGAACCTACCATAGCACTCCTTAAAGGACTAGAAGTGCCATCCCAGTCCTTAATTATATATGCCAAGTCACAATGACAGAAAAAGATATTTTGATAGTAGACAACAACTGTAATTTTCAGTTGTAATCCAAAGTATTCAACTCCCATTCTAAAAATGGCTTCCTTAGTGGTAAGTTTACATTCTGCTGTTTGCAATAAACCAATGAAACAAGATAAATTTGAATAACTCAACATAGCTAATACTAAAAGTGGTTTGTCAAAATTCAACACAAAATTTCACTTTTATATGCTACTGAAGTCTCTGAAATATCCAGCCAGTTCAGACAAGCAACATTAGTACTTAGTCTTGCCCCCTTTGGCTGTCATGACCTGCTGGAAACATGATGCATAGGCCGACACTGGTTTGTGGAAGTGTTACTGAGGAATCTTTCCCAATTTAGTAATGTGCAATGGCTTCCAGTTCACTAGCACTAACATTATTCTGTTTTATTCATTTTACTTTCTTTTTAACATTTTTACTAAGAAAGGACAAAACACAAATGTAAAAGTTGTGTTTCCAGGCTGGAATTCCAACTTTAGAATTGAATTGGCACTATGTCCAAGAGAGAGAGTGCTTTCTTCCATAGGAATCCTCTTTTTTATTCATTGTAATGCTTATGTTGAGAAGGGCTTGCTAAGAGGCATGTATTCAATGAGGAAAAAAGTATTTAGTCAGCCACCAATTGTGCAAGTTCTCCCACCTAAAAAGATGAGAGAGACCTGTAAGTACCATCATTGGTAGACCTCAACTATGAGAGACAAAATGAGAAAACAAATCCTGAAAATCACATTGTCTGATTTGGAAAGAATGTTTTTTTCAAATTTTAGTGGAAATTATTTGGTATTTGGCCAATAACAAAAGTTCATCTCAGTACTTATATATCCTTTGTTGGCAATGATAGAGGTCCAACGTTTTCTGTAAGTCTTCAGAAGGTTGGTACACATTGCTGCTGGTATATTGTCCCATTCCTCCATGCAGATCTCCTCTAGAGCAGTGATGTTTTGGGGCAGTGGCTGTGAAACATGGACTTTCAACTCCCGCCAAAGGTTTTCTATAGGGTTTAGATCTGGAGACTGGCTAGGCCACTCCAGGACCTTGAAATACTTCCTATGAAGCCACTTCTTTGTTGCCCTGGAGGTGTGCTTGGGATCATTGTCATACTGAAAGACCCAGCCTCATTTCACCTTCGATGCCCTTGCTGATGGAAGGAGGATTGAAATAAAAATCTCACGATACATGGCTCCATTCATTCTTTCATGTACACAGATCAGCCACCCCCATGTTTCATAGTAGGTATGATGTTCTTTAGATGCAACTCAGCATTCTTTCTCCTCCAAACATGACGAGTTGTGTTTCTACAAAATAGTTCTATTTTGGTTTCATCAGACCATGTGACAGTCTCCCAATACTCTTCTGGATCATCCAAATGCTCTCCAGCAAACTTCAGAGAGGCCCTGACATGTAATGGCTTAAGCAGAGGGACACGTCTGGCACTGCAGGATCTGAGTCACTGGCGGCATAGTGTGTTACTGATGGTAGCCTGTGTAACATTGGTTCCAGCTCTCTGCAGGTCATTTCCTAGGTCCCCTCGTGTGGTTTTGGAGTTTTTGCTCACCATTCTTGAGATCATTTTGAACCCATGAGGCGAGATCTTATGTGGAGCTCCAGATTGAGGGAGATTATCAGTGGTCTTGTATGTCTTCCATTTTCTAATTATTGCGCTCCCACATGTGATTTCTTCACACCAAGCTGCTTGCCTATTGCAGATTCAGTCTTCCCAGCCTGGTGCAGGGCTACAATTTTGTTTCTGCTGTCATTCAACAGCTCTTTGGTCTTCACCATAATGGAGTTTGAAGTTTGAGGTTGCGGACAGATGTCTTTTATACTGATAACAAGTTCAAACAAGTGCAATTATTCTAGGTAATGAGTGGAGGACAGAGGAGCCTCTTAAAGAAGAAGTTACAGGTCTGTGAGAGCCAGAAATCTTGCTTGCTTGTAGGTGATCAAATACTTGTTTTCCACCAAAATTCGAAAAAACATCCTTTCCAAATAGGACAAAGTGATTTTCAGGATTTATTTTGTTTCTCATAGCTGAGGTCTACCTATCATGTCATCTACAGGGCTCCCTCATCTTATTAAGTAGGAGAATCTGCACAATTGGTGAATTACTAAATGCTATTTTTCCCCACTGTATTAGGTGTGTGCCAGTAAAGTTGTAAAATGCAGCAATTCCTAGAAATACCACATGTAACATACTTTCACAAAGCAAAAATTAGATTTTTTTTAAATGTAACATTTGTCTTTTTTTTTAGTGAGATTCAGCAAAAAAACTAAAAATACTTTGAGAATGTGCCATTAAAAATAATTCACATGTACATTAGACATGAGCGGACCTGTGTAAGTTCGGGTTCAGAGGTTTCAGTCTGACTTTTTATAAAGTTCTGTTCTGGACCTAAACTTGACAGGAACCTCATTTAAAGTCACTAATGGAGCAATTCTGCTCTTCACCCACATTCAGCTAGCCACAAACAAAGAACAACCAGGAGTATGGAGGGAAAGATTTTATAATTATTTTTGGTATACACTACATTCAATAAGGCTGATTGTACACCAAATTCAAGACAATCCATATACTGCTAATGGCTGGCACTGGGCCGATCACCAGGTGTACCCAATAACAGCCATGCTCGCTCCAGTGATTTTGCATACATATAGCATCCGAACTCTGAACCCGAACAATGAAAATGTTTGTAACGTCTGTGTTCAGTACAAACACCAAACTTTAAAATCTGGTTCGCTCATCCCTAATGAACATAGAAGCTGAATGCTTATTTTTCTGTATTATGTCTTCAATTCTTGTACCCTAAAAGGGTCTCATGACCCAAACTAATAGAATTATTGACATATATGATGATGCCAGCAACATAGAAATATGACCTGCACTACCATGGTGGATGCATAGGAATTATCATGATAGGGAACCAGAGATCAGCAACACGTGACTTTTTTCAGTGCCAAGAGGTATAGAAAATTCCATAAATGTTAAACTAAAAAAGAAACAAATGAATCTGCACACACCATAATGTATCTTTAAGCATTTATTGTGACCAATTGAACCATTGAAGCACACAAATGCGAAACAGCAGTTGACTAGGAACATAGCCCACATGTTCCTATTCACCCACATGATGTCCTTGTTATTACAATAAACGCTTGAAGAAACATCACGGTGAGTGCAGCTTAATTTTTTCCTCTTTTGGATGAATATATGATGATGCTACTTCTTCAGGTCATGAGACCAGTGGTCAGACAGGAACTATAGAATGAGTAAAAAAGTAAAATGACTGTTCAGTTGGGAGCAGCTTTCCTTAGTGTTTTAGGTTGACTTCATATAAATGGTTTTATTTTAAATATGGATATAAATTAAAATGGTAGATTCATAGAAACCCATTTTTAGCTACAGTTTTCTTTGGATGTTTTTGGGGTTGCAGCCCTAATTGCTTATTAACATTAAAGAGATGCATGGCTATACTTCTGAATTGATGTAATTAACAATCTGCCTACAGTTTAAATACTTCATAAAAGTAATTTCACAACTAAGAGTTTTGATACTTTTTTTTGTAAATGTATCAGTGATTCAGTCATAAAAAATTCCAAATGAAATGCCTAACTTCACAATAGTCTCCTTGAATATATTCAGATTTTAGAGCCAATTACTTCAGTACAAGGCATGCTATGGTTGCTATTCAAAGTCAACATGGAGAACTGTATTTATTAAAAATATTACTTTCTAGTATTAAACGGTAGTAGATGGAAAAATGTTTATTGCTATATATAGAGAAAATAAAGATAAAGAGTGCTATTAGAGCCAATCACAGCATATGAACAGATGGTTCTATGCATATAAATCTAATCCTATGGAACCTTTAAAACCTACAAAAGATATAGTTTATTTCAATGTACATAAACAATATTCTCAAGTGTGTGAGCCTATCATAGAGCTACTTATTATGACTCTCTAGTAGAGTTGGGCAAACCTGCAGATATTTGAGTTTGGCGGATCCGAATGAACTCTTTTTTTTAAAGTCCGGGCTTGGGACCGGCTTGACCCGAACTTGAATCCGAACCCCATATAACTCTATGGTGACCCAAATTTTACAGTTATAAAATGGCAGCAGTAAGGGCTGGGGGCTGTAAAAGAAAGAAAAACTGGGATTAAAGCATATTTAACAATCTCTCGCTGCAGTCACACTTGCTTCTGGGTCTACACTCATTAAGCCTCATGTTTATTCAATGCATTAACTGTGTATAAGTATGTGATTACAAAATAGCGATAGATACACCATGAGTAGGACGTAACTGTTGTAATATGATGGTTGTTCACCAGGTTTGCTGTATTCATGTGAAGCTTTTTAAAAACAATTTTGAAATAAAGAACATTTTTAATATGGATTCATAAATCACTGGATTGATTTCTTCCATTTTTACATTCGATGAGCCTGGACCTGGGGTATCTGAGCAGATTCTGATACCTGCGGTACAGGTGTTGAACTGGTTGGTGAGATGCCTTTCCATTTTCCCTTTCCTTGCATTTCTACAGTATTGAAGCTCAGCACTATTCTCTTGAGAGGTATGATTTTCAGAAAGCAAAAAAAACAACATATTTTTTTCTAATCTCAGACAACCACTTTAACTTTCAGAAAACTGTACTGTGTGACCTGCATTATCATGTGAAAATCTTGTCATGTACTTATCTTTAGATATTATTAATTTAGCTGTAATGAACTTATTAGTGCTTTACTGTAGTCATGAAAAAACAAATAGTTGAATATTAGACAATTTAATAGTCTATTGGAAAATCTATGCCACTACTAGCATTGCAAATGTGGAAATTATTCAAGTTAAATGTGATGTGTAGAGCGGAATGGCCAAGAGTCTATATGAAAACTGGAAGAAAAATGAAGTCATGCCAAGCATTTATGTTCTGGTTGTGTTTTTTTTCCACTGAAGCTGTCTGTGATTTTTTAGAAGAATATAAAAATGTTTCCTGTAGTATGTCTATAAATAATATGTGATGTACACAGCTGTAATAAAATGGAGAAATATTTTGGCGTAAAAATGAAAGCTTTAAAAAAGTGCTGCTGTTAAGGTTCAATTGAGCAAAAATAATCTACAGTGTGATGTAGCGCCGGGAGTGCAAGACAAACGGATTCTCCACCATATGTGAGGTAGCACCGGGAGTGCAAGACAAATGGCCGTGAGCCCAGTATCAGTTCATACAGTACCTGAATTTATTGATTAAGCACAGCAGTGGCACAAGTCGCCGGGTTACGGGACGCAGCCAGGTACAATGCATACATCCACTGTTCAGTAACACGGTCCCTTCAGATTAGGTTTTCTCTCAAGTTCTCAAGTCTAGGTTGCACTGGGCTCCCGGGTTAGGCCGTGTTGTAATAGTACACAGCCTCTCACAGCCCTGACCTGACCGCTCAGCAGCCTCTTCTGCCTCAGCTCAGGCTGAAGCTCTCCACAGAGAACCACATCCTGTGTTCCTGCCTAGCTATTAACCCTGTGCCTACCTCCAGGGAATCCTCTATAAACCCGGAGTGGAGTGCTTCCTATACGTGGAGGGAGCACAACCCGGGAGACACATACCGGCCGTCACAGATCATCCCGGTCACTGTCTCACATACCCCCCCCCTCAGTTCAAGCATGCAGGTTTGAACTTCAGTCACTAAACATGGGCCAGGAGACAAGGCATCAGCATTGCCCTGCAACCTCCCGGCCTGATGTTCTACCATAAACTGAAAGTTCTGATGAGAAAGGAACCACCAGGTGACCCGGGCATTCCGTTCCTTGGCAGACCGCATCCAGACCAGCGGAGAGTGGTCAGTCACGAGCCGAAACTGCCGTCCCAACAGGTAATTGAGCAGGGACTCCAAGGCCCACTTGATGGTCAAGCACTCCTTCTCCACAATGCTATAGTTCTGCTCAGGAGGGGAGAGTTTCCTACTCAAGTAGGTGACGGAGTGTTCCTCCCCCTGGACCACCTGTGATAGCACAGCCCCCAGCCCGACCTCCGAGGCATCCGTCTGCACAATAAACTCCTTCCGAAAATCGGGGTTGACGAGAACGGGCTGTCCACACAGGACCCCTTTAGTGCTCGGAATGAGTCCTCGGCCTGCGGTGTCCAGCGCACCATGACAGACTTCTTACCCTTGAGAAGGTCCTTCAAGGGGGCCGACAATCCAGCGAAATTGTGGACAAACCATCTTGCAGTATCCCACGATACCTACGAAAGCCCAGACCTGCTTCGTGGTCAGGGGTCGAGGCCACTTCTGGATCACCTCAACTTTGTTAATTTGGGGCTTAATCACTCCTTGGCCTATCACATACCCCAAGTAGCAGGCCTCCATGAGCCCCAAAGTACACTTCTTGGGATTGGCCGTCATCCTGGCTGTACGGAGCGCATCCACCACGGCCTGTACCTGAACCAGGTGGGTCTGCCACTCGGTGCTATAAATAATGATGTCATCAAGGTATGCAGATGCATACGCCTGATGGGGTTCCAGCACCAGGTCCATCAGCCTCTGGAACGTGGCCGGGGCACCATGTAAACCAAATGGCAAGACGACATAGTGGAATAGACCCTCAGGTGTAGCAAAAGCAGTCTTCTCCTTGGCTGACTCAGTCAGTGGCACCTGCCAGTACCCCTTTGTCAGATCGAGCGTGGTGAAATGCCGTGGCTGTCCCAGCCTGTCAATTAGCTCATCCACCCGGGGCATGGGATAAAGATTGAATTTGGATATCTCATTGAGCTTCCTAAAGTCATTACAGAATCGTAAGGAGCCATCCGGCTTGGGTACCAATACAATGGGACTGGCCCATTCACTCTTTGACTTTTCAATCACCCTTAAGTGGAGCATCTTTTTCACCTCCTCCGAGATGGCTTGTCTCCGAGCCTCCGGCAACCTGTAAGGCTTCAGGCGTACCTTCATGCGAGGCTCTGTGACAATATCATGCTGTATAAGGTTTGTCTTACTGGGCAAGTCTGTGAAAACCTCTGGGTTCTGCTGAACCAACTGTCTGGCCTCTCGTCTCTGTTGCTTGGTGAGTCCGTCTGCTATCCTTACTTCCGGCTTGTTCTCCCCGGGGGTCACCGGACCCGGGGACGAATGCCCGGAAGAGGAGAGAGATGAAAAAAGGTCAGCCATCAGGCCTTCCCGTTCCTTCCATAGTTTTAACAGATTGATATAATATATCTGCTCTGGTTTCCTCCTTCCTGGCTGAAATACTTTATAGTTGACAACCCCGACCTTTTCCCGAATTTCATACAACCCTGACCTGACCGCTCAGCATCCTCTTCTGCCTCAGCTCAGGCTGAAGCTCTCCACAGAGAACCACACCCAGTGTTCCTGCCTAGCTATTAACCCCGTGCCTACCTCCAGGGAATCCTCTATAAACCCGTAGTGGAGTGCTTCCTATACGTGGAGGGAGCACAACCTGGGAGAACATACCGGCCGTCACAGATTATCCCGGTCACACAATAGCTATACATCTTTGGAATTAAAACTAAAGCCCCATTTCATCAGCAAAAGCTGGTGCAAAAAAGGTTTAAAAAATTGCAAAATATTTTGTAACTTTTTCCATTTTCATGCTATTTATGCCAAGCTCCCATAAAATTGTCCAAGCTAGAGTGGGAAGAAGGCATGATGGCGACCTCCCTTTACCAAATTCTTCACAAACAGTGGCATTCTTAACACCACAAATTATGCTGCAGTACCTCTATTTACATATTGAAGTAAGACTTGTGGCAAGAAACACAGAGATGCACACCCCTTAGCTTATTGGGTAATTAAATAAGAGGCAGAGCTTGTAAATGATGCAGGGACATCACACTTTACCCTGTTCCTCATCAAGACCAGTGTGAAAAACAATGGGCTTGATGAATCGATCCTTAAATCCCCATTTACAAAGGAATATTATTGACCTATTTAAACATGCCAGTAAGTTGGACCCATAGAAGCACTTCTCAGGTCCAAAACGGCACTGTCGTCCAGGGTATGCTGCACAGCCCTGCCGATTTGATGTCACCAGTATCAGAATAAAAGGATTGGATTGAATTAACCCAGTGAGTGCCCCTCTGTCTTCTCTTACTTCTGCTAAACATGCCAGTAACCGTCTGATGAATAAACAATGAACGTCCTGCAAACAATGATCTTCTAGGGGCACAAAAAAGTTGCATTAACAATCACAATGTAATTAAATTGGCTAGTAGGCAAGTTTCAATTGACATGTGTATTGTCCATCAGAAGTCATTTCACTTTCTTAATCAGCCAGTATAAAGAAGTGGCTTCTATACTTAATTTTTATCATAGTAACCTTTTATGAAGAAAAAAAATAATAAAAGGCCAATATAGTGCTGAAAGCAACATTAAGTGATATAGTACAACATTCAAAAAACTTCTCCAAATGCAATGTCAATTTCTCAGATTATACTTTTACAGGTTACATTTATTGTTGCATCTAATATTGGCCTAGCAATCTGTCAATTGCCAAAAGTGCTTCCGCTTCATAATAACATGTTGGCCTATTTTAATTAATCTGCAGTGTTGCAGGACATTGGAGTGAAACAGGTACCATAGGGCAACGTATCGGGCACGTGCCCCCTTCATCGAACCAATTTTTTCAAGTATCTATGTGTATAGACCACACCTTGAGATGGAGATGTGGTAAACAGCCGTCCGCCCATCTCTTTAGCTGTTCACAAAAACCCAGCCCAGTTATAGATAAATTAAGGTTCTCAGCATCTATGATACTTGAACATTACATCTGGGTTCATATCACCAAATTTAACAATTTGGATGATACACATCTCCCCTCTTATACTTAATGTGCGATCACTTTACTATATAAAATATCTATAAATTTATCACATCTATGTATTTATGTATACCTATGTCATATCTATCTATTATCTCACTCTGTATTATCTATTAAAGACCATATAAACAACCTGTATATAAACAATGACATAACCGTTGTCAAGTACTGCAACCACTAAGGGTATGCAGGGATTATATGGGTTTATCGCTAAATATACCACAATCTCAACCAAAAAAGAACGACATTTCAGCCCAATATTTAGGAGAGTGCAAATTTATTTATAAAGTGGATCACAGGGGGAATACAACAGAAGACACTCAATGTTGATTTGGACAACAGAATTTTCACCATAACAAAATACATGTCACATAACCCACCAGTGATAAACAATTGTTATTACACACTGATGTGCACTAAATAAGGTACTGGAATAAATTATCCCTTAAATATGCTGTATATAGGTTAAATCAGATAGAAATAATAACTATGTACACAATGCGGATAATATTAAATCAATAAAGTGCTAAGTGCTCATTAACTATTGCACACAATGACTGGCCAACCTACAAGAGGTTAAATCATCTGTAGAGATTTATAGTAACTAGATTTCATCCCAATAAGTGTGCCCAGAGTGATATGGGTGCTTATGACTAAATAGTATATTTACAGCCAGATCAGAATATCCCACACATTACACTGATGAGGGGCAGTTACCCCGAAACGCAGCGTCTGTAGTTTGGGATTCTGCTCTGGCACAAATCCCTTAGTTATATTAAAAGCTTGTTGGAAAGCGATTATGACTTTGAGGAGCTGCTTAAATGTGGCACTGGAGATTCTCCACTTCCTTAGTGAAGTGCATATTTGCATATATCTGAGAGGAGGGAAGTGGCTACAATCTCCTCACCTACTTAGCTGTCTCCAAAGGTAGATAGCAAGTTCCCAGACCTATGTATTATCTATGTATTTATATAAATTTTTTTTCCTTTTATATCTATGTATTTATCTATGTGTATATATAAATTATCTATGTTAGGGCCCTTTCACATCAGCGTTTTCTTCAAATCGCGATAGATGCGGTGAAAAAACCGCATCTGCCGCGATTACCGCATACCGGCTGCACTTGCGGCACGGTTGCGGTAAACGCCCTACAAGGTATAGGCGGACTTGCGGCAGGTGCGGCAAGTGCGGTTTTGGCACTTGCGGCAGGTGCGGCCGCGAAAAAAACCGCGGCTGACAGCATTTGTTTTCGCGGCCGCACCTGCCGCAAGTGCCAAAACCGCACTTGCCACACCTGCCGCAAGTCCGCCTATACCTTGTATGGCGTTTACCGCAACCGCGCCGCAAGTGCAGCCGGTATGCGGTAATCGCGGCAGATGCGGTTTTTTCACCGCATCTGACGCGATTTGAAAAAAACGCTGATGTGAAAGGCCCCTTAGGCTGCTTTCACATCAGCAGTTTTCGCTGATTGCAGCAGTTGTGGTGAAAAAAACATAACTGCAGCGATTACTGCATAAAGGCTGCACTTGCGGTTCACTTGCGGCAAGCTCCATACAATGTCTATGGGGCTTGAGGTAAGTGTGCGGAAGGTGCGGCAAGTGCGGTATCGGCAGGTGCGGCCGCGAAAAAACCGCGGCATGCCGCAAGTGCCGAAACCGCACTTGCCGCACCTGCTGCACACTTACTGCAAGCCCCATAGACATTGTATGGGGCTTGCCGCAAGTGAACCACAAGTGCAGCCGTTATGCGGTAATCGCGGCAGTTGCGGTTTTTTCACTGCAACTGCCGCGATCAGCGAAAACTGCTGATCTGAAAGGACTCTTACAGACTAATAATGCAATGAATATACAGCATTTTTCTGGTACAATATATACATTATCATTAAATGTAAATCAACCTAAAATATTTTTTTACACCACATTTCTTGTGAAAACCTTTGGACTATCTCTAAGCAAATGTCCTTGTAAATGGGGTATCAAGAACTTGCACCTTGATATTGGATCTCATTTTAACTCTAGAAAATGCAACGTACAGTGACATGACCAAAAACGGGCTTTGGTAGATATATGCCAACACAGTGTAGAGAGTTTGACCTTATGACTTGTTTATAGTCATGGCAAAAGCTTCCAAAAAGTTTTATTGGAAACTGCAGACACTGAAGCCTAAATGGAAGACCTGTGCCTGAAGGATATAAATCAATGCGTGGAATAAACACTTCATCTCCTTTTGCTGATCCACTGATGACTCTTGCTTGAATTACGTGGGAATGGAGTCCAGTAACAATAATTCGAGTTCCATTACATAGACCATTTTTTATATTTAGATTCCGAAGCAACGTTATAATTGTTCCAACTTTTAAGTGAAGTCTGTGGGATGGCATTCCTGATGGTGTAAGACTATTTAAATATTCAACTGGATAATGCTCTCGTTCATCTTCATTATCTACATCCACTCAATCTTCACTTGTATACAGCTTATACTCTCCAGGCATTCTATCCATCACACGGGAATTTAGCAGAGCCACGTCATCGTTCTTGGGATACCGAATTACATGGGAAGAGGACCTCTCAACACTGGTGTGGTCATTCACATCAATTTCAATGCGTTGTCCAAAAACATCAGTTACAATGCAGACAGTACACAACATGTCTTCTGGTATTTCAATAATATCTTCTCCAAGATTGTATTTGTTGCTAAGTTCACCATTACCAAGTTTAAGAACCCAATTGCTGTACTCTGGGTCTGAAGATCGCATGTTGTTAATGAGTTGGAGTTGAGTAAACTGTTGACAAAGATCAGCCATTTTTAAGCTGGACTCAATAACATTTGTTCTTGTTCCATTTGGTATAACTGGAAGACATTGCCAAAAATCTCCAACAATGACAAAAACTGTACCTCAAAATGTAATTTCATTCTCTTCAGCAACATTTGTAGTCATGACCTCACACAGAAGTCTGTCAATTACGGTCAAAGCATATTTGGGTGCCATGACGCACTCATCAAGTATCAACAGATGTGCGTTGTGTAACTGTTTTCCAGCAAATGTGTCTTGTTTTATTCTGGAAATAAATGTTTTGTTTACAGGAACTGGAATCCCAAACAGCGAATGCATAGTGCGACCTCCTCGTAACAGATTTGCTGCAATACCTGTTGTAGCCAATGGCAATACGACTTTTCCCAACCCTCTAACGTGATGTATTAAAACTTCATATAGGTATGATTTACTGCTCCCTCCTGGACCGTCAATGAAGAAACATTTTGGCCTTGCATCTGCTTGGTTATCTATAGCGCTGACAATAGTATCAAATGCAATACGTTGTTCATTTAAAGAGTTTATTTTCTGTGTTGCCAACAATAATTTGTTAGCTTCATCATACTCTGGAAGTTGTGGAACGTGAGTAGCAGGCTGTGGCAAATTAAAGTCTGAAAATGTTTTCCCATGCAGTACTAACACATTTTGGACATCTCGCATGGCATAAGATTGGCAATTTTGACAATCTCCACTTTTGTTGTGAAGATGTAAGCAGTAATCCTCGATTAGATGTTCCTTGAAATTTGTCCAAAGTTGAGCGGGATTTGTAGGTGGTCCAAATACACAGATGTAGGCAAACAATTGGTGAAGTTGGTTAGGCATATATAGAGTAACTGCGGCTTCTCAAGTTAGTGTCCAAACAGTATCATCCAATAAAAGTCCTAAAGCCAAAGCTGCAGCTTTAAATGTATCGTGCAATACTCCGTTTTAAAAAAATCATAACTTGTAGTTCCGTTGACATGCAGCAGTAACAGCCAAAGGCAATATCTTTCTTGATCCTTGACACGAAAAGTATACATGCGTCCAATGATTTTTCCAACTCCTCGTTGTCTTGGCTTCAAAGCTTTATTCCAAATGTAATGCTCTTGAATCCCAAGATACAAATACTGCCTTGCGCTGACATCACGTTGGTTCAGCAAAAACCATTCCTTTAATGTTGACGTAATGCTTAGTTTTTGAGACATCTTCAACTGGACAATTTTCATGGAAATAAACCTGATGTTGATTCGGTAAATGGATAGCTTAACGTATAATAGCATGGGACTGTGCATGCATTGGAAATGCAAATATCCTCCAAGCAGATTCTGGAGCACTCACATATCTTGAGTCAAGAAAAGTTGATGATTCATCGTGATTGACTGTTGTCTGTTGTATTTCAACATTAGCTTTGTCATGGCCCTTGTAGATATACTTGAAAAGATTGACACTTTTTATTGACGCACAGATATCAACGTTGATGTGACAGTTGTAGCGTTTTGATAAGTACGGGTTGAATGGGACCATCCATGAGTTGTTTATAAGGTTTTTTTGGTGAACAATGTTCTCAATGTGTGCTCGCCAGTACGAAGTGTAGCCATCTAAGTCTTTCACAGTGTGCAGTTGTAACTGCTTTGGAAAGCCTTTAGTACACTTGTCGTTTTCCATGCATGGACTTTTTTGGATTTGCCTCACCACATGGACCATGAACCATATGAGAGATGACAATATACAGTTCAGGATATTTGTCTTGGTTAGGAATACTATCTTCCTCTGTGCGAAACTTAGAATCCGCATCTAAGATGATAAGTATATGTGCATGAGGGAGACCTCGTTTCTGAAACTCAATGACGTGTACCATTGCTACAACTGTCCCAAAAAGACCATTTTTGATATCTTTCAAAAGGCTGATGAGTTTGAGTCGAAATATGCGACCTGTGTGCGAAAATCCGACCTATGTGCGTCACTCTGACTGACAGCCTTGTAGACAGGAGTGAAGTTCGTCACATTGACCGACAGCCTTGTAGACAGGAGTGAACTGAGTCACACTGACAGCCTTGTAGACAGGAGTAAAGTTCGTGACACTGACTGACAGCCTTGTAAACAGGAGTGAAGTTTGTCACACTGACCGACAGCCTTGAAGACAGGAGTGAAGTGCGTCACACTGACTGACAGCCTTGTAGAGAGGAGTAAAGTTTGTCACACTGACTGACAGCCTTGTAAACAGGAGTGAAGTGCGTCACATTGACCGGCAGCCTTGTAGACAGAAGTGAAGTGCGCCACACTGACTGACAGCCTTGTAGACAGGAGTGAAATTTGTGACACTGAATGACAGCCTTGTAGATAGGAGTGAAGTGCGTCACACTGACCGACAGCCTTGTAGACAGGAGTAAAGTTCGTGACACTGACTGACAGCCTTGTAGACAGGAGTGAAGTTTGTAAAACTGACTGACAGACTTGCAGACAGGAGTGAAGTTCGTCACATTAACTGACAGCCTTGTAGACAGGATTGAACTGCGTCACACTGACTGACAGCCTTGTAGACAGGAGTGAACTTTGTGACACTGACTGACAGCCTTGTAGACAGGAGTGAACTGCGTCACACTGACAGCCTTGTAGACAGGAGTAAAGTTTGTGACACTGACTGACAGCCTTATAGACAGGAGTGAAGTTCGTGACACTGACTGACAGCCTTGTAGACAGGAGTAAAGTTCGTCACATTGACTGACAGCCTTGTAGACAGGAGTGAAGTTCATCACACTGACTGACAGCCTTGTAGACAGGAGTGAAGTGCGTCACATTGACTGACAGCCTTGTATACAGAAGTGAAGTTCATCACACTAACTGACAGCCTTGTAGACAGGAGTGAAGTGCGTCACACTATGACTGGCAGTTCAAATTCCGCGCCAATATCTCAGCTGCAGCAACTAATGACGTAAGCTATATTCAAACCGCCCGCCAAGCCACACGCCACGTCTCTCATTGGTCGCTGCCAGCTGTGGCGTCCAAAGAGCGAAGTGACATTCAAGCCATGCGCCAAGTCTCTCATTGGTCACCACAGCCAACAGCGACCAATGAGCGAAGCAGCACATGTTTGAAAACCGGGCGCCATTCAAATCGCATGCCAAACCGCGCGCCACGTTTCTGATTGGTCGCCACCAGCCGCGGCGACCAATGAGCAAAGAGGCATTCAAACCGTGTGCCAAGTCTCTCATTGGTCGGCGCACCAGGCGGCGACCAGTGAGCGAAGCAGCGCATATTTGAAAACCACGCGCCATACAAATCGCGCTCCAAGCCGCGTGCCAGTTCTCTGGTCGCAGCCAGGCACAGCAACCAATAAGCGAAGCGGCATTCAAACCGCGCACCAAGTCTCTCATTAGTAGTTGCGGCTGGCGGCGACCAATCAGAGAAGCGGCGCGTGGCGCGGCGCGTGATTTGTATGGCGTGCAGTTTTCAAATATGTGCCGCTTCGCTGAGAGCGGCGACCAATCAGCGGCACAGAATTCATATTTGCTGCCAAGCTGTGTCGCTTCGCTGATTTGTCGCTGCCGGCCACGATGACCAATCAGGGACATAGCGTGGCTTGGCGGGGGATTTGAATCCCGCTTGGGGTACTACCGCAGCAAGCAGCCGAGAGATGAGCGGCTGACGCCGGTCATCTCCAGGCTGGCTCGCCTCGGACCTCTGTGCGTCAGCGGTTCAGCTTCTGCTACAGAGGTCAGCCGGGAGATGGCCGGCTTGCTGCAGACCTCCACACGCGGCTCTTTTGCATATGCGGCGACCAATGAGCACTGCCGCGCAGTTTCGACCTCAGACAGACACGATTGGGCAATTATATAGTAGACTAGAGTTGTGCCCCCATCATATTTATATATAGTTTTTAAAAAAGTTACAGTTTACAGTTTATCAGGTTACTCCTTTTAAAAATATTGTATGGTTAAAAGGATATTTATATATTATGTGTTCCCTATAAAATTCTAGTGGCTGTCTAACTAACAGTTCTTAGGTGCCCAAGTATGCACAGTAAATCTTGTCACTGTAACTGTGCTCAGCTATGAGCGTCTTCCGCAAGATCAGTTACATCAGCGTTATCATTTGTGATCCTGAATCTAATGAAAGCCAATCAATGTAATCCAAAATATATACAGTTGAAACCAGAAGTTTACATACACTATATGAAAAGACACATATGCATGTTTTTCTCACTGACATGAAAACAAAATAACCTTTCCGGTTTTAGGTCAATTAGGATTATCATAATTACCGTATATACTCGTGTATAAGCCGAGTTTTTTCAGCCCAAAAATTGGGCTGAAAAGTCACCCCCTCGGCTTATACACGGGTCAATACGGTAATCCTATGGTGTCCGGGTGCTGGAGAGGCTGGAGGAGGCGGGGGGAGGCTGCTGAATGAGCGGCCCGTCACGTGGGGCCACTCATTAGATATGCACGGCTCCCCCGCCCATCACAGTGGCAGGGGGAGCCGTGCATACAGCCCCCCCAGTGTATACAGACAGACCCCCGCCAGTGGCACTAGTCCCCCATCATAAGAACAGCCCCCCCCGCTTTGCAGAGCCCCCCCGCTTTGCAGAGCCCCCCCCGCTTTGCAGAGCTTCCCCCGCTTTGCAGAGCCCCCCCGCTTTGCAGAGCCCCCCCCGCTTTGCAGAGCCCCCCCCGCTTTGCAGAGCCCCCCCGCTTTGCAGAGCTTCCCCCGCTTTGCAGAGCTTCCCCCGCTTTGCAGAGCCCCCCCGCTTTGCAGAGCCCCCCCCGCTTTGCAGAGCCCCCCCACTGCATAATCTTACCAACCAGGGTCTTCTTCACCGGAGGTCCTGCAGTCATCATTGCGCGCTGTGTTGTGGTCTCACGTGACCCGGCGCGGTGACGTCATTCCACTGCGACCGCCGGGTCACAGGAGACCGGGAACACAGCGAGCGAGGATGGACTGCAGGACCTCCGGTGAAGAAGACCCTGGATGGTAAGATTATGCAGCGGGGGGGCTCTGCAAAGCGGGGGGGCTCTGCAAAGTGTGGGGGGCTGTTCTTATGATGGGGGGCTAGTGCCACTGGGGGGGTCTGTCTGTATACACTGGGGGGGCTGCTGTAGATACACCTGGGGCTGCTGCTGTAAACTACCCCTGGGAAGGCTGCTGCTGTATACTACCCCTGGGAAGGCTGCTGCTGTATACTACCCCCCTGGGAAGGCTGCTGCTGTATACTACCCCTGGGAAGGCTGCTGCTGTATACTACCCCTGGGAAGGCTGCTGCTGTATACTACCCCCCTGGGAAGGCTGCTGCTGTATACTACCCCCCTGGGAAGGCTGCTGCTGTATACTACCCCCCTGGGAAGGCTGCTGCTGTATACTACCCCCCTGGGAAGGCTGCTGCTGTATACTACCCCCCTGGGAAGGCTGCTGCTGTATACTACCCCCCTGGGAAGGCTGCTGCTGTATACTACCCCCCTGGGAAGGCTGCGGCTGTATACTACCCCTGGGAAGGCTGCTGCTGTATACTACCCCTCTGGGAAGGCTGCTGCTGTATACTACCCCCCTGGGAAGGCTGCTGCTGTATACTACCCCTGGGAAGGCTGCTGCTGTATACTACCCCCCTGGGAAGGCTGCTGCTGTATACTACCCCCCTGGGAAGGCTGCTGCTGTATACTACCCCCCTGGGAAGGCTGCTGCTGTATACTACCCCCCTGGGAAGGCTGCTACCCCCCTGGGAAGGCTGCTGCTGTATACTACCCCCCTGGGAAGGCTGCTGCTGTATACTACCCCCCTGGGAAGGCTGCTGCTGTATACTACCCCCCTGGGAAGGCTGCTGCTGTATACTACCCCCCTGGGAAGGCTGCTGCTGTATACTACCCCCCTGGGAAGGCTGCTACCCCCCTGGGAAGGCTGCTGCTGTATACTACCCCCCTGGGAAGGCTGCTGCTGTATACTACCCCCCTGGGAAGGCTGCTGCTGTATACTACCCCCCTGGGAAGGCTGCTGCTGTATACTACCCCCCTGGGAAGGCTGCTGCTGTATACTACCCCTGGGAAGGCTGCGGCTGTATACTACGCCTGGGAAGGCTGCTGCTGTATACTACGCCTGGGAAGGCTGCTGCTGTATACTACCCCTGGGAAGGCTGCTGCTGTATACTACCCCTGGGAAGGCTGCTGCTGTATACTACCACTGGGAAGGCTGCTGCTGTATACTACCACTGGGAAGGCTGCTGTAACACTGCTGGGGCCTGTATATACCACTGGGGAGGCTGCTGTATACCACACTGCTGGGGGCTGTATACCTGTGCTGGGGTCCACCCTCGGCTTATACACGAGTCACTAGGTTTTCCCAGATTTTGGGGGCAAAAGTAGGGGGTCGGCTTATACACGGGTCGGCTTATACACGAGTATATAAGGTATATATATTTGCCAAATTTCAGAATAATGAGGTGTAGAATGTTTTAAGGCATTTTAATATTTTTCTGTAAAGTCACAAGTTTACATATACTAAGATTACTATGCCTTTAAACAATTTGGGACAGCACATATGATGATGTCATGTGTTTAGAATCTTCTGATAGGGTTTTTAGAGACACACCTGTGGATGTAATTTAATGCATACCTGAAACACGCTGCTTCTTTAAATAGCTTCATGGCAAAGTCTAAAGAAATCAGCCAATATATCAGGAAGAGAATTGAGGACTTGCATAAGTCTGGTGCATCCTTGGGTGCAATTTCCATATACTTGAAGGTTCATCTGTGCAAACAATTATACGCAAGTACAAACCAGATAGGAATATCCAGCCATCATACCGCTTAAAAAAAAGAAGGGTTCTGTGTCCCAGAGATGAACATGCTTTCATCCAACATGTGCATATCAACCCAAGAACAAAAGCAAAAGACCTTGTGAAGATGATGGCAGAAGCTGGTAAGATTGTGTCATTATCCACTGTGAAACAAGTACTGTATCAATATTGGCTGAATTGCCACTCTTCAGAAAACAGCCATTACTCCAAAAAAAAACATAAAAAAGCCAGTTTAATTTTTGCAAATGCACAAAGCACTAAAGACCTACATTTTTGGAGATGTGTCGTGCAGTCTGATGAAACTAAAATTGAACTGTTTGTTTATAACGACAATGGTTACGTTTGGAGGAAAAAGGAAAAAGCTTGGAAGCCTAAGAACACCTTCCCAACTGTGAAACACTGCTGTGGCAGCATCATGTTGTGGTATTGTTTTCCTGCAGGAAGGACTGGTGGACTTCACAAAATAGATGGCATCATGCGAAAAGCAGAATATGTGGAAATATTGAAACAACACCTCAAGATATCAGCCAGGAAGTTAAAGTTTGGGCAGAAATGGGTCTTCCAAGTGGACAATGATGCAAAGCATACTGCCACACTGATTACAAAGTGGCATAAGGATTACAAATTCAATGTTTTGGAATAGCCCTGCTCTCAATTGTACTGAAAATTTATGGGCAAAGCTGAAAAACAGGCGTGAGCAAGGCAGCTTACAAACATGGCTCAGTTACTCCAGTTCTATCAAGAGAAATGGGCTCACATTCTTACCAACTATTGTGAGAATCTTGTGGAAGGATATCCAAAGCATTTGACCCAAGTGATACAGTTTAAGGGCAATGGTATAGCATATTAATGAAATGCATGCAAATTTGTATATGTATGTATGTATGTATGTCCGGGATTGGCATCTACACCGTCGCAACTACAGCCACAAAATTTTGCACAGTCACACGTCTGGACCCGAGAGCGTCATAAGCTATGTTGTGAGGCGAAATTTTAACCTTGCGCGTTCCAGTTCACCAAACAATTTTGCCCCTATCTACATAATGGGGGAAAAGTGAATGGAAAATCGACAGCTGTCAACTATAGCCACAAAACTTTGCACAATCACACGTCTGGACCTCGGGAGCGTCATAGGCTATGTTGTGAGGTGAAATTTTAACCCTGCGCGTTCCAGTTCACCAAACAATTTTGCCCCTATCTACATAATGGGGAAAAAGTGACAGTTACCAGTTGACAGTTGTAAGTGAGAGGGGCTTAATGATTGCGCCAAAGAGTAACAGCACATACCAGCATATAGTCACTAAGGTGGGGCCCCAACATGAGATATTCACCACGCACGGGGACATGTATACACACACCACATGCACACAAAGAGTAACAGCAAGTGTATAGTCGCTAAGGTGCAGCCCCAATATTGGATACTCACCACGCACCCGAACAAACACACACACCACAAAGAGACACACACAACACAGAGACACACACACAGCCACGGGGACACACACCCTATAGCAACACATGCATTCACCCCACATGTACACACACACAACACAGACACACACACCACACAGACCCCCCCACAGGGTCACACACACATAGCCACCCTATAGGGACACATGCACTCACCCCACAGGGACACACACACAAAGAGACACACACACCACACAGACCCCCCCCCCCACAGGGACACACACACATACACACCCAATATGGACACATGCACTCACCCCACAGGGACCCACACACACACCACAAAGAGACACACACAACACAGACACACATACCCCACACAGATACCCCCCCCACAGGGACACACACACCCTATAGGGACACATGCACTCACTCCACAGGGACACACACACACCCCAGGGACACACACACCACACAGACAGACACAGATGTGCACAAATCACCTCACACAACTCGCCTCATACGTGTGCTATCTTTAATTTCCAAACATAAACATCTGATTAAAAACAGCCAATGTGCAACACATGTGCCATATAGGGAATTAAGGCAGATGTCAGTCACATGAGCTGTCTATTATGTGTATGTGTGAGGTAACATATACTGCCCGGCCAGGGGGAGGGTTTACTGTTGGCTGGAGCTTAATTAGGCTGCCTATAGCAACCAATCACAGCTCAGCTTCTATTTTCTTACAGGTCATTAATATGACATATTCAAATTCTATTTTGTTATAGCTAACATCAGTTATTTATTAACCTGGGCGTAGCCGGGTACTACAGCTAGTATATATATATATGTCTTCTTATATGGTGTATGTAAACTTCTGGTTTCAACTGTATGTGTGTTTAAAGGGCACCAGTCATCAGGTTTTAAATCTTCAAACTGATGCTATGTTCTATGTGAAGGCACTGTAAAGTTGATTGCATCCATAACTTATTTTTAGAAATTTGGATTTATATTTTTTTGAGAAGTTCATTGTTGAATTGCTATGCAAATAAGCAGTTAGTGTAGAGGCAGGCACCTCATATGCGCAACTGTTGCCTTTCTTGACAAAGCTTCACCTGATGCCTGTCTCCTGTCATTGATTGAAAGGTCATTCTACTTTCAGTGGCCTGCCTTTCCCAGTTTTGATCTAGTGGAAGAGATATCATTCCCTGGGGTGGTGCATGCACATTAAGATCCTAGCTTCCAGACACTGACTATCCCCTTCATTTTATCTGCATGATTGTCCTAGTAAAGACATCATTTTTACCTCTAGTTTGCCCGTATATATGTATATATATGAGGTGTAGGGTTTCCACTTATTTCACCTTATTCATCATTTTCAGCTTTTTATAAAGTCATAAAATTTAGAACAATAAGAGAAGAAAAAAAATATAATCATGGATATTTCTAGCATTTTAACATGAGGCAATATCCTGGATTAAATTTTCCTTATATTTGGTGGACACAGATTTTTCTATAAAATTTCAAGCAAATAATCTCCAGTCTTTCCCTGGAGTGATCACACATACAAGTGATACTTGGATTTAACTTTTGCGACATTTTAGTGGAAGATTTAAGTTTTTGTACTAATAAGTTAAAAAATATATGAACCTTTGATTTTGCACAAAATTCTTGAACCACGTGCGCCCTTTTCATACATTTGTTGCAAAAGATGTTAGCAATATTCCAAGACGAAAAATTACTTTAAAAAATCCTAAATGATGAATCAGGCTGTAAGAGTCTAAAAGATCGCTGTATCAAGAAAAATGTATTTTTCTACTTGGAAATTGTCTTGTGAGATCATAATGTTGACACTTGCAAACACACCATTCTGCAGAGTAGTCTATTTCTGAAAAATTGTTCCTTCCAAACCTAAAATTTGCACCTTTTATTTCACATACAGTAGAAATACAGTTGCATATTATCTCTTTCCATGAGTAAAATATTAAAATGTGTATTCAGGTTTCCTTTTCCAGTAGGCTATTATTTGAAACTGAATCACTTAAAGTCAGACAACTAAAAGAATGAAAAACAAGTTGACATACTGTAAGGCTTTAAATATAAATAACCACAAGTATAGTTGAAATATACACTATATATACAAAGACAAATATGCATGTTTTTCTCACTATCTGACATGAAATCAGAATAAACCTTTCCAATTTTAGGTCATTTATGATTACCATGATTATTTGGCCATCACAAAGCCCTGATCTAAATCCTATTGAAAATTAATGGGCAAAGCTGAAAAGGCAGGTGCGAGCAAGGCAACCTACAAACATAGCTCAGTTACACCAGTTCTGTCAAGAGGAATGGGTGACTTTTCAGAAAGTAATACAAATTTTTTAAGGCATTTTTATTACCTTCTGCACTGCGATGTAGCAGAGCTGGTGAGCATCGTTGAAGGGCATTGTGTTGAGGATTTACCATCAGAGCTGGGTCTGTTTGGAGTTAATAAATGGCTAAAATAGGGAATCTTTCTCTGTATCTGTATTTTTTAACTACTTACAGGATTCGTAATGTGGGAGTTTCATAGCGACCTAAACATTACCAATCTGGGGCTTGATGACAGCTGTCAATTCTCGACTGTCATTAACCCCTTCTATTTCCATTTGCCAGTGCACCAGTGCAATTGAGGTGAACAGAGTGAAGCACCAGGACTTGGCAAATTTAATGGATGCTCCAAATTGTGAGCCGGCTGCAGCCTGCTATTCTTAACCTAGGGGAGTCAATAACTATATGCCTTTCCAGGGTGAGAATAACAACCCATAGCTGTGTGCTTTATCTTCCTCATACTTTAATACTTAGATAATATAAAGTGCACAGCTGAGGGCTGCAAGACACAGCTGTCAATTTATCTGTGCTGAGAGAATCAGAAATACTGGGGAACCCACACATTTTTTTAAATTATTTTTTTCTACACACATATGATGTTAAGTCCATTGCCCACGGCAGCCAATCACAGACCCCAGTGCAATAGGTGGGGGTGCAGTCTGACTGCATCAGCCAATCACAGACACTGTGACAGTTGCTGTCACAGACAGTGGACGGGGAGATAAAGTGAATAAACATGAAGCTTATTGAGCGAACCAGAATGTGGTGTTACAAGTGTGCAGTCCTAAGTATGTCTCTCCTGCTTTAATTGTCCTTTAGCTTTCTTTTACAGTCCCCCTTGCCAAACAATCACACAGACCTCTCAGGTAAGTATTCAAGGTCCTTGCACAGATATTAGGTGTTCGGTATGGACCCCGAACTTCCCAGTTTGGGTTAGGTCATCACTAGTGGCAATAAATAAAATACAAAGTCAGATTATAAAGGTTAAACTTCTACCTTTAAAGTCACCCTTTCTATCCTTAAAACATGATGTTAAACAAGCCTTTATGTAATAATACAAATCCCATACATTATAGTCTTTTAACATAATAACACGTTAAACTATTGATCTCTTTGAAGCATTTGACAAACTGAAACCCCATAGCTGCAATAACTCTAACATTTAGTTTTCAAATCACCTTCAAGCAACTAGAAAAGTCACTGCTATAAAAATCTACATTTGTGCTATTTGGTATATTATCATGCTGGTGCATGCAGCTGGGAACACGGCTGGAATTCCAGAAGAGCAATATTCACATTGATACAGCACAGCTATCAGTCATTTTATAAGCATCAAAAGGAGAAATGCTATTCATAAAGTGAATGTATGATTGGGATTAGGGAATCATATTTACTATGCACCACTACTCAATAAGTTAGCAGCTCCCCATACACTATGCACTCGACCTAGGACACTGGCTACAGTAGCACAGGAAAAACAAGGCAAATATATTTAGAAAAAAATATTCTTTAGGCTGTGTTCACACATTGCGTATTTTGCCGCGTTTTTTTACGCTCGCTTTTCAAAATACGCAATGTGCCTTTTGTCTGCCTGCAAAGTGAATGGGAAATTCACTTTGCAGTGCAGACATTGCGTAAAAATACGCAGTGCGTTTTCCGGGAGAAAACGCAGCTCCGTAAACAATTGATATGTCAATTGTTTACGCAGCTACTACTGCGTATTCTCCCAGAGGGGAGGAAGAATCCAGCTTCCTCCTCCCCTCTGTGACAGCTGTGTCCGCCCATTAGATTCCACAGTGTGTTAATACACACTGTGAAATCTAAATTAAACAAAAGCAAGTGTGTGAAAAATAAAAAAGAATCAATACTTACCTTCCGACGCCTTCTCCCGCTGTGCGATCCCCGATACTAAGTCAGATCTCTTCTGACAAGACCTGTGGTGACGTCAGAGAGGGGGCGTTCCCGGGCACTCGCGGTCATGTGACCGTGAGCAGCCAATCAGCAATGGGACCGCCCCGGGAACGCCCCCCTCTGACGTCATCACAGGTCCTGTCAGAAGAGATCTTACTTGGAATCGGAGATCGCACACCGGGAGAAGGCGTCGGAGAGGTGAAGTATTCATTCTTTTTTATTTTTCAGACACTTGCTTTTGTTTAATGTAGATTTCACAGTGTGTATTAACACACTGTGGAATCTAATGGGGCGGTCACACATGTCACAGAGGGGAGGAGGAAGCTGGATTCTTCCTCCCCTCTGTGACATCACTGCGCTTTCTGGGGGGAAGAAAGCGCAGTGTGTGAAAGCCCCTGTGTATTTTGCTGCGCTTTTTTGAGCGGCCGAAAAACGCGGCAAAAAGCGCGCGCAAAAAAGCGCAGCAAAATACGCAAATGTGTGAACGTAGCCTTAGACTGTGATATTGTTTGTAGTGGCAGAAAAACCATTGGTGCAACCTGTGCAGTCACCCAGGCACCCAAGATGTAAGAAGGCCCACTTCAACCTCCAAAGCAGGTGGAATTGCACATTATAAAGTGCTATTGGACTGAGGGCCCAGATATTGTTCTTGCACTTGGGGCCCTCTTTTGCCTGTGTCTTAACTTGAATTAGCATGTGCAAAAAACTATATGTTGCACTTATCAAATTTAGCAACAAAAAGTAGAAGCATGACAGACAAAAATTGTCACTTTCATTGGGTGAAATAAGTATTGAACACGTCACCAACTTTTAAAGTAAATATATTTCCATAGGTGCTAATGACATGATTTTTTCACCAGATGTCGGTAAGAATCCATCCAATCCACACAAAGAAATCAAATCATAGATGTCCGTAAATTTAGTGATGTTTAATAATGAGAAATGCCACAGGAAAATAGTACTGAACACATGAAGAAAGAAGTGCAAAAAGCAATGGAAAGTTGCGACACCAACTAAAATATATCAGTAATTAGAAAGCAACCTAGCTACTAACTGAACTATAATATAAGGTGATTCAACTGATAGCCTATAAAAAGATGTCTCATTGCAAAAGTGCCACACAAGAAACATCTCGGGATGGGTAAAGCCAGTGTGCTGTCTAAAGATTTATGCAACCTTAATGTTACAAAACACACTGATGCTATTGGTTACAGAAGAATTTCTAAACTACTGAAAGTTTCAGCAAACACTTTTAGGGCCATAATCCTGAATTTCCCTATAAACCAGCCACAACCAGGTGCTGTCTGCAAGGTTTCAGATTTCATACATAGGAATGAAAGAATTATCAGATTAGTCCAAGAGACAACAACCACCTGTGGAGAGCTACAGAAAAGGCCCTGTCACACATAATGAGATCGCTAACGAGATCGCTGTAACGTCACAGATTTTGTGACGCAACAGTGATCCCGCTAACGATGTCGTTATGTATGACACGCACCAACAATCTGGCCCCTGCTGTAAGATCGTTGATCGTTACACACTACTCTGGATCATTTCTACGTCGTTGCGCTCCCGCTAAGAGCACTACATCGTTGTTTTTGACAGGGACAATGACCAATGATCTCAATGCTACACTATGGAGTGACTATTCCCAACGACCTCGGTATAATTCTGGATCGCTAGTGCGTCATATTTCACATCGCTGGTGAGATACCTGTTTGACATCTTACCAGCGATCTGAAAAACGACGCACCAGCGTTCTCTGCACATCATTATCAGGATCGCTAATGCGTCGTTATGTGTGACTGGACCTAAAGACCTGGAATCAGCAGGTACCATTGTTCTAAAGAAATAAATAACGCACTCACCTTCCATGGCCTGTATGTACACTCACCATGGAAAACTCCATTGCTGAACAAAAATCATGTTTGGCTGGGTCACAGTTGACATGAGTTTTTTTAGTGACTTTAAAAAACGCATATGTTTTTACATGCGTTTTTCATGTCATCATAAGTTTTTTAAGGTGTCTGATGGCTCCCTGCGTTTTTGGCTGCGTTTTGAAATCCGCACCCAAAAATAGTGCATGTACTATTTTTTGGTGCGTTTTGAAAAACGCATGCGTTTTTGTAGAAAACGCATGCATTTTATAACATGGGCCCCTATGGAAAACGCAAGCAAAAACGCATGTACAATTAGTACCATTTAGTGCCATTCAAAAACGCATGCGTTTTTTTGAACATGGGCTCCTATGGAAAACGCATGCGTTTTTCGATAGTACTAATTGTACATGCGTTTTTGCATGCGTTTCCCACAGGGCCCCATATTAAAAAACACATGCGTTTTTGGAAATGCACCAAAAACGCATGGTACTGTCACACATGCATTTTTGCTATTAGGGCATGCGTTTTTTAACATGGGGGCCTATGGGTGCGTTTTTAACATGCGTTTTTGAAAACGCAGGTCTCCAAAAACGCTTGTAAAAAATGCAACTGTGACCCCAGCCTTTCAGAGCATTTAAAGTTTTCTCAACAACATTTACACAAGCCTATGAAATACTGGGAGGATATAGTCTGGTGAGATAAGAGCACAATTGAACTCATTGGATGCTATAAGGCTGCCTTCAGACTTGCAGATGCATCTGCAGCGTTTTGCAGATGCATCTGTAAGCATCTGCATGCAGACCGCGGCCCCTATGTTTATAATGGAGCGCACGGCGGTCTGCAGATGCTTGCGGACCGCCGTGCGCTCTCATTGCCCGCCATTAGTGATCTGTGCGCAGGCGGATGCCTGCGCACAAATCACACGCTCTCGCCCACACCAGGGACGCGAGATGTTGCATCCCTGGTGCGGGTGAGAGTGTGTGATTCGTGCGCAGGCGTCCGACTGCGCACAGATCACTTGTGGCGGGCAATGAGAGCGCACGGCGATCCGCAAGCATCTGCAGACCGCCGTGCGCTCCATTATAAACATAGGGGCCGCGGTCTGCATGCAGATGCTTGCAGATGCATCTGCAAAACGCTGCAGATGCATCTGCAAGTCTGAAGCCAGCCTAATAGACATCATGTTTGGCACTGCATATTCCCCCCAAAACACCATACTAACAGTAAAATTTGTAGGTGGGAAGATCATGGTGCGGGGCTATTTTAAAGCACTTGACAGAAGTAAACTCAATATAATTAAAGATGAATGAACAAATATACTAAGGTAAAGAATATTTATACCGTGTTAACCAGTAGATAGAAAAATATATTGCAATCTGAGAGTCCTCAGTGGTTGATACCTTTTAATGGCTAACTGAAAAGATGGTAATCATAGCAAGCTTTCGAGACGACTCAGGTCTCTTCTTCAGGCTGATAATGACACAAATTCTGAAGACACATACATTCCGCTTATCTTAGAAATCTGCTTTCTCTGTCCCTGCTCCTCCACCCCTCCCTACCCGACTCTGCTTTGCGTCACCTGTCATATCCACCAGAGCATATAACACTGTTTTGCCATTTTTTTTTCTGTTCTCTTCTTTCCCCCCTTTTTTTTTTTTTTTTTCTCTATTGCTTATGTATAAATGTATGTGTCTTCAGAATTTGTGTCATTATCAGCCTGAAGAAGAGACCTGAGTCGTCTCGAAAGCTTGCTATGTTTACCATCTTTTCAGTTAGCCATTAAAAGGTATCAACCACTGAGGACTCTCAGATTGCAAATATACTAAAGGGGGTGTCACATGCGTCAATGTCGTCAGTGAGATGATTGCTGACGACATTGACGGCTGATCGCTGGTGAGCTGTCACACAGGCAGACTCACCAGCGATCAATGGACCAGAGACATCGTGGAAACGATTTAAATATCGTTTCCACGATGTCTTGCTCCCGCTGCCAGCCTGCTGGAAGCGGAAGCAGGCTGGTCTCCAAGGTAAACTGCGGGTATCTAGGCAGCGCGCGCTGCCTAGACACCCGATGTGTACCTTAGTTACCAGCCTCCTCCGCCCACCGGCTGGTATCTAAGGTACACAGCGGGTAACTAGGGACTGCCTAGATACCCGCAGTTTACCTTGGATACCAGCTCCCAGCGCTTGTGAGAGGTGCTGGGAGCTGGAATATCGCTACTCCCGGTGTCACACGCAGCGATGCTGCGTGTACACCGGGCGACCATTGCCAGGTTTTAGGACAGATTCTAAAACCTGGCGATCATCAACCAGCGATTTATCGCTGGTTGATTCAGTATGTCACACGCATCAATATCGCTGCAACGTCACGTGCAGCCGAGATCGTGCAGGCAATATTGACGCGTGTGACATACCCTTAAGACATTCTTAATAGAAATCTGCTAACATCTAACAGGGTGATAAAGATGAAATGAGGATGGACATTCCAGCAAGATAATGTTCCCAAACACAGCCAAGGAAAATCTCAATTGGCATTAGAGAAAGAAAATAAATCTTCTAGACTGGCCCAGCCTAAATACAATAGAAAATGTATGGAAGGAACTAAAGCTCAGAGTTCATAGAAGGGACCCACAGAACCTTCAGGATTTGATGATTGTTTGTATGGAAGAATGGGCTAAAATCACCCCTGAGCAATATATACGACTAGTTTCTCCATACATGAGGCATCTTGAAGCTGTCATTACAGCAAAGGCTTTTGCATGAAGTATTAAATAGATTTTAGTAAGCGTGTGCAATCATTTTTTTTCACTGTAGTTTGGATTCTCTGCTTCAGGCTCAGGCACAGGAGTATCAGCAGTTGCTCGTACCTTCCTAAGCAACATTGTGATCAAAACCAACCAGATTGAAACGCTATTCTTTGTCACCCTTACCTGCTTGTATGATTTACATCTACAATTAAAGACCATTTGCATATTAAAATAAGAGTGTGCAGTGATTATATCCAGATTTCTGATTATTACATATCACTAAATTGATGAACACCTATGGTTTTATTTTTTTGGTGTGCTTTTGGATTGCTTAAGTACTTCAAGAAATATTCCCAGCATAACATTTTTTTTTCTTGTGTCTTTGATCTAATTTTTGGTTTGTGGTGCAAAAAGTCATGTTTCGTAAAGTGGTACAAAAATTGCACCAAAACCATTGGCAATATTTTGTGACATTTTAAAAAAGATGCATGATAAATCAAACAAACATATCTAAAACAGCCACACTGATGTAAAAGTAAAACAAAAAAAAATAAACAACATATGCACCTTTAAAAATGGTGTAAATCCTTTGATAAATGTATTGAAAACCAAAAGGTCAACATATGAGTGGTATGCACATCAAAAAACTGACGAAATGCAATTATGAAAAGAATTTAGCTTTTCAAGACCACCATTATCAGAATAAGGTAAGTAATGAATGTATTTAATGATTTAAGATATATAGACCCCTAATACAGCTGACATTATATTGAACATGTTTCACTTGTAATAAGCGGTACAGCCAAACACTAGAGCAACCGCACCAGCTCTGTGCTGCTAGTTTACTGCTATTATGATGTTCTACTTTATAAACAAGTGAAGACAGTACTGAATGAAAGAGTTAGGACCGTTCCACATCTAAGGCTGGGCTGGGTTGCGTTTGCATCTCCATGCATTTTTACCACTAAAAATGCATCCAAACGCATCAAAAAATGCACCCATAGGGTTCAATGCAAAACGCAATGCAAAATGTATATAATTTGGCAAAAATGCAAAACGCATGTGTTTTTGCAAATGCGGCTGCAACATTTTGGGCTGCGTTTACAAAAATGCATGCATTTTTGCAAAATGACATGCATTTTGCATTGCGTTGCAATGCGTTTTGCATTGAACCCTATGGGTGCGTTTTTGGATGTGTTTGGATGCGTTTTTAGTAGTAAAAACGCATAGAAGCGCAAACGCAGCCCGGCCTTAGATATCAACTGGGTCTTAATTAAATTCACATAAAAGCTGAAGGGTCAGTTTTCCCATTTTAAATTAATTTTACATATATTGTTATATTCACTTATGCAGTGTGAATGTGTTTCAATGTGAAGGGAACACAAATATTAAGGAACAGAAAATGACTAATGTCTAATTTGAAATAAACTGCTCGCTGAATACCTTTGCTGCTGCTGTAAACAGCCAAAAAGACAAGTATTCTACTGCACCCTGCCATACAGTAAACCAGATAAGTAAGAACCTATAATCCATCTATATAAAGTGCCCTAATGTCTTACTTAGCAAAGTGTACACGTCTATTTTGTTACTTTATTTTTAGATTTTCAAAAGGGCGTATTAAACTGGTTCTGACTTTTTGCGACTTCCTTATAGAAGGCACTTACAGGTTGTACTGCGATCCAATTCACTTGTATTCTAGTCCAATATAGCAATGGAATACGGCAATTTTTGGCCACATTATCTATGTTACAGCCTGTATTTGCTGTGCAGCCTCAGCCTGAAAGAGATTTTCCATTTTCAGAAAACTGGGCCCCAAACATTTTCTGGAATCCCATAGTACTCACCCTCCTGGGGTCCAGCAATGGCTCTCCACCACTGCTCCAGTCTCAAATGTTTTGGTAGAAGTGGTGATGTCACATTCACAGCTCACATCACTGCTACAGCCAATCATTGAACTTCTTGGCATTGGTTAATGTAGACAGCGTGAGCAACAGAGCTTAGTGATTTGCTGCAGCAGTGATGTGAGTTATGGACGTAATGTCTCTGCTGCAACCAAACAAGGAGATCAGAGCAGCGGCAGAGAGCTGGTGCTGGATTCAGGGATGGTGATTTCTATGAGTTTCTCATTTTGCAATACAGGAAATGTTTTGCGTCCTTTCTTCTAAAAATGCAAAGCTATACCATGTGTAAAGGAGTGGAAGCAGCAGAAGACACACTCTACTAGATCTAGCAGTGTCTGTTGAGGAATATCACCATTTCCTGGTCAAAGGAATCACTTTGAAATAAATAACAAAACTGTTGCCCCAAGAGAATAAGATTTAGTGAGACCCTGGGTCAGATGGTAGTTGTGACACATTTGCTAAGTATAAAACCTGGGAGGTCAGACAAGAGGCAGAGTTGCCGCCAAACCTTGCAAGGAAGAAGACGGCTGAGAGGTGGATCAGACCTACAGATGCCATTAGAAGAGAAGTACGTACATGTAGGTGTTCAGATGTTCTGAAGGAACTAAGACTAAATACTGACTTCAGAAGGAACCCAAAGACCGAATACTGACTGCTGAAGGAACCCAAAGACCAAACACCGATGATAGAAAACCAAACAATACCACCAGAAGACATACCACATGAACTGGATCTTTGTTTCCTTCGAGGAGTGGAAGTTACCTACCAGCATTGCACTTGTGGCTTAGTGGATTACAATATAGACCCATTAGATCTATTGTGCTAATAAATAAGCTCAATTGAATAAGTAAGTGTGCCTAAAGCCATGGTGACATTGATGCTTTCCTGACAGAGAGACTGGGTTAACCTTATTGCTATCTGTCCTCCAGTGTAATAAGAAATCATATATACAATATTGTGTAGCTCTTGTTGCGTTTTAATGCCTTATTGTAATTACTTGCACTGTTCCCTTATTGAACTTTAACAATACTGCTTAATTGTTTCCGTGAAATAAATTTCTGCTGTGAGTCACCACTGAATTTCCTTTAATGCGTCACTGCGTTCTCGTTCCTGTTTTACACATGCACCAGCAATGATGTCATTTAAATGCCACTGTCAGAGATTGATCGTGACATATAAATTAAACTGCATTGGTCTGTTTAAACTGCAATAATCAGATCAAGCTATGGTTGCTGCAGTTTCAGGCAAATTTATGCTATATAACACAGCTGGAATCTGTCATATATAAGGTAGGGTTAGCCATTGAGCCATGTTTATACTTTGGAGAACTGTGATGAAATTATTTTCAGGATTATTTCTATTTTCTGAGGAGCAATGAAAAAAAATCTAATTTTCAAATATTAAAAGTTTAGCTGTAATTTGTTAAAAAGATACAAGTTTTTATGAGGGTTGAATGAAAAGTAATGCCTCCACCTCCATAACTAATGAGCAGACGGCAGCACTGGTATGTGGTAGGTACTGGACTGTTCACTAGACTCTCCTTTACAGCTCCAATAGACGGGATGCCTTAGCCATGAATGGTGGTGCTGTTACAGTGTACTGTATATAATGGAACCCTGCATTCATACCGAAAGTCAGTAGTCTTCACAGATATGTGTACTTTATACAGATACGGGGATAACGGCAGGGAACCAGATGATTATGACAGCTTTGCTGTTTATTTTTTTCAAATGTTCCTATTAACAGGAAAGAGAATGTTAATATTCTGGTATGGCTATATTCATGTATGTTGTTTTTGCTGTTATTTTATGTAACAATGACAGGAAAACATTTTTCTTGTCATTTAGAAAAACTGTGACAAGAAGAACAGAGACATTACAACATTTTATATGTATTTCTAACTTGTTAAGCATACCACTATTATTGGAACACAACAATTCTTTTCTGGCTAGATGAAGGCCATTGGAAACAAGTCTAATAGTTCATAATTGGAGAGACTAGTTTTAGGCTTTATTATTGCATTTTTCTTTATGTGGATTTGCTATGCATATTTACTTGTAATATTGCACAGTAATTAAAGGGTTATTTTTAAGATAGTATTTGTACACACAAATAAATGCAAAATAAATGACCCTGTTAAAATGCCAAGTTTTTGTCATATATAAAAAATCATACCAAGAAGAATAATTTCGGAACATTTTCAATCTTTAATGTCACACAAAATCTGTAAATATTCATTAAGAAACAAACTGAAATCATTTTGAGGGGAAAAAAACAAATCTAAAAGAATGTGGTTGCATAAAATTGAACATGCTCTTATAAGTATGTGGTTGTGCTCAGAATCAGCCAATCTAATGTATGTCTTTGGTATCGAACTCCCCTGGGTGAGCTGGTCCTAGTTTAACCAACCCCCTATACAGGGATTGCCAAGGGCAAGCCCAGGGGGTCTAAATATGACAGCTGCTAGTACCAGGGGGGCGGCTTGTAGGGTTAGCCTATAATACGGTAAGGCCAAACAGGGAAGGAGAAACCAGAGCTCAGGGTCAGGAGGGCCGGAACAGGATCTACCAGAGGAGAGCACAGGGTGGGCCTAACTACCAGTCAGAGAAGCAGAAGCATACTAACACAATAATCAGGCACCTCCCAGCAGTGGAGGTGGCCTGATATACCGGAGGACGGACAGCTATTGGTCAAGGTTAGTGTCAAGTTGACCTGTGCCAGCCCCTAGATTCACAGTCGAGGAGCGCGGCTGTGCCTAGTGCATGGCTGATTAGATCCATGACTCCAACCATTGTAGTATGCTGATGTGTGAGCCCGGTGGTCAACAGACAGGAAGGGGACCCGGTGATGGCTCCGAGACACAGCACGCATGAACGCCGATTTCCGATCGGTAGAAGAGCAGACGATGCAGACTCAGGAGAGGTGAGGTAGGAAGCGGTGCCAGGGGACCTAACATGTATCCATTATAGTGTACGTGGATGTAAACTTGTCAAATTTTACCTTGCATTATGGATGAAAGTGCTATTAAAAGTCTATTGGTCCAAGAAAAATAAGACAACACATGGATGGCATCTGTGTACCATCAATGTGCTTGCTGAGTTTAACATTGCAAAGGATAAGAGAAGCCTTCTAGTTTGTTTATTTGTAAAAGATGTGTAAAAAAATTGTGTTTATGGGTAAAAAATAGTGAGAAAACATCAAGCACAAATTCAAAACATTGGTACAATTTTTTCAGTTACATGAAAAACACTAAAGTCTGAATGAGACCTTAAACTCATGTTAAATAGTAGCCAGTGAACAGCTGCCATCATTTCCAGTGGTTCTAATTAACCCCATAGAAAGTTTTGCTGCTCTAGTAGGATTTAACTGGCATTTGACAGTAAAAGTCATGGTCCATATATAGAGGGATTTCACTGTTGTAAGTTATCAGTCAGTAGAACAATTTAAAAAAAAATCAGTTACAGCATAAACCAGGGGTCTCAAACTCCAGGCCTCGAGGGCCGCACACAGTCCAGGTTTTCAGGATTGCCAAAGCATTTGACAGTTGGTAATCAAATTACCAACTGTCAAACTCCAAGGAAATCCTGAAAACCTGGACTGTGTGCGGCCCTCGAGGCCTGGAGTTTGAGACCCCTGGCATAAACTATTGTGACAACTGTCATCAAGAACTGGCTTAAAGCGAACCTGTCACCCCCCCTGGACATCAAAAGCTATAATAGCCACCTTCTGCAGCACTAAGGCTGCATTCAGGGAAGGTGGCTATAAGCTTTTGATGCCCTTTATACTATTAAATATGAACTTATATAAAGCCTTACTCTTAAGAAGACCTAAGACCGGGAGGCGGGGTTTCGCGCTCCTCCGACCCGCCTCCTCTTGTCAGTCATGGTCCTCGCCTGCTACTGCCTCCCCTCATGAACGCGCGCCTCCGTTCTCGTCTATGGCGCCGCGCATGCGCTGTGCGCCGGGTGTCCAGGAAGTCGTCGGGCTGCGCGCGCAGTTTTTTCACCGCATCTGCCGCGAATTTCAAAAAACGCTGATGTGAAAGGGCCCTAAGTCCGACTATTTTGAAAAGACCTACAAACATCATGGCCCCAAAACGCATGTTGGGAAATAATTATTTTATGGGTTTTAGTCAAGGTGGAGAAGATTATGAACAGTTTCAAATATCATTGAGTTTTGCATCAGAGCCATGAGGCCTCTGTTAAAATGCTGAATATAAGGATTTCTTTTCAGCACAACAACCACCCTAAAGATATTTCCAATAATAATAAAAGAATGAATAAGATCAAAGCTTTGGAATGGCCCAGCCAGAGTTCATACACATTAGTTGCCATCGCAATCTAACAAATTTGGAGCACTACTATAAGGAAAAGTGGGCCAAGATTGCCAATTCTAAATTTGCTGATACATTGTTACCCCCAAAAAAGAACAGTGTCATAAATTCAAAGAGTACTTCAACAAAGTGTTAGGGTACATTACAGGTCGCAACATTGCATGCAATTTCACTTGCACTTTGCTGGTTGCAGTGAAATCATGGACACGTTGTTCCATTTGTACATGGCAACAAAATAGAACAATGTGTCCATGATTTCACTGCAACCAGCAAATTGCAAGTGAAATTGCATGCAATGTTGCAGCGTGTAACGATACCCTTAGTTTTAGGGTGTGACTATTTATGCAACCACATTAGCTTAGGGGTTTTCTTCCACCAGAAAATATTTCAGTTACCGCATCTTCTGCTTAACGGCCACACTTGCAACACCGATCCGGCAAGCCCCATGTATTGTCTATGGGTGCAGCAAGTGTGGTTTTGCTGGTTGTGACAGATGCAGCACTTGTGGCCACGTAAAAAAACGCGGTCAGCAGCATTTTTTTTCCACGCCCGCAACTGCCGCATCTGCCAAAACCGCACTTGCCGCAAGCCCCATAGACAACACACGGGGCTTGCCGCAAGTGTGACGCAAGTGCGGCCATTAGGCGGAAGATGCAACAGATGCGTCAATTCTGCCACATCTGCTGCATTTTTTCAAAAACGCCTGTGTGAAAGGGGCCTTAATTACTCTATTGATTTTTATAAATCAGCGGTGACATTAAAGTGGAAAAAAGCTCTAAAACACTGGCTGCTAGTACCAGTTCACACTGTGTCTTGATATGGAGTATCTGGCTCCATGACTACACTTAGCACCCTCATCACCCACAGGTGGTTTGAGGTTGAGATGGTGTCCACCCACCTAACAATGGGACAGGGAGGAAAAGGAGGACAGGGATGTCAGCGCAGGACTCATCAGACCTGGGGGACCGTGACGTGGTTGGTGAGCAAGCAGGCATTGGCCAATGTATGTACTAAGATCCCAGAAAATAAAAATTAAGAATAATGAGTTTTTTGAAAAAAATTACATTTTTAAATCTTTTTCTCATTTATTGCTTGTTAGCATATGTACGATATTGGTAGTAGATGTGTGCTGCAGAGACATTTTTTTCTTGGGATATATATATATATATATATATATATATATATATATATACACAGTGCCTACAAGTAGTATTCAACCCCCTGCAGATTTAGCTGGTTGACACATGCGGAATTAACTTGGCATTGTGACATTTGGACTGTAGATCAGCCTGGAAGTGGGAAATGCACTGCAGCCAAAAAGATTTTTTTTTTTTTTTTTTTTAAAGTTAATTCAGAGGGTCATTTATTATTCAACCCCTCAAACCACCAGCATTCTGTTTGGTCCCCCTAAAGTATTAAGTAGTTTAGGCACAAAGAACAATGAGCTTCACATGTGTGGATTAATTATCTCTTTTGCCAGCCTTTTCTGACTATTTAAGACCCTCCCCAAACTTGTGAACAGCACTCATACATGGTCAACATGGGAAAGACAAAGGAGCATTCCAAGGCCATCAGAGACAGGATCGTGGAGGGTCACAAGGCTGGCAAGGGGTACAAAACCCTTTCCAAGGAGTTGGGCCTACCTGTCTCCACTGTTGGGAGCATCATCCGGAAGTGGAAGGCTTATGGAACTACTGTTAGCCTTCCACGGCCTAGACAGCCTTTGAAAGTTTCCTCCCGTGCCGAGGCCAGGCTTGTCCGAAGAGTCAAGGCTAACCCAAGGACAACAAGGAAGGAGCTCCGGGAAGATCTCATGGCAGTGGGGACATTGGTTTCAGTCAATACCATAAGTAACGTACTCCACCGCAATGGTCTCCGTTCCAGACGAGCGCGTAAGGTACCTTTACCTTCAAAGCGTCATGTCAAGGCTCGTCTACAGTTTGCTCATGATCACTTGGAGGACTCTGAGACAGACTGGTTCAAGGTTCTATGGTCTGATGAGACCAAGATCAAGATCTTTGGTGCCAACCACACACGTGACGTTTGGAGACTGAATGGCACTGCATACGACCCCAAGAATACCATCCCTACAGTCAAGCATGGTGGTGGCAGCATCATGCTGTGGGGCTGTTTCTCAGCCAAGGGGCCTGGCCATCTGGTCCGCATCCATGGGAAGATGGATAGCACGGCCTACCTGGAGATTTTGGCCAAGAACCTCCGCTCCTCCATCAAGGATCTTAAGATGGGTCGTAATTTCATCTTCCAATAAGACAACGACCCAAAGCACACAGCCAAGAAAACCAAGGCCTGGTTCAAGAGGGAAAAAATCAAGGTGTTGGAGTGGCCTAGTCAGTCTCCTGACCTTAACCCAATTGAAAACTTGTGGAAGGAGCTCAAGATTAAAGTCCACATGAGACACCCAAAGAACCTAGATAACTGAGTGGGCCAAGATAACTCCAGAGACCTGTGCCGGGCCTGATCAGGTCTTATAAAAGACGATTATTAGCTGTAATTGCAAACAAAGGTTATTCCACAAAATATTAAACCTATGGGTTGAATAATAATTGATCCACACTTTTATGTTTAAAATTTATTAAAATTCAACTGAGCAACATAACTTTATGGTTTGTAAGATTTATGCTTCTGTTAATAAATCCTACTCTCTTTCCACAGGTACGCTCTGTGAACTTCCACCCATCTATCCAGCTTTGCAAATCTCTCTGCTTAGATACTGTGCTTATAATGTGTGTTAGGTACGCTCTGTGAACTTCCACCCATCTATCCAGCTTTGCAAATCTCTCTGCTTAGATACTGTGCTTATAATGTGTGTTAGGTACGCTCTGTGAACTTCCACCCATCTATCCAGCTTTGCAAATCTCTCTGCTTAGATACTGTGCTTATAATGTGTGTTAGGTACGCTCTGTGAACTTCCACCCATCTATCCAGCTTTGCAAATCTCTCTGCTTAGATACTGTGCTTATAATGTGTGTTAGGTACGCTCTGTGAACTTCCACCCATCTATCCAGCTTTGCAAATCTCTCTGCTTAGATACTGTGCTTATAATGTGTGTTAGGTACGCTCTGTGAACTTCCACCCATCTATCCAGCTTTGCAAATCTCTCTGCTTAGATACTGTGCTTATAATATCTATATATGTTGATACTTTCTTACCTTTCATGTGTCTGCTTTTCACCATTCCTCATGATCAGTGTAGCATGACCTAGAGATAGTTCTCCAGCCCCTTCCCATGTTTTATTACCTCTGTGTAACCCCCATCATCCAGTCACTCCATCCACACCCAGGCAGCAATCAACACCTGAATCCTATTCAGCTACAGATATATGATGATGCATAAGTCTGATCCAGACTTAGTCTGATCTATGCATCTTCCAAACTACATCTTTCAAAGTACATTTTCTAAGTACAATACTTAGAAATAGACTAGAAATGGACTGGAAAAGACTGGCAGGTAAAGAAATATAAATCCCCCACAATGTTTCCCTTCTAATCTCTACCACCCTTACTACTTCACTTCATATTAACTCCTGCAATCCCTTCCACAAGTAAGGAACTAGTCATCAGTCCACCCTCCCCCCCAGCCATCTGACCTCCTCTTGACTACTATTTCTCCCCATACTGGCTGCACCACCTTGTCCTCGGCTCCACCATCCTGTCCAGGACTGCTAGATCTCATCCCCATCCACATCTCCCCTGGACTATAGCTCATACCTTGGTGGCATCCCACCCCGGACTGACCCCTGCTGCCACACTCACTCCCTGTTCTCCGTATGCAATGTTCCCGCTACTCCTCACTCTCACTCCCATCCTTCTCCACTTCCTACTACCCCCACTTATCCCCCCTCCCAGCAACAAAATACTGCTCTCACCCTCCATCCTGCCGAACCACCTCACCCACTTTACCGACCTTTTCATTCACTTTCAATCCTCAATCACCAAACAAGCACGCCCGCCTCGCAAGCTCTCATGCTCCCACCTGCTAACCCTCGGCCTACTCCTCCTCCTTGCCGGTGACATCTCCCCCAATCCTGGCCCCCCCCGCAACATCCCCACAACAACCTTCATCCCGCGACCCACCACCAACCCTCGCAACCTCATGACCACTAGCTCTCGCAACCCCACCAACATCAGACCCATTCCCCCAACCCAGGCCCCACCTACCGCTCTACCCGGCGCACTCTGGAATGCCCGCTCAGTGTGCAACAAACTCCCCGACATCCATGATCTCTTTATCTCCAGGAAACTGTCATTCCTTGGCCTCACCGAGACCTGGCTCACCCCCTCCGACACGGCCTCCCCTGCCGCACTATCCTACGGCGGCCTCAGCCTGTCCCACACCCCCCGTCCCTCTGGCAAGCACGGCGGTGGAGTCGGCATACTGCTGTCCAACTCCTGCACCTTCAGCCCCATCCCCCAGCCCCCATCCGTCACTGTCCCCTCCTTCGAAGCCCACTCAGTCCGAATCTTCTCCCCCTGCAACCTCCAAATAGCCATCATCTACCGCCCCCCCGGACCCACCGCCTCCTTCCTTGACCACTTCACCACCTGGCTACTTCACTTCCTCTCCACTGACATCCCCTCCATCATCATGGGCGACTTCAATATCCCCATTGACACTCCCCGCCCAGCCGCCTCCAACCTTCTTTCCTTGACCACTTCCCTAGGGCTCTCCCAATGGTCCTCCTCTCCCACCCACGAACAAGGCCACACGCTTGACCTCATCTTTACCCGCCTTTGCTCCCTCTCTAACCTCACAACCTCAGTACTCACACTGTCCGACCACCATCTCTTGACCTTCTCCGCCCTCTCCTCCCCTGCCACACTACCCCCTCTCCGCAAACTTGATCACCCTCGCCGAAACCTAAAAGATCTTGATCTTCCTTTATTCTCTGAATCACTCCTCCCTCTCACCGACCTACTCTGCGCTGACGACATTGACATTGCCACCACCCTATACAACACCACCATAATGAACGCTCTCGACCTAGCCGCCCCCCTCACTCTCCATGCTCCACGCATTAACAGGCAACCCTGGCACACCACCCTCACTAAAAACCTGAGACGGGCGTCCAGAGTCGCCGAGAGGAGATGGAAAAAGTCTCACACCCCCGAGCACTTTGCTCTGTTCAAGCAATCCATCACTGACTTCAAGACGGCACTCGCTACAGCCAAGCAAGTGTTCTTCTCATCCCTTATAACCTCTCTGTCCCGCAACCCCAAACAGCTCTTCAAAACTTTCAACTCCTTACTTCGCCCACCTGCTCCTCCCCCTTCTCCCCTCATCTCTGCTGAAGACTTTGCGACCTTCTTCAAGGAGAAGATCGACAAGATCAGAAGCAGCTTCAGTCCACTATCCCCACAACTCCCCTTCCCACCTACACTGCCCTCCTCCTCCATCAGCCACTTCCCCCCCATAACTGAAGACCAACTTTCCTCCCTCCTGTCAAAATCACACCTCACCACCAGCGCCCACGACCCACTCCCATCCCACCTCATTCCCAACCACACCTCCATTTTCATCCCAGCCCTCACCCACCTCTTTAACCTTTCACTTCGCACTGGTACCTTCCCCTCGGCCTTCAAACACGCCCTAATCACGCCCATCCTAAAAAAAACCTCACTTGACCCTACCTCTGTCTCTAACTATCGCCCCATATCTCTTCTCCCATTCGCCTCTAAGCTACTTGAACAACACGTCCACTCCGAACTGTCCTCTCACCTCTCCTCGTGCTCCCACTTCGACCGCCTACAGTCCGGCTTTCGACCCCTCCATTCCACCGAAACAGCCCTGACCAAAGTCACCAACGACCTACTGACCGCCAAGAACAAACACCACTACTCCATCCTGCTACTCCTTGACCTGTCTGCCGCCTTCGACACGGTTGACCACTCCCTTCTTCTCCGGATCCTGGAATCCCTTGGCATCACCCACCTTGCCCTCTCCTGGATCTCCTCATACCTAGCAGATCGGACCTTCAGCGTCTCCCACTCCCACACCTCCTCCTCACCCTACCCCCTTTCTGTCGGAGTCCCCCAAGGTTCCGTCCTGGGACCCCTACTTTTCTCCATTTACACTCTCGGCCTAGGGCAACTCATCGAGTCCCATGGCCTCCAGTACCACCTCTACGCCGATGACACCCAAATCTACCTGTCCGGCCCTGACATCACCTCCCTACTCTCGAAAATCCCTCAATGCCTTTCCGCCATCTCATCCTTCTTCTCTGCTCGCTTCCTTAAACTCAACATGGACAAAACTGAATTCATAGTCTTCCCCCCAAGAAATTCCACCCCACCTCCCAACCTATCCATCTGCATCAACGACTGCGCCCTCTCCCCAGTCCCCCAAGCCAAGTGCCTCGGGGTAATCCTTGACTCCTCCCTATCCTTCAAACCCCACATCGAGGCCCTCACCACATCCCTCCGGCTCCAGCTCAAGAACATCTCACGGATCCGCTCCTTCCTCACCCACGACACCGCTAAAACACTCATCCATGCTCTTATCATCTCCCGCCTTGACTACTGCAACCTCCTTCTCAATGGCCTCCCGGCTAACTCCCTCACACCTCTCCAGTCTATCCTCAACTCCGCTGCCCGACTCATCTATATGTCCTCCCGCTACTCCCCTGTCTCCCCCCTCTGCCAAGCCCTTCACTGGCTCCCCGTCTCCAAGAGATCCCAATTCAAAACACTAACCATGACCTACAAAGCCATACACAACCTGGCCCCACCATACATCTCCGACCTGGTCTCCCGATACCTACCCTCACGCAACCTCCGCTCCTCCCAAGAACTCCTCCTCTGCTCCCCCCTCATCACCTCTTCACACAACCGAGTCCAGGACTTCTCCCGGGCATCTGCCTTACTCTGGAACTCCCTACCCGAACACGTCAGACACTCTCCTACCCTGAGTAACTTCAAGTGTCACCTGAAGACTCACCTGTTCCGTCAAGCCTACAACCTGCCATGAGACCCAGGCGAACGCCCCATACATGACATTCCCCCATCCTACTGTATCCTTACCCACCCCTCATAGACTGTGAGCCCTCGTGGACAGGGTCCCTGCCCCTCCTGTACCTGTACGTCCTGATCGCCTAGATTTAGTGTACTTGTTCTTGTCTCCCTCATCCTCATGTAAAGCGCCATGGAACCCAATGGCGCTATATAAATAAATAATAATAATAAAATAATAATAATAAAATACTCTCGTTTTCAGTTTGAAGGCTCTAACGTATTTGCATCTTATCAAACCACTTAAATCTGCAGGGGGTTGAATACTACTTGTAGGCACTGTATATATATATATATATATACATATATCTCAGAAAGAATTTTTTTTTCTCCAGCTGATCCACAGAAAAAATGCACAGCTTCAAGGCCTAGACTTTGAAGTAGGCACAATTAGTGCTGAAACGCGTAGTCTGGGGGGGAGCGGGTTATGTTAAAACTTGCTTGGAGGCATTTTCTTTGTGTTTTTATACTTTGGCACTTTTCTTAATAAAGCCATGCATTTTTTCTGTGGATCAGCTGGAGAAATGTTTTATATATATATATGTGTGTGTGTGTGTGTGAAATGACATACGGTATGCAGTGAATAAACCTGGACACTAAATATGTTGGATTGTATTAAATAGATGTTACTATGAGCAATAGGGTGAATCATCTGAGCTTTATTGCACTATTGTGATTTTTTTTCACCTGGTATTTAACTGTAAAATTAGACACTATTGCACTTTTTTGTACACGGTGATGTTGAAATACCTTTATTTAGTATTCCTAATGTATATGATACATGGCCCTTTATTTGTACATTGTATATTAACTCTGCATCTGTATTTTTTGTAACACTGTATAATCACCTTTTTAATAACTTTGCCTTTATATATATTGCATTCAAATCCTATCACTGCTTGAGAAAAGTTCACACTTCAGAACTGAAACATTGCCACTGCCACCATGGGCTAATACACTATGGTGGGCTATTTTCCATACTGCTTGGTATCCTGCCTCTGTTTATTTTTTTATAAATAGGTAGATATAGATGATTCTGAGAGAGTTAAAAATTTCTATATATTACTTTGAAATATTTCCTTGCCGAGGGTCGACATGGAAGACAGAAGCAATAAAAGCTGACATTTCTTGCTGGATACATGCTGTTCTGCTCAGCTGGGTTTGGCAGCTCTCACTGCCTCCCCAACGCACGCTGTCGATTTTACCTCAGATGGCAGGGCAGGCACAGCAGTTGGTCTGATCGAAGAGTAACTGCAAACTGAAGCAAAAACTTCTTCCTTTAGCCCTTTTTGAGTGTGCCTTTTGACTTATGGTGAGATCTTAAGGGTGACCGAAATTGAATAATACAGTCAAGCAGCTCTTTTAGTATATTGAGCTGCTACTTATGGTGCTCAAAATATCTACCAAGTGAACATGCAGCTCATTATTTATATCCACGTACATTAACTTGAGTGCAGCATGCTATGTATACCATGGCCATCGACAACTGCAGATGTGTGCGTGTATATATATATATATACATATTATATATACAAACACACACACACACATATATATATATATATATATATATATATATAGATGTATACATACACATATATATATATATATATATATATACAAAAAAAACAGAAAGAATGGGGGGTCAGCACAAACTTGGTAAAACAATACGGGGTGCAATTCTTTCTGAATACAGTGTTCTGGTGTCCAAAAAATTAGGCAGCACATCCAAAAATTTGAAAAAAGTGGACAGAGTTATATTCAGCCCTCAAAAAAATTTTTGGGTGAAAAAGGACTTTTTAATGAGCCGTTAGTGGCACGACGTTTCGGTGGTAACACCACCTTTGTCAAGTACAAAGTGCATTGTGAGATTGCTTTTTTTATAATACAAGTGATTACAACAACAATAATTAATCATTAAAATATTTCATATAAAATACATGAGGTGTACATATAAAAAGCGATCCTTAATATCAGGGAGTCATAGGTACAAATTGATACAACATATACATCTAATAAAGTGCATGATTCATAAGTGTTAATGATGGTTCCCAGCAATATTTTCATAATTAATAAACTCATCTGTAAAGTGAAACACCTGTGAAAGACACCCTCAGTGAATATTATGAAGCGAAGATAATTCCGAGGGGGTTGGGAACAAATATTAGACCTAATCTAATGATCAATTTGAGAAGTTTTTGCACCAAGTTCTGTAGAATTTCAAACAAATATGCTTTCGACAGAGTACCTGCAAAGTGAAATGAAAACTTTACAAGAGTCATTGTTTACTTTGGAAACCACACTGAAGGGCATGACGTCCACTCATAAATGGAGAACCTTTAAGGACTTGGTGGACACTTATGCACTGAAATTGTGTAATGAACTTGAGGAGACAAGACATAAAAAAATGGGGGAGGGATATGGAGGATTACCAGTTAGGATACATCTATAACTGGCAGAGAGACAATGATGATGGTTGAAAGAAAAAAGGTTATTGTTGTAACTATGTTCCAATCAATGCTAATAATAATATGCATGATATTAACTTTAACTTGCATTCCAAATTCCGTAGATCCGAAAACAGGAAACAAAGGAGAGGGGGCAGGCAACAGCACAGAAAACAAAAAAGACAAAAAATCAAAAACGAAAACTCAGCCTCAGAGACAAGTGAACATGAAGACCAGGGAACCAATCTAGTGGTGAATCTCTCAAGTAAGGTACTAACCCCTGTCCAACTTGAATTACTGATTAATGGCCACTTTACACGTCCCGATTTCGTCGTCCAACTTCAACAAAAAGTCACGTGTTTAGTACGTTGGCGCCGATATCGTTCGTGCGTTGTATGGTGTAAATGTGCAATGCGACGCAAGAATAATGCCAAAACGATATCGGGAGAGAAATGAGCAGGCTCTCCAACTGCCCGATATTGGATGGACGATCTGGCAGGATAGTGCTGTGTGACAGCCCAACACCGCTTTGAAGCACAACTTCCCCTATTCCCTCCCATGTTAAATGGTCATTCCTGGGTCGCTCGTACAAGGGGGCGTACACATCGCAGTTGTGTTGCCTGCCGATATCGCCCTGTGTGACATCTCCTATCTGATCTTGGATTTCAGCCAAAAAAGTGCATGCTCTCGTGCCGTTGGATACAATATCGAAACGATGTTGGGACGTGTAAAGTGGCCATAAGTGTTTAAGTTTTAGTATCAGATCCCACATAGATTGGTTCCAGCTCTCCATCGATTGAAATAATATTTACAGACGTATTAAACTTAAGAGTGGTTAAACAAAAAGGAGGGTACAACTATGATAGAACATTGTGAATTTGAATTAAAAGAACTGGGCCTTTATAACAAGAGTTATTTTATGCTTCCAAGTAGTTCTCCACATATAACAGCCTTCATTGAAGAAGTGAATAAGGATGTACAATCCCTTTAAGAGAATACTGCTGAGAATTTTTCTAAACCAAACATGTCAAAAGTTGAATTAAAAGCGTTGAATGAACTAAGCTAATTTATTGCCCTTTTAATTAGTTGCTATACTATATAAATTAATTTTTATGCCACGTATCTTCAGGTTGATAGAATTTTGTGAAGATTTTTTTCAATGACCACTATTATGATACTACTACGATATACTAATGAGATCTATAGATTATTATATATTCTATATTATTATATGATTATTATATGGAGACATATAGCCATCATGGCCAAAACATTTGGTACCCTTAAAATTGTTGCAGAAAATGAAGTATTTTTCCCAGAAAAGTTTTAAAATTACACGTTTTGTTAGACATGTTTATTGCTTTTCTGGGAATTGGAACAGCACAAAAAATACTGAATAAAAATAGGCAAATGTGACGTAATTTTAACAAAACAAATGGGCCAAAATTGTTGCCACCTTTCCTAACTTGTGGGTAAACAACTTTTTTTCAAGCATGCGATGTTAATTCAAACTCACCTGTGATATGCAATAGATGTGGGCATATGAAAATCACACTTGAAATTAAATAAAAGGAGAGAAATTGACTCAATCTTTGCACTATGTGTCTGTGTGTGCCACACTAAGCATGGAGAACAGAAAGAGGGGAAGAGAACTGTTTGAGAACTTCAGAACCAAAATAGTTGAAAAATATCAGGGTTACAAGTCCATTTCCAGCAACATAATTAAGAAGTTTACAACTCATGGAACTGTAGCTAATTTCCCTGGAAATTAATGGTGCAGGTTGCGGTGCAGGATAGTCCAGATTGTGGAAAAGCAGTGCAAGTCTAGTTCCAAAGAAATTTAAGATGTCCTACAGGCTCACGGTGCTTCAGATTCAGCTCAACTATCTGTCTACATGTGAATGAAATGAAGAGTGGTCCAAAATTCCAGTTGTGAAATGTAAGAAGCTTGTTGATGCTTAGAGGTAGCGATCTATAGTAACAGCTTTGCACCTTTACACATTGCATGCTAGGGAGTGCCACAATTTTCCTATTGTAGCAATTTATTGTCGTTATTTATTCCAAAAGGTTTACAAGAAAATAAGTTGAAGATGCCAACATTTTGTCTGGCCCATTTTTGGAGTTTTGTGTGAAATTATGTCCAATTTGCCTTTTTTTCTGTTCCAATAAACATAGTTTATGAATATGTGTATAAAAAAACATCCATAATTGCAATAATTTTCTGGAAGAAATACTTAATTTTCTGTAACAATTCCAATGGTCCCAACACATTCAGAGATGCCTGTGAGTGAAGAATTTCATCATGATTTCCCCTTAAAAAAAAAGGGTTATTTCATCATATTTTCATGTAACCTCATAAGTTTTCTTAAAGTCATATAATAGATGATATTGCTTCTAAAAGGCTGAAATGTAAGAGTCAGTTACATTAATCAGGTGATGAAGAAAAGATTGTTTATACGACAATATAGGGATATTCCACAGAAGGAGAAATAAAATTATTAGCAATATAAGAATTGCATTTTTCCATGAAATTTCAGCTGACAATTCAGACATATTTCCAGAAGTAAGGCCATTTCTAATGGACATCTATTATATAATTGCGAATGGCTTTTTTGCCCCCGGCGTGGTCATGTGGATACGCGCGAAGCATTGGCCGCGAAGCGGCCATTGCGAATCGTGCGTGGTCATGTGGATACGCCCGAAGCATTGGCCGCGCAGCGGCCATTGCGAGCAGTTCTAAGGCGACTCGCTATGCCCGCGCAGCGGGCATGGCGAGTCGACTTTGCAGCGCGAAGCATTGGCCGCGAAGCGGCCATTGCGAGTCAGAGACTCGCCGTTCTAGAATCCCGATGCATGTGCATCGGGCTCCCAGCTAGTAAAAATATAAATGAGTAGTACCACTGTAAAATTTGCAGTGCCAACTATGAGGAGAAGTTGTAACAACGAAATGCGTAGGCAAGTGATTAAATAAACAGAGTATACACCATTACTCTGTTTGTCATCATTGGAGGTCAGTGCGTTGATTGCCATGTGACTGGGTGACAATGCTAGGTCACATGACGCTGTCCAAGTTCCTTCACAGGTCCTGTGTCGTGGGATGAGGAGAGATCTATGAGGGAGTGCAGCAAGGTGATTATAAAGAGCAGTGAAAAAACGCCAAAAGAATTGACATGTCAGTTCATTTTACAGACCCACTTGAGCCCAAAAGTGGGTCCGTAAGAAACGCATTGTGTGAATGCAAATAGTGAAATGTATTGACTTGGCTGGGACACCGTGTGAACGCAGCATGTGAACGCAGCCTTAGATAGATATGCAATTAACAGAGAAGTGATAGACAACATAAAGAAATCCAGAGACGCTGATATAATTTGATGGTGAGGGCAATGATAAGAAGAAAGAGCAAAGTTGGGAAACCTATAAGAATTGTAATAGGTATAGTTCTTTAATAGCAACTAAATGTCTTCAAAGTCCTGTGTACTAAGGAGTATTGGATGTGTGTCTTATTTACTATCAGGCAAATATCTTTTTCTGGTAGAGAGATTAGGTTATCTAAAAAAGGATAAAGTAGTGAAGGAGATTATAGCTATGTTAGGCTGCTTTCACATTGCGTATCAGTTAAATCCGATGCTGTCCGATGAAAATCGGACAGCATCAGATCCGAATCAGCCCCCATGTTATCCAATGGGGATCTGATTCTTTCCGATTTTTTGCAGGAGCAAAAATCGTAGACTGCTGCGATTTTGGCTCCTGAAAAAAATCGGAGAGAATCGGATCGGAGGCAAATCGGATCGCAATTATGCCAAATCTGATCCGATCTGATGACTTTAACATGGGGCCTTATTGAGCAGGGCCCGAGGAAACATCTGATGTCTGATGTCTCCTCGGACTTGATTTTAGTGTACTGAGCATGCTCAGTACATGCTCAGTACACTAAAACTATTGTGTGCTGCCTAATTTCACTTCCGCAATGTATATACATACATTGCGGAAGTGAAATATAACTAAAATCAAGTGTTTAAAATAAAAAATCTTTATTCTCACCTGCCAGCGCTCCCCCGGCATCTCCATCAGCTCCCTCTCGGTAACCAGGACCTGGGATGATGTCACAACTCGATCAGCTGATTGGGTCACATGAGCGGTTACCACGGTAATTGCTCATGTGACCCGATGACGCTTCTGACATCATCGCAGGTCCTGTAAAACCAATCGGGAGCTGATGGAGATGCCGGGGGAGCGCTGGCAGGTGAGAATAAAGATTTTTTATGTTGGAATGACAGGAGGAGCAGGGAGAAGAGAAGAGAACAGGGGGACAGCAAGGCACAACAGGGGGAAAACAGGGGGACAGTAGGGGACAACAGGGGGAGAACAGGGGAACAGCAGGGGATTTTCATCAGACAGCATCGGATTTAACTAAAACGCAATGTGAAACCAGCCTTAGTGTGAAAAAAAAATGAGGTCACATCATTTGCGTAAAGTGAGGTATTTGGTTGCCTAATGAGTGTAAAGGCTGTAGGGATGGGGAATTTGTTGAACTTTTGCTGTGTAGAATGGAGTACTGTGTCTACACCAATTAAATATATGGCACAAATGTGATTGGTTACTTACTTGCTTCTAGCAGATATCATGCTAAATATAGATTTATGGCTTGGATTACAAAGTTTTTTTTATAAAGACTTTTACCTAACTCAATACATTTGGAAATCTTCAAAAACTTATATAATTGGAATGGTCAGCAAACATAAGCAAGAAAACAAAGAGCCAACAGTTAACATCCCATGAGGCTACTGAAGAAAAGCTACAAAGTAGAAAATTAGCCAGACGTTAATGAAAACATACAAAATAACATTCAGTATGAGCAAAGACAACATTTCGCATGTCTCAGTGGCCGATGTTATTTAGACCAAGTGTTTACTTCAAGTGTCTCATGCAATAAATGAAACAAACAAGCTCAGGATAACATTCCACGTTCATTACCTTGAGAGAAATTAGGGTGGGCAAAAAAATAATTAAAAGCTGTAGATGAGCAGAAGCAGGTGGGGATGTAGGAATATTTAATAAGATTTTATTCCAGGCAAAATACAATAATGGTCTCTTGCAAAAGAAAAGACCCTAAGGTAGGAGCTAACGATATTTTGATAAAAAAAGAAACTTACACAACAGAGAGCATAAATGATTAGTAAAACCTTGAAGCCATTGATGGCACAGTGTCCTGACAAGACACATGCTGCGATATTTCAGAAAGCATGATTTGGTGGTACAGATAGACTGTCTCATCACTGTCCTGCAGCTTAGCATTTAGCCTGTTATATGGATATGAGGACAACATTCTAGCAGCTTAAGTCAGAATACATCGCCTTAGGGAATGTGCAGGGGGCTGGAAACCCACCGGCTCAGCTGGCGAAGCATCTGGATTGTAGCAACATATCTTTTATCCCAGCAACAGCCTCAGTTATTTAGGCACATAGTGCAAAAATTGTCAGCTGATGTGGCTGGAAATAATAGAACATCCCAGATGAAAGAGATTAGCTCAGACAGTGAAGGAGGTGAGAAGGTCCTCCTGAGAGATCTGAAGGTGTTTCCTATTGATATAAAAAGACACAGTGCAGTCTTTGTGTGAGAGCTTTAGTGATCAGCAAATTAGATGTAATTAGAGTACACACAGGCAACAGGAAGCCGTTCTTGTCTCTTCATCCCGCTGTGATGGATCTCCCTTGTATTAGCAGGCAGTAACTATTCAAAATGTTGATTTCTGCCCTTCACTGAGAAGTGGAGATATCACCAAGAGAGATTGGGAATATAAAAATATAGGAGATTCACTGTTGTAGGAAATAATGACAAGCTCTCTTTCTTTCTTTCTTTCTTTCTAAAAATAAAAGGAGGAAGCACACCAAACAGTATGGCAAAAAAAGCCACTATGGTTCATTAGCCATATCTGTTAATCTACACACACACAGACACACACACAGACACACACACACACACACACACAATTAGGCTGGCTTCACACTATGTTTTTTACTATCCTGTTCTATATGTTTTTGAAACGAACAGAAAAAGATCATTTTTGGCCCTCATGTATCCCTATGGAACCAGATTGGCCCTATTTGGCCATCCGGTTTTGTGAATCCAGTACAGGATTCGTTTTTCTCCTGTTTTTCACCAATCCCAAAAACGAGGCCTGCAGCGTTTTTGGGCTCCGGTAACAAAACAGGACAGAAACTAATCCTGTCCTGTCCGGCACACTCAACATGGGGGCCTATGGCACTGGATCCGGGAAACAAAAGAATCGTTTCCCAGATCCGGTGCCAGGGTACAGAGCATGCGCAGAACAGGAGCGCTGCTCTGTACCCATAGTAAATCTGTCTAATATCATTTTAGCAGTGTATCCATATACACTGCTAAAGTGATATTAAATAAAAGGATGATTAAAATAAATACTTACCTTCTGGTGACTTTTGAGTGTCCCACGCTGAATCTCCCGGCCATTCAAGAACATGGCATGATGTCACTGGGAGGGCGAGGCAACCCGATCACATGACCACATCAGCGCGGGTTTTAATTGGTGCTGATGCGGTCATGTGATCGGGTTGCCCCGCCCCTCTCAGTAACATCATGCCAGATCCTAAATTGCAGGGAGATTCAGCGTGGGACACTGAGAAGTCGTCGGAAGGTGAGTATTTATGATTTTTTATTTTTAATCATCCCTTTATTTAATATCATGTTAGCAGTGTATATAGATATGCACTGCTAAAATTATATTAGACAGCGCTGACAGCACTTGTCACACAGCGCTGACAGCGACTCGGCTCCCCGCTGCTCTTTCTGTGTCCGGATACTGGACCGGACACAGAAATAGCAAATGAAGGTGTCAGTCTGATGCTGTTCGTTTGGATCCTGCAAAAAACAGGATCCAAACGAACAGGACAAAAACGTAGTGTGAAGCCAGCCTTATATATAAAGTGAAACCCATATATTATATAAGTCATTACAAAGAGTGATCTATTTTAAGTGTTTATTTATGTTAATGTTGATGATTATGTCTTACAGCCAGTGAAAACTCAAGAAACATCTTATGATGGGTAACACCATTGAGCTGACTCAAGATCTTTGCAACCTTATTGTAACAAAACATACTGATGGCATGGTTTATAGAAGAATTTCTTAAATTTGAAGGTTCTATCAAGTACTGTTGGGGCTATAATCCAGAAGTGGAAGAAACATGATTTCATGATAAATTGGCCACAACGAGATTTTCCTCACAAGAGTTTAGACAGAGGAGTAAAAAGAATTATCAAAAGAGTTGTCCAAGAGCCAAGGACCACCTGTGGAGAGCTACACAACCGCTTGGAATCAGCAATTACAATTGTGTAAGGGCCCCGTTACACATAGCAACGCTTCAGCGATCCCGACAACGATACAACCTGGTAGTGATCGCTGGTGCGTCACTACGTGGTCGCTGGTGAGAAGTCAAACAGTCAGATCTGACCAGCGACGCAGGAAAAATATGGAACGATACAGCGGTTGTACTGAGATCGCTGGTCGTTGTCCCTGACAAACACAGTGGTGCACATTGCCCAGCAGGAGCACAACGACCAAAAAATGGTCCAGAACAGTTTGTCATGATCAGCGATCTCACAGCGGGGGCCTGGTCGCTGCTACGTGTCAAACATAGCGAGATCGCTGGTGAGGTTGCTGTTACATCACAAAACCTGTGACGGAACAGCGATATCGCTATGTGAGAAGTACCCCTAACACTCACTATGCAATGCTCCATTTCTGACAAAAAAGCATGTTCAAGCACGTTTAAAGTTTGCTCAACAACATTTAGACAGGCCTGTGAAATATTGGCAAAATACAATGTGCTAAAACGAGACCAAAATTTACCCCGTGGATGCCATAATAGATATCATCTTTGGAGACCTAAAGGTATTGCATGTCACACCAAAAACACCATACAACAGTGAAGTTTGAAGGTGGGAACATTATGGTGTTGGGTTGTTTGTTAGCATACAGCACAGGCAAGCTTCATGTAACTGAAGAAAAGGATGAATGGACAAATGTACAGAGAATTTCTTAATAAAATTCTGCTAACATCTACTAGAATGATGAAGATGAAACAAGTGTAGATATTTCAACAAGATAATTGATCCCAAACACACAGCCAAAGAAAATCTCAGTTGGTTTCAGAGAAAGAAAATAAGGGCCACTTTACACACACCAACTTATCTGTCCAACTTCTGGACAACTCACTGGTTGCAGTGAAATCATGGACACATTGCTCCATTTTGTGGCTGTGTACAAATGGAACTATGTGTCCATGATTTCACTGCAACCAGTAAGTTGTTCAGAAGTTGGACAGATAAGTTGGTGTGTGTAAAGTGGCCATTAATCTGCTAAAATGGCACAACGAATCACCTGAACCCAATAGAAAATGTATAAAAGGAACCAGATAAAGCTCAGAGTTCAGGATTTGAAGAGTGTTTGTGTGGAGAATGGACCAAGATCACACCTGAGAAATACATGTGACTAGTTTATCCATACAAGAGGTGTTTTGAGTCTCTCATCATGAACAAAAGCTTTTGTACAATATATTAAATACATTTAACCTTCACCACCCGGCGATTTTTCGTTTTTGGCTTTCATTTTTTACTCCCCTGCTTCCGAGAACCATAACTTTTTGATTTTCACATCAATATAGACATATGATGGCTTGATTTTTTTGTGGCACAAATTGTACTTTCAGAAGAAATCATGTGTTTTACCATGTACAGGAAAATGGGAAAAAAATTCCAAGTGCGGTGAAATTGCAAAAAAAAGCAATGACACGTTTGTTTTTTGTGTTTTTTATTCGCCATGTTCACTATGTAGTAAAACTAACATGATGTTGTGATGTCTCGGGTCGGTACAAGTTTGTAGACACCAAACAAGTATACTTTCACTCCTATCAAAGTGGTGAAAAAAATTCAGAAGTTTGAAAAAAAAAAAAGAATCGCACTTTTTGCGCCATGTTCAGCGACCCGTAGCGTTCTCATTTTTCAGGATATGGGGCTGTGTGATGGCTTATTTTTTGTATCTTGAGCTGACATTTCTAATACTACCATTTTTGGGTAGATACTTTGTTTTGATCTCCTGTTATTGCATTTTATTGCAATGTTGCGGCGACCAAAAAAGTGTAATTTTGGCGTTTGGACCTTTTCTCCATTACGCAGTTTACAGCTCTGATTAATTGATTTTATATATTGATAGATCGAGTATTTCAGAATGCGCCAAAACCAAATACCGTATGTGTATTTTTTAAAATACTTTTCTTTTCAATGGGGAAAAGGGGGTGAATTGAGATTTTGTGTTTTTTTTTCAGATTTTAAAAACATTTTTTTATTAATTCTTTATTTTACACAGCCCCATAGGGCACCTCAGTGCTGCAGTAGCTGATTGTTTGTGCCATGTCCCAATGAGCTGCAGCACATCAGCACATACTTTTACTTTCAGTGGTTGTCAGCACTTGCCAACCACTGACAGGAAGCGAATCTTGGTAGCTTTCTGTGTCAAACCAGGACCCCAGGCTATCAGATACTGCACGGAGATTCTGCAATGTTATCGCGGGATCTCCGATCTCGGCAGGGAAAGGTGCAATCCTCGCCACAGGACTTTTGCATCCCGCTGTCAGGGAATGACAGTGGGATCCAAACAGTGAAGTAAGCCCGCCATCTCAGCTGATGAGATCAGCTGAGATGTCGGGTGAATGATGTGAGCTACGCACCAGAGCTCACATTAAAGGCGGGCACCAGACTCCATGACATACATGTATGTCATGGGTTGGGAAGGGTAAACATGTTATTATACATCAGTAAGTTGATGGACATCTATGATTTGGTTTCTTTGCTTGTTTAGATTGGATGGGTTGTTACTTATTTAATCGGCTTGAATACTTACCGTATATACATGGTACCAATCTAAAGTTTGGAGCCCTGTTCATGTAATGTTTTCTCTTGTTCTTATTAAAATGCGCACATTGTAGATTAAGAATGAAGCAGAAAAACTATGAAGAAATACCGGTACATATGTAAACAAGGAGCTAAGAAACACGTTTGAAACAAATGAGAATATGTGCTGAAACTTAGATTCCTTCACGTATTCACGTTTTACTCTTGGCATTCTCTCAAGATTCATTCAGTAGTCACCTGGGCTGGCTTTTAATGAACAGGCATATCTCATACTAGCTTTTAGGGTACCGTTACACTACCCAATATTGCATGCAATTTCACTGGCAATTTGCTGGTTGCAGTGAAATCATGGATACATTGTTCTATTTTGTTGCCATGTACAAATGTAACAATGTGTCCATGATTTCACTGCAACCAGCTAATTGCAAGTGAAATTGCATGCAATGTTGCGATGTGTAACAGTACCCTTAGAAAGTGTTTGTACCAACACGGTTTTGCAAAACACATCTGATTGTAACAAAGTTCCATTCAGCACTTATCTCTAAATTACAACTGTTTTAAGCCTGGATAATTCAAGAACCACTCAACTAAGTAAAAAGAAACAACAATCTATAATTACATTAAACATGAAGGTCCATAAATATATAAACTTTCTAGAATCTTGAATATATCTTCAAGTACGGTATTAAAATTCATTAATCGCTATGATTAAAGTATCTCTCATGAGGACTGCCCAAGTAAAGGAAAAAGAAGAAGTACCTCTGCTGCAAAGAACAAGTTCAGTAGTTACCATCCTCAGATACTGTAAATTGACAGGATCTCAAATAACAGCTCTCATAAATGATGCATAAACCTAAAGTAGCAAATACATTTCAACATCAAATGTCCAGAGGAGACTGCAAGAAGCAGGAGCAAAACAAACACAAACAACTGGAGCCCAAACCAAGTAACACACAGACCAATCAACACAAGGACTAGAAAGTAGATCAATGCAAACCTGTACTGAGGTCAAATGAGTTAAAATTTTCAATGAAGCTGCTTGAGTCAATGCCAACGGTATATAAACATGCCATCAGAGGTAACGGGAGGGGTACATTGAGAAATCTAAGGTTTAACATATATTCTGGTTGGTGCTACATGTTTGTTTTTACTCCATATTTCCGTGTATGGTTTCCAAAATAAAAAATACATTTGCAAATGTTAAATGAGCATTTTGTTGATTTTCTTTGAGTGGAATTTAGTGGTGGATTTCACACTTTACATTCCAATGAATAAATTGGCAAATAGATCTACATTATATTGACAGCAGATCGGACATGATGCGGATTTGAATCTTTACTGTGTATTTTTTTAAGCTGTCAGTGAATGGAGTTTGTTAAAAACCCATAAACTATGTACACTACAGGGTGGGCCATTTATATGAATGCTCCTAAATAAAATGGGAATGGTTGGGGATATCAACTTCCTGTTTGTGGCATATTAGTATAATAATAATAATATGGGAGGGCGAAAACTTTTCCAGATGGGTGGTGATCATGGTGGCCATTTTGAAGTCGGACATTTTGGATCCAACTTTATTTTTTTCAATAGAAAGATCTCGTATCTTCACAGCATAGACAATTGCCTTCAGATGAGTGATGAGGCAAACTTTTGTGAATGGTGAAGTTAACAAACAAAACCACCACTATTGGTCTGACACTAACCCACAGTGGATAGATCCCTCCAAGACTGTTGGAACATAAAAATTGATGGTATGGTGTGGTATATGGGGTACAAAGATAGTGCAGCCATTCTTCATCAATGGAAACCTCAATGCCACTGGATATCTTAATCATGTAGCAATTTCATATATCCAGTGGCATTGAGGTTTTTATTGATAATGAATGGCCCCACTGTTTTTGTGCCCCATATACCACACCATACTATCAATTGCTGTGTTACTACAATCTTGGAGGAATCTATCCACTGTGGGTTAGTGTCAGAGCAATAGCGGTGGTTTTTGTTTGTTAACTTCACTATTCACAAAAAAAGTTTGCCTCATCACCCATCTTAAGGCAATTGTCTATGCTGTGAAGATACGAGATGTGCAGCATCTGAAACAACGGATATTGGAAGCCTGTGCTAGCATTTCTTCTGCTGTGTTTCTATCAGTGTGTCAAGAGTGGAGAAGAGGGGTTGCATTGACTATCCAACACAATGGGCAGCACTTTGAACTCATTTCATAAGTGGTCATAAACTTGTAAATAACTCATGAAAGAATAAAGTTAGGTTAAAACCAAGCACACCATTGTTTTTCTTTTGAAATTCTCAATACGTTTGATGTGTCATATGACCCTCTTCCCATTGAAAAAAATGAAACAAATAAAGTTGGATCCAAAATGGCCAACTTCAAAATGGCCGCCATGGTCACCACCCATCTGGAAAAGTTTTCCCCTCTTCCATATACTAATGTGCCACAAACAGGAAATTGATATCACCAACCATTCCCATTTTATTTAGGTGCATCCATATAAATGGCTAAATAAATAGTTGTGGGTTGTATGTGCAGATTCCATTGCTGAAATTCTGCAAATAATACGTGAGATGGCGGTCCAATGGTTTTATGGCATACATATAAACCAGTAAATTTGTAGATATTAAAGGGGTGACCTTTGTGATTGATTTAGCATATATTGTAAAATATAGACATAATTATTTTATTTATACTAATTTTAGGTTGCCTTCATCATGGGAGCAGAACAAAAAAAAGATGATAGTGGCAGTTTTATTTCATGATGGACACCAATGGTGCCCAGTGCACCTGATGGATTGTAATAGAAACCCTTCAGTTTTCATCTTGGTGTCTGTCTGTCTGTTTGTGGACAGTATAGCAGAGCGTTGTGAGCTCTTTTGACTCCCATCATATCTGCAATCTGCATGTGAGGCTCAGAAGATAGCTTTCATCACAGAAGCAATCAGTCCAATATGAAATCTTTTATCATTCATACCTGAGCATGTGATGGAGGCAAGCCTCTTCGTATATAAACACCAAACAAGGCATCTTTTCCTAATGATATGTTAAATTTTAAGAACTGTGGCTGGGTAACATGGATATGTGATCTCCAAAAAACCCCTGCTGGTACTTCTTGAGTGATCCGGCGGCCAATTTCAACTTCTCCGTTATCTATGCTGCTGTTTCTTGTATTAGTCCAAGGTCCTGGAAGACAAAATAATTATTGTATTTCATTTTTCAAACTATATGATAAAAGGGACAGTAAAATCTGCATTACAGAGAGCATTATACATTATTTCTAGGGAGGAAATCCTCAATATGCATTTTGAAATGCATTACTTTGACTTTCATCTTGACTTATTACCTCTGAAGAATGTTGAATGGTTCTATTCCCATCAAATTGGTGCTGAATGAGATACATGCTCATCAAAACCAACCTTCACTAATCACATCAAAGTTCCCAAGCATCTAATACTAAACAATATTGTATCCATATCTAGAAAAACAACCCTTCATTTTAAGCAACTGCAAATTGTCAAGGCTGCAACATTTATAATTTAAGATAAGCACGTGATGATAAAATATTTTCATTAGTATACCGTAGTATTTTGTACTTTGATGAATCATTTGAATCAAGAAAACATAGAAAAAATTAGGTTCTCAAGCCAGTCCGTTAGGACCCTTGGTGTGGCTTAGCAACATCATTGACTCCTTTTATGCCTAGTTGTGATTTTCAATGTAACAGATGTAACATTTGAATGACACTTTCAATGTCAGAAGGCTAAATATCTTGTTTACATGCAGTAACTGAATGAGACAAATGTATAACTATATACGGGTGACATATGGGCAATGTTTATGTGGAAGAATATAAATTTATTTTTTTTGAAAAATGTAAATATTTCATTGTAAACACTTTGTAACAGATGCAACATGCAATGAAAGCATGATTTGTCCTATGTAATGCGTGTACGAGATCCTTTTGATCTAAATGGTATTTATTCGAATATTTTGTGGGGTATATTCCCAAACATGTCAACAAAAAAAGTAGCTTTTTATACAAAGGTGTATGTTCACTGCATTAACGATAAAAAAAATGTATACATTTATGTAACAGATGTAATACAACCTAATTGACCTAACTTCCAAAGTATCTATACATGTGAAGACCAATAGAGATCCAGATGGTGGAACTAATGAAATATAAACACATCTCTATTTTAAGCAGTCACTGGTCTACCTTGCGGTTGACATCTGTTGCAGGGTACCATATTTCATCCTTTGAGTAAAGGCCCCGTCTCACACAACGATATCGTTAACGATATCATTGAAACATCACGGGTTTGCAGTCGTTCAGTGTGACATGTACAAACGATCAACGATAATCGGCCAGATTGTTGATGGGGGGTTGGTGAACCGGACCTTAAACCAAACGATGATCGTATGTCCAACCTGCAGCATGGGTGTGTGTGACACCTTGATAATGATGTTGTTAACGACCTCACCTATTCAGAACTGAAGGACGTACGCAATCAAAAGACGCAAGTATCATTCGCTTGTCACGGAATCTTTGCTGCGTTGTTAAAGATATCTGTACGTGTGGCACTTAAGTAGCAATCAATTAACAACGCTCAAGTGATCTAGGTCAAGTCGGATCGTTGGTCGGTTTGCTGACACATTGAAGCGTGAGATGGGGCCTTTAGGCTAGATTCATCCATTTTTTTCTCCTCTGCATAGTATTGATCACTATTATCCCATAATTAGAAATGCCAGTTACAATGCCATAGTACACCTGTGCATAGTAGTGTACAACAATGAAGTCTTCATCCTTCACAAAAGAAACAGAAACTAATTCCTATGTGGAAGATCCAGGCTTCTTTTTTTATGTCACTTTGATAATAGGCAAGTTAAATTTGAAAAGAGTGGTGTCACACATTTCAAAACTTTCTACTCTTCCTAAAGTAATGCTAGTCATGGAGATGTGGTATGGCAGCAACATTTCTGCTGTCCACAGGCCTTTTCTGCTTTTTCTTTCTTTGTCCATAGTTTTCTTGGACACGTAAACCACAGAGAATGCATTCGATGGGTAGAAAGCAACAATAAACTTAGTTGGTAAGTTTATTACTTCTCTTTTTTGCAGACTGCGCCTCTAAATGGCTCTCTTGATAATCCTGCCTACATGGTCAATTGAATCCTAACCATGGGTAAGTGAGCATCCATGTCAGAAGTGATTGACATACATTTATAACATATTTACATATGCGCTAGCATGGTAATATTACAGTGCGCAAAGTCTCCGTAAAATACAGACATGGCAACATTACATTTCTTGGATTCCGGCACATTTTTTAAATTCTACGTGATACTACGGTGCTATCGACTGAGTTAAAGTGCCCAGCGATGTTTTAATTAAAATTAGGTCAATCAGATTTTGCAGATATTAAGGTTTCTTATGTTTTTTTCATATAAATGTCAGGTTGCACGGTAAATGTTACAAATATATGCCTGTAAATTATGCAACAATTGTTATCTTACGTCCGTTACTTTGCTATGTTGCATCAGTTACGTTCCTTTCTGTAGCACTGGTTAAAGTAAACTTTTGTAGATCCATTTTCTGCCCCAAAAATGGACCACTTTCAAACGTTGTGTCTGAATGACAAATCTTGAAAACTCATTGACTTTGCTGGGAATCTCAGAAATTGATCCGTTTCACTGCACTACCACTGCAAATCCTCACAAAATGGATCAAAAACGCTGTGTCTGAATATAGCCTTTTAAGAGATACGTTTGACAGCAGCACAAACGCAATGTAATGGACAGTGTAACGCATCCGTAGCCCTCCAGTCAACAAACGTATACTAGCCCATGCCAAAATAGGCATGTATTTTCAAGTGTGCATTGTTTTGAATCGCACATGCAAATGTGGATTACCACATTTTTCTGTCTGGTTGAGAAACAAACACAACATGACGTCATGCTACAGATTTGTACAAATATGCAGCATTGCATGATATTGCACTTGCACTAGATGCTAGGATAGATAGAAAGATAGATAAATGTAAGATAGAAAGAATAGATGATAGAAAAGATTGAAAGATAGATTGATGCTAGAATAGCTAGTTTACCAGTGTCTCCCCACTCTCTCTGCTGCTTCCACTGACACTCATTAAGCTCATGAATATTCACCCAGTGACTGGGAAGCAGCAGAAAGAGCGGGGAGACTGGTAATGCTATTTTTGCATCTATCTTTCTATCTATTTTATCATCTACCTATCCTATCATCTATCTGTCTCTCATGTAGCGCACGTTTTTGAAATAACAAAAATATATGCGCTCAAACATGACCAAAAATGTCACTTTTGCTGTCAGTTACAATGGAAACAGTTAGGCCTAGTTCACATCTAATGCACCTGTGCGCTTGGGTGCCCTGTCATGTTTCTGGGTGCATCTGGAGAAGCGCATGCGCAGTGATGTCAGCCCAGTCACACTCGCACTTCGGGGACGTCAGCTCCTGTTCACGGCCATAGAAGGTAATGGGAACACCGAGCGCAACCGAGCACAAGAGCAGTGCATCCATGTACCTATGCGCTTGCCTGCAGCTGCCCCTAAATGCACCTGCGCTGGCATTTGCGCTAGCACAGGGAAGGCAGGGCAGCCAAGCACACAGGCACATTAGATGTGAACTAGGCCTTAATATTTCCGTGGTAATGGACAGCACTAGAGCAATGTGAACCTAGCCTTATACTGATGGCATCCAAAGGTAGAGCAAATGTCTTCACTCCCAAACACATACACACGTGCTCACAAAGTCCAAGATGGTTGTCTGGTCATGTGATTTTGGTATGCAAACTGCACATTTTCAGATGGTTCAATGTGATAGTAACATGTAAAATTTCTCCAGAAATATGGTAAATCATTTTTCGACATCAGATTCCCTTCTTCGCTGGAATGCACCTTAGACCACACTGAATTGATATACTTTAATGTAGTGATTTTGTTATGAATTTTAACCAAGCGTGATGTCTAGATATCGACAAGTTCTGGCTGGTAAAAAGAAGTTGTAGCGTAACGGACTGAAATCTCAGATTTCTTCATTACAACAGGTTACGAATATATAATCTGTTTATTAACATAAATTCCAGACGGCAGGGTCTTATTGTAAGAGTTTGTCTGTTATACAGAAGAACGGCCTGCAAACACAACAAATACATTTATTGCTGCATTATACTGACCTGCAGAATAAAGTTAACATGCTATTTTTACTGGACAGTAAATGCTGTACAAATTGAAACATAAGAATCAATGGCAGATATGTTTATTTTTTCCATTTCCTACAAAGATAATTTTTTTTACAGATCTTTTTATTTAATATATATCAAACTAAATGGTCCCTTTTAAAAATTCAACTCATTTCAATGGTAGCAAAAAGAAAGTTATTTGTCGTAGAAGCTGAGAGATTAAAAAATAAGAAGAAAAAAAATCTGCTCTGCAAAACTAAGGGGTTAATACCTTAGGCGAACTTTAAACTATTTTAATCTTCAAGAATTCAATATCTTCCAGACAAAGTTAAGAACTGTGTTTCAATGAACAAGTGTAATAAACAGCGACAGACAAGTCAGTACCACCCAGTGCTCTTTCATTGCTGTATAACCTGAAAAGGATATTAAATATATTAACAAGGATGAGCAAGTGCGGAAATATTAACATTGCTGTGAATCAGATTTTCACAGATCTGTTTGTCCCGTTTTATAGCTTCATACTCTAATACATTTTATATATTGTTTTCTATTAAAAACTCATCTTAAACTAAAATCTGTGAAGGCAAGAGATACTTGATAAGAGGAATGGGCTGAATGGCTCGGTGTGAAGCTCATTTCACAGTGCTAGAAATACACACTGCAAACTTCATTCAGAAGCTTACCTGAATTTACCAGTCACTCTTCTATTAAACCATGTCCAGTATAAGGTACTAGAGGCAAGCGCTGTGAAATCTGGCTTTAGCTTAGAATATCAGGAGAAAACTCAACGTCTTGCACAAAGTATCCTTGATGGTACCTTTACACGCCGCCACGGCAGGCTGGATACATCGCGCTACAAGCTACAATTGTAGCTTGTAGCGTCCATATCGCCTGTAGTAGCGGCGTCTGAAGAGGCGACGCTACAGCCGGCGACAGATACATCTGTTTATGGTCTCTGCTCATAAACTTAAGGCAACATCGCCGATGGTAGCGAGCTGTATCGGCGTGTAAAGAGGCAACGGAAGGGAACTCTGGACACCCGGGGCTGTAGCTGCAATGTAGCTAAGGCGTGACCTCGGCTCCATGTTACCGCGCCCCATCACCGATCATTGGTGGAAGCTGCTGCATGACGATTGGTAGTCGCTGCATAGGGAGGCATATTTAAAGGAGCTGACGAGTCACACTACACAATCGCTCGAGCGTCATGTATTACTCAGCCTCCTGCGATGCCTGCCCAATCAGGATGTTATTGCTTCGTCCTATCAGCGTACGGAAGTCTTGTAATCCACAATTGGAGCACGCCTATGTGCTGTCCCTGCTGCACCAGGTCTGCCCATAGTAGCTGGTTGTAGCGGTGTGTAAATGAGCAACAGCTGGCTACTTGAGACACCCGGCGATGTAGCTAGCTATAGATGTAGCGTGGCGTAGCGCACCTTGTGGCGGCGTGTAAAGAGGGTGCGTTGACCGTTTGTAGCCGTTTGAGCGTGCTCGTGCACGTGAAGTAGCGCGATGTATCCAGCCTGCCGTGGCGGCGTGTAAAGGTACCATGAGAGATCATGACTATCTTTGTATGCATTCCTCTATTTTTTAACATTCTGACCAAAATGAATGCCCCCAAATGTCTTCTGAAGATTGATGACATCAATCATTTGTTTACTGCCTGACAATTTTTCACATGTGCAAAAATGCAATTTATTTAATAAAAATGTGAACCAAAAAGATGCATCTTCCTGCTCCTTTTTCTCTGCAGTGCTGCTTATATTCACTTCTTCAGGTGTCTTTCTCAGTTCAGGTATGTTATTGTCTTTCCTCTCACTGTCCAAGAGCTCCCAAAACCATTCTGACATTTCATAGAGACTCTTTTTAGAGAGGTTATTAGAGAAGTCATTCACTCTGTGGTTTTACACAGCCTGTTTATATAAAGCAGACATCATACACCACTTGTAAGAGGGTGTCTCATGCCCCCCCAAAGATGTCATTGTTCTTATCCTATATAATAATTGCCAGTTGCTTGCATCCGGCCACTGTGCCGCTATTTCAGCATGCACCGCGGCCGGATGCCACGCCGCGAGCAATGGCGCACACGCCATCGCGAGCCGCAATGTCCCTGTAGCCGCAGACTCAGCCGGGATCTGTGCTCTGTGATCGGCTCCCGGTGTCTTCAGATGTCCAGAGCAAGAGAGCATAGAGCACAGATCTCGGCTGACGCTGCAGCTGCAGGGACCCGGGACCTCATCTGCCTGGATGGCAGAGGTGAGCACAGACAGGGTGAGAGGAGGGGCACGGAGGAGAGGCATGGAGGGGGCACATATCCCCCTGCTGCACTGATACAGTGTGCCATATTGCTTGCACAGCTGCAGTGTCTGCACTTTGTATAAGTGCACAGGGAGTGGGCACGACAGGGGGCCACACAGGACACACAGGGGGCCACACAGGACTCACAGTAGGTCACACAGGACAGACAGGGGGCCACACATGACATACAGGGGCCCTCAGAGGACACAAAGGGGCCACACAGGACTCACAGGGGGCCTCACAGGACAGACGGGGGCCCACACAGGACAGATAGGGGCCCACACAGGACAGACAGGGCCCCACACAGGACAGACAGGGGCCCACGCAGGACAGACAGGGGCCCACGCAGGACCGACAGGGGCCAACGCAGGACCGACAGGGGCCCACGCAGGACCAACAGGGGGCCACACAGGACAGACAGGGGGCCACACAGGACAGACAGGGGGCCACACAGGACAGGGACACACAAGACAGGACAGGGCCACACAGGACAGGGGCACACAGGACGGGGACACAGGGGCACACAGGACAGAGGGACACAGAACAGGAGCAGAGGATGGGGACACAAGGCAGAGGACAGCAAGACACTGGGCCAAAGGACAGTGGGACACTGGGCCACAGGACAGCGGCACACAGGGCCAGAGGACAGCAGGACACAGGACCAGAGGACAGGGCCAGAGAACACCGGCACACGGGGCAGAGGACTGGGGAACACAGGGGCAGAGGACAGGGTGACACAGGGCCAGATGATAAGGGGACACAGGGTTAGAGGATAAGGGGACACAGGGCCAGAGAACAGGGAGACACAGGGCCAGAGGACAGGGGGACACAGGGCCAGAGGACAGGGGGAGACAGCTAACCAGTCAGCCACTCTATACAGTCCTAACCATTGACTCACCATGTACAGTGCTATCCACTCAGCCACTATATACTGTCCTAACCACTGAGCCACCATATACAGTGCTAACCACTGACCCACCGTATACACTGCTAGCCACTGAGCCACCATATACTGTGCTAATCACTGAGCCACTGTATACTGTGCTAACCACTGACCCACCATATACAGTGCTAACCACTGACCCACCGTATACACTGCTATACACTGAGCCACCATAAACTGTGCTAACCACTGACCCACCATATACTGTCCTAACCACTGAGCCATCATATACTGTGCTATCCACTGAACCACTGTATACAGTAATAACCACTGACCCACCGTATACAGTGCTAACCACTGAGCCACTGTATACAGTGCTAACCACTGAGCCACCGTATACACTGCTAACCACTGAGCCACCGTATACATTGCTAACCACTAAGCCAGGATACTGTGCTAACCACTGAGCCACCGTATACAGTGCTAACCACTGAGCCACCGTATACAGTGTCAATCACTGAGCCACCATATACAGTGCTATACACTGAGCCACCATAAACTGTGCTAACCACTGACCCACCATATACTGTCCTAACCACTGAGCCATCATATACTGTGCTATCCACTGAACCACTGTATACAGTAATAACCACTGACCCACCGTATACAGTGCTAACCACTGAGCCACTGTATACAGTGCTAACCACTGAGCCACCGTATACACTGCTAACCACTGAGCCACCGTATACATTGCTAACCACTAAGCCAGGATACTGTGCTAACCACTGAGCCACCGTATACAGTGCTAACCACTGAGCCACCGTATACAGTGTCAATCACTGAGCCACCATATACAGTGCTAACCACTGAGCCACCATATACAGTGCTAAGCACTGAGCCACCATATACAGTGCTAACCACTGAGCCACCATATACAGTGCTAACCACTGAGCCACCATATACAGTGCTAACCACTGAGCCACCATATACAGTGTCAATCACTGAGCCACCATATACAGTGCTAACCACTGAGCCACCGTATACAGTGCTAACTATTGAGTCACCGTATACAATGCTAACCACTGAGCCACCGTTACCAGTGCTAACCACTGTGCCACCGTATACAGTGCTAACCACTGAGCCACCGTATACAGTGTCAATCACTGAGCCACCATATACAGTGCTAACCACTGAGCCACCATATACAGTGCTAACTATTGAGCCACCGTATACAATGCTAACCACTGAGCCACCGTTACCAGTGCTAACCACTGAGCCACCGTATACAGTTCTAACTGCTGAGCCACCATATACAGTGCTAACCACTGAGCCACTATATACAGTGCTAACCACTGAGCCACTGTATACAGTGCTAACCACTGAGCCACTGTATACAGTGCTAACCATTGAGCCACCATATACTCCATATAAATCCCACAACCACAGCGTACTTTCCGGAAAGAAGACTATACTATTCAGCGGCTATTTTTACGGCACCTGTTCATTACACCGCACTCCCGATGCAATAGCATCGGACCTTTTTCTAGTTATATATAACTGTGTGTTAACTGTGTTATGTGAAACATGCAAACACTGTAGTATTCCTTACCACCACTAGATGCTGCTGTGTTCAGCACACTTACACATGCAGTGTAGGCATGCATAGAGGGGTGTAAAGGGTTAATGTTAAGTCAGCCCACCGTGGAAGTCTTAGAGGGAGAAATTAGTTTAGTTTCAGCTTCTAGTTTAGTACAGAGTGTGGAGAGCAGATAGAGAACAGTGGGTCAGGCTTTACATGCATATATGAAAAGAAAGAGAAAACGCATGGTGTGAAGACAGATTTCAGAGGATGCAGCATTCCCCTAGAAATTAGAAACTAGGGAGACATTACCCATTAAATTGTGTACTGTGTGGACTGGCGGTCCAGTAACAAAAAGAAGGAACTCAGAAGCTTAACGGTACACCCCGAGCTAATGGAAGAGTTCATGGGAGTCTGTCTCTTTGGAGCGGGCTCTGAAGCAACACACTGGTCCAGGAGGCAGAGCAGTTGCAGTGAAACACATTGAACCCTGCAGCTGTACTTTGAAGTGAAATATGCACATTGTAGATAAGCCAAAATACATGGACATGGGTGGCTACATTGCAGCACAACCAAGTCTTAATGTCTTCCCTGCCTGGAGAAGAGAAGAAGCTGAAGACCTAGGTCCCAACGGAACCCGCACAAGAAGTACATGTCTGCTCATTCATATTTTCAGTGCCAGTGGAGGTAGCTAGGGAGTACAAGAGACCCTTGAGCCCTTTGCCCACTTTGTCCTCTGGCACCTCTCACACGCTGACACATTTTTATGCCAAGTGTGTCTCTTATCCAATAGACGGTGAGCATATAGGAAGTATTTTGTTGCATGGGTGGGAGCTACCTAATAGATGGTGAGCCAATAGAAAATATTGTGTTGCATAGTGGGGAGCTATATGTTATAATGCTATACAAATACACAGAAACCACAAGATACCAAACCCTACACAGAGAAAGCTAAAAAAAAAAAAAAAAAAACAGGTTCGCTAACATATGCATCTGCACATAGAAATGAATGTAATACTCCACATACTCAATATTAACTGGAGAGAGTTCTCAAGTTCTTAAATTGTTTTAGTTATTTAGGCAACTAGAAAATACACGTTTTCAATTGATTTGTTTTTCTTTTTTACCTCCTGCAATGAGATTTTTAATTTTTTATAGCACGACTCATTTTCATGAAGCCCAGCTTCTAGAACCAGTCCATGTGTACAGTAGCTATATTGCAGTTAACTCTTAACATACCTGCCATCTCTCTTCAAACCATTTATTTCATTACTGCAGTTATGCTAACATCCCTCCCATTCTCTCCATTTCTTGCAACACCACAAACCCTTCAACTATCAGAGCAAGTCTAATCACAGTTCTCTGCTATTGCTCTCAGTAGCTTGTTATCACTAGGTGTAAACATAGTGCTATTAGTAGCTGAATGTATTACAGCAAAATTTTCGCTGAGCTGTATAGTACTGCAAATATTATAGTTTCACTCTTCACTCTTCACCATATCTGTTGCTCAAGGAAAAGACCTCGTCCTGCTAGAAACCAAGAAAGAAGCTTCACTGTTCATCGCTGTTGAAGAAATGATAGAGGAGAAATATGTAGTGTTAAGGAGCGCTGTTAATAGATTCGCAGGCTTCACAGATTGGCTTTATATGGTAACTGTCTCTAGTCCTGAAACTCAGTATCTTCCTGAGCTTTCAGAAGCTCCAGCCAGCTCCAGACTCACACTAGGCATGAGTCTGGAGCTGGCTGCAGCTTCTGAAAGCTCAGGAAAATACTGAGTTTCAGGACTAGAGACAGTTACCATATAAAGCCAATCTGTGAAGCCTGCATATCTGTTAACAGCGCTCCTTAACACTACATATTTCTCATCTATCCTTGCTGATTAATCTCCCCTCGGAGACAGTGGTGGGAGCAGCTCCGAGATCATTTACTAACTAAAGGGACCTGCCGTGACATCACCGCGGAACGCTCCCAGTGATCATGCGGTCCCAATCATGTGACCAATGACAGAAAATCTCCCCGCAGCGTCTCCAGCTGAACAGCCCTCTCCCTCACCTGAAAGCCTATACCTCTGTTGTGCGAGGGCCGAACACAACTCACCCAGGTGAGCGGTGGTCCTAATTTACTGGATTTTAAATCTCTTTTTCAATGGATCTTCACTATTGGCGCTCCCCTTCTGTTTGTTACATGTAACATCGCTGTTGAAAAGACAACTTGAGAATACCCCTTTAAGACTCATTTAAAAAACATCAGTTTTTCACATACTAGTTATGCCCATGCTTTTTACAAATAGAATTTGTACTTGTTATAGTCTATGGGGCTGTTCACATGTCTGTATTTTCGCAGATCGAGTATCAGCACAAAATCACAGAGACAAGTCCAATTTTGATCCAAGGCTAGAACATGTCAATCCAAGCCTATTGGTCTGGGAAAAAAAATCTGACATCCCTCAGATATCATGCATGTGCTTTTCATTTTTGTTGATGTAAGAACAAGGAGAAATCATCAAAAACAAATCACATGCTGCTGTCAAACAAGTATAGGTCCAGAGGAAGTGTGTCTTGAGGAAATTCACCAGTTGGTGAATTTCCTGAAGAAGAAGTGGGGACACGCTTTGAAACACATTGAATAAATCACCATTTATAATCACTTCCTCTGGACCTATATTTGTTTGACAGCAGCATGGGATTTTTCCTCAATAAGGCTAGGGCCACACTTCAGTTTGCAATCCAATTTTCTTTGCAAAAGTTTGCAATTCAGTTTTCATCCTGAAAACCTGATCAGGTACCTGACCCATAGACTCCAATGTTAACAATTGTTTGCCAAAGTGCAATGCGTCTACTGGATCCAGTTTTTGAGAAGTCAGGTTTTAATAGGGTCTGCAACATTTTTAGCCTTTTAGCAAAACCTGATCAGTTTTTTTAACATGGGACGTTATGGGAACCTGATCCAGTACTGGATGGTACATATAGATACCATCCGGTACCTGATCCAGTACCTGATCCGGTAAAAATGCCTCAAAACAGACAAGTGGAAAAACTGGATCCAGTAATGCATCCAGTTACTGGATGCAGCCTCTCAAGTGTGGCCCTAGCCTTACTCCTGGTTACTACATTATTGGCTTGCCATCGTGCATGTGGTTCTTTGACAGCTGTCCATACGCTTTCATATTGGCTGTGTGTCACAACCTTATGAGGTGAGCGACTGGATTATTTTTATCCTTTTTCTATGTTCATTGGTAAGACCCTATTGCGCTTCACTATTCATAGTCTATTGCAGTAGTTCCCAAACTCCTGTCCTCACCACCCCCAACAGATCATGTTTTTAGGATATCCTTAGTATTGCACAGGTAATTCTTTGATCATGATATCATCACCTGTGCAATACTAAGAAAATTCTGAAAACATGATCTGTTGGGGACCATGAGGACTGGAGTTTGAGAACTACTGGTGTATTGTCTCATTTTTGATCCACTGTTTGAGAGGCTTGAAAAAACTATCAGTTTTGTTTTTTTCATCTCTGATGGTATAAAAGTGACACACTGACCAAATTCTGATGAAACTATGACCAAAAACACTGATGACAACTAAATGAGATATAATATAAAAGGTATGAAACACATTTGCTGTGTTACTATGAACATAAACAACTTGCTGTTGGATAGGTACATACTGTAGAGTCTGAATTTACCTTTGCTTCTGAAATATATTTTCACCTACTACAATACACCCAAACAAAAAATGAAGTTATATTTACACAACGAAACGCATAGGCAACTGGTTAAATAAACAGAGTATACACCATTACTCTGTTTGTCATCATTGGAGCTCAGCGCAGTGATTCTTTTTAACTTAGTGCTTTCTGTTTGTTCATCTTACCCTGGCCAAATTGACACCTGTTCTGAGTTTTGGAGGCACTCCTGTTATTGACACACAAACCTGATCGAACCTGA